>OX467712.1:5396441-6606441 GCA_950111635.1 Agelastica alni | reverse complement strand
TTGATCGATCTATTTGCCCTCGTGGTAGCTAAACGATCCTCATTAATTTATCGCCTTGTATTATTTTTGTACCGTCACAGAGTAATTTCGCAAAAGAAAAGTATCCAGATAATAACTATTAATTTAAGATATAATGATGAGTATCACAAGTTGTTGGAAGGCAAACGTTGAGCTATCATTTTTGTCGCAAAAATTCAGAGAGAGAAAGTTGCATTTTTTTTCCTGCTTAACTCTCTTTTTATGTTATTAAATCCAACCAAAAACTTATTTTTTTATACTCAATGCATCTAAAAATATATATAAATCGGTTTTTTAACGTCCCCTGTCTTCCGATGACCAATCTTCACTCGTTTCTGTTCGCCCATAAATCGTCTTCCAGGCCCCTAATTCTTATTTCGGGAGATCTCTCCAGCTTTTTTTTTAATGAAAATAGTCGCAAAAAGGGTAGACCTATCGTGTGGACCGCAGACGGCCCATACTGCGACTATTAGAAGGGGAAGGGATTATAGAAAGGAAATGAATGTGGACCCGCTTTTTGAAAAGTTGCAGGTCATAGTTCTCTTAAAAAACTGATTTTGGAAGCTTGTTCCATTCCGTAGCAGCCCTGTAAAAGAAGGATTTTTGATGAAGATTGGTCCTTGTAGTGTAAATGGGTGAGGCTGATCAGCGTGCCGAGTTCTTCGGCCGAATGTGGCCAATGGTGGTACAAGAGTTTTTATTTCTCTGGAGCATCTGCCATGGAAATATCTATGGAGTAATGACTGGTCTGCAACTCTTCTTTTATGTTCTAGAGGGTAAAGGGGATCTGTGAGAGTTGAGCTGTTTATTAACCGAATGGCCCTTTTCTGAATGGAATCTAGAAGACGAAGAGATTGCCTAGGTGCTGAACCTCAAATGTGCGAGAAATACTCCAGTAGAGGTCGGATTTGAGCATTGTAAGTCGTCAACAGTTGATCAGAAGTAAAAAACTTTCTAGCTTTCCACAGAAAACCTAGCCTGTGGCTTGCTGACTTTGCGATGTTAGCAACATGGTCATGCCAAGACATATTATTGGACACCGTGACTCCCAAAATCGAGATGAAGGGACTTGATTCAAGGGAATTTTCTTACATTGTAATGGAATGATTTGAGTAATTCACTTTCTTGGAATACGTGGCTCTATGTGTTTTCTGGGCGTTAAACTGAACAAGATTGTTGGGTCCCCACTCGACGATTGCTTCAAGATCTCTATTGATGGAATCAACCTGTTCCTGTCTGAGTCTATTTGTATCATTTAAGTGATCGATAGGATGTGAAAGTTGAGACAAGTGTGCTATCGTCTGCGAAACTGTAAATTGGGTTCGTGGTGGTTTTCAAGAGGTCGTTGATGTGTAATAGAAATAAGGTGGGGGACAGGATGAAACCCTGGGGGACCCCGGCATTGGTTTTAAACGCATCAGAAGAAATACCGTCAACTGCCACATGTAAGGAGCGATCTTGTATGAAGGTAGTGATTTTCTTGTAACCAGTTAAAACTGCCCCAAAATGATCCAGGTTGTTCCAGTCACCAGGTTCTGGTCCATTCATTACACGACCGGTCCGGTTTCCATTCTTCTATTTTTATTAGGTTAACCAAAAAATTTAATATGGCAACATTCTCGTAACTGCAATACTTCCGATCTTATGATCTAAGACACGATTAAAGTTTGGTACGAGTTCACGCTGCGGAACAAATGAAAACAAAACAAAAATTCGACGTATGAAGTTTAATATAAAATCTTTTTTTTTTTTGTAGAAAATATTAAAATAATAAAATTTGGCTTTGTTACCAAAGAAAATAAGCGCATTCTTCTCAGTTAAATTCATGGGTTCATCTAAAAATTTAACCGCCTTTACTGCCCCATAAACCTAATGAAATCTGGTTTGCAGAAGGTGAAATTTAATAATAGTTTTACGGTTTTATGTATTGGTACATAAAGCAGAGTTCAAATAGCGTTTTAATTATATTTTAAGTTTAATTCTATGGCGTTTCGTTGGAATACACCATTTATGCTACAATAAAATATTTTTACGATTTAAATTTACTCACACAGAGTGTCCAGACCGTTTTGTACATTTATTTATTGAATGTGCAAGCAGGATTTAGAAGAGGAAGGAGATGTATGGATCAGGTCTTTTCATTATGAGGTATCGTCGAAATATTCTTGACTGGAAGTCAGATGGTCTATTGCGCTTTTATAGACTTGGAAAAGGCCTATGACAGAGTGGTGAGGAGTAATACGAGCACTTAAATCACTTTACGAGGATTCCACTGCCTGTGTCAGGAACAAGTAAATGAGTTTGTATACTTGAGTTCAAAGTTTACTAGAGATAGAAAGTATGATAGTGTCATTGAGCGAAGGGTGTTGGCAGGAAAACAAATGAATGTGGCACTTATAGCTTTATAAACAGCCAGAAAGTGTCAAAAAAGGCACGTCTGGCTGTGCATGGAGAAGTGTTGGTTCCTACACTTATGTATGGTAGAGAATGTTGGGTTTGGCAGGAAAAGCATGAACATAGGATTAATGCTGCGAAGATAAGTAGTCTGAGTAGTATAGCCGGAGTGACTCGGTTGGATAAAGTAAAGAATAGTGAGATAAGAGAACGCTGTGGTGTAAAAGATGTGCTTACAAAGATAGATAACGGAATGCTTAGATGGTTTGTACACCTAGAAAGAATGGATGAAGGAAATTTGCCGAAACAAATTTACAAGGTGAGTGTGAATGGACAAGTCGGTAGAGGTCAACCTCGGCAAAAGATGTGTGTAAGAACCGTAGCAAGTGAATAAAGTGTTTTCTGCCTACCCCTTCGGAAAAAAGGCGTGACTATATTTATTTATGTATTTATTGGAGTATTTTAGAAATTTATTAAATTTGGTAGTCAATGGAAATTTTTGTGTGTGACATATGAAAAGTTTTGTCGTAAAGACTTCACAAAAGATAATTTTGTTGTAATACGTTCGTTAAATATAATGTCAAAAATTTTAAATTATTTATTGAAAGAAACAATGCTCCTAATTTTGCGATTAACCATTGGTATTCCCAATGGTCCACCTAAGAAATTAATATTTATGCACTCTAACTACACTGTTGTGGCTATAAGATTTACTAAACTGAGCTTTAACTGTCACTTTTTACACAAGTTTAAAAGATTTGGTGCGTTTGGGCTTGTGGACTAGGTTTTCATTGTATAGAAGTTTGAATACTTCTCTGTTTATATGATTATATTATTATTATAAAATTATGAAATATCCATTACTTCAGCCAAACGAGCCGCTTGTGACTACAATTAAGCAGCTTGATTAAGCATATTCCAAGAAATAAATGTACATGATATCATTTAACAGGGTACCGTTTTGTAGTTTTTTTTAGTGTCATCTTTAAAATTTTTTTCAGGATTAGGTGATTTACGTCAAATCGACATAAAATAAGGTCTAAATTTTGTAATTTTTCATCAAATGCAGCGGTTGAAGGTTAAACTGGCTGTTGGCGTGGCGACCATCAGTCTTCCGTCCGACCCAAAATACCTTGGCTTATTTTAACTATAGTAAATAAACAATAAGATCTTAACGATAAACATGAAGATAATTACAAATGACAGTTGTCAAAAACATGATTTTAAATTTTTATACGTTATTGTTTTCGTTTAAATGTTAGTCACAAATTTACAATACTTTAGTACTCACATTTGAATTATGAAAGAAAAGTATAAAGAAAATGTAGCTTGTAATATTCAGCAGTAGCATTTGGTGTATTTAGTAATACATGCATATTCTTTATACAAATAGTTTCGATGTTTGACATCTGATAGGCGTCCAGCGAAGGCCCATTTTTCTCTTTAAAGAATGTTTTTGGGCACCTTGTATTGAATACGACCCAATTTACCAACTACATAGCTACGTAACCTCTATAGTCTACTGTTAATGGTTAGATTAAATTGTGGTAATTGTGGAGGGGTATACGTCTTGCAAATCCTCATAATAATTGAATTTTAATGATTTAACGAGGAGTTAACAAAGCTATAAATGTTGGCTGCAAATTGTGCTTCCATATTTATATATCATGTTTGTACGTCATTGTTTGAGTTGAGCTTCTGCATAGACTGACGTCTTCATTTCAACTGCAAGTCGCGCTTTTTTTATTTGGAGTAAAACCCACCAACAGGGCTCTGAATAGCGGCATAAAATCTCAAATTTACATCTGTTCAATGCGCGTCTGAGTTTTGGTGCTTGAATTGAACAATGAACAAAGTGAAAAGGGACGAGATAGTGTTGACGCTAAACGTGGAAAAATATGCCGTGCAATAAAAAATGGATAGAATGAAGCACGATTGCTCAATGTACAGGAGGTTCATTCTTATAGAGAAGTTACATTAATGGTTTGAAGCGGAATCAGCATAGGAGGTGGGACCGATCTCGTATTTCTGCAACCTATTGAAAGCAACTTCATGTCCCGTACAAAGCTTTGCCGATGATAGTACCCTCCATACCGCTTTCTCTTCCAGGGCCCCTATATCAGCCCGTGAAACCAGAAATGAACGAGGAAGAAATGTTAACAATATAAATATGGACTTAGCAACAATTCTCGAATGGGAATCCAATAATTTGGTAGAATTCAATGCAAACAAAACACAAGCATGTCTTTTCTCTAGAAAAGCCGATCTCACTGTGCCTAACATAACTTTGTCAGGAGTAACCATACCACTGAAGTCATCCATATCGATGCTTGGTATTACTATCAGCAATAACCTTTCCTGAGAAAATCACGTGAGGTCCATTGCCAAAAGTGCATCCCAAAAACTTGGTTTTTTGTTTCGTGCCAAGAGCTATTTCACCTCCAGTCAGCTGCTTATGATCTATAAGGCACAGATCCGACCTGTACTGGAGTACTGTTCCCATATTTGGAGTGCAGCACCTAAACATATCCTGAAGCTACTGGATTCTGTCCAAAAAAGGGCAATTCGTCTCGTCGGTGATGCCTCGCTTACAAACTCGCTCACTTGTCTGGAACACCGTAGAAAAGTTGGCGATTTGTCTCTATTTTATAGATATTTTCATGGGCGATGCTCTTCTGAAATATCAACAATCGTTCCTCCTTTGGCAGTCTCTTCGAGATTAACCCGTCAAGTTCAGTCTTCACACCCCTTCGTAGTCACTTTGGAGACCTGCAGAACATCACTTTCCAAAGACTCATTCATCCAACGAATTGCGAGGCTTTGGAACTCATTGCCTAGGGAGGTGTTCCCCGAGGCATACAACCTCCAAAAATTTAAGAAGAACACCAAGTCCTACCTTCTTTCCCTTGGTTCCCACGATGTTCTCTGAACATTACAGGATATCCCTTTTCGTGGGAACCAGAACATAAAAAAAAAAAAACAGTTTTTAAAAGCGATTAGGTACTTTGATGAAACACCAATCATGTTTCCGAATGTCGCAGCCATTGAAAAAATTGTGTTCTGATGCATGATAATCCATAACCACATATTGCGTCATCAGTGGCTAGCTTTATTGATAATTTGCTGCATGGAATTCAAATCTGAGTTCGGAGTTTTGAGAAATTTGAGGTTGTATACTTAAAAAATGGGTTTTATGGCTACTTTGGAGGTTATGTACAGGATGCACAAATTTTTTTTGTTCTTTTGTCTAGTTGCGTCGTTTAGCCTTCAAAATAAGCTATTTATTGGTCAACTGCGATTTTTTCTTGTAGGTAAAGTCACGATCAAAATAAGTTGGGAAATAAATCCCAACAAAGCCGTAAGCATTCACGTTAACCCATTGAGGCTTACATTTTTTTGCTGGCTAATTTTTGTTATAAATTTGTGTTTGGGGTCGATAAGTTTGAATATAATGTCAGAAAATTAATATTTTAATTGGGGGTTTTCGGGGTCTCTAGTTACGAATACCATGTTAAAATTGTTAAAAAAATTGTTATTTTTAGCTTAAGTTGCTCGTAACTTTGCAAGAAAAAATCGTAGGTAGCCACTTAATAGTTTATTTTGAAGGGTGATAGTAGTATTAAATGATGCAGCTAACTAAAAAATGTTGCGTCCTTTAAATATCTTTTAAAGTAGCCAATAGACCTACCTTTGTGTACAAAACCTCAAATATCTTAAAATGATGGACCAGCATTCAAAACCCCGCTTAAGGTAGCACGACTTTTTGTTTTTGATTTATTTCCACGTGTTACTACACTTACTCAAGACTTTTGTCTTACAGTTATATTTTTTATTCCAAGCAGTTTGCTTTAATTGTGTTTTGTTATAACTACACGTGTACAAACTTTTTATTGTTTTTTCAAAATAGTGAACTTTTAAAAAGAAGATATTTCAGACAAATTTGTATAAATGTCTGCAAGCGTGGTATTTCCATTCAATATCAAATTATTCGCGATTGAAAAGATTTAGAGTAAGAAAACTGTACTACATCATAATGTGCAAGTCAGTTATATTTACAAGTTGGTTAATACCTTTACTAAGTTTTCTGTTAACTGCACATCTCGAATCAGTCACATACAGTCCACTTTTACACAGGTCAATTGAATTTGATCACTTACAATTTGATCAGATTAATTAACGCATTATTTTGGCCGTTAAGCCAACATTTATTTTATTTTGGAATAAAATTTGAGTTATATATTTGGCTGTTTTAGGTTTATTTCAAGTTTTTCTATAATATGGTTAACTTAATTAAAAATTATAACATTTAAAAAAAAAACAGTTTGTGGTTTAAATTTCTTTCTTTTCGTGGTGCCTATCCGTTCCGGATGTTTGCGATCATCATGGCGATGCGTTCTTTGTCGACGGCCGCACGAAAAAGGCCTACTGTTGTTGTATCAAACCATGTGCGCAAGTTTTTCAACCATGATATTTTTCTTCTTCCAGGTCCCATCCTGCCCTCTACTTTGCCATGCAATATTAGTTGTAGTAGTTCATATCGTTGGCTGTTTCTCATTACCTATATGTCCAAAATATTTCAGGTTGCGCGTTTTTATTAAAACAAGCAATTTCTTTTCTTTACCCATTCGTTCTAGGACACTAAGATTGGTGATAATAATATGGTCCGTCCATGGTATTTTTAAAGTTCGTCGGTACAGACACATTTCAAACGACTCGAATTTTTTTCCAGGAAACCCCAGTCAGAGTCCAAGACTCGACACCGTACAGTAGCACTGGAAAGACATAGCACTTCAACAGTCTGATCTTGGTTGGCAGGGCTAAGTCGTGGCACTTAAACAATTTTGACATTTTCAAAAATGCGGATCTGGCCTTCTTTATTCTGCATTTGATTTGATTCTTAGATCTTTTTCGCCTAGTCCAATCTCCTTTAGAATCTCAATGAGTTTGTTGTATAGAACGTTATCAAATGCTTTTTGATAATCAATGAAACATGCAAAGATATTACAGCGAACAGGCCTCTCTAGTACCTTAGCGCGTTTAGAAATCCAAATTGTGTGCGGCTTACATGTTTTTCGTATTGTTTAAAAATTCTCCCATATATTATTTTTAAGAAGAGTTTCAGAAGTTGGCTTATAAGACTGATGGCATGGTAATCATTGCAATTTTTGGCATGTGGTGTTTTTGGTAGTAGTATAAAAGTCGATTTCAACCACATCTTTGGTATCACTCTAGTAGAGTATATGTTATTGAATACTCGTGTCAGCCATCCGCGTCAAGTAACTTTAAAAACTCAGTGTACGTGCCATCCGGGCCAGGAGCCTTGCCATCTTTTAGCTGAGATACAGCCTTCGTGACTTCGTTTATTGTCATTGAGAGAGTATTAGTAAAGGTAAGATCTGGAGGACATTCTGATGTGTTATCCGTAAAAAGGTTCTCTTTGTTATTTTTCCAGGTGTTCATTTTCACATTGACGTCGGTAATCATTTTACCATCTTCGTTATGTAGTGTCCCAGATGTTTTAGATCTATATATTCCTGCTGTTTTTTTAACTTTCTTGTGCATATTGAAAGAATCACACTTTAGTTTTATATATTTCCATTTCTCTGCATTTTGTGCCGGGCAGCCAATTTTCTTTTGCTTCCCTTATTTCTCGCCTTAATTTCCTTTGGATGTTTTTATATCTTGCTTTGTTGTTCTTCGCTTTCCGCCTTTCATCCATGAGTTTTAGAATATGGTTAAATTTACCTTGTCAAAACTATCTTTTTTTAATTTATCAACTTCAACACCACAATTTAGTTAAAAATTTCCAACTCAGCATTTTCTTAGATTATTTGACTGTGTGTAGTTTGTAATCGTTATGTCTAATTTGTTTTATTCGATTGGTAGCCACATTGTTGAGCTGTATAACCTATAATTTCGTTTAGTTTGGTTTGACCCACCACTATAAGAAAATACGGAACAAGAGAGGCAAATAAACAGTGCGAATGAAACGCTCGAAGTTAGCTGGCGAACAAGCGTCATACCGCTGCAAGCATAAACGTATCGTCAGTCAAGTTGACAGGACTGTTATGGGCCCGTGTTGTTGGAATACACGCTAGTGTTGAATGTATGCTCTGGTTGAATGCTGGCGGGTTGCATTTGCTGCACCGCCTGCTCGGGACGCATACGTTAATTACAAGTTTGGGACGTTGGTTTTTTTTACTTTTGTGGCGACGAGACGAACGGCTTTTGCTACCGCGTTTTTAGTGAAAATGATGAAAAATTTAGCATTTCTTTCACAATGTAGCCGTCGTCGGTGGATGATTACCATTGAAATAATTTATATTTCGGGCTTTGCCACGTACGTGCCTCGAAAATAACAAATCCGCACATATTTTACACGACAAAAAGAGCAAAATATTTTTTATATTTATTTTAAGAGGCAATTGTCAGGGACAGACTGTGTATTGTGAAAAAAGACTTTTTAAACGAATGTGTATACGAGTTTGTTAAAAGAGTCTGAACCCCATTGGGCCCACTTTTACATCATCCCTGGAAGTAGACCCCTCATAAACTTTTTGCAACTCTGTTGTTCTAAAGTAGGTGGGGATATTGTCCAGAATAATTTTCCTTGTATCAACTGCTGGGCGGACGATCTTTCTCCCAACATGGCTTCTCTGGTTGATGTGACAATAGAACAGACGCAGTGCCAAATGTTTGTAGACGAATATAATTCTTAAAATGAAAAAAAGGTTGGCGCAATGCACCCAAGCACTACGACCCTACAGACCCTTTTTACATCCTCCTTAGAGGTGGTTTTCTCTCAGACATTTCACCAGCCTATTACTCTAAAGTAGGTGGTGATATTGCACAGGAGAATTTTCCTCAGAGTTGACCAGATTTCTCTCAATATGGCTTTTCTAATTAATGTAAGAGCAAAGACGCAAAGCCAAATTTTCTTCTTCTTATTTGCAGCCGAATCTGATGTTTAAAATGTAAAGAGGTTAGTGCAATGCACCCAAGCAATTACACCCCACACAGCCTTTCTACATCCTCCCTAGAGGTGGTTTTCTATCATACATTCTACCAGCTTATTATTCTACTGCAGGTAGTGATCTTGCCCAATATGGCACGACGACAAAATAAGTTTTCGTCTTTTTTTACACAGTCTAGACCTCTTTTTATAAAGATGCAATTGTGTCTGAAAATTTAGAATCTCTCTGTATATTTCCAGATATATCATCATCATCATCATCATCGATTGCCGTTTTGAGTCCACTGCTGGACGTAAATCATTCCATTGCTTCCGGTCTTAAGCACTTTGCATCCAGTTGTGCTGGATGCGCTTGATTTTGTCTGACCATCTCGTTGGAGGACGTCCTCGGTTTCGATATGCCTCGTGTCTGGTCTCCATTCTAGGATTTTCTTTGTCCATCTTTCATCTCTGACTCTGGCAACATGGCCCGCCCAGTTCCATTTCAGCATTGTAATCCGTTCAACTGCGTCTGTAATACCGGTTCTTTCTCTAATTATATGATTTGGAACTCTGTCTCTCAGGAATAAATTTAACATTGATCTTAGGGATTATTGTGTGATGAGTGTTAGGAAAATGGTGAACAATTCGAATTACTGTTAACTACGTGTATTTATTGAATCGAAAGAAAAACTTGGCAAGTCAGACGATGTGCGTCAGTGTCGAAGTTCGTCGAGAGACTGTTGGAGTTAGTTGAGAGACTGTGACGGAGGCCGTTAAGAGATTGTAATGAAGGCCGTTACGAGACTGTGTCGGGGGTCGTTGAGAGACTGACTATCGGAAACTAGCTGACTGACGGTGTACCTCTGCACGTCCTTTTTATCTTCGTCCCCCAGGTAGTTAGTTTTATGACGTTTCATGGCGGAAAGAAATTTTAGAGTTATACAGATTTAAATTGCTACTGCGAGTGTACGTGAGTAGCTGAAAAGGAAAGAAGATTCTGGTCATAAAGGTTAGGCTCGTATACGTGCTTTCTTAAAAAGGACAAGACTTGGAATTTAAAAAGGTCTTTAGTGAAATTAGTCGTCGCAATTTTGAGGATTCAAAAATGCAAAATTTTTGTCACGTCGTCTGTACATAACTTGTATGTATGACCGCTACAGATCTCTCCATCGCTCTCTGTGCTGCTTGAATTTTGTTTATTACCTTCTTGATAAGGGTCAGTGTTTTTGCTCCATAAGTTGGAACCGGGAGCACACACTGATCAAAGACCTTCCTCTTCAGGCACAGATATATACACTATACAGGTCATAAACAATTAAAAGTTTAAAGAGTAAGGAAAAAGCTACTATGGAAATATCTTTAATAATGTGTAGGAGACCCTGTTCACAAATGAAGTTGGAAAGCCCGAGGTTGGTAAAAATGATCAGAAACTAGTTCCTATTGGCTTATTTGGGAAAAGAACTATAAAAGTAGAAGTATATGGGTCGAGAGAGATTGTTTGTTAGCAATAGGTCATTTATCGGGAGAACAGCGTTATTTTGGATGGAGTTGTTTTTGTTGTAATACAATAAAAAATGAATTGGCTGAACTAATAAAAAAATTTAAATACATCTTTTAATGTTAATGTATTAATGCTGTGGCGTAACGGTTTATGGTTGTTATAAATTAAAGTAAGCGTTACGAAAGTTAATTGTTTTAGTAGACTAGCAGACACACTATAGCTCGCGAGAAATTGTATAAATGCGAATGTCATTGGTAGTGTTAAGAAGATAAACAATGTAACTATACCCATACGATAATAAATCAATTGAGTCACCGCTAATGTAATGCCAAGAGTGGGGTGGTTACTTTAGAAAGTGGCGTATTCGCAGTATGAATATACTTTACGAACGAATGCTATTTACGATTGTCTTAAACGTTGTAAATTACCTTTTTCCATAGTTCAAGTAAAAATTTTAAATGTCTTAATAACAGAGTCTGTTATATTACCATCCGCAATTCACTCGCTTCATGTTATCTTGAAGGTCGCGTCTAAGTATATTCCGAAACGTGTATACCCGCCGGTAACGCGTTGCTTACGTTATTTCCAATTATCCGATTCTTTTGTTGAGATGATTTTCTGTTTTTTTGGAAGTATTATCATCCGGCTCGATATTTGTAGTTCTATATACCCCGATGATCTTCTTAATATTAATTATCTTGCTTAACGAGGTTCGGGGGTCAAAGAAAAAATGTAGCCAAGTTTTTATATATATATATATATATATATATATAAAATATATATATATATATATATATATATATATATATATATATATATATATATATATATATATATATATATATATATATATATATATTTTTGCTTCCTCTACTTTCATCAGTGCTCTCATACATGCTCTTCGGTTGTTGGTACTCTTGACCTGGCCTTTCTTCAAAACAATGTTGATCTGATCG
The DNA here is from genome assembly GCA_950111635.1 of Agelastica alni. NCBI lineage: Eukaryota > Metazoa > Arthropoda > Insecta > Coleoptera > Chrysomelidae > Agelastica > Agelastica alni. Next base: position 6,594,617 of record OX467712.1, on the reverse strand, counting down.
AGATATGTTCTCCGAGGTCGACCTCTACCGATTTGCCCATTCACACTCACCTTATAAATTTGTTTCGTCAATCTTCCTTCATCCATCCTTTCTACGTGTCCAAACCATCTAAGCATTCCTTTATCTATCTTTGTTACAACATCTTCTTTTACACCACAGCGTTTTCTTATCTCACTATTCTTAACTTTATCCAACCGAGTCACTCCGGCTATACTCCTCAAACTACTCATCTCCGCAGCATTAATCCTATTTTCATGCTTCTTCTGCCAAACCCAACATTCACTACCATACATAAGTGTAGGAACCAACACACCTCCATGCACCGCCAGACGTGCCTTTTTTGACACTTTCTGGCTATTTATAAAGCTATGCAGTGCCCCATTCATTTGTTTTCCTGCCAACACCCTTCGCTCAATGTCACTGTCATACTTTCCATCTCTAGTAAATTTTGAACCCAAGTACACAAATTCATTAACTTGTTCCACTCTTTCTCCCTCAATCGAAACCCCACAGTTTGTCATGCTTTCTTCTCTTTCAAAAACCATTACTTTCGTTTTGCTCACATTTATTTTCATCCCTTTGATTTTCAGGGAATCATGCATAACATTAACCATCGCCTGCAACTCCTCTTCAGATAACGCTAATATGACTTGATCATCGGCGTAAAGAAGGCATTTGATGATCAAATCATACATTTTTAATCCATGCGCACTCTCTTTCAGATCTTTTAAACAATTGTATATATATATATATATATATATATATATATATATATATGTTGTTTTAGGAAGTTTAAATAGAGGGGGCCAGTTCAGATTAGGAGGAAGTTTAAAAGGACCATTAAAAAAACCAGATATCACACCTCACCAAATATTTACCTTGAATTCATGCTGAAAATGTCGTTCCTTTAGAAGAGCATGTGGATTTTTGGAGTCACACAAATGATTGTTTCTCAAATTAAAAACACCTCGTCTAGTAAACGTCGTCTCATCGGTGAAAAGAAGGTAATTAAGTAAATCCTGGTTTTCGTTTTGATTATCTAGCATAAATTGAGCAAACTGTAGGCGAGAACTGGTAAATCTTGAGGTACCAAATTTTGGACAGGAGTATAGTGATATGGACGGAGGTTCTCTTTCTTTAAAATTCTCTAGATAGACGATTGGCTTATTCCTGTTGCCACACGTAACCGACGAGTACTGAGATCTGGATTTTCCGAAATACGAACTAAAACCTCTTCTTCATCATCGACGTTGATATTTTTTGAAGCACCATTTAAGCTTTTAGGAAGAAACCACCCTGTTTCGCCTAGGTGGGTATAAATACGTCTGAACAGTTTGTGATTGGGTTGTCTTCGATTTGGGTATGATTCTAAATACCTTCTGGCTGCACCAAGTCCACTATAATTTGACTGAGTAAAAACACAAATCATATCACGCATTTCACTGTTGCAAAATTCATTATGTCGTGGCATTTTCTTATTTTACTACAAATAATACACTCTTACTTAGTGACAGTAAAATTTTCAAATATTTCTTTACACGAAAAACTGATAAGTTTTGACACAAGCCTACTTTTCATCTACTCACGTACACTCGCCTTACCGATATAAATCTTTAGGACTCTAAATTTCTTTCCACCAATTTACGCATCCTCTACGAACCGTCATAAACTATACTGGACCTTAGGCACCTGGTGGGACGAAGATAAAAAGGACGGACAGACGTACACCAAAGACAATCTCTCGACGGACTCGGACACTGGCGCGCATCGTCACTTGCCAAATTTTTTTTTCGTTTCGATAAATAAACGAGGTTAACAGTTATTCGAATTGTTCATCATTTTCCTAACACTCATCACACACAATTATCCCAAATAACTCTTTAAACTTGGTTATTATATGTAGTTCTTTATAATAAATTATAATTTTTCACTAATAAAGGTTATTAGGAAAATTGAAAAATTGTATATAGTATAGTGGACAAGCCGAGCTACCAACGAGAATGTACTCATCAAAATGGGGCACTCTAAACTACCATCAAGCGCCGCAAACTGGAATACTTGAGACATATCCTGAAGCTACTGGATTCTGTCCAAAAAAGGGCAATTCGTCTCGTCGGTGATGCCTCGCTTACAAACTCGCTCACTTGTCTGGAACACCGTAGAAGAGTTGGCGATTTGTCTCTATTTTATAGATATTTTCATGGGCGATGCTCTTCTGAAATATCAACAATCGTTCCTCCTTTGGCAGTCTCTTCGAGATTAACCCGTCAAGTTCAGTCTTCACACCCCTTCGTGGTCAGTTTGGAGACCTGCAGAACATCACTTTCCAAAGACTCATTCATCCAACGAATTGCGAGGCTTTGGAACTCATTGCCTAGGGAGGTGTTCCCCGAGGCATACAACCTCCAGAAATTTAAGAAGAACACCAACTCCTACCTTCTTTCCCTTGGTTCCCACGATGTTCTCTGAACATTACAGGATATCCCTTTTCGTGGGAACCAGAACATAAAAAAAAAAAAAAATGTGATGCGTGGACCACGTTATAGTCTGCTTCGGCTTATTCTGAATGTGGCAAGATCGAGGGGAAAAAATGAATAGGCCGCAAAAAGCTATCCTGGCTTAGAAATCTCCGACAATGGACAGGTTTAACTGATGAGGAACTTTTCCACGCAGCTCAAGATAGAGATAGATACAAAGAAGTAGTCAATATGGAAGTCGTCAACGCTTGAGAAAGCAAGACACTGTAAGTAGAAGATATAGTAAAGTGGTAGGCAGAGACTACTTCCTTTCACTTGCTACTTATCTTACACACATCTTTTGCCTCTTCCACTTTCATCAGTGCTTTCATACATGCTCGTCAATTGATGGCACTCTTGACCTGGCCTTTTTTCAAAACAATGTCAATATGATCGAGTACACTATATTAATTCAGTTTTATTTAACCGTATTCTAACTGTTTTAGAAGGAATTGTGACATTGCGAACAGCTTCGAGTTTATTTCTGATCACACAACTAGTGACAGTCCTGTTTCTTAGTGCGTATTGTCTAATAAAACGTTACTTAGTTAAAAACAGCATTATAAAAATAATTAATAATAACAAAAAATGTAGCTCTACTAGAGTTGTGAAAGGTGTTCCTAATTAATATTTTTATCTTAAACAACGCGGACGATATTTGAGTTTAAAAAAAATCCTTTTTTATGACGTTTTTATTATTCGAAGAGCCATTAAAGTGATTAAAACCGTCATAAAACAGTTGACTTACGAACGCATTTATTCATAAAGCATATATATTAGAGTTCTAGAGGACTCTTTAAACGATAATAAAAATTATAATGTTGCATTTACGCCGGGGTATGCATACACACTATTCCAACTTTCTTCTCAGATGTTATATTATATTATGCATCGCATTATTATTGCTGGGACGCTTAAAGATTGTCATAAAAACGAAGCAACGTCGTATTCTTTATCTCGTTATAATCGGTGAGTTTTAGTACACGTTTCAATTCTAACGGGAGCATTAAAGCGTTCTTAAAACACCTGAAAATTATTTTTTAGAAGTCCGAACAATAGACCGACCCGAAGATATCGGAAACATTTTTCACTTTTTCGGAAAGTTCGTCATTTAAGATATTTTTAGGGGTTGGTTTAAAGGGGCTACTCTAAGCTTTAACTTAGACCATCAACAGAGTAACAAACATTAAATAAAAAAGGAGAATGTATTTAAAACGTTTTTAATTAATAACACTATAAAAAATTTATTGAAAATTATTTATTTAATCGGTTTTTAAATAAATAAAATGCTTTTAACTAATAAATTAAAAAAATTTATTAATATTTGTAAACCCGTATATGACGTTGTAAATGTGACACCAGCTCAAGCATTTGAATGTTGGCAGAACGTTTTACTGATAGTTGACGTCTGCTAACCTCTAAAATAATTTTAAATAAAATATTGGATTATTGTACCGACCTCTCGGAAAATTGGTTTACGGCTATCTGACGGCCAACTCTACCATACATACATACATACATATAGTCACACCTTTTTCCCGTAGGGGTAGCACTTGCTACAGTTCTTACACACATATTTTGCTTCCTCTACTTTCATCAGGGCTCTCATGCATGCTCGTCAGTTGTTGGTACTTTTGACCTGGCCTTTCTTCAAAACAATGTTGATCTGATCGATGTTCGCCGAGGTCGACCTCTACCGACTACCGTCCATTCACACTCGCCTTATAAATATGTTTCGTCAATATTCCTTCATCCATCCTTTCCACGTTTCCAAACCATCTAAGCATTCCTTTATCTATCTTTGTAACCACATTTTCTTTTACATCACAGCGTCCTTTTATCTCACTATTTTTTACTTTATCCAACCGAGTCACTCCGGCTATACTTCTCAAACTACTCATCTTCGCAGAATTAATCCTATTTTTATGCTTCTTCTGCCACCTCTACTACCGCGCACTTATTCGGAAAATCAAATAGTGTGTGCTTTCGCGACTGCCTGTTACATTTCACGAAATCACTCCCACAAATTGCAATATTGAATAAAACTTTCCGATGTAATTCATTCCTTTAGATTATTTGCCTTAAAAAAATAATATAAAATAAAAATTGAATTGTACAGATTTCATTTCGAATTACATCGGAGTTAAAGGAAAAACGTAAGGAACTTTTTCCGCACAATTTTTTTTATATTTGTACGTAGGCTGTAAGCAAAAATTGTTCAAGAATTACCAGAATCGGGAACTTGCCGTAAGAACCCAAAAGTGGAGTATCTCATATTTTGAACCCCACATTATGTGACCCAGATAGGTGATCTCTCTTCTTTTCACTTACTTCAACACCTCCAACTCTTTATTCATTCTGGTAAGCACTTCTGCGTTGGTCGTGTGCTCCACCAACGATATCCTTAGCATTTTTCCGTAAGTCCACATCTCAAATGCTTTTATTTTTCTTTCGTACATTTTGTTAAGGGTCCAAGTTTCTACGCCATAATACAGTACCAGGAATACATAGCACTTCAGCATGCATGTTCTAAGATCTAGGCTCAAGTCGCGATTACAGAGCATCTTCTTCATTTTGACAAAAGCTGCACGTGCTTTCTCTATACGGATTTTGATTTCGGAGCAATAATCAGTGGTGCAGGTGACGTTTGTACCTTATGTCTTGTAACCCTCTCTAATTATTCTTCGCCTACATAGAGGTGTTCTTGTGGAGCGTTGTTCTTTGTTATAATCAGGCCGTTTGATAAAATTTAATGTGTTTGACAATATTCCACAAAGTTTTAAAATAATTTAGATTGATCGAATGATTTAGAGTTTGGCGGGTTAAAAAAACATGTAAAAGTATTCGAAAATATATGGGGTGAAAATTATAATAATAATGCATATAAAATAATTGCATTAGATATAATTAAAGAGATTTGCGACCAAAAAAAACTCAACAAAGCGGATATTTGCAATTAGTTCGGTATAAAATTTTATTATAATTGGGTGTTTTTAAAAAGTCAGTACATAAAAATAATTAAATTTATTATTCATATCTATTTTAATGCCGCTATAAAACTACACAATAGAGATTGGTTCAACGCAAACCACATAGGAAACAAGATAAGGCTGTACTAATTTGTACGAAAAAATAGTAGTAGCAATATAATGGCAAAAAAATTTCGAGGATATCCCGAAGGAATGGAACGCATTTCCGCAGGGAAAATGCACCAAAATATAGCATAACTGCATATGCGGATTGTGCATACACGACCGAAGTGTAGACCGCAGACAAAAACCATTTTTCCAAATGGAATTCGAGACCTTGCCGCTGCCGCAATTCCATCGAACAACCAATCGTTCAATTTGGTCTTTATCGCAGCTTATTACAGAATACTCAATACACACACACATACACATACATACAGAGACGCCGCAGCGCAGCACCGTTTCCCATTCGCAGAAATCAAAAAGTAATTTGCAATAACGCCACATCATGCCACTCGAGTTAAATATTCAAAGAAAAGAAAAAGGATTAAAGGACGACGACGCCGAAATAGATATATAGAGATGGAACAATGAAGTTCAAACCAAAATCAAAGCTTCCAAAATTTGGTGGAGCAGAACATTATTTCTTTAGTTTTTTTCTTCGGTCAACAAAGCTCTTGTAACAAAGTAACTAAGGCGACATTCTACAAGTACAGTGAAAGTAGCTTGGCGGGCGAGAGATCACAAAATCTCCGCACAACGAAAACATTCGAATAACGATCCGATCGGCGACGACGAAATTTTCAGTAAACGTGAGTCTCAAGTACAATCGGAGGAAAAAGTTTACGAATGTGAAGTATATTCAGTCGATTATTTGTTATTTTAGAGGCTAGTCGCCCGCCAAGCTACTTCTGTTGCACTGTACTTCGTTCACTGATCTCAAAAAGGTTTCTCTATTTTGTTTTGTCCAATTTTTCATCACATATTATAGTGTATCATTATGAAAAAAGTACTATGTAGCATAGATTTGACATGCTTAGTGTGCTCTACTATGGTCCAGAATCATGGACGCTAAATTCTGATGCAATTAGACGGCTTAGCTCTTTCTAAATGTGGATACATAGAAAAATCTTAAGAATTTCGTCGGTAGATCGAACTACTAAGAAAAATTGATAAAGAAAAACAAGTTGAACATACAATTAAGGAGAGAAAGCTACAGTATTTGGGACATATAATGCGCGGCGAAAGGTACAGCCTCTTTCGACTAATAATGTAAGGGAAAATAAAAGGCAGAAGAAGCATAGGAAGAAGACGAAATTATGGCTAAAAAATCTGAGAGAATGATTTGGTTGCAGCTCCAAACAACTTTTTAGAGCAACTGCCTCAAAAGTTGCGATAGCGATGATGATTGCCAACCTCCGCCGCGGAGAAGGCACTTGAGGAAGAAGATTATGTTTTGGTAACAAAAGTAATCGTTGATTTCATTTAATACAAAATAATTGTTGTTTGTAATAGAAAATAATGCTAAAAATAAACCATTAATTAATCCAAAAAAGTGTACTTGTCTTCACTTCACATAAAACTTTTTCTGATGAAGAATTTTATCAAAGCTATGGATTGCGGTGGGTCGGGAGTTGCTTATTTTAAAAATAAGTTCCCGAGAAACATTTGATTAAGTTTCGTCATTCATTAAAATTATAAACTCAGTTAGCATCAAGGACCTTACACTTTATTAAAAGTTTCAACTGGTTCTCACGGTAGAGGGGAAAGGCACCGCCATCCATCACGGTATCAAAACGGGCCAAAAGGCCTAAGTGGCTTCCCTCCGAACCGCCGTTTTAACCTAACCTAACCTAACCTACATGTCTGTAAAACAAGTAAATATAATGTTAGTACATGAGGCTTTTTAATTAAATATTTAAGTAATTCTAGACATCTAAGACCAAAAAAAGCAAGCTATGGACAGAGTAACAAAACGATCTCTGAGTTTTACCGCATTGATACACAGTAATGTTGCGCTTTTCAATCATAACCTTTCCATCTTTAGTTCCGAAGTGTATCGAAACGAAAAAGAACAATAAAATCAACTGAAGAGTTTGCTAAATGATGGACGATGATGTGGGCAATTTTTTTATAACAGTATAATAATAAAAAAGTGTATATGATTGATATCTTGCTGGAAGATTTTAACACGGTTGAGGTTAGAAATTGATGTGCGTATTTTCCTTGGAAACAGTGATAAATGATTCGAAAATCAAAGTACACTGAGAAATTATCGAGGGTTTGAAATATTTTATACGTCAATTTTTAATATAGACGTACTTATCTTGTTTTTTATGGATCTAAAATTAACGTAGTTGGACTGGTACGATAAAGCTACTTTATTTCCAAAACAATACAATCTAATCATGCTTTTCTTCAATATACTCTTCTTCTCTCTATCTACACATTGTCTCATATCTGTCTTTCACCTTTCCACGGCCGAGACAGTATTCGTCTTATAGTCATGAGGATGTTGCCACTAGCATATGTGTTCAGTCGTTTTTCACCCTCTGTTCTTGCACTTGTGCCCTTTCTTCTTTGGTAGATATTATTGCCTTTGGCAGATTTTTAACGACATGCCCTTTGTCCCTGCTTCCTGTTATTATTAACTTCCCGGCGGGAAGTTAGAGTAATAGGACCGATTTTGCGAATCCCGAATTTTGACATAACTCCACATTTCAAGATCCCCAGAGTCGAATACAATAGTTTTTAAGTGGACGTCTGTATGTGTGTACGTACGTATGTGCGTTTGGAATTATTTTTCGACTCGATTATCTCGAGAAAAAAAATGATATCGACGTGGGACCAATTGTATTCGACGCATAATTAAGCAACTTAAAACTGATTCGATTTTCAGTAAAAACGGTCGTGCTGCTTTTTTATGGAGAATAAAAAAACTGAAAAAATGGTAAGCGGCCTGAATTTTGCCATTTAAAAATTATACTATTTTTAATACAGAATTTTAAGATATTTTAAATAATATGATTATTGCCTGCATTAAAGAAGCTATAACAGTGAAAATTTATTGTTAGTAATAATCGAGCATCGTTTATAATAATTGAATATTGTTACTTACAAATGATTATTAATCATATTAATTACAAATTTTTTTCAATTGTTATAAACAATTGAAAATAGCTCCCGCTTGAAATGATAAGGAAGAATACGGTTGACTTAAACAGAATATTGTTAATGACAATTATAATTTGTTATAAACAATTTAAAACTGTTTTTTTATAATTATCTTAATAATAATAATGATAATTATAACAACAAAACATATGTTAATTTTTCATTTAATCCACTGGGAAGTTAGTCGTGTGGACATCTCGGGTCGCACCCAGACCACTGATATTTTTTGTGATAGGTTTTGGATATCCAGTATGACTGCCAATAGGGTGTTACATTTTCTTCGGTGGTCTTCCCGTTTTGGGCATATGAATAATGTCTTGCATTACTACCCAGTAAATAACTTCCGAATGAAAGTATAAAAATTGCTTGTTAAAAAGTATAGATGTCGTGACTAGCGCTTTTCGTGCGGTTCTTCATGTATACTTGGTAAGAGTTGAAATTGTTGATTTGTCTCTTCGAAGGGCAAACATGAGTTGGTCAAGACCTACCCTATGCTGATGAGGGGCAATACCTCGAAACCAGTCCATGGGTGGTCACTTCAAATGAATAAATTTAATAATTATTTCTTTTACTTTATCTGAATATTACCCGAAATGGGATTATGCACGATTATTTATCAGATGTAATTCAATGCTCGTCATAGGCATATAGCCAGGAGTAAAGTTGTTTTCTGATGTATAATCTACCCACGTATAGGTTAACATACAGCGAAATTAACTGGTTCTTTAAAAATCAGTTTTATACATTTTTATCTTTTTTTAAACATTGGTATGGATCGTAATCGTCCTATTAATTGCTTGTGCCGCTTCCAGGGATACGAATTTTTGATCATTCTGCATCACGTCGAAAAACATGGTAAGATTCGCCTTCCTTTTCGATTGGTTTTCTTATTTTGTCTCTTTTCTGAATGAGTTTTTAAATTTGCAGGAATATTCGAGAATACTTGATTCGTTTACGTTTTCAAATATGAAAGTATTAAAGATGTAGAATAAAAAACAAATATATAACTTAATATTTAACATACTGAATTTTAGAAGCAATGTGTAAAAATAAAATGAAAATATTTTTAGAACGAAGGCCTGAATTTTACGGAATTATCTTTCTACAATCAAAAAATGATATTAAATTTCAAGCATTAGTAGTTCAAAGAGAGGCTTATCTTTCAATAATAATTATGTTATTTCGTAAGGTACCCAAATTTAACCTAACAGTCGTATAGTTGAAAACGCAGAGTATCCTATCGGCGGAAAACGATCAAACTCAGTTTGGCGTCATTAGTGAACACGAAAGTGTACACGTCTAACATATTGACGTCATTAAAGCATTCGTTATCCGATGGCGTTAATCTTCATGCCGCAGCTTAAAGAAAACAGGCAACCCGCATCACTTCTTTTCACTAAACATTACAACGGGCGTGGTTTCTCCCCCGCATTATTCAATCGGTAAAAAAAATGATTAATAAACTTTTAATAGAAAATAATTTTTTGCCTTGTCAAAGTAGACAAAATATTTTTGCCCATATGCACATTCCGCCACCATCGTTTCACACATAAAGGATTTCACAACGGTGCTAGAAAACTACTCTATGTCTACTCTCAAACTGACAGGTTTTCATGTTACCAACTGTCAGGTTTTCTCTTTGAATATATTTATTATTATCGTATGGCAATCACATCATATAAAAATAGCATATAAAATAAGTACACAAATTTGTATAGAAACGTAAGCACATTAAACAATACAGACATGTAGGAAAGAAGGACCTACTTAAATAGGCTTAGTCATATATATGTTATTAAAGAATAAAATAGTGTTGTTAAAGTTTAGATTTATAGCTGTTTTACAGCAGTCAGCTGTCACAAGTTTATGTCCAGATTATTAATCCGGTCTATGACCGCAGGTGTAGGAATCAAGAAGTTTTGATGCCTTCCCTCGTAAGCACTCAGTGGGCATTCTTGGCGAAGATGGCGGATGGTTTGTCTTTTATGACCACAGTCGCATTGTTGGAAGGGGATCTTTTGGCATTTGTAAAGAAAGTCTGCACATCTACCGTGGTTGGTATTTAAGTGGTTCAGTGCAGTCCAAGTTCTGCGAGGGAAATCGTGTCCAGGTGGCTGATTCTCCATGCACGGTAGGCCCTGTTATTCTGGGCCGGCGAACAGTTCCCACTCTCGTCTCCACTCCTGAGTGACGTCGAGAGAACTATGGCAGTTGAAACATGAGGGTGTCTAGACTTCAATCTGTTTGGTAGACTTGGCACGTCTTGGTGCAGTGGGAGCTGCGGTTTTTCCATGATCTTTCTTAACTCTCTGCGTTTGATCTTCTTAGGGGTGGGGACGGGATGTGGCTTAGTACGGGGAGATATTGTGTCGGGGTGCTTCTATTTGTCCCTGATATTAGTCGCATGGTATTATTAAGCTGCCTGTCGACCAAGTGAGTGTGTGCGCTTTTAATCCACACTGGGGCTCCATATAAATATATAAAACAGATCAGGAAGAATCATAGTCTTAGATAAGTGTTGACCGGAATGGAGGATGCATGTGGCCGACGACTGCTTCCGTTTTAAAAGGGGTGTATGGCTTTACATTATAATAAAAAAACAAAAACCTCATAAATGGTAAAATAATGCTACATTTTATTTAACAATTTTGCAATAAATAAAAAATTATTTGATGTTTAATTAGGAAACTTTTATTCTAAAATTTTTAATTTTAAACTACAATTTAATATTTTTTTCGCACGCTATAAAAACCTATGACGTATCATTTAAACATAAGCTACGCAAATGCATACTTTGAGATTGGTGGTTTTAATCTATAAATTCCATTAAAATACAGTTCTTTTTTATCTCTAAATATGTAACAAATTTGGCATTAGAAACATTTACTTGTGAAATGTCACAACAGCACTTTTATGTTGTAGTGTCGGGAACATCCACAAGATGAACAACTAACCATTTTTTTGGTCGGTATTGTCTCAGTAATATAACAATATTGTACTACCAATTTATTTAGATGTCATTAATGGTTAACTAATAAGTATTTATATTAAAGCACACAACAAAGCCCTGTCACACTAATTTTAATCGGTATTAAAATTTTAAACTGCTAAAATTTATTAAAAGTTTACTTTATTGACTCACAGGAAAACATTCAAGTAATGAGTCATAAGTGAAGGGTTATGAAGTCAGTTTCCATGGCACTTTTAGCATTCGTAGCAATGCTCGTTCCTGTTTGTTTTATATTCAAAGGGTTTTCTTGCTGTGTTAACTGTCAGATTGTTGTGATGCCAACTGTCAGGGTGCCGTGCTACCAACTGTCAGATTTTCTTGCTGCCAACTGTCAGATTACTGGGCTGCCAACTATAGATGATTTAATTATGACAGTTACGTTGTACATAATTTTGATTGTTGAATTGGTAGGACTTCGGTAGGACTTCGGTAGGGATATTGAATAAAACCAAGTGTTAAGTCTACGTTTTGAAGCTTTAATTTTTTATCTTCAGGACTTTAAAGTATAATAACAGAAACATACATAATAAATTTAATTTAGGTGTAAATAAACTAATTTATGTAGAAAAAGAATCGTAAATAAATTTTTTAAATAGTTTACAGAACGGCATACATGCATAAAAATACTTACATTAAAAGTGGCTCTTCGAGCTTACGGGGGGTAATAAACAAGTTAGACATAAAAATTTTAATATAATACGACGGTTCTAGAAATACGTTGACACAGACACAAAAAAAATAAACAAACTAAACTGTCGGTGATGCGGTACTAAAAGAAATGAGGAGACTGGTAAAAAGTAATTTGCCAATCTGTGTTTTATTTAAAATTAATGTTTTATTTTTTTTATTAGATTTAAATATTTGTACGAGATAGTCATTTCGATCATTTTATTTTTTTCAATATCTTTAGTCATTCTTTGTTTTAAGCACCCACCTGTTTACCCTATATATACTTAATAACATGGTATTTTATAGATAATGTTGGATTTCAGGTCCTTTGGAGTTTTTTAGTCCGCTGAAAAAATGATTTTTTACTGTGTTTTCGCAGTTCATGCTGATTGTAAGATTTCCATTTTCTAGCACTTTGCCTAGTTTAAGTGTCAAATCTTCTACGTAGTATGAAATATTTGACGTACAATGGTGCTTTTTTTGTTTATTTTCACTTTCAGAAAGGTTTAGAAAGTTTTGGGATACCAGTTGTTTGGTAGCATTGTTTCAATAAGTTGGTTTTAAAAAATATCACGTGCGGAGTGTATAGCTTTGTATTTGAGATTGTTAATAACGTTTATTTTCTGTGTTATAGGGTGTTTTAATGATTTCTCTGGTCTTAATGGTCTTAAATGCAATGAATTCCTTGGTAACAAATAACTTATCCTAATCTAAGGAAACGCAGTCTGGAATAATAATTATTAAATAAGACAAACGGTCTTCCAGCGACGTTTCGGGTCGCCTCTAAACATTAAAACGGATTCCCAATTCATCGCAGTAGCTCTGGCTAACGAGAAATCTCTATCGAAATTAACGTACGAGACATTTAACTACTCTTTGTGACCTATTGAGTACAACAACTAAGTCAGATTACGAGTTAATGCCGCCAGGCGGGTTTTGCGTCTTCCATTCGGATGCTTCTTAATTGATCGGTATAACTTCGACGGACAAACTTTGATCGTTAAGCCACTTGTCGGTAATCGAACAAGATTATTTTTCTTTATCGATATATACTGACATTTATTTAAATATTACGCTGTTAAATTATTGTGGGTTCTTTTAACAAAAACACTGCTTACTTCAATTTAATCAATAGCTGTTTTATCATTCACCTCGAATTGTCTCTGTTGACTTTCAAATTGAACTAAGTTCAAATAACTTCGGTCTACTGGAGATTTGCTGGCTTAGGTCACTTAGCTCTGGACAAACACTATTGAGAAGTTTGATGAATCCTGTGCAATAACCTTGGATATATCCAAAGCCTTCCACCGCGTTTGGCACCAGGCATTGTTAAGCAAAATTATCTGCCTACAGTCTCCCAACCAAGTTGCGCCAATGGCTCTTGAGCTTCATGCAAGATATCTCCTTACATGTGGCAGTTTCTTTTGATGCGGTAAAAACCAAAACTTTGTTTAATTTTCATTGGAAGACATCAACCAAGGAAATATTTTCAATTTGATGTTACTTTATTGTTGAAATCTAAAATTCATATTTTTTTTATTATATTTATTTTGTGTTCTCTTTCAGCAAATTTGTAAACATTTTTTTTTATTTTAAATAAACCTGTATGTATACTTTAGGTTTTTTTAATTGTTTCTGAGAGATAAGAACGAAGTTTGTACAGCCTTGAAGCTGAAATACGTCGATTAATTAGCTCGTTTTATGGTACCAAATTAATATAATACGATTGGATTTGTTTGGGGTTAATTCATTTTAGTGATTTTAATTCTAAAATCACGTGGTTAGTAATTTTAGTTAGTTTTGATATATTTAACAAAAAAAACGGGTGAACTGATCTATAACATCAACTCTCCTTTGCTTCTGTTTCTTAAACAACGACATTTTTAATTACAAATCATCAAATGAAAACTTTCTTTGTTCTTTCTTATAAATTTATAATTGACGCGTCGTGTTGGAAGGAACAATTTTTCTTCGACTTTTCCCCGCTTACGGGGTTCAAACCCCGAAATGACGTTAATACCCGAACGATAATCCCAATCAATTTTGGCAATTTTGCGAGTACACTTCACATAATATACCACCACCGTCGAAATGTTTGCGTGTTAAATTTTGCAACATAATTAACGCAAAACTAAAGTACACATATCCAATTTATTGGCCATAAATGGAGTTACAAAGTTTCATCAATCTCTGGTGCCGACGTTAAATCATTATTGGGTTTAAAATTACGTCGTTGGACCGAACTGTGTGGGGCTAATGGAAAAATATGCTAAAATGCGTTACGTCGGTCCGTTTTCAAAGTGACTGAAAATAACTTTTTCCCCAACTTCATTGACGTTTTGCCAGTACCGTGCCTCCATAATTTAGGTAAAGCGTATTTTTAATATCTAGGGTCACTAGGAGGTTACGAAAATCTACAAAACAATCGAGGGATTTGACAAATGAACCGAGAATTTAGTTTCGACAAATCCGTCAAGTCGGCTTGGGTCACCGCTCTGCTCATTTGTCTTACTTCGATTTCGAAACTCTGCGTCGTGGATTAAAGCTGTTTATACCGTTATATACGATATGGGTTATACGAACTCACCCATGTTTACATTTATCTATTACACGAAGATTATTATTATTATCATTATATTGCCAAACATGAATAATGATAAGGTTAGAACAAAGGAGAGTGAATAATGAAAATGGTAGTACGCCAACCGAGACGTCTCATTTGAAAATATTAACTCTCTTTTGTAGTGGAGAATAGTAGAAACAAAAAATACACAGAGAAGATCTAAAAAAATCGAGACAAGTATTTTTTCGGATTCATAGAAATAGTATATTACACACCTAGGGCAGTAAAGTAAGAAATGTCTCAAAGCACATGTATGATGACCTTGACTTCACCTCGGTCAACAAACATGTGCTCTAAGACATTTCTTACTTTAATGCCCGTGGTGTGTATACTATTTTTCTCCCTACTGTAGACGGAAAGTGGCATATTAGTTTTGCGTAGCGGGCCGAAAGTGACGCTTCCTGCACAGTAGGGAGAAAAGTATTTTATTACCTATTCAGTTAAATTTCTACTCAATAGTAGTTGTTTTCCCAAATATGACGACAGTAAGTACTATTAGAATTAATCAATTTCTATTATTATTGCATCTTGTGCAATCTTTGGGTGCCTTACGCCTACAATAATGTTGTATTTTTGGATAATAAGAAAGATATTCGTTGGTCGTTAACAAATCGCATTCTTCTTCTTCTTCTTATTCTTCTTTTATCGAAGATTGCTGTTTATCATTGCAATTAGAGACTGGGGCGCGAAACAGGGACCTTGAGCACTTTCCAAACCATTGCTGCAAATTCTTGAGCCAAAATGTTCTTCACCTTTCAGGAGTTCTTTTTTCTTTAATCATCCACTGAATAATTCGACGATATTTGTCATTCCTTATCACATGACCAAAATACAGCAGTTTTTTTTTCCTGATGGACAGCGCATTCTATTATTATTCAAATCAAAAGCATATAAAAAAATTAGCAGTTATTGATTTTCAAATTAATTGTAGCATTAAAAATTAAATTTTCATAACTTGTAAATTAAAATAATTTAATAATAAATAACCTAATAAAAGTGGGCAGTCAGCTCGAGACTTTTTTTTGACAGACATATAAAAGAAGAAGAAGCTATGACGTCACCGTTGCTTCTAAACCCTTGGATTACGTTAAAAGTTCAATATGTGTATACTTTACATTGTTCAAATTGTGTTTTATTTTATCTGTTTAATTGTAGGATTACTGTGCAGTACAACACTGAGTATATAAAAATAATAATTACAAATACAAAGCATTTATACCGTCTGAAGTTTATACGTTGTAACGTGCCTTTTTTTTTCCCTTCTACAGTTCCATTATAATTATATCTCTGATAATTTTATATTCCTCAAGTACTCGTAAATAGTGTCGCGTACCGTATTTTGCTGTAACTTAAATATATATCATTCGTTGTAAATAGTGTTGCATACCTTATTGTGATAAGATTCAATTGTTAATAACTACGGCATTTTTGTTGATCACTGGAGATTGAGTAAGGTATTTTAATTATTAGATTTCGCTTTAGTTTTTAGCCTCGATTATTGTGTATTATCGATTATATTATTGTTTGGTTTACATTTCTGTGTAGATCAACACGGACGAACGCGATTCTTAGTGTGGAACATAGACTTGCGAATATTCTTGGTTGACGTCAATTCCGTGTCATTTCTTGATATCCGGCTTGGGAAGTAGTCTGGGTCGTGTGGTGAGAGTCTTGGGAGTCGTGTGGTGAGAATTTTTGGGGCGATGTGATATTAACAAGTGTGCAAAACCTCTACGGTTTTCCTTTCATATCTGGCTATATTTGGGCCATCTTAATTGGATTTTGAAGAAAAACCATTTAATTTTTAACTTGACCATTCTATCTTACCTCCGTTGTTGATATTTTGGATTTTGGTGTCGAGTTAAAATGACCGCATGCGGGATTTATTTGAGGGAAGCCATTGTTAATTAGCAGGTGCCGTTCCATAACCAAACCGGCCACAGGAGTAGTGCATTCGTATCATCCATATCGACGATAAATTGCAGTGTTATAAAGACTTGCTTGGTGTTTTTAGCAGGAACTCCGTATTAAGGTGTTCAAGATTAATTTATTAATTTATTATTTTTTTTTATATTTGATCTACAATATGCGTTTTCCCAAAGGTTACAAGTGATTTATTTTTGAATATTTAACGACGTGACTTATTTTTGACACCACAATTAAGTTTTGTTTTAATTTATTAATATAATACATTATTAAAAACTATTTATTGCATTAGATAATATGCCAAAACTAAACTTTGATTAAAATAATCTTCTCAATAATTCTTGATGTCCAAGTAATAATATTTTCTTCATACTTATTTGTAAATATCCTACAATATTGATATTTTAAAAGACAACCATTGTAAATATATTTTTAAATAAACTCGATTGTTTTAACAGTGTAAATCTTTATGTAAATGGTAAAAACATGAGTAAATTAGCAGCCTTATGTGAACGTTTGATTTAGTATTATTAAAAAGTTGACTTATATACGTTTTTTTTTTGGTAACTTGGTAACGTCTGTTACTCTTACTTTTGTTTTGGTTATTTTATAAAATTATAAATTTTAAATTTTTGGTTTGTTTTAGCGAAAAAAATTTACCATAGCTGTTAATTTGACTATATTTTTATAATTTTATTATTGAACTGTGTACTTTGATTTATTGTGGGAGTAAAGTATCTAATATATTTTAGCTATAATTTCATTTATTTGGTTCACCATAATCTTAGTTGTTTATCGTGTGGCTCTGCTAGTGCCTATAAGACCTAGTGGTTCCGGCTTAAACCGTCAAAGTCGGTGGCGCGGCTTACTTTTATATATATATATATATATATTTATTTTTTTTTCTTCTACCCTCTACGGCTGAGCTCGGGCATAATTTGCCAGTAGAGAGACCGCTGGCAGAGTACTCCATAGAGAACGAACAAGACGTGGCAACGTCCAGACGGTTTTGCAAATAATATTCTTAAATTCCGGACGAATGGCGCCTGAGTACCACAATAATTAATTAATATTAATTTGACTACTGCTGACAGCCGCTGTCACCTTCTGCATCGTAAACACCTATCTATCGCTGATGCTGACGTCACCAAGGTGACGTGAGCCATAGGTTTTTGTTCTACCGAAAATTGCTCATCGCGCCTAAAAAGGTTTTCACTTTTTTTAATAAAGTGCCATGACAGTCTGAGATTTGGTTAACGCAGACGAACTACACCCTGTAGAATAATTTTACTAATTTGTCAATAACTGGTACCGGTTTTTGTGATTGAGATTAGATTATTGACATTAAGTAATAGACAACCCGCATCACTTCTCGATTGCCACACAAATCACTTCAATTGCCTCGATTAAGATATACCTTATGAGAATAAAAAGACAAGTAGATTAACTAGTCACTCCCGATATTTCATACCGACATCCAAACTAGTTTATATCAAATTATTTTAATTTCATCTACTTAAAGTCAAGTCGAATTTACATATTAAAATATTTGATTTAGTCGATAAATATTGATATTGACAGATTTATCTTCGCATGGCTGTATAAATACTAGCAAACACACGCTTATTTGAATACATAATGTCTGCGACATTTTGTAGTACCCAGCGGTGTTCCATTCGATGTAAATCATTTTTTATTTCTCGTCTATTTGTGTTTTTTAGTTTGTTTATTTATGTCGATCCACCTAAACGGCAACCATTGTTGTCATTGAATTATGGGAACCAATTAAACGACTATATCAAAACATATAGATTTTAGATCCGCCATACTAAAAATGAATATATGTATGACGTACTCGTTTATCCCGTGCTTCTTCTCCACATATTTGGGAAACCAGTAAACTGGGCAAGCTTAAGTCCCATTTGCGAAAAAACTTGTGCAAACGTTAACGGTCATTTCCATTCCATTTGGCATGCTTGCTTTCTTAAAAGATTGTGCTGTAATCACGGCCAGCCTCTCAGACAGCAGAGTATCTAGTAAGAGAAAGCTACAAATAATAAAGCTGCTAGCCTTTAAGAATCTTTGTTTCTTCAATAAGCGGTAGGAGATCTTTCGTTTTATTCTCACGTACTATTCTGTAAGGCAGTACTTTTTAACCTTCTCGAGTACGCGAACCTTTTATTGGTAAAAAAATTCTGGTGACCATAGCAAGTCCATAGCAAAACTATGAGTAAAGAGGCTGGCTGCTATCCTCCAAGAATCTTTGTTTTTTCAATGAGCGGTAGGAGATCTTTCGTTTTATTTTCACAGACTATTCTGTAAGGCAGTACATTTCAACCTTCTTGAGAACGCGATCCTTTTATTGGTAAAAAATTCTGGTGACCTCTCGAGTCCATAGCAAAACTATGAGTAAAGAGGCTGCTATCCTCCAAGAATCTTTGTTTTTTCTATGAGCGGTAGGAGATCTTTCGTTTTATTTTCACAGACTATTCTGTAAGGCAGTACATTTCAACCTTCTTGAGAACGCGACCCTTTTATTGACAAAAATTCTGGTGACTTCTCGATCCCATAGCAAAAGCATGAGTAAAGAAACCGCCTGTATAATTTTAATTTTATTGAGACTACTTCTGATCCAGAAACTGGGCTGAGGGTTAAAAAATGTTTTTCCCTTGTGATCAGAACATTCTCGAAGATATTTCTGTTGGCAGTAAGCTTCCACATTCCTTGTACGATACAGAGCTTGCATAATTTGGAATAAAAACTAATACGTTATTTTCCAGAACTAGACAATTGGCAAATCTTATAAATTTAGCTGCTGACGCATGCTTGAATTAAAGTTGTATCTTCAAACGATTGACGTCGTCTGGATTAACAAAAAAAAAATATCTAGAGCTGGCAAGGGAAACTTTAAAATTATTAGTGCCATTTGCTTCTTCTTATCTTTGTGGACTAACGTTTTCTTCGACAACAAGCAGGTATAGGTTACTCTTTAAAACGTTGTATTTTGTAGCTAGCATACTATTTTCTTAGGAGTTGTTTTTAATAGTTCTTATAGCTTTGTCTAAAAGGACCAAGCGTTACAAAATCTAGGGACTTTCAACCTATGAACAAAACTTCTAGATTGTGAAACATTTCTATACCCACGTTTTAATACTCAGTCTTATTTACAGGGAAGTATCTAGTACTACTAAGCTAGAAAATAAACAAACTTGGAAGCTATTTGAATAATAAGAGTCTTTGTTTCTTTAATAAGCAGTGATGACTCTTGCTGTTTATTTTCACAGACTATTCTCTAGGGCAGCAGTTCTCAAAGTGGGTGGCGCGATAAAGGGTTTGTGGGTGGCGCAAAGCTTATTTATTTTTAAAAAAATACCCGCGGTATATTTTATACTCAGACATTGATTGCCATTGCTATCATTAATTGTAGATGGTCAGTTATTGCCTTTTATTATCCACAAGAGCAATCTTACTGAAGCTCTTCATGTTTTTTGTAATAATCATTAACGTTTTTATTTATTACATCGGCAATAAAATGGGATACATCTGGCGCATTTTAACATCATGCTCATAAATAAGAGCGAAATTTAAAATTAACACTACACTCTCATAAATAACACATCAGGCAGCGAACGGGTGGATAATAATTTACGAAAAACTAAAATGCTTTGCTTCCACATTGAATATATTTTTGTAGGAAAACGTATAAACAGATTAGTTTAAAAGACGTAGAAAGTTTTATGGCTTCATAGTTGTTATTGAAGACAAGTGTCGAATAATGCTCCTGAATATTATCCGTTTTAATTTTTTGGATAACAGTTTGCCATGCAATTTCTTGTAGCCGTAGCTTTACAAGTTTTGCCATGAAAATGGTTTATTTTCAAACGTACTCGTACAATAAATAGGCCATACTTGTACTGAGCTGACTGTGACTTTATCACCAGCGGCAGTTTTACTTTTTCCTGCGCCCATTTCACCAATATACGACGGTATCGGATTAGTCACCGAGGCGCACTGTGTTGAGAGGTACATCGGTAAATTCCCCTACCATTTAAACCTGAAATTTTTTTGTTTATTATTATGCGTTTGTTGAGATATTTTTTTTTTTTGCTTTATTGTGAAAAGAAATCGTTGATGTAGCTCTCGATGAGTTTTTTGGATAGAAATAAGCACATATTTAATTATGTTAATAGGGAATGCAACAAAAAAACATTATCGGTAAAAATTTAATAAATATGTTTAATTACAGTATTATCAAGCATCAGATTTATAGTCATCATAATCGGAATCACTGTCGTCGCTGTCCTCATTTGGATTGTAAATAATAACAGAATTAACTGCTTCGATGCGGTTTTCACGAACCCACCATTCCTCTATACAATTTTTACATTTTGTAACACATTTTTCTCAAATTTCAGGAGTGCAGTATTAAGTGCTCATTGCCAGGTTTTCAAAACAGCTTTATCACTGTAACTAATAAATTTAATAAATATGTTTAATCATGTAGTACTTACGGTATTATCAAGCATCAGATTTATAGTCATCATAATCGGAATCACTGTCGTCGCTATCCTCATTCGGAATGATAACAGGATTAACTGCTTCGATGCGGTTTTCACGAACCCACCATTCCTCTATACAATTTTTACATTTTGTAACACATTTTTCTCAAATTTCAGGAGTGGCAGTATTAAGTGCTCATTGCCAGCTTTCCAAAACAGCCTTATCAATGCAACTATTAGATCCAATGTAATTATCATAATAAGTTTTGCATATTCCCCAAATATATTCAATGGGATTAAATTGGCAATGATAAGGCAAAAGTCTTAGCACACGATGTCCATAACTGATCCACTTTGTAAATTTTTTCTCTTTCGTGCCTTAAGCTATCGATAATAATTCTGGCTTGAAGCAATGCTGTGGAAATGAAATATTTTCGTTCGTTAACCATTCTTTTATTTTCTGAACCGTTCAGAAGTTTGTTGGTTTCTTATTTAAAATTTTCGAATTGTACGGAGTATCTAATACAATGACAGATTATTCATGTAACGATGGTAATAGTTTCTCTTTTAACCATTTCACAAACATCTCTGTATCCGTATTGTCATGATAATCGGCCGATTTTGATATTGACGAAAATAAACCATGCTTTACACCTGCATGCACAATAATGTGTCTTTTTTCTTTACCGTCGGCGTCGGTGTGTTTTATAGACTTATGTTCTCGTCCTGTAAAATTCTTTTTGCTCCACCTTTACCAAAAAATACAATTTTCGTCCAGATAAACAAATGAAGAACATTCTTTTTTACAGTGAGTATAATTTCTCAAAAATTCAATTTTTTTGTGCTCGACTCTAGCTTTTTCACACAAAGCCTTTCGGTTGTCCTCATTTTTAAACTTAAACCCTATTG
This sequence comes from Agelastica alni, assembly GCA_950111635.1. Taxonomy (NCBI): domain Eukaryota; kingdom Metazoa; phylum Arthropoda; class Insecta; order Coleoptera; family Chrysomelidae; genus Agelastica; species Agelastica alni. The sequence goes on along the minus strand of OX467712.1, from coordinate 6,572,322 downwards.
ACCCTTAATTTCAAAACAAGAAAGCCCTTATAAAATAAAATTCGTTATCTACGAAATTTGTTTAAAAATATTAGGGGAATTTGCTTTCGTACTTCTGAAATGTACAGTTGAATACTGGTTATCGAGTTTCTAACGATAATCCGAAACCACCGTATAATAGTAAATATGCTATAGTGTGGCGGCTGTCAGTTAAAACGTCATGAGTAATATTAAATTAAAACTTGCAAAATGACATTTTTTTATGCCGAATGACAACTTTAAAATAAGAGATATCAACAAGCCATTTTTGTATTTAACCGTGTTACATATTTCGTGTTTATGACCTAAATATTGTACGTTTGAAAAAAATAGTATATTTCATTTGAAGAAGTGACTTTTCATGGCTTGCTCTTACAGCTGCTTTAAAGAGGAAAGTGCCTTTACCAGCTCTTTTGTGAGTGACCACTAGCTTGGCCCTTAGTACTTCCGACGGTACATCTAAGGCAACTTTTACTTTTATTATTATAGATAGCGTGGTAGGAAGTTTTGGCAATTATTGTGTCGCTGAATGTTTCATCCTGTAAATTACGTTTAGTCCTTTCTCTATGGTTGGTCCATGCCAGGGAGTTATCGATTAATATCTCTGAATATTTTTAAAGAGACACTTTTCTTTAATATAACAATCTTATTGTCTTGATTTTGACTCGAGAATTTTGGATACTGACTATTTTTGATTTTACCCCACCAATTCTTTTTCACTACTCGTCGAATGTAAAAATATTGAGTTTATTATCTTTTTTTTTTTATTTCAGGTAAGTACCTTCATTACTTTATCGAAGCGTTTGGGTAAGTGTTGTAAAATTTATGTAAATACAAATGTCAGCATTAAAATATATCTGTAGGAATGTTAAGACAAACGATATTTTCGCAATTTTCATCGGCGTTACATCGTACGAATCGCGTTTCTGAAAATTTTCTTCTCGAAATCAAATCTTACGCTTAATTACATCATACAAGCGAGAAAATACGTCTCTCTTGTTAGCTCTTAATATCTCTCTAGACGAGCAACTTCACAAACGAAAATAAATTAACGAAGATGATACATTCATAACTTAAAATGTTTCCATTATGAAAATGTTTTAAATTTCAGCGGGAGCTGATTGTAAATTAATACCAGTCCCCCAAACGCAGTTTATGTTTGTTGCGAAATTAACTTTTTATAAAATAGTACGACTTTAAAGAGAGAAATTTTTTTCACTGGCCACATCATATCACCCTTCTAGCAGTGCAATTCCCATGTTAACGTTTAGAGAACAAGTTTGAGCGTTTCTGGCGTACCAGTTGCATTGCTATAGAGAAAACACTAAGCGCCACTTTTTTCAAGAAAGTGAATTCCTTAAATCATTCCAATACAATGTCCGAAAATACCCTTGAATCAAGTCCCTCCATCTCGATTTTGGGAGTCACGGTGTCTTGGCATGACCTTGTTGCTAACATCGCAAAATCAGCAATCCAGCGGCAAGATTTTCCGTGAAAAGCTAGAAAGTTATTTACTCCTGATCAACTGTTCACGACGTACAAGGCTCAAATCCGACCTCTACTGGAGTATTGCTCGCACATATGGGGTTCAGCACCAAGCCATTTTCTTCGTCTTCTAGATTCCATTCAGAAAAGGGTCAACTCTCACAGGTACCCTTCACCCACTAGAACATAGAAGAAGAGTTGCAGACCAGACATTACTCCACAGATATTTCCATGGCAGATGCTCCAGAGAAAAAAAAATTCTATACCACCACTGACCACATTCGGCCGAAGAACTCGGCACGCTGATCAGTCTCACCCATTTCCCTCAAGATTGACACTACAAGGACCAATCTCCATCAAGAATTCCTCTTAAAGGGCTGCTACGGAATAAAAAAAGCTTCCAAAATCAGTTTTTTCACAGAACTATGACCTGCAACTTTTCAAAAAGCGGGTCCACAATCATCTCCTTTCTATAATCCCTCTCCCTTCTAATAGTCGCAGTGCGGGCCGTCCGCGGCTCACACGATAGGTCTACCCTTTTTGCGACTATTTCCAGTAAAAAAAAACTATTCTTACAACTTAGCTTGCAGATGTTGTGAAGGATTTTGAATTCTTAATAAGTCCTTAAAAAACACATATTTTTTTACTCTAATAAAAATTCTAAAAAGAATTGTCCTAAACACCTTTAATAACTTTTCCGGTTTAAATTAAGTTAAATGTTTGAGACGAATTTTTGAAAGGTGAAAACCATCTTAAATCATTTAATATTTATATATTTTATTGTATTTAAAGAAATCGGGTAAAAGTATTAAAATCTCGTTTCAAATGTAAGAATATTTCGATATTGACTGCTATTGCCTGTTATATATAAGTGTATCTCTTCGGCCTTGTGGCCCATCCGATGTTTGTCTTCCACTCAGGAATTCGTGAGATTATGATTATTCAGAGCATTACGATTGTGAATGAGGGAATTAAACAGACTAATAGGCAGCTGTTCGGATTCCACGGTATAAACGACGTCTTTCAAAGTTTTCTGTTGGTCTTTGTAGGATTTCCATTCGTCGGTTACAAAAGAATTTGTCAATGAAAGAAATTGTACAAACAAGCCGATGGAATTTACAGAAATTTATTGCTTTAAGTTTAAAAAGACTTGCAGTAATATTTTGGTAATCCAAAGAAAAAAACATCATGCGGATGACAGGAACTATAAAAAAATAATTTTATAGTGTTTAAGATTATTTAATACAGGGTGGCCAACCGAAAACGAAACAAGAACCTCGTCAACATTTTAGAAAAACGCTCAGACCCGTCGATTTTTAATTAAAGGGGGACACTTTTTTCAGGTATTTTTGACTCCACTTCTTTATACCCCAAGCGAGGGTAAGAATTACCGCAAAATTTGTTAAATGGCATTGGGGGTCGAATAAGATGTCTTTTGAAAGCTCTGACAGTTCTCTTTACAATAGTCTTTAAATTTTAAATTTCCTCCCATTACTTTGAAAATAATTACATGTTAAAATTCCAATTATTTTAGTTGCTAACTTATTACTTAATTGATTAAATGTTCAAAATGATGACCGCCCGCTTCCATACAATAATAAAGATTTTGTTCAAAACGTTCACGCACATTCCGAAGAATTTCCGGAATAATTCGACGGCACTCGTCAACGATTCTTTGACGCAAATCTTTCAACGACGCTGGTTATGTTTTATAGATTTTACTTTTCAGATGTTCCCACAAAAAGAAATCGAGGGGCGATAAATCTGGCGATCGTGGAGGCCATTCAATGCTGCCTCTTCTCCCAATCCAATGCCGTGGAAAACGTTGGTCTATATACTGACGAACAATCGCCGCATAATGCGGAGGAGCACCGTCCTGTTGAAAATAAAAATTATCTTCGTCATACTGTGGATTATTTTCAAATATATATCTGTCAAAGCGTCTTCCAGTAATTGCAAATACATTTCGCCAGTCAAATTGCCTGGTAGAAAAAAGAACCCACCAGTCGGTCACCGCAAATGCCAGCCCATACATTTAATTACTCCGGTTGCTGTGTATGCACCTCGTGAAAAACTCTTGGGTTTGAATCCGACCGATAGCGGCAATTGTGGCGATTTACCGTCCTGTGCAAGAAAAAACTAGGTACTAGGTACTAAATTTATACCATTGGCGTACTTAACTCGAATGAACGACATTTTTACCGTTAGTGATTGGTTGCAGATAAGTTTCACATTTAAAATCTAATTTCTCAATAAGTAATGGGCGGAATTTTAAAATTTAAAGACTATTTTAAGAGCTTTTAAAAGACATCTTATTCGACCTCCAATGCCATTTAAAAATGTTGGGGTAATTCTCCCTCGCTTGGGGTTTAAAGTAGTGAAATCAATAAATTTCGGAAAAAAGTGCCCCTCTTTTTAATCAAAAATCGACGGGTCTGAGCGTTTTTTCAAAATATTGACGAGGTTTCTGCAAATGGCTCTGTTTCGTTTTCGGTTGGACACCCTGTATATCTCAGTGAAAACGTAGAAATATGGTGGGTAGGAAGGCGGTGATTGATTTTCTATGAGGTTCCCAAAAAAATGAGAAATTCGTATCGTACGCTTTCATATCTTTTCGACTTACTGTATAGACACACTGGGGAACGGATCGTGTAAATCTTTCTTCCGCAACACGTTCCAAACCAGTAAATCCAAAATCTTTCCGGCTATGCAAATCTGCGATCGATCTTTCGCTAACAAATTGGCTACTTCCACATCCGACAGCGCTCGGGGAATCACATCCCTTTCAAAGTTCATTTAAATGAACGGTTACGACTGCAACAATATCTTAAGATACCGTGTTCCGAGGAATGATGACAAAACGTCAAGTTATTTTATCTGTAATAACATTGTCTTCTTATTCGCGAGAATTACGAAGGGTGCGGCATCTAGCGTTTAATTTTCGAATTGCTTATAGCTTATTTAAGATTTTTTTAAAATAATTTTGACTCTTTTTTATTAGTTTTTCTAGGTATTTCTTGCATTGGAGCTAGTTATTATTTTTTTTTTCAACATTCAGCGAGTTTGAAAATTTATTGAAGCAAAATTTAGGAAGAACTATTTAGTTTCTTTTTGTAAATGTTTTTTTACACCAGTTTTCTCGTACAGATAAAAAATTCTTCTTTTTTCGTTCCCATATGCATTCTGCACGTTTATAAAATGATTGTTAGGGCGTTGTCTTCTGGCCGACGAAATATGGTTGCCACATCTGACGCCCCGCTCCAATTCCTGATGTTTCAGAGCCACAACTGCTGTTTTCGTCCGGGTCCTCTTTAGCCTTTCATCTTGCCCTGTGGGATCAGCTTCAGAATGGCGTAGTACGAAGTCTCGGAATCCCGGGCCTTGAATAGATTAAGGGTTATGCACAAAAGATCTGATAGGTCGAAGTGCTTGAGAGGCAGCATTGCCTCCACGACCCCCTCTACAATCTACAATCTACCCTATTCACGCCCTACTAAACAGCTGGATGAGTTGCATGGATCCTGTCCCACCAAATCTTGTATCTAGCAGATTGGCGATGGATGTCGTTTTGGATGAAGTCACCTTTATCGCTTATATATGTCGTAACCTTTTTTCTTTTGTACCTTATACTCTCTATAGAATCCACTGATGCCGCCCAAGAAGATCGGCGGGGCCAGAATCAAAGCGGAAGTCCGGGGTGCAATTTCCTGTATGAATACAATAGCGCGAGGATAGTGGCTATGATCCCGCTGCATCGGAGCCCCCGGAATGAACCAACTCGGGAAAACACATGGTCGCATTCGAACAAAATAAGGTGAATATATGGATGGAGTAGGAGGTGTCTGATGATGAGGGGGAATTTTTAAATGTCCTGGGAATTCGTGAAATACTGCAATGTTGAAAAAGTGGTAAAGTTAGGAAGAAGGGCGTATGTACTCTTAAATAAATTAAGTACATTTTGGAAAATAATTTCAGTAATTTATCATTAACAACGGAACATTTTTGACTTGATTGGTTCTTCATTGGAAAGCTTTGCCAAACTTTATTGAGGCGAGCTATATAAATAAATTAGACAATTATAGCGGAAGCCACGATCTCTGTAACGAGAAAATATCGCTTCCTTTTTAAGAATAGTATTAAACGGCGCTATTTGTGTCGGTCGCATTTTGCCACCGACCGGGTGATGAAAGAGTAACAATGTGACAAGGTCTTTTCCGTGATAGCGCGCAAATAAGAAAAACGGCTTTTAAAGCGTAAAAAATTGCCAGATTCATCCCGAACTTCCTGTGCAAAGTGCATTGCGTCGTTTCCTTTCATAAAAAGGCCCCGTCCTCGGATAATTTCCATTATCATTTATCTTTTCTCTGGAAGAGAACGGGACAAAACGTGCCAGGGAAGGACTAGATTTTGACACTTTTCGAGAAAGGAAGGTGGTCACTGCATTATTATCCGGTTGGATACAATAATTTTGAGTTAATCTTTAAAGTAGCTAAAGTAAAGTATTATGTTTTTAAAAAATACTTGAAATATTGATCAGTGAAAACATACATACATACATATAGTCACGCCTCTTTCCCGTAGGGGTAGGCAGAGACCACTTCTCTCCACTTGCTACGGCTCTTAAACACATCTTTTGCTTACTCTAATTTCATCAGTGCTCTCATACATGCCGAGGTCGACCTCTACCGACTTCCGCCATTCACACTCGCCTTATAAATTTGTTTCGTCACATCTTCTTTTACACCACATCGTTCTCTTATCTCACTATTCTTGACTTTATCCAACCGAGACACTACGGCTTTACTTCTCAGATTAGCATTAATCCTATTTTCATGCTTCTTCTGCCAAACCCAACATTCACTACCATACATAAGTGTAGGAACCAACACTCCTCTATGCACAGCCAGACGCGCCTTTTTTTACACTTTCTGGGTGTTCGTAAAGCTATTCAGTGCCCCATTCATTTGTTTTCCTGCCAACACCCTTCGCTCAATGTCACTGTAATACTTTCCATCTCTCGTAAATTTTGAACCCAGGTATACAAACTTATTTACTTGTTTCACTCTTTCTCCCTTAATCAGAATTTCACAGTTTGTCATGCTTACTTTTCTTTCAAAAACCATTACTTTTGTTTTTATCTCTTTGACGCTAATATGACTTGATCATCGGCGTAAAGAAGGCATTTGACGATCAAATCATTCATTTTCAATTCATACGCACTCTCTTTCAAATATTTTAAACAATCGTCTATGCACAAGTTAAACAGCCATGGCGAAGCCACACATGCCTGTCTGACACCTTTTTCAATGTTAAACCAGTCCGTGTAAGTTCCGTTTATCCTGACACAAGCAGTGGAATCCTCGTATAGTGATTCCAGTGCTCGTATTAAAATACCGCGCACCCCATACTTAGATACTCAGTGAAAACAACCTTAATATTTATCCGATGTAAAAATTTTGTGGGGATGCAGCTATTTTTAAATAAAACTCTTTTTACTTTTTGTAAAAGCTTTTGAAATTAATTTATTTTTTCTTCAGTTACTCTAAAAAAACATGCTATAATAATGGACAAATTTATTTATTTATTTATTTATTTATTTATCACAAAATGCATCGACAGTCAAAGATGAAAACGATTGTTTTTAAGATAGTTCTTTGTGTACCTGGAATAAATTTAAGTATATATTTCAAAATATACGTGGTCTGACAATAAAGTAGTAGGTCTATACCTTTTTAAGTTCAAATTGGCGCTAATCAGAATCAATAATCAAATTAGTCAAAATCACAATAATTAAAATTATATTGTCATTAGATGATTTTTAAATGAACAATAAATAAAATCGAATTGAAGCCTGTCAATTTTAAGTTTCTTTGTCAGTGTGGGGAGTGTAGTATGTTATTTAAAAAAAAAAAAGATTATAATAAGATGCCTTATACAAAAAATATGCTGCTGCAAATTGAAGAGGCAGACTTGCGCAATATTTAATGCCAATGGTGACTGGCGTAATCGTACAAATGTACAAACGAGCAGGCAAAATTACGCTGAAAGATTGTTAGATATTCAGGCACAAAATACACCTATTATTTACATGGACGAAACGAATTTAATTTGTTTACATCGCGGACCGTTCAAAAAAAAGGAAGTCGTTGCACAAGTTCTCGTATAGTAATTTTCACCTAATAGCATGCAATGGAACCATTCATTCTTCAAAATAGTGGAGAAAGTCTTTAGACGTTAGACTGTTAAAGTGCGTCGCTTTTTCCTTAATTCGGGCCAAATCTGCTTCATAGAGAATGAATTGTCCTTCCGGATTACAAACGGAGGATCTGCAGGATCAAAAGTCGGACAGAAAGTGTATAATCATAGTGTATATCGTGGATAAATTGTGGGCCTTTTTCTTTTACACATGGTCTTTGTCCGTTGTCACAAGTCCTCCCAGTCGTCCAAAAACTTTCAAATATTTAGTTTGATTAATTGAATTATGCTGCTTACGGTAAATAAGAATGATAAGCATTATGCCTTTGCATAACATGCCAATAGTATAAATAGTATACATGGACGAATGGAGTCTAAAACCAAAAATGATCTACTGGTTATACCAAACGATCATTAAACCCATGGTCACCTATGCCTCATTGATATGGTGGCCAAAAATGATAAAGTGCAGCGGTTAGCAGATACGCAGATGACACTGTCGTGTTGGCAAACAACCTCGAAGACCTTTAGAGACTTTTTTTTTATGAATAAGATAGTTGAATGTAGTTAAGAGTACGGACTAACAATAAACGTCAAGAAAACGAAATTTATGAGGATATCAAAAACCCAAAATAACGATAAAAGTCTGACAGTTAATGACAGGATCCTTGAACAAATGGAGTTTAGTGCCCTGAGCCAGGAAAACATGGAAAGAGGGTTAATGAAAGCCCAACGAATTCAGTTGACCGTTCATGAGAATTTCTTTGAACCCAACGAACGTGTCAATGTCAACACGCATTGTTTACAAATTAATTGTATTTATTAAACAACGAATCGTTTAGCAAAGAGTTGTGTGTTTTTATATTTCAACATAACCGGTCGATACGCGAACGACTTAGGTCACCGTCGTCGATGTCAAGTTCAACAATTGTAAATAAACATCTAAGTAATAATGTTAGATTAATTAAATATAGTAAATTAGGTAAACGTTCCTTATTTTATTCTAACAAGGGTTTCCCGTAACCCTAAGGTGCCTAAGCACTACATGACTTCCTAATACATTACATGGCGATCCTGAAACATTACAGGAGAACTACAGTTATCTTGGCACAACAATCAATTCCGCAAATGATTACTCTAAAGAAATCAAAGTACGTGTAGAGAAATCACAAACAAACTTCAATGGGATGAGAAAGATACTCTGCACAAGGGATCTGAATTTGAACCTAAGAGTTAGACTGGCAAGGTGTTATATTTTCTTGACGTTACCCTACGGCATGAAAGCTTGGACGCTGATCGCGACAACCATTAAGAAACTGAAATCATTCCAATTGTGGGTGTATAGAAGAATCCTAAAGATATCATGGACAGAACACGTAACAAATAAGGAAGTCATGAGAAGAATAAACAAAGGAATGGAAATAATAGAAATCATTAAAACCAGAAAACTACAATACTTGGGACACATTACACGTGGGGAACAATACACCATGCTTAGAGCAATTATACAAGAAAAAATCCAGGGCAAGATAAGTGTATGAAGGAGAAGAATATCACGGCTGCGCAATTTGAGGGACTAGTATGGATGCACATCAAACGAACCGTTCAGAGCTGCCGCATCCAAGGTCAGAATAGCTATGATGAGAAGGCACGTGATGAAGAAGACTGTGTATCTTCAATTTTGACCTAACCTTTTCTATATTTGGGTAAATTATTTTAATTAAAATCTAAAAGTTATGAAAAGATGGGAAAATTACTTTTTCGATTTTAAATGATTCGTATTCGTTTTTTTTGTCTATAATACAAAGTAGTTCAAAGTGAGATACCGCAAGTCATTAATTTAGTTCAATACAACCCTGCGATTTAAGCTAATGCGGTAAATGTCGGTGACACGTAACGCTACTCTCCCATCTCTTACAAAATAACGAAAGGAATTTGTTATCGTTAGTTGAGACTGTCATTAAGTTCATATAAAGTTGAAAAAGTTCTTAAAGCTCATATATTCCAGTTAAAGGCGACGAGGGTATTAAAGTTTGTGCCAGGTCTGAGTTTTTTGTTTTTTTTTTTGAGAACAATTTTAATTTTATAAAATTAGACTACGTTTGCACTTCTTCCAGTGTTATGTTTTCCTCTTGTTTGCCTGGAGATGATGGATTTTCGATTTCTGTATCATCGCTGTTTTCGCTATTGTTATCGTATAGGTTTTCAAAGTATGTTGCCCATGTTTCTTGGTCTATTGCATTTATTGAGTGGCTTTTTTTTCTTTCGTAGCATGTTCCAGATCTTCTTCTGGCCCCCGTATAGGTCATGTTCCATTTCCACCAAGAACTTTTCCCAGTATGTCCTTTTAAGGTGTTTAATCGCATTAGTTGTTCTGTTTCTTTCTCTTTTGTAGACTTGATTTTTTTCGGGTGATCTGTTGTTGATGTATCTTATTTAAGCTTTCTTTTTCTCTTTTGCTAATTCCTTGACTTCCGGGGTGAACCATGGCTTATTGTTTCTTTTATTTGTGTTAGGTCATGTTCCATTTCCACCAAGAACTTTTCCCAGTATGTCCTTTTAAGGTGTTTAATCGCATTAGTTGTTCTGTTTCTTTCTTTTTTGTAGACTTGATTTTTTTCGGGTGATCTGTTGTTGATGTACCTTATTTAAGCTTTCTTTTTCTCTTTTGCTAATTCCTTGACTTTAGGGGTGAACCATGGCTTATTGTTTCTTTTATTTGTGTTTATTGTTCTTCTAGGGCTTCCTTGGCACTGTTCTTTATGTTGTTTTTTTAGTTTTTCCCAATTAAAATGTTAATAAGAGCCACAAAAAAATAATAAAGCAGCGTAACATAAACAATAAAACAATGATAAGAACAGAATGTGGTCTAACAAGAGAACTTAAAGTCTTATCAGGCATTAGGCAAGGAGATAATCTTAGCCCATGCCTTTTTAACATCATAATCGACCAAATAATTGAAGGCGCCCAGATAGCAGGCCCCCAAAACGCTGGTAAAAAAGCTGGACATCAGGATCACAGAAAGACTGATGACAGAATTGACAAGACTTTGTCCTGTTACACGAAGAAGTAGAAGAAAAAAAAAAGACTACGCTGGTTTGGTTCAAAATATATTTTTAATAAAAAAATATTAACATTTTACAGATGCCACGTCACTTGTCACGTATCATTAGTTATTCGTCAAACGTCAATTATTAATGTTGTTATTTCGAATCGAAGGACTTGTCTATAATGTGTATAATCAAAGAGATCATAACAACTATGTAGGAGTCGAAGAATGTCGTGTTTCTTAGATTTACGAAATTCGTCTAATTGTTCAAATAAACCAAACAAGTTTTACAACTCCATGTGAGTCTTAAACAAACTGTCATTTCCTTCAAAAAACCACCTATTTCAACTAATACCAACATCAAATAAAAATAATCCCATTGTCAATACGAGGGCGATAGAGTTTTTCTCGTTACCAAAAAACACGGCTCAACTTGAAGACAAACATTCGACACCTCCTCACTAAGAACTTCGATCGTGCGATAAGGAATAGCAGCTTAAAAAAGGTCCGTATAAAGTTACAACGAGGAATATTTGTAAGGGCGATGAGCTAGGTTTAATGAAAACGATGGAGAAAATAAGATATTTGAAATAAAAAAGTTGAAATTGATATGAGCTCTCCCACTCCGGGGTGTTAAAACTATTTGAACGAATCGTTTATTTAAAAATTGTACAGAAGCCAGCGGTGAAATCCTGATGTTAAATAATTGTCAGTGTAAATAAAATTTTTTAGAAAAAATACTGTTTTTCTCTTACCGTCTTTACTTTTATGTGGTGATAAAATTTATTGTATAAATACTGATTTTCCAAAAATATCGAATACCCAGAAATAATCGACCAATTGCAATAAAAAATTTTATATTCGACATTAATTAGATATGATTACGTAGTTACAGTCATGCTTTTTTTAGTAGGGGAAGGTAGAAATCATCTTCTTATTTTCGTAGCGTCTCAACCCTTCGTGGGTCTTAGCTGCATCTACGACTTGTCTTCACCTATCCCTGTCCAACACTACTTCCTTCCAGTCCCGTACTCCCAAGACTTTTACATCATCTCCGATATTGTCCCTTCATCTAAGCCTTGGTCTTCCTAAAGGTTTCTTTCCTACTAGGTTTTCCACCCATATCCTCTTGATAAGACGTTCATTCGACGATCTATGTACGTGTCCGGCTTATCTGAGCGTTTGTGCTTTTATCTCGTTTACGAAACTCGGTCATGTTCTTGAGCTCTTCATTCGTTCCTACTCGATACTGACTCTTCTCTCATCTATTGCAAGTCCAAAGATTTTCCGCAACATCTTTCGTTCAAAGCGTTTTTGCACTGGTTCGTTCTGCTTCGTCATTGTCCATGTTTCCGAACCGTACATAATAATTGGCTTGATTACTGCCGAATATATTCGTATTTTAGAGTTCCTAGATATCAGTCGGGACCTAAACAGGTCTTGTAAGGCAAAAAAAACATTTATTGCCCTTTTGTATTCTTGCTTTTATTTCGCTACTGATATCGTTATCCGAGGTTATAACTGCTCCTGGGTACTGAAATTGGTTTATGCATTCAAAATTGGAGGTGTCCATTTTTGTCCTATTTTGTCCCTTACTGCTCTCCGTCTGACATGCATATATTTGGTTTTGTCCTCATTGATCGTGAGGCCTATATTAATGTTCTCCTTCTCTATGTTCATGAACATTTCTTTTGTTTTAATCGTACTGCTTCCTACCGTGTCTATGTCGTCGGCATATGCCAAGATCATTTCTGGGCCCTTATTTGTAAATATTTCCAGACCAATATACTTTTCTTTGATAGCCATGTCCAGCACTATGTTAAAGAGCAATGGTGACAGGCCATCGCCCTGTTTTAGGCCATTGTTGATGGAGAATGTTTCAGTGTTGTTCATTTCTATCCTAACTTTGGCTTTAAAGTATTCTACTTATTGGTTAACTTTATAATATTTTCTGGTACCCCTATGCCTTCCAAAGCTTGCCAGTTACTTTTACTGGTGATGCTATCGTATGCCTGACGAAAATCTACAAATTGTTGTTGGACCTCTCTGTTACACTCCCAGCTTATCTCTAGGAGCTCTCTTTTGGTAAATATTTAATCTGTTGTTGATCTCTTGGGTCGGAACCCTAAGTTATCTTCTGCATATGGGGATATGCGTTCTCTTAGTACATTTGATAGCAGCTTGTATGTTATATTTAGCAGGGCAAAGTTTTTACAGGCCAGCCGGTCTCCATTCTTATGAATGGGGATAATGGTCCCCTTATTCCACTCCTTTGGTAGGGTTTTTCATATGTTTTTCAGTAGCTCTAGTATGGCAGTATATAGATGTTCTCGTCCATATTATATGCACTCCGCCGTTATGGAGTCCTCACCCGGGGCCTTGTTATTCTTTAATTGGTTAAGTGGTTTTTATTTACTATTGTTCTTACACACCTCTTTCGCTTCTTCTACTTTCGTTCTCTATAAACTTAATTAAAATCGATCACTTCTCTTTTTTTCTATAATCTCTTATCGATTAAGTTGACGAAGGGAGCATTGATGTATTTAAAAAAGTGTGTCTTCAAGACATATCTTACCTTTAATCTGATTTAGCTAGTCGGTTATCTCTTCTTTCGACCCTTAGTATCATCCGATTCCCGTGCTAATTTCAGCACCCCTGTGAGTGTCGCTTGATTTGCGTAGGACGACACGGAATTGTTGGTCGTTTTCCCGGTTTCTGATTACCGCTAATTGGAATTGATATTTACATTTCGTGTCAGTCTATCAGCGACCCTTTTGGTGTCCGCATTTGTTCGTAAGACCTTCTACTACATACAATTCGATCTAGCTTATATCAACGAACAGCTACCTCGGAATCGTAAACTACACACTATTCTCGCTCTGGTAATGAAGATCGGATAATTGACAAGTGGACAAACCATGCATTATTCATCCAATTATTGAAAGTGCCCGGATTTCTGTTGTTTGCACTCAAGATCCTTGGTTATATTTTGAAAAATGTTGCGACGTTGTGTGTATCTTCAACAGGAATTGCAATGATTAATTTTAGAGCGATAATTTACTCAATGTTGCTTGATAACATTTAAATATTATGCAAAAAAAAAAACATTTTCCTTCGTTGTTAGTAAGACATGTTTTAGCTTTCTGTCATTAACAGAACTACCTCAGCAAGCTTTTTTCGACAATATGGTGGCTTAAACTTTTTCCTTCCATAACAGTACTGCAACATAATTCTACCAGAAAGTGCTTTCTTCTTCTTAAAGTGCTTATTCGGTCCGAATGTTGGCAATCATTCTGGCTATCATTATCTTGTTTGCTGCGGCACGGAATAGCCCGGTCGTGGAAGAACAAAACCACGTTCCCTTGTTTTTCAGCCACGAGATACATCTTCTTCCCGGTCGTCTCTTTCCCAATATCTTGCCTTGGAGAATCCGTTGTAGAATTCCGTATCGACGTTCGTTACGCATAATGTAACCAAGATATTTTAGTTTTCTGGTCTTTACAATATCCATGACTTTTAACTTCTTGTTCATTCTTGTTAGCACTGATTGGTTGGTCTCATGGTATGTCCATGGAATCTTCGGAATTCTGAACACAGAGTAGACGTAGCATCGAAGAAGCATTATTTTGGTGTTCATTTGTAAATTTTTGTTTTGTTAGAGTGATGCCATTTTTAGTAATATTGTTCTCGCTTTCTCTATACGGCAACGAATTTCTTGTAAGTGATCCACTGCTCATTTATCATGATCCCTACGTATTCATATTGTTGTGTTCTTTTAATGTTTTCATTGTTAACTGTCAGTTGTACATTATTGATGGGAAATTTGCTAATGACCATATATTTAGTTTTATTGATGTTAAGATCAAGCCCATATTGGTGGCTAGTTTCAGTTTACCAATATATTAAATTTGTACAAAGTTTGAATAAGAAGTAGCTATTAAAAAACGCTATTTTATTTTCCCATCGTGAAAAGTTATTAAATATTTCCCTGTTTTACAAAACTTCCATAGACTCCCCTGGGGAGCTTTATTTATTTTCTGCCTTGAAGTTTAATAATGGACTTTTTCCATGTCAGTAATGCAGCATAACTTTACCAGAAAGTGCTTCTCATTTACTTACATACTTAATCTGTGTAAAATTTGAATAAGGCCACGCTTAAAGTGTTTTTTCCATAGTTGAAAAGCAGCACCAGCTACTAAAAAAACAACTACTGTATTTGCCCATTGTAAAAAGCTATTAGTTTTTTCCTATCTCTACAAAAACTGTCATAACTTCGCTCTGGGGACCTTTCTTCTAAAATTATTTTGTTTGGTATACCAAAGAGACCACGAAGAGGTTATCTTTAAACAGATTATCTATATTGTAGATTACTTTTCGAGGATCGACAGGATAAAACAACTAGTTGCAAATTTTCCAAAAAATTTTTACCAACATACCCCAGAATCTCCAACAGACAATAAAACAGTAGGCTCTTTAAATGTCTTAGGATTCCCTCTCTTTTAAGAGAGGTTTATTTAGCCCACAAAGCTTTGTACTGGAGGAAAAATGAATGAGCTGAGGAAAACTCCCCTATGACATAGCATTACCTATTTAAAGGCATAAAAGGGGATCCTCTCTGGGGAGGGTCCAATGGGTGGGACTAGGTCATCTAGATTGTAAATTATGTTGCCAGAATCTTCTTCTTCTTGGAAATCTGTCGATCTGCCTCTGCATATTTTCCTAAAAGGTAGACTGCCAACGATCTCTCCATCTTTTAGGTAGCCTCTCGGGAGATCTTGAGCCGGGCGGGTTGTTTTCAAGGACTATTTTCGGAAGTCTGTTCTCGTCCATCCGTCTTACATGGTTGTACCACTGCCTCTTACGTTGTCTTTCCCATCTTACAATATCTTGTATTTCGCAGTGTTTTCATTTCGGCCACCCTTAGCATGTGTTTCGTCTTGTTGGTGTTTTCGCGGACTTCTGTACCGTACGTCATGATCGGTCTGATACAAGTCTTTGCAAGAATTGATGGTACGAAATAACTAGCTACAGACTTGTCTAGGAACTGCTTAGATACCCCGGTTAAGACTTGTCTAGCAATGTGTAGAAAGTGTTTATGTTTTTTAACTGACCGGACACTTTAGGTTACTGAAGCTTTATGAAACTTCATACCACGAAGCTTTATACAGTGAGAAAAATGACTGATCTGAGGAAATCTCTTCTAGTACATATCATTACCTATTTAAAGGCGTAGGAGAGTATCCTCTTTGGAGAGGGCCCAATTGTGGCTAGGTCATTTAGATTGCGGATTGTTTCCGGACGTTTTTGTCATTAAAAATAACGTAAGATAAATTTCAATAAGCAAGTTTTCTGCACGTAAACAATCATAACATCAAAGTTATTCCTGTTTTACGTGCATTCGATCCCCCTCACATCTTTCATATTCCGTCTTGATTATTCCATAAATAGCAGCAATTTGTTTGCACGTCATAACCAAAGAGCGTAAATACGATTTTTATACTGGTCATGACTTACACACCGGGAGATCAAAGAAGGATAGCGCGTTGTATCTGTTAAATTTGCTTCTATAGATAACATCTCATTTTCAAATTGTAGGTTGCAGCCATCGGACTTATTAAGATGTAATAGATAAAAGGAAGAACGTCAGAGCGCGTGGTTGAAATTCATTATTATTATTATTTTTTGGTACCGATGCGACAATAAATCTACAAACTTTTGATCGAGATTTATGAGGTTTTTTTTTTCGGCAAAAGTCGGTGGCAATCGATTTAAGAAGCCACGAACGAGTATTTAATGAGTGTTTGCTTGAAAAATATTTTTGTAATTCAAAACAGAGTCTACTTATTCCCCGCTATTTTCGACAATCTTCATGCTATCTAAAAGTGTTTAACAATTTGTGTGATATAAATCGGCGAATTGACATTAGTCTCTGTTCGATGGCCAGTAAGTGAACAGTTAAATTGTTGAAATAATCAAGGTATGTCCTCCTTACTTCTAATGGGGATTATGAAAAACCCTTAACTTAATTAGCGGAATTAATTTTATCGGGAGACAATTAAACTGTCAAGGTACATAGATAACTACTATCTCCTCTAAAAAAGGAGCTAGCTGTTGTTTGGGACTTTTATTTATTATTTAAACTTTTATTATTTACATTGTGGTAACATTTGTTACGCTATCATTATTTACACTATTTAAATCCATTTTTTTTAACAATTCATTATTTAAACTATTTTTATACTATCATTATTTACTTTATTTACAGTTTTTTATAATATTTCATTATTTAAACGTTTGTATGTCTTTTGGACATAAAACGAAGCACTATTAATGTTATTGACATGATTTATATAATTTTGCATGTTTAAAATGTCAGCAAAGCACAATACTTTTTCAATATTCTTTAACCTTTCCACATGTTTGTTTGTTGTCATAGACAATGACGTTACACCAAGCTCCAAAATTGAGGGCGTTTAAAATGCTCCTGCCGGTTGGCTATTTTTATCCTTTTTTTAATACTTTAAATAAGTTTTTTAACGTTAAAATTTTTTTACTTTTATAAAGCGATGTAAACTATCGAAAATAGTGGCATTAAGAATGGTATGGAAATGCCGGGAAGAACTCAGTGTCCTCTCAGAACACAGCAAAATTACTTTAATGAGGGTTCCAGGACACTGTGGGATCGAGGGCAGTTAAAAAGCTGATGAACTAGCAAGAAAGGGCTCATCAGCTCCATACATTGGCCCAGAACCCGCACTCGGGATTACTTAATCTGAAATCCGAGGATGTATACGGGACCAAGTCAAACGAAAACAAAAAGAGCGGTAAAAAGAAGCCCCTCTCATGCACAACATGAGACAACTGGCAGCAAACAATCAGGTTAATCTGATGTGGGTTCAAGGTCACAAGGGAGTTAAAGGCAACCAGAAAGAAGACTGCCTTGCCAAAAAAGGGGCAAATAAACAATTTTGCGGCCCAGAACCCTTCTGTGGACTCTCCAAAGCCCACTTGAAAGAAGAGATTTGACGCTGGGAAACAGATGAAATGAAATCTCACTGGCATAAAGTGCCGGGACAAAGACAAGCGTAAAGGCTAGTAAGCCTTTCGCCAAGGAAAGCTTCTTGAGTTGGACAAGAAAGACTTGAAACTGGTGATGCGACTGGACACTGCCCTCTGAGGTATTACCTGCCAAATATGGGCAAAACAGAGAGTGATAGTTGCCGCTACTGCGAGAACTTCGCTGAAACTGCAGAACATTTGCTTTGCGAATGCCCAGCGCTTATCTGCAAGAGGCTCAAGTTTTTGGAATGGGCCTTTCTAAAGCTCTTTAATGTCAGAAACTTAGCTTTCAGGAAACTAATAAACTTTGTACGAAGTGTCGGAATCCCATGCCTCGAATAGATTAAGGGTTATGCACAGAAAATCTGATAGGTCAAAGTGCTTGAAAGGTAGCATAGCCTTCACGACACCCCCACAATCTACATGCACCACGGGAAAACACAGAACTGAAGAATTAATGAAGATAAGTAAGAATCAGGTAAGAACTATAACGGGTTTTCTTACTGGTCACAGTCCAATGAAAGTAGGTTAAACCCCGAAGAATACAACAGCCAACCGGTGAAGAACTTGTACTGATTGGTACTGGGTACTAGAGTTACAGAATGCAAATTACCCATTAGATGACAAATAGATAGTGTAGTTAATGGTTAACTTAAAGTTCGGGTTGAACCGCGTCTAGAAATTTGTTGATTTCGACGTTTTGGCTTCGAATTAAACAAAAAAATAGTATTCATCGCGCACTTCGATACTTTTATAAGTCAATTGACTATCCTACTCCTTCAGCAGCAACTGTGTAGGGTCCACCCTGTAGGTTTTTTTCATTCTGGTAAAACCGGCAAGCCGGATGCGAGAAACTTTATTAAGATTCTCATATCTGCGATTATTTGCAGAAAGCGACGGGTGTCCGAAATTTATCGACATGTTTTGCAAACTCGCGCGAAGAACTTACTTCATTTTTACACACTCGTACAGAAAACGAGGTAGATTGAACGCGCGGAAAGAGTTACGATGAAATTAACGAACTTTTCTTCTCAAAAGTATTTTACGCTGACATAGCATGTTGATTCCTTTTAAATGATTTATCTGATCATTTACTTTTCTCGTGCACCCTTTATCACGATTTGTTTTCAATGTGAACCGGTAAAAGAAAATTAGTTATCGTTGAATGAGACTTATGAAGATAGAAATTCTTTATTGTTGTTGTTTACAATTCGTAGAACAACAATTATCAGGACAACAATTGGAAATTGTTCATCTAAAATGATCGTGTAAATTTTTCTGGTTACAAGAAGACTTGTTTGATCCAATAATTTGATTTGGATCTGGTGAATCTAAGTTGTTCTTGTAGGGTAATGATCTATCAAAACTTTCGACATTTTGTATAGTCTAATTTATTTTTAATTGTTTTAAATTTA
Source organism: Agelastica alni (assembly GCA_950111635.1). Classification (NCBI taxonomy): domain Eukaryota; kingdom Metazoa; phylum Arthropoda; class Insecta; order Coleoptera; family Chrysomelidae; genus Agelastica; species Agelastica alni. The sequence continues at coordinate 6,553,101 of OX467712.1, read as the reverse complement.
ATATCTATCTACTAGTCTAAGAGTTTTGTTAATAAACAGGTTGATTCCATCAATAGAGATCTTAAAGCAATCGTCGAGTGGGGAACCAACAATTTTGTTCAGTTCAACGCCCAAAAAACACAGAGTGCCACGTTTTCCAAGAAAGTGAATTTCTCAAATCATCCCATCACAATCCATCCCTCCATCTCGATTTTGGAAGTCACGGTGTCCAATAATATGTCTTGGCATGACCATGTTGCTAACATCGCAAAGTCGGCAAGCCAGAGGCTAGGTTTTCTGTGGAAAGCTAGAAAGTTTTTTACTTCTGATCAACTGTTGACGACGTACAAGGCTCAAATACGACCTCTGCTAGAGTATTGCTCGCACATTTGGGGTTCAGCACCAAGGCATTTTCTTCGTCTTCTAGATTCCATTCAGAAAAGAGCCATTCGCTTGATAAACAGCTCAACTCTCACAGATACCCTTCACCCTCTAGAACATAGAAGAAGAGTTGCAGACCAGTCATTGCTCTATAGATATTTCCATGGCAGATGCTCCAGAGAAATAAAAACTCTTGTACCACCATTGGCCACATTCGGCTGAAAGCTCGGCACGCTGATCAGTCTCACACATTTACTCTCAAGCTTGACACTACAAGGACCAATCTTCATCAAGAATCCTTTTTTTACAGGGCTGCTACGGAATGGAATAAGCTTCCAAAATCAGTTTTTCCAGAGAATTATGACCTGCAACTTTTTAAAAAGCGTGTCCACAATCATTTCCTTTCTATAATCCCTTTCCCTTCTAATAGTCGCAGTGCGGGCCGTCCGCGGCCCACACGATAGGTCTACCCTTTTTGCGACTATTTTCATAAAAAAAAAGTGTAATGTCCTTTGTAGAAATCGGGGCTTTATAATTCCCCTTTTACACACGGGAGAAATGTTTACTCAACTTCGATATCACAAATTTGGCTGGTTTTTAAACGTTTTTAATAAACACAAAATACAAATAATATTTCTATTTTCAAAAAACACAATACACTTAAACCGAGTAGTTAACTGCTGCAAGCAATGAAATTAATTCAAAGCCGTGGAAAAATAGAAATTAAACTAACGAAATGAAAGGAAAAAAAACTTATGCCAAGTCTGCGGGGTTTGTAATGTTCTTTATACATGCAGTAAAGTTGCAGTGTATTTAAAGTTCCTAGTGCAGTTTTGGGGGTGCTGTGTTTTTTTACAAGTATGTGTATATAGTTTGCTATCCTGATGTTTCTGCAAACATTTTTTATTGTATTAATACAAAGACTTTGTACATTTATTTTATGAATTGTTTTTTAAATCTTGTACAAACATTTTGTTGTATTAAAAGTCCTTAATTGCATTTAAAATTTTTGAATTAAAGTTCGATTTGTTAATTATTCGCATAGTGAATCGTCGAATGTACTTCCAATTTAGTCGATAACTAATATTTTCGTTTTGGTTTCATCGTTGAAAATTTATTTCGTCGCAGATTATCATCGAAGAAAATGAATTATAAACTTCCGTTTCTAGAATGGTAGATTTTAATTTCCATTTTAATTGAATAACTTATCCGATTTAACTTTTAATTACCGAAATATGTTTTGTGTTCTCATTTTTATAAATTATACCATTTTTGTTCATATTTAAGATATTTTCTTTGTTTTAATTGCAACAAATCGCCCCCAGAGGACGCTTGTATGTACCATTGACAGCACTATATGAATTTGTGCATAATATTCAAATTATTTAACAATTCTAATGATGCTACATATACATTCAAGCAACAATCTTAAAGCATCGTCCTAGTGCAATGGTATTGATTAAAAGAGTAACGAAAGCAACTGATAAGAAGATATGACGTAAAGTGCATTAATCAGATCTTTTCTTACGAAGCATAGTCGAAAAATTCTTGGCTAAAAATCAAAAGATCTATTGCGCTTTCGTAGACGTAAAAAATGCCTACGATAAAGTAGTGATAAATGAATTGTGACTGACATTACCTATGTAAGGGCTAAATGATTTGATCGTCAAATAACTCCTTTACGACGTATTAGCATTATCTGAAAATAAGTTGCAGGTGATGGTTATTATTATGCATGTTGCTTTAAAAATGAAAGGGATAAAAGTGAATGTGAGCAAGACGAAAGTAGTGATTTTTAAAAGAGAGGAAAGCATGACAAACTGCGAAGTGCTTTTTGTGATCACAGATCCCAACACTGTGTTTTTGAATTTCATTTGTTCTGGTTTTAATTCTTTGCGACGCCAATGTCTTGAAAACAGTTCCCTTTTCCCTTCAAAAGTAGTACTCATTCCGCCTTCCACCGGTAAGATTGATAGCAGTCTTCTCTCCGCTGCAAAGGGCGAAGGTATTCAAAAGTATTATTCCGACCGTCGATAGTGACGAGCCATTTGTTCAGTCCTTTTTTCCACGGCGATTAAACCTCGCTTGTATTTCTTCGACCGTTGATAGTTGCGAGTCTTTCCTTTCGTTAGTTTCCACGGCTTTGAATTAATATCATCGCTTGCAATAGTCGAGAAAAGTGCATTGTGGTTTTGAAGATAAAAATACCTATATTTTGATTTAAATAAAACGTTAAAAAACCAGCCGAATCGTGATTACTTCCAGTCCACTATATGGAAGTTGAGTATATATATATATATATATATATATATATATATATATATATATATATATATATATATATATATATTCCTTCTGTGTAGAAAAGAGGAAATTTGAAACCCTTGATTTTAACAGTGCTTATTGAAGGAGAAAGAGTGAATGAGTTTGCATACTTGGGTTTCAGGTTTACGAGAGACGAAAAGTATGACCGTGATATTAAGCGAAGGGTGTTGGCATAAAAACAAACGAATGGGGCGCTGCATAACTTGATGAGCAGCTAAAAAGTGTCAAAAAGGCACGACGGGCTGTGCATAGAAAAGTGCTGATCACTACACTTATAGTGACTGTTGGGTTTGGCAGACGAAGCACGAAAGTAAGATCAATGCAAAGGAGGTGAGCAGTCTGAGAAATATGGCTGGAGTATATCTGATGGATAAAGTGAGTAATAGTGTGATAAGGGAACGCTGTGGTCTAAAAGAAGATGTACTAACAAAGATATCTGAAGTAATGCTTAGATGGTTCGGACACGTAAAGAGAATGGATCAAAGAAGTTTGACGAAACATATTTATGTGAATAGGCAAGTCAATGGAGGTCGACCTAGGCGAACGTTCTCGATCAGATCGAAATTATTTTCAAGAAAGACCAAGTCAAGAGTACCAGCAACCGACGAGCATGTATGAAAGCGCTGATGATAGTGGAATAATTGATAGACGTTTTTAAGAACCGTAGTAAGTGGAAAGAAGTGGTGTCTACCTATCCCCACGAGAAAAAGACGTGACTACATGTATTTTTGCATCTATGATATTCAAACTAATTTTAATGCTGTCACGTAAATATTTAAGCGACAGCCTCAAAAAAATATTTTAATTAATTAATAATTAACAAGAAGAATATTCTTTTGAGCCACGAAAAGGACTAATGTCATCTTATGGGATTATTTTAAATGCTACTGGATAGAATTGCGTGTTTTATTTAATTGATGGGAAATAACTCGATGTTCTATCTTTTTTGATGAGAAAAGTTAGATTGATTCAATAATATTTTAGATAAACCTCGTAGCATGACCGCTTATCATAGTCGGTTACTTTAGAGAAGATATCTACCGGCCAGCTACTAAAAGGTTATTATTACTTTTTTTCCGGGTCGCGAAAAAACTTTTTTAATTATCAGATTCTTAATTACAAACCGAAAAAGGGAGAATATATATTTAGCGGGGGTGGCATCCCTTACGGTTTAATTTTAACTGTCTGGAAACTGTGCTAATCTGAAAACATTTTTTTCGATTGATTAATATTTTAAAACATTTTTTTTCTTCGATAACTCTTGAAATGTTACCAGTTTAGGTTTCCAAAGTTTGCCTATAGGGAAAAAAATACAAGGTTTGACTATAAATTTTTAGAACTTGTTGCCTGAGAATTAAAATATTACTACTTATCATTTGTTAAATTATTTTTTAAAAAGATAGGTTTTCGAACAAGACTTCCAGATAATAATGTAGTTATAAAAAGAAAAGGACCCTGTGCAGGTGTCGCTTGTAACATTTGAAAAAAAGTTAGTAAAAAACTGTAAGATTGTCAATAAATGTTGGCACATGTTTACAGAGAAAATTCGATTTAACAATTTTTATGTGACACGAGGTTTTTATGTTTAAAAATGACAACAGTGCAAAAATATTCGTCAGAAAGGATCGACGTTTAAATATCAGAATAATAGTGTTACAGTCAACATTAAAAGAAAAACAAATGATTTTGTACAACGATTTAAAATGAAGTAGATTTTTGTGAAGATGGTTCCAAAAAACCTTGCTCAGGATTAAAACGACGTCCAACAAGTTGACTTAGACATTCTTTAGGAGTTAAAAACTCGTTCGGATGTACTGACAAATCCAAATCCATTTCAAATAACTATGGGGTACCTCAAGGGAGTGTTCTGGGGCCACTTTTGTTTTTAATTTACATTAACGATATAAATCAGTTTCATACCTGTGACTTCGTCAATCCCTTCGCAGATGATAACTCTTTTGTCAATTTTCACTCTCAACTATTTATTTAATCACTTTAAAATTAAAAATCAGACCAACACGCTGCTATATATTCTCCACATTGCTCTATGGAGTAGAGAGTTGGACGCTGACCGCCTCATTATTGAAGGGGCTGGAGGCCTTTGAAATGTTGGAAACAGTAGGATCCTATAAATAAGCTGGGTGGACCGAATAAGAAATGAGGTGGTTCTACAACGAATGAGGAAAAACAAAAATAATAAAAAGCCGAAAACTCGAAAACTTCGGCCACGTGATAGGGAATCTAGTGAAATATTACCTTCTTCATTTAGTGATGAAGGGTAAGATTGCCGGAAGTAGAGGTCCAGGACGAAGAAGAACATCTTGGCTCCGAAATCTTCGAGAGTGGAATCGTAAATCATACGCTAAACTATTCCGAGCTGCGATAAACAAAGTTATTATAGCCAATATGAATGCTAACGTTCGATAATCGGACAGGGTACCGGAAGAGAAGAAGAACTTTTTGTTTAGAGTATGGCATAGGGTAATACATCGCATGTAAGTTTGTTTTAAATATAAGTTAGTTCGCGATTAGTTTGTTCCAACTATACTATACAATCGACGTACAAGGCTCAAATCCGACCTTTACTGGAGTATTGCTCGCACATTTGGGGTTCAGCACCAAGGCATTCTCTTCGTCTTCTAGATTTCATTCAGAAAAGGGCCATTCGGTTGATAAACAGCTCAACTCTCACAGATACCCTTCGCCCACTAGAACATAGAAGAAGAGTTGCAGACCAGACATTACTCTACAGATATTTCCATGTTTACATCGTAAACCAATACTGTCAACTTGGATACTGCCATTGTAGCAGATTAAATAACAAAATAATTATCAATCACTGTCATCAGATTCTATTTTGGATGTATTGATATTAATAACGACGTTAACGTCGCTTCCTGATCGTCATTATCATTATCATCGTAATCATGTAGATAATTAGGTGTAATCGTCTCACTTATATATCTCTAATGCTTGAAATATAACAATGGTTGACTGTAAAGTAACGACTATGTCTGCGTTCAATGATAATTATTTTTAAAATATTGAATAATCAACTACCTTCATATTTCGATAAATTCTTAACATACAATTATACTTTATTAAACATAATCATTATTTAAGAGGTAACAATAATCTCCACTTACCAAGAACAGAATATTTCCCTTTCTGTAAGATTATTTTTCTATAAACGCCAAAATGAGTTCAATAAATTACCAACCTCTATCAAAGAATTGAATTCATTGAATGACTTTAAGAATATCTTAATTCCATATATTAAAACTGATTCTTAATATTATGCTCCGAAATTAATTTATCTATCGTATGTCATTTGAACACTATCTTTTATTTTAAGTTATTTTTCTTTTTGTTTTACCTTTAGTTTTCTTCCTATCTTAATAATTATTATAAGGGAAGAGTAATGTACACTCATGTACGAGTATGTCTGTACATACTCCTTGCATGAAAGTTCTCTGTAAGTTGCTGCATTCGCTTATCATATATTATTATATTATTGTTATTATTATTACACTATTATTAAAATTGATTCATATAAGCTTGAAGTTCTTTATTTTTAGTCCTAAGCTTAAAAAAATAATAATTGTATTATAGTAGGATGTATCCTATTGTCACGAGTCAACCTAAGGCCGGTCCTGGCCTACATTCCACCTTCCCAGGTATCCGAACAAACGCCGCTGACGCAATCCGTTCAAGTATAGTCGAGTACGTTCTAGAAGCGGAATCTCGAAATCTCCAGAACATTCCAGAGTTGATATCAGTATAAATACATGCGGCAGTAAAAAGCGAGGGGAGTCAGTCAGGCAGACAGACAGCGTGAAGATAAATTAATAGTGCCGTGCAAATATAAATATTATTGTCTCTAAATTGTTAATATAAATTAGTTGTATTGTATATTGGATTCATTTATTCATTCACATACTTAATATTCTGTATAATCCAGAAACTTAAAGGCAATCCACGCGTTGGAAGTTGTCACCATCATCAACCGGAATGAAAAAAGCCAAGGTGAAGCTAGTGATTCTTTTCGACGCATAATTCATGACTGGGTGCCTGAAAAGCAGAACGTCAATCAAACTTACTACTTGTGTAGTTTTTTAATGGTGCTCGAAAAGCATTAAGATGTTTCTATCGATATTATGATTCGGCTTTTGAATTCCTTCATTAAACCGTTTATGTTCAGTAATTATCTGATTTTTGTTATTGGTGCTGTGGCTCGAGGATAAATCGTGCTAGTTTAAAACTTATAAAGCGATAAAACACAAACAAAACTTAATAATTATACGAATAAATAAACATGCCGTTATTAACACTCGTTTTGTAATAATTTCCCCAATCATTATTTAAGGAATTTATATTTACAGGGTGTTTCCAAATTCGATCTAAAACTCTTAACAAGAGAGAGCCCAAACGATAACAAACGATAAGTAAAAACTACTATTCGAGTAGTTTATCCAGAGGTGCACTATAAAGGGTAGCGGTACCTTTTACCCCACTATTTTTCACGACACTGATTAAATTTTTTATTGCTTTTTTTTTAAATTAATTTAAATTGATATTTCCTTTTGTTTTAAAAAGTTATGTAGATTTGGATTTTTTTTATTCATCTTTAGTTTCATTGGAAAAGAGTGTTAAACATGTAACGAAAATTTTTCTCCCATTTTGATTAGGATTTTTTTTCAAAGCCGGTCCTGGCGTTAAGCCGTCCCGCCTTGCGTTTTATTGATTAATGTTGATAAAATTATAATATTTAAAAGCAATGGATGATCGAATTTTACTAGTTGGTTAAATTTGGGACAGTTTAGATAGCAGATTAAAGGTCTGCTACATTTATACTATGTACCTATTTGAAGTTTTCAAGTGTACAATATAAATGGTAAGAATGATTTTTATTTTTAATTTGATCTCGCTTTCAAATGTAATTTGGCATTAACGACTTGGTTAATTTATTTTTTTTATTAAATTATTTTATGCCGGGGACCTTCGAGTTAATGTTCTTAGCCGAAAATCATTCTTTTTTTTGGCATAGACCACTGTGGTCATTAGCCTTTCGATGTAAGGTTTGTTGTTTTTACTCCATTAATCTATATTATTGCTAGTAAGCGTGTTTGTTTGAGATATTTAATTGTAGTCGTTTCATTTGAGGGTTGAAGGATATTCGTATTGAGTTGGATATGATTAATTGTTGTCGTGTAGCGGTAAATTCTGGGCAGTCCAAGAAGAGATGTGTTACTGTTATGGGTTGGTCACAGTGGTGGCACATTGGTGATCTTTCTCCCTTCAACAGGTGAATATATGTAAGGTTGGTGTAACCTATTTTTAAGCGTGTAAGCGCAACTTGTTCTCGCCTACTTGATGTTATTTTCGTGATCCATGGTTCTATGGAAGGTTTAATATTTTTTAGGTATCTGTTGCTTGCAGACCATTCTTCCTGCCATTGGTTTCGTATTCTACGTTTGCAATGACTTTTTATATCATCAGAGCAGATAATTATGTTTTCTGGTTCCCCACTTCTTGCGGCGTTTTGTGAAGGTCTATCTACTAGTTCGTTTCCTTCTATATCTGTGTGACGTGGGGTCCAAATGAATGTGATTTGTCAGGTGAATTGATGATTTGTGGTTCGAGGATGGAACCTTACTGTGAAGAAGTGTTTTTCCATCAGAAATTGTTTTGCAGGCTACTGCGTTAGCTTTTTCTTTTCCCTTGATCCCTGCGTGAGAAGTTACCCATAAAAATACAATATTTTACATTATTTCTGAGGTTGAAAAACTTCTTTAATCGATAGGAGAATTTAATGAGATAGATATACATTTTTCAGTCTATATATTGCATTTGGAGAGTATGTAATGATAATAAAGTTATTTCTGGTATCTTCTCTATACACTTTGAGTGACTTTAGTATAGATGTTATTTCGCCTCTGAAGATGCTGTATTTTTGTGACAAGCATATAGAGAATCTATTCTGTTGGAAGCTTTTGGATGAAGTGAGGGTTTGTGGAGTTTTTGGGACGTGTCGATTTTTGATAATTTATTTTCTGTTTGTTAGAAAGTGGCACCACAACCCTGACCCGTCCTCAAAGTTTTATTAACCCCTTCTGAACCAAACCATTAGTTTCTGAAATTTATTTTCATTGAAAGCTGTTTCTTCCTTTTCCAACAATAAAAAATTGCACTACCTGTGACAATAATAAATTGGGATATAAAAAGAACTTTTTACTGCACAAATAAAGCGCAATTAATGTCCTAAGGGCAACATCGTCGGTCGGTTCGTTCGTGTTATTGAATGCACCGCAGTAATAAGGGTGTGTATCGAAATAAGACGCAAGGGACACGATGCGATACGTTTGCAGCTTTTACTTTTTCAGTTGGGAAAGAAGAAGTAAAATTTATTTGTCGGCTGGTGCGTTTATTGCACTCGCCGGCCGCAAATTGAAAATAATGTCTTTTGCGGTCGTTACGTCTTGCATTTCTTACTGATGTACTTGTACGCACGTGAATTGAATCAGTGACGTTCGTGCCACATTCTTACTATGAAAAAGCATGGACTAAAAATATCACCTTGATTTTGTTCTTATATATATATATATATATATATATATATATATATATATATATATATATATATATATATATATATAATCCAGGATATCTACAGCTGTCGCTGCCTTCCTGCTTTCAGCCCTTGTTTTCAGTTGTCCTTGTCCTGCCAGTCTCCGTCCTGCAGGTTTCTTAATTCCATCGCCTCATCCACTTCGTCTCTCCATGATCGCCTTGGTCGACCTCTCTTTCGTCTGCCTAATGGACTCCACTCAGTTACCCGGTGTATCCAGCGATCCTCCGGAGTTCTTCTAACATGTCCGTACCACGTTAGTTTCTTTTCCTCTATGTGTTCTAGTATGTCTTTTTTTACCTCCATTCTTCTCCTGATCTCCTCATTTCTTATTCGATCTAATCTGTTCACTCCACAACTCCTTCTCCAAAAGTCCATTTCTGTGGCTACAATCTTCCATTTGTTTTTTTTTTGAACACCCACATTTCAGCTCCATAAGTCATGCTGCGAACTATTGAATTGAATATTCTCGTTTTATTAGTCTTGGTTATGTGGCGGTCCCATAATATTGGGTTTAATTGATTAATACATGCCCTAGTTTGACCTAGTCTATTTTTTATTTCTTCCTCTGTTGTTCCACTTTTTGATATTATAAACCCTAGGTACTTAAATTTGTCTGTTCCTGAGATCTGTCGGTTATCATCTATTTCTAGGTGATATATCCTGTCTTGTGCCGTTGACATATATTGGGTCTTTTCGAGGTTGATTTCCACTCCATTTTTCCCATATTCCTCCTCTAGTTTCCGCATCATAAAACCTAAATCCTCCTCATCTTGAGCTAGGATTACTTGATCATCGGCAAAGCTTAGAGTATACAGATGATCATTTCTAATTGGTATTCCCATTCCTGCACATTTTCTCTTCCATGGTCTTAGTGTCTGTTGTAGAAATATTTTGAATAGTGTGGGTGATGTTGAGCATCCTTGGAGGAGACCCTTAGTTGTTTTGAAGGCATTTGATAGTTTATTTCCCTCTTTAATCCTTACGGTATTTTTTTTGTACATATTTTGGACTGTTCTGATAATTCTCTGCGTTATACCCATTTCTAACATGGCTTCCCAGATTTTAGACCGAGGGACAGAATCATAGGCCTTTCGGATATCCACAAATGCAAAATGTACCTCTCTGTTCTTGGCCATTTTTTTCTCTATGAGTTGTTGAATTGTATATAGATGGTCCATACATGATCTTCCAGCCGTAAATCCTGCCTGATCTTCATCAACTTTTCCTTGTATCTGTTCTTCTAATTTTTGTTTGACGACTTTTCCAAATAGTCGGCCCATCGAAGCTGTTACGCTGATTCCCCTGTAGTTTTCGCACTTTTTTTTTTTTTTTTTTTTTTTTTTTTTGTTCTTACCATAATCAAAATGTGGGTGATTACGATTCCAATCTAAAAACATTTGAAAGAAACGGTTAAAAAAACCTTGTTTACAAATTAAAAGATTTAGGAACAGTACATACCACACAAATATTGAAAATTCTCTGCTTTATACTTTAGAAACATTTTAAACTATCTAAACACATTATAATTATCTACTTAATTGTAATGTTACCAAAATATAGTTATTACACCATCTTGCATTTGGTTATTAAACATCTGAAACAAAAATCAACTATAAACTACGAAAAAAGCAGAAACATTGTTGATATAAAGAAAGTACTATCAAGAATGTTACAAAATTAAAAATTCTGATTAAGATTTTAAATAAACAGAGAAATACCGATTACTACCAGATTGCAAACGGTAACTAATGATCTTTAAAAGAATGAAATACATAAGTGCATAACGTACCAAGAAAGAAACGAAAAAGTTGACAAAAAGAAGAGGATAAAAGCCAGGACCATTATTCATTGCATACGAATAAATTGAAAAATCTTTTGAAGGTTGTCCAATGACTAGCAAATCTTTTAAGTAATAAACATGAAACCAAAATTAAACATCAATGTCCAAAACTATTAAGTAATGAACATATTCATAAAATAAAACAAAAATTAAAGGAAGACATAAAGAACATAGCGCAAATTGACTGAGGAAAATCATATACTACCACAATGCAAGAGGTCACTGAGATCTTCAATAAAATAAAGTACATATTTGAAAGTAACATCAAAGAAACAAAAAGTTTACGTTTGTCAAACTGACAGAGCCGTTTTGGCACAATCAGTGGAAACTACCCCAGTATTTTATAACTATTTATTAAATATTTTCTAACACAAACTTAAATTTTCTAACTCAAGTGGTTCACAAAAAAATGGTTTTATGAATAATATACAATTGTGCTTATTTTTTTGCTACTTAATCACAATTTCAATGAACATTTTATCATTACAGTTTGTACTTTTGTGCCTGATTATAGATCTACAAGTCATGCAGAGCTTTTTATTAGGAATAATTTTTTTTGTAAAATGAAAGCTAAACTTTTTCTTCATTTGTATAAAACTTTTTGGGACACACTGTTATATTAATCCCGTTATACTTTGTTTACATCACAACTGTACAATACTAATTCTGTTCTTTTTTTTTTTCAAGTGGTGCTGGCAGAGTTATGAAATGTTTTAATAATTTGACGGCAATTCGATATTGTATTCGCTAACCATTCGATTTTAAAGAAATTGATGAATCCTGGCAAAAATAATCAGTATAATCAGCAAAATCGAGGCCGAAAAGTCAGTTACAAACAAACAAACATACAAACGTACCTGTAAAACTAATAGTAAGCATCAGTGTTCTAAACTATAAAGTAATGAACATACACTTAAAATAAACCAAAAATTAAAAGAAAACCTAGACAAAATGGAGCTGAAGAATACCAAACACCTCCACAATGCAAGGGATAACTGACGGAAAATGAGTTACATATTTGTATGTAACATACGAAAATAAAAAAAAAATTGACAAAGAAAAATGACGAGAATGGGAAGTAATATTAAGATCTATTTCACGAGTGGTTAGTTGACGAAAAGTCGAACGGAAAAATCCTTAAAAATATAATCGCAGTGGCGCCATTGGGCACGAATAGCAGTAAAAAATACCACAAGAGTAAATTGTTTGCCTCGCTTATTGTTCCTGACATCTAGTTGCGGTGTTATTTATTCAAATTTAATGTTACGACGCGGCTCTCCTCTAAGATTTTCACGCCTGCTTTTTTAATGGATTTATATGCGAAGTTTTGTCGTTAGTGCTGCAACGCCATGTCGACTCTGCTCCATTCCCAAAAGCTATATGTATGCACGGGGGCGGTTTCTCTCGCTCTTTTTGTTTTCCGTACCAGACGGACTTTTCTGCTGATTTTTGACGAACCACGAAAAAATCTTATTAACTTTTGCGAAGGTTAAAAAAATCTTTGTTATAATTTTTTTGCACCACTTCTTTGATATTTTAAGATAAACGCTAAAATTAACTCCGGTCTTGGCTCAATTTACTTTTATTATTGTCGTTATAAAGATATTGGAAAAACATTTGCGGAACATAGGTATTTTAATGCAATTGAGCGACCTAGAGAGGGTAACCAGTCGATCAGCGCAAAATGTAATAAATAATCGTGATAAATAAATAATAATTAATTAACAATCAATATTTTTATTAAACAATTTGAATAAATTTATTGAATAATAAATTGTATTTTTAAAAAGAATAAAATCTAGTAAATAAAGATCCATTCCACCACTCTTATTTGTTCCCACTTTAGAAGATTCATAAACAATATCTGTACTTTTTTTGATAATTATGGATCCAATTCGATACTCTTACCAAGTTAAAAATCTTAATTTTGCAATGGCCGGTAATGATCGAGATCTTGGCATATTATTTGACTCCAAAATAACATTTAAGACAAACATTGTTTCTAAATCATTTAAATCGTTTGATCATTTATTGAATGTTATTTTATAATACGATGTCCGTTTTATTTAGCTAATATCAATAAAATTAAAAGATATCAAAATAAATTTTTAAGTATTGTGGCAAGCTTTCGCGGCCATCGTTTACTCCATTTACCGGGAATGCTGTGTAACTTAATGGTCGATGGAATTTAGACAAAAAGCGATGTGTACCTATTTTGCAAGAACAATATCATCCGTTCTGAATATTTGTACAGAGTAAATGTGCAAATTGAAAACGAACCGAATAAATATTTGACTAAAATGCGACCTTGCGTACTCTTTAAACTTAGAATGTGTTAACGCTTTCTATTAAACTATTCAACTAAGAATTTAAATGTTTTTCGTGATTAAAAAATTGATCGTCCATACGGTGAGATTGAAAATTGGTTTTTATAAAAATACTAGCCAAACCCGGCCACGTTTTGATGTGGCTATCCGGACCTTATTGACTGCAGCTCGGAAGAGTTCAACATTGCTACAATTAAACCAGTCCCTTAGGTTTTTAAGCCAAGACACACAACGTCTTCCAATATTCCTCCTTCCACCAATCTTTCCTAAACTATCAGCTGAAGAAGTGCGTATTTGGGTCCTCTCGATATATGACCTAGATATTGAAGCTTTCTCTTTTTGATGGTGTTAATGACTTCACATTCCTTATTCATCCGATTTAGGCCTGCCCAGGGAATACGCCACATTCTACGGTAGTACCACATCTCGAAAGCTTGTAGTTTGTCTGTGTGATTCTTCTTGAGAGTACATGCCTCCACTCCATACAAAAGCGCGGAATACACGTAACAACGCAGCATCCTCATCCTAAGTCCAATCTTGATATCTCGATTGGTGAACAACTTTTTCATTTTCGTAAATGTAGACCTGGCTATCACTATTCTCGTTTTTATTTCTCTTGTTTGGTCACTTGATTGTTCTATCCAGGCTCCCAGGTATTTGTATGACTGCACATTCTCTATTAAGATGTCTGCTACTGACACGTTTACATGGTTGTGATTTTGGGGGAACTTTGTAACTACCATTACCTTGGTTTTTTTTAAGATTTATCTTTAGACCGTATTCGTTACGTTGATCATTTAATTTCTCTAGAAAATGTTGTATGTCTCTTTGATTGCTCGTTAACAAGACGGTGTCATCAGCATATCGCATATTATTTATAACTTCTCCATTAATAATTATCCCTACCGATTCTTTTTGCAAGGTTTCTTTAAAAATGGCTTCGCTATACAGGTTGAATAGTATTGGCGATAGGATACATCCTTGTCTTACACCACGACGGATTTCCATTTCCTCTGTTGGCTGGTTTTCTACCTATGTATTCGCTCTTTGGCCCCAGTATAGGTTGCTAATTATTCTCACATCGTCCAAATCAATGTTTTTACTGACGAGTAGCTGATGTAACTTGTCATGTTTCACTTTGTCAAAAGCTTTTTCAAAATTGATGTAACATGCAAAAACATCTTGGTTCATATCGAGACAGCGCTGGAAAAGAACGTTTATCCCAAAGAGCGCCTCTCTTGTTCCAAGTCCTTCGCGGAATCCAAACTGCGTGTTGCTCATGTCCTTCTTAAGTTTTTTGGATGATCTTTAAAAACAGCTTTAAGGTGTGACTCATTAGTGCAATGATCCGGTAGTCTGAGCATTCTCTGGGGTTTGGTTTCTTAGGTATAAATACAAAAGAAGATGTCAGCCATTGCTTAGGGATTTCTTCACTATTATAAATGTTGTTAAAGAGGTCCAGAAGAATATTTATCACACCGTCATCAAAGAGTTTGACAAGTTCTATGGGTGTTTGATCAGGACCAGCAGCTTTGCCGGGTTTCATATTTTCTGATCTCAATATTTTTAGGTGTACTTTGCTTGATTCTAAGATCGGCCTTGGAGGTCTTTCGTTGTAGAATAGTTCCGAGAGGTATATTTTCCACCTCCTTAGCTTGTCTTACACGTCAGTAATTATACGACCGTGTGTATCCTTAATTATGCTACCATCAGTTTTGATTTTGTTGCAACCAGCCATCTTCTTTATCTTTTTATGCATGTGAAAGCCGTCAAATTTCCTCTCTAGTAATTCTATTTCCTCGCATTGTGTCACTAGATATTCCTCTTTGGCTTCTTTTATTCGTTTTTGTACTATTTTTTGTAGTGCCTTGCCTTATATTCCTCCACTTTGCCCTTGCTCTTTCTTCTCTCTTCCATAAGATCCAGGATTTCCGATGTTATCTAGGGTTTTTCCTTGGTTCTTTTGCTTATTAAGTGTTCTTTGGCTATTGTTTCTAATCGTGTTTGCATCTGTTTCCACCTTTCATCCACACTGATCACGTTTAGTTTGTTGATGTCTTCGTTAGTCTCCCTCTTTACTGAATTATGGATTTTGAGGGTCCACAAGAAGTTTCGTATCGATATAATTGTTTCGAAATTTTGTTATCTTCTTCATCCTGATACTAAGTTTAGCTATTACTGGGTTGTGACCGGAATCAATGTCAGCACCTGGGTATGTTTTCGTAGTCGTCACTAAGTTTCTATAGCGGTTGTTGATGAGTATGTAGTCTATTTGGTTTCTTACCGTATTTTCCGGGCTATCCGCAGGAGATTTCCAGGTGTTCTGGTAGTTTGAAGAAGGTATTTGATATCATAACATTCTTGTCTTAACAGAACTCTATTAGTCGATCACCACTATTATTCCTCTCTCCTAGGCCAAAACTTCCTGTGTGTGCTTCAACCTTGACTTTGCCCAATTTGGCGTTAAAATCTCCCATTACTACTGTAATATCATTGCTCTTTATGCTTCTAAAGATAGTATCTAGCTCAGCATAAAATTCTTCAACTTCATCATCTTCCTTCTCAGCTGTTGGTGCATATGCTTGTATTATATTCATTTTTCCAGTGCGTGTTGCCAGCTGGAGCATCATGACTCTGTCTGGTATGGTGTAAAACTCATAACGGAGCCTGTAAGATTCTTTTTCACGATTACTCTAACTTCATAAAGATGTTTCGCAACATTATTTCCCGAGTAATAGAATGTACCGTTGCTTGTTGAGCAGCTTCCACTGAGCATCTGACATCACTTACTTCCAAAATGTCTATATGTAATCTCAACATTTCCTTTACAATGTTGTCTAACTTTCCTGGCGCAAAGATACTTCTTGCATTCCACGTTCCGATCTTCTTATTGTTTGTTGATGCTCTCATAATCTTGTTCTCCACTGTTTCCCCCGGAGATCCGATTGGGGAACTTTTGACTCCGGAATATTTCGTTTTGAACCTTTTCATGATTGCTGTGTATGATTTTACTAAAGATACCTTTACGGTCTTTAATGCAGTGGTTTGCCCTTGCCTCCTGCATCCCCATGCCGTTGATCATTTCTTGATTCCTCCGCCATTAGGTCTGATTTCTCATCCCTAGGACAAGTGAGTACCCTTACTCTTAATGGCTCCTCCACACGAAGCTGTTGGCCATTAAGAGAACAGAGCCTCGTTAGGTGAGGTTGTCTTTTGGGTTTGGTCTCCTTACACACCTGCTTTCTTTTTACCAATTGATAATTTGTGGGTTATGATCGGCCAGTTATGTCCTGAGAAAACAATTTTTGGCAACATACACATTTAAGAAAGAACCACTGTTTTAAATTAATTGACGGTTATAATATATTTCTGCTTCTTTATGCTTTTTTTTAAGTGTGTTTTGATTCCAATTTAAAAAAAAATCTTTTTTGTGTGTACCGATTGTTAAGTCTCTAGCAATATTTTCTGCGTTTGCTTGTTCCTTTTAATCACTCAACTGTGTTACCGTTTTGGATTCATTCGCCTGAAAAATCGCCGTTTCTGAAGCAAAATGCGAAAATGGCAATAGCATGGTATTTTCATTTGGAATACTAATATTTCCAACGCACTCAGAACCGGATCAGCCAATACAACGTCTTAAACATATCTCATTTTTGTCGACTTGGTTAAAATTTGTATAATTAAGATACTCATTATCTAAGGTGGGATTTTAAAAGCAACTTCAAAACTTTTGCAACTTTTCACAAATTGGGTCCACAATCATCTCCTTTCTATAATCCCTCCCTCTTCCAATAGTCGCAGTGCGGGCCGTCCGCGGCCCACACGATAGGTCTACCCTTTTTGCGACTATTTTCAGTAAAAAAAACTAGTAGTAGTCATGCTTTAAGTGCCGCTTCCAAAGAAAAATGTTTGTTTTTTACGAAGTAATTTTGACTAAAAGTTTAAAATTTATTTTACAAATAATTTTATGAATTTCGATAAATAAACTACTATTTATAGTTTATAGACATTTTCTGGAAAAATTTTGCCCTTCATAACTTAAGGTCCAAATGAATTGAAGTGATAAAAAAGTGTTTAAATACAAGGGGTTCTAGATTTTGCTGTAAACACCACAAGAAGTTGTAATCATTACCATTATGATCAAATGGATTTAAGTAATAAAAAATCTTAAAGCGTTTAATGGTTATTAATGTTATTTTAAGATGTTGTGATTGAAGTTTCACTTTTTGATTTGGGCTTTCCATAATTCCAGTAGGTGAGGTCTGCTTTGCAGCGGATTACGACCCTGCTTGCGCACCGAGTCATCGGTCTCGTTTTCATTTTATCCTCTATAGCATTTTAATATTCGATAAGTTTACGGTAAATGAAACTTTGAACTCTCCATTCGGCACGGAAGAGGGGTTCGCAAATAAAGCCAATGATGTCATTGGTGAGTTTTGCTTTAACTTTCCAGTACTACGGGAAACATTCGGAAAACGTACGCTTGTGTTTTATATGGCGGAATGTCGTAAACTTTTCGAGTGCCACTCGTACGCAGTCAAATGGGTTTTTAAAAGGGAAACATGTTAAAAGCTTATTCCAGGGTAAAATTTAATTTCAAATCAAAGAAAACATTTTTTAACAACAAAAAGTTTATATTTACTACCTTTCATGCTGATTTTTATAAATACTAAATTAAATAAATGATACTCTATCAAAATTTGCGTGTTATTATAAAGGCAATAATTACATTAAAATTAGATTGCTAAATGTGTTACAAAGACAACGTTGTTGATTAGATTTTGGAACGAAGCTCCTTAGCGGCTTACAGGTACTGCGATTGAGTAGTAATCGTCACGTTACGAAATGCATCGGTGGTTCAGTGGTAGAATGCTCGCCTGCCACGCGGGCGGTCCGGGTTCGATTCCCGGCCGATGCATTATTTTTGTGCTTTTACCATTTAATACATAATTTTTTTAGTGAGTAAAACCAATCAAACTTAAAAACGAAAAATAAATTATAGTTTATAAAAACTAACAAACACGCTTTTAAAGTTATACGAACTAAAAAGTAAAAAATAATTCTTAACATAGGAATAAAATTAATGACAAGAAAATTAATGTCACTGTCATAACAAAATTAATGTTAATCATTGTCACTGCTTTGTATGACATTTTTAAACTGACTCGACGTTTTAAAATGAATGCACCTGACGCTTTTAGAACAGTTACATCAGTAATTTTATTCCTATGTTAAGAAATATTTTTTACTTTTTAGTTTAATTAACTCTAAAAGCATGTTTTATTAAACTATAATCTATTGTGTTAGATCATACGGGAATATTGTTTTACTATTGCAATTAAGTTTAAAAAAATGGAAACTGCAGCAAATGTGTAGGTAATACAGATTTAGAAAAGTAAGTTGATACAATTGTATAACTTTATACAAGTATTTACTATTTACATTCGTTTATTGTTCATGTGATTTGAGTGTTTACTATTTAAATTATAGGTAGACAATAGTAAAAACATGTGTTCAGAGTCCAAAAGAGTATGGAAAGCGCAAACGTCAGAGTGCAAATAAAATACCGAAAACCAATGCTCAACGCCAACAACAATTCCGGCAGAATCAAAATAAAACGAGCGAGCCTAACATTAGTCGCAAATTTGACATCTAACCTTAGTAATAAGCAATTTTAAAATTATATCCTGAAGAAAATGGGTCGGGTATTATTTTAAATGATTTTTCATAACAAACAATAATTCATTTAATAAAAATTGAATTTTATTTAATTAAAACTAGGAGTGACAGAAATCTACCTCAAAATTAAAAAAAGCTAAATACTAAAATAATAATTAATAATAATTATTTATTATTACTTACTTGAATTTTTTATTAATGATCTGCACTTTATTATCAACAGTAAATATTTATTTATATAGTTTACGCATATAACAGCAAACTTTATACACAACACTGTAACTTAAGAGCACAGCTGATGACTGACAGTACCTACCTCTCGGGAAATTGGTAGACGGCTATCTGACGGATAACTCTACCACCTCGCGCTCATTCGTCCAACCAAATAGCTCAATCTTCCGCGACTTGCTGTTACACACTTTCTGTTACATATCATGAAATTACTCCCACTAATTGCAAGAAAGTGAGAGGAAAGATGTTACATACTTCTGTCTCATTTCACGAAATCACTCCCACAAATTACAATATTGAATGAAACTTTCCGATGTAATTCGTTTCTTTAGATTATTTTCCTTGAAAAAATATTACAAAATAAAAATTGAAATATACAGATTTCATTTCGAATTACATTCGGAGTTAAAGAAAAAACGTGAGGAACGACCCCGTACAATTTTTTTAATTTGAATGCATCGCTAATTTACTAAAATAAAAAAAAATTATCACATTTCAAACCGACATCATCCCAAAATATATGGACATGCGAGATGCTAACAAATGTTTCAAAGATCAGTATTTTTTTACTTTTTTTATTTTCAACTTATTCATCGTTACTTATCCATATTTATTTAGCTTCATCCGCTAGTAGACATCTTCCGTTTTTGCCGGAAAAGTTATTCATTATTTCTTCCATACCAAACCGGCAAAACAATCGATTTGAAAAGTTTGTTGACAAATAAATTTCGTCTGGGGTTTTTTTACCGTTTCCTTTGGGAAAACTTAACGCATAACTCAAAGATGGTTGTTTGAACTTATCTCGATAAATATCGGTAACCCCCTATCAATGACCGAATCTTTTCACAAAATGCTAAACAGTTTTTTTACTTTACAAAAGTCGTTTAATTATTCATTTAGGGTTTGTTATAAAATATTTTTCAATTAACAAGATATCAAGTCGCTTATTTCAACTGCAACCAGGGTTAAAAACACCATGATTTTTAACGTGAAAACTTTTTTAGACGCGTTAAGCAATTTTTGGTAGGGAGAAAACTTACGGTTTTGCGTCACCTTGGTGACGTCAGCATCAGCGACAAAAGGGTGACAACAGCTTCACGGACAGATAGGTGTTTTTGATGTAGAAGGTTTAAACGGCTGTAAAAATAATATTAAAATATTTAGTACTTACTTTTGTACCGCACAGTGGTCTAATAATTAAATTAAAATATTAATTAAACATACAAACAAATAGTCACGCCTTTTTCCCGTAGAAGTAGGCAGAGAACACTAACTTCCACTTGCTACAGTTCTCACACACATCTTTTGCTTCCTCTACTTTCATCAGTGCTCTCATCCATGCTCGTCGGTTGTTGGTACTCTTGACCTGGCCTTTCTTCAAAACAATGTTGATCTGTTCAAGATATGTTCGCCGAGGTCGACCTCTACCGACTTGTCTATTCGCACTCGCTTTTTAAATTTGTTTCGTCAATCTTCCTTCATCCATCCTTTCTACGTTTCCAAACATCTAAGCATTCCTTTATCTATCTTTGTAACCACATCTTCTTTTACACCACAGCGTTCTCTTATCTTACTATTCTTTACTTTATTCAACCGAGTCACTCCGGCTTTACTTCTCAGACTACTTATCTTCGCAGCATTAATCCTATTTTCATACTTCTTCTGCCAAACCTAACATTTACTACCATACATAAGTGTAGGAACCAGGAAGATGATTGTGGACCCACTTTTTGAAAAGTTGCAGGTCATAGTTTTCTGGAGAAAATAATTTTGGCAGCCTGTTTTATTCCGTAGCAGCCCTATAAAAGAAGGATTCTTGATGAAGATTGGTCCTTATAGTGTCAAGCTTGAGAGTAAATGTGTGAGACTGATCAGCGTGCCGAGTTCTTCGGCCGAATGTGGCCAATGGTGGTTACAAGAGTTTTTATTTCTCTGGAGCATCTGCCATGGAAATATCTGTAGAGCAATGACTGGTCTGCAACTCTTCTTCTATGTTCTAGAGGGTGAAGGGTATCTGTGAGAGTTGAGCTGTTTATCAAGCGAATGGCTCTTTTCTGAATGGAATCTAGAAGACGAAGAGAATGCCTTGGTGCTGAACCCCAAATATGCGAGCAATACTCCAGTAGAGGTCGGATTTGAGCCTTGTACGTCGTCAACAGTTGATCAGGAGTAAAAAACTTTCTGGCTTTCCACAGAAAACCTAGCCTCTGGCTTGCCGACTTTGCGATGTTAGCAACATGGTCATGCCAAGACATATTATTGGACACCGTGACTACCAAAATCGAGATGAAGGGACTTGGTTCAAGGGTATTTCCGGACATTGTGGCGGGATGATTTGAGGAATTCACTTTCTTGGAAAACGTGGCACTTTGTGTTTTTTGGGCGTTGAACTGAACAAGATTGTTGGTTCCCCACTCGACGATTGCTTTAAGATCTCTACTGATGGAATCAACCTGTTCCTGCCTGAGTCTATTTGTATCATTCACCGAAAGTGATCGATAGGATGTGAAAGTTGAGACAAGTGTGCTATCGTCTGCGAAACTGTAAATGGGGTTCGTGGTGGTTTTCAAGAGGTCGTTGATGTGTAAAAGAAATAAGGTGGGGGACAGGATGGAACCCTGGGGGATCCCGGTATTGGTTTTGAACGCATCAGAAGAAATACCGTCAACTGCCACATGTAAGGAGCGATCTTGCATGAAGCTCAAGAGCCATTGGCGCAGTTTGGTTGGGAGACCGTAGGCGGATAATTTACTTAACAATGCCTAGTGCCAAACGCGGTTAAAGGCTTTAGATATATCCAAGGCTATTGCACGTGATTCACCAAACTTTTCAATAGTGTTTGTCCAGAGCTGAGTGACATAAGCCAGCAAGCCAACCGAAGTTGTCGAAATCCATATTGTCTGTCAGAAGGATGATGAACGTTTGATATTTCTGCCATTTATCAAAAGCGTTTCGGTGATAAATGACTTAAAAAAAACGATCAATTTGGTCTTGGAAATGTTCACGTGTGGTCCGAAACGTTCACTGTGTTGTGCAATCTGGTCCATCATTTCTTGCAAGTCTGATTTGTTATCTGCTAGTACCAAGGTGTCGTCTGCGTATCTTATATTAATCTCCATCTTCTTCGTTCTTCCCAGTCGTCAGCTGTTAAATTCTTTTCACTCGTGGCTTTGTGGATTAACTTCTGCCATTCTATTTTGGGTCTGCCTATTTTTTGTCGACCCATTGGTTGCCATTCTAGAATTTGTCAAGGTAGTCTTGATGATGGCATTCGTTGTTCCATGTTAGTTGTTTGGCATTTACGTCTTGAATTATAGATCCTCTCTCACCCATCCCTTGTTTTACTCCATTCCTAATTTTGTCCCTTCAGGATATACATAAAGATCTTCTTATCGCTTCCATCTCCACCAACTCCAGTTTTTTCTTCTGCCTTTCACTCCTTCTCCATGTCTCTGCTCCATATAATAAGATGCTCTTTATCAATGTTTCGTATATATTATTTTTTTTTACTAACTGTCAAATACAGTGAACTGCCGATCTTGTCTTCTCTGAAAGTCTGACCTTGCGTAAGTCTGACAACTATTCAGCAATAAATTATAAATACGCTTTTAGAGTTTATCAAACTAAAAAGTAAAAAAAATTTCCTACCATAAGGATAAAATTACTGACGAGAAAATTAATGTCACTGTTCTAAAAGCGTGGGGTGCGTTGTATGACATTTTTAAATATTTTAAACTAAAATTTATTTTTCGCTTTTTAGTTCGATTTGTTTTACTTACCAAAAAAATTATGTATTAAATGGTAAAAGCACAAAAATATAGCATCGGCCGGGAATCGAACCCGGGCCGCCCGCGTGGCAGGCGAGCATTCTACAACTGAACCACCGATGCGTTGAACAGTGTTAATATTTGTTCTGCGCGCATGCGTAGTTCACGCACTAGTTCTATCTTTCTTACTCTCATGCAAAGTATCCCTACAAAAATTTATGAATCCTGGCGAAAGTAATCAGGTTAATCGGATATTTTAATCGAATTATTGCATTGTCGTCGGTCTTTAACAAATGTGCAAGGTTTAAATTAAATCTGATCGCTTAAATTATGGCAAAATCGAGGCCAAAGGGTCAGTTACAAACATACATACAAGCAATCAAGCAAACAAGATACAGGTGAAACTAATATAAGCGTGTTAAAAATGGTAACGACCAAGCTTAGTCTTGTCTATTAAACTAATTTACGACTCCACAGCTCCTCTTCTAATGTGTTATACTTCCATTCAGCGATCAAAAATCAGTAAAAGCAATATTGAGGGTCACGCGTAAAAAGTATCGTATATTTAAAACAGCGCAGACAAAACACAATATTTAATAAAATCCTTTCCAAATTAAAATAACAACGTCCCAATCGACCTGGTATTCTGCTTGTTTATTTATACAAAGTATTATGGCATTTGACGAAGTTTGCTTCGAGAAATCAAACTGCATGAATCATTTTCATTTCTCGCATTTCCCATTAACTTCCCTTGTTATTTCCGACAAACCGCTAATTGTAACCCCCACGCTAGTGCAAACATTTATACAGAACACAATAAAAGTGTTCTATTATTTATCAAAAGTGCATCTTTGTTCCCGTCATATCGTCTCCTCGTTGATTAAATATTATTTCAGCGACTGTATTGAAAAGAAAACCGAGCGAAACTGATGATGATAATAAATGAAATATCGAGATCCTTTGTTTTAGTTTACAGAACGGAAGAATTTTGTACAGTTATTTTATATGTTCGGAGCGAACGTCAACAGAAAACGGATGAAAAGTAATTTGGGATGTCTACCAACTAAGAAAAAATTAATATTATTTGTTGTAAATAAAGTGACAAAACGAAATTAAATCAAACTTTAAGACGATTGATTATTGAAGCATTTTATTCGATAGCTAATAGTGTATAAAGTAGTTAAATATTTTAACCTTAAAATGATCTGGGATTCTACTTCCTAAATTTACAAAAGGGGCATTTCATGTGAATAGGTTCTAAAATTAGTTCATATCAGATGTTTTGAACGAAAACTCTTGAGTGGTTCAAAAAATGAACCATAATTGTTAACTATTTTTTTATGTGATAGTGAAAATAAAATCAATTGCTTCCTACGACTTACCACGATGGATTTACGTAGTTTCTTGGTTTTGTGGGGCCCCGTATTTTTGATCCTGGTAACAACTTTTTCCCATGACAGGTTCCCCTGACGTTGGTAATTACTTGAGCAAGTCTTTCTCGCGTTGCGTTGCGTATACCGGTCCATTCACGGATATTCCTCAGCCAGAAAGCCTGCTTTTTTCATACACCTCTACGTCCTTCCACTTTTCCCATCATGATCAGTTGTAGGATTCTGTATCGCTTTCCTCTGAAGACACGTCCAAAAAATAAAATTTTCTTGCACTTAACTGTATTTAGTAGCATACGTGTTGCGTTGTTCGGGCTGTCTCTATTCTACACCTTATTTCTCTATCTAGATTTATATGTTCGGTGATATAACATCCAAGGTACTTAAATTGGTAACAAAACTCCACATAAAACAGTTTATATCAATGTACACAACATATACACGTTAAATTATCAGATTCGAAATAAGATGTGCCATTAATTTTGGCACAACTACCGAAGAAATTCTTGTAAATAGTGGTATTCGACAAGGAGATTCCCTTAGCTCCTTATTGTTCAACATCGTTATGGACGAAATAATAAAAAGCACTCGTAACCTGAAAGGGTATAAAATGGGGAACAAAGACGTCAAAATCCTATGCTATGCCGATGATGCTGTTTTGATTGCAGAAAGCGAAGATAACCTACAGAGATTACTATTCAAATTTAACACAACGGCAAAAAGTCTAAAAATAAAGATATCTGCAGCAAAGACGAAATGCATGACCACTTCAAAAACACCTATCAGATGCAAACTGGCTGTGAATGATAAAATTATACAACAGGTGATGAAATTTAAAAACCTAGGCATAGAAATATCAGGATACGGTAACATCGAGGCGGAGGTAAGAAACCAAGCGGCAAAAGCAGCACGAACCTCAGTTTACCTGAACGATACAATCATCCGAAACAAATATATCGGAATCGAGACCAAATCCCGAATTAATAAATTATTAACGTACACAGCGGAAACTAAACCAGATACATCGAACACAAAGGGAATATTAAAAACCACCGAAATGAAAATAGTGCGCAGGATCGCTGGAAAAACACTTTTTGACAGGGAGAAAAGCGAGGACCTAAGAAGAACATGTAAAATAGACAATGTAAATGAATGGTTACTGGGAAGAAAGAGAGAGTGGAACGAACACATAGACCGGATGAATGACGACAGAATGGTCAAAATAACTAGAGACAAGTCGCCCTTAGGGCGCCGAAGCGTTGGAAGACCCCGCAAGAGATGGAGCGACAACCTTTCTAATAATTGAACGGCAGAGGATACGAAGAAAAACAAGCAAATTGCTTACATTAAAGAAGGAAGAAGAAGAAGTGAAAGAAATAAGATGGCGGCTTATGGCCAAAAACAATAAAAATTGAAATGACGATTGTAGTCACTTGAGTACTTGAACTATACTCCTCGACGTCTCTGTGAGGGCCAGTTAATCTCTGCGCCGTCGTAGAAGACGATACTAATTAAATGGTTCGTCGATAGGGGCAATTGTTTATGAAATCAACAATTTTTAAATTATTTCTAGGCAAGTTACGTGAGCTTTTGTAATTAATAATTGTATTGTTACAATTTTCATTATCTTCCCACGGACTAAACATAACATTCCTTGATTTAACAACCATCCATCGTGTCTACTGTTTTCTTTTTCTTATTCAAAATTTAAACAGAGTGAGGTGACTCACTCCTAATAATTAAGCTTGCTTACGATTTAAGACGCTTATATTAATGGCCAGTATGAAGATCGCAGCCACATCAGTGTTGAAACCCGCAGGGATCTTTGCTACTGTCAAAATTTGTTCTTATTAACGACCGTTTCATTATAAAGGACAGTACCCCATATAACAACCATCAGCACTGTCAAAAGTTACAGTCCATAAATGAGTGAGTACTTCATTCTTACACCCCAGAAACTATGTTTTACCAATGAAAGAAACCATATTTTGTGCTCAAAATCTCCAAAATAAGGGACACATTTTTAAACAACATGAACGTTTACAATAAAAAGTTCGTTGGCTCCTGAAAGTGGACGAAAAAGAAACACTAAAACCTTTATGTTATTATATACTCTGGGATATTAAAGTCCCGATGCATTTAGTAATTAATTAGTTTTTAAAAAACGTTTTTTTGTATATTTATTAATTTAATATATTTTTTAATAATTAAAATTGGTAATTACGTAGTTATCAATTTTAATTCCAGATTAGTGTGTTCGGTTATTTCGTTTTTGTCTAATTTGTTGACTGTATAAAAACGTTGTCTGGTCCAAATTGCACAATGGGACTTCCCACAGAGATTTAATGTCTGATTAGATGTGTTCCAGTCACAACATGGCGGAAATTGAGCTCGTTAGCTGCCCGTGGTGTCGGATTAATTTTTTTCTGGCACATAAAACACCCTACCGATAAATACTGATTCAATGGCAAAATTTTTATTTAATTTCTTACAAACCCCAGTCCACAAGCGATTCCATTTATTTTGAACATATACGAGGTGTGGCAATAAAGATGTAGGACTCCCTACCTTAAAAACCCTGACAATTAAAATGTTATTTAAAATGTCACAATTTGCGATATGCTGATGATACCGTCTTGTTAACGAGCAATCAAAGAGACATACAACATCTTCTAGAGAAATTAAATGATCGATGTAACGAATACGGTCTAAAGATAAATCTTAAGAAAACCAAGTTAATGGTAGTTACAAAGTTCCACCAAAATCACAACCATGTAAACGTATCAGTAGCAAACATCTTAATAAAGAATGTGAAGTCATACAAATACCTGGGAATACCTAGAGAAATCAGGTGACCAAACAAGAGAAATAAGAACTAGAATAGAGATAGCCAGGTCAACGGTTACTAAAATAAAAAAGTTGTTTACCAGTAGAGATATCAAGATTAAACTTAGGATGAGGATGTGCGTTGTCACGTGTTTTCCGCGCTTTTGTATGGAGTGGGGGCATGGACTCTTAAAAGAATCACACAGATAAACTATAAGCCTTCGAGATGTGGTGCAACCGTAGAATGTGGCGTATTCTCTGTACAGAAAAGAACTCTAATATGGAAGTCCTAAATCGGTTGAATAAAGAATGTGAAGTTAAACACCTAAGGGACTGGTTTAATTTTAGCAATGTTGAACTCTTCCGAGCTGCAGTCAATAAGGTCCGGATAGCTGTGATGATAGCAAACCTTCGATAGGAGATGCACTATAAGAAGACAGTATTCTTTGAAAAGTTACTTTTCGAAAAATGTTTCCCAACTTTTTAACGTTAAACAATAAAAAAAAAGAGAACCTGTCTAAAATTACAAATCTAATGAAATAAAGGTTCAATAAACCACCATATTGTGCCAAACAATATTAAATTCTATAGAACATAGAATTTTATGAAACCATGATGGAAAAGCTAAATGCAAATGATGTTTTTTTACTAAAACATATTATTTACTGAAGAGCCATCATTTTCTTCACATAAAACAAAATCGATGGTAACCCAAAATCTGTTAAATATCTACAGCTTCTGCAAGATCAAATTATTTGGACAGTTTAGTTAATTCTTATTAATTTTGGGGACATTTCATTTCAAAGGATGATTTTTCAAGTAATAATGCACGACCAGTGACAAAACTTATCCAAACGATACGAAGTTTGATATGATCGTCAAATGCCTTCTTTACGCCGATGATCAAGTCATATTAGCGTCATCTAAAGAGAAGAACATCAAAGAGATGAAAATAAATGTAAGCAAAACGAAAGTAATGGTTCTTGAAAGAGCAGAAAGCATGGCAAACTGTAAAGTTTTGATTAAGGGAGAAAAAGAGGAACAATTAAATGAATTTGTACACTAAGGTTCAAAGTTTACGAGAGATGGAAAGTATTACAGTGACATTGAGCGAAGGTTGTTGACAGGAAAAGAAATGAATGGGGCACTGTATAGCTTTATTAACAGCTAGAAAGGGTCAAAAAAGACACGTCTGACTGTGCATAGAGGTGTGTTGGTTCCTACACTTATGTATGGCTGTGAATGTTAGGTTTGTAGGGTAGTAAAAAAGAGTTTTAATATCCACGGAATCCCTAAGAACGCAACAAAAATTTTGTTTTTAACTAACCGTCGAGATTACCTTCTGGACACATTATATATATATATATATATATATATATATATATATATATATATATATATATATATATATATATATATATAATCTGTATAACTTATTTTTAAAAGATCAGCTAATTTTGCTGTAGTCACCTATATAATAGGTTCATGTGGGTCGATTATGTATCAAAAAACAACTACTTCTTTGGCTATATGCTGCGACAGGCATTGAATTACATCTGATACATAATCGTGTATAATACCCCATTTAGGGTTACAATAAGCAGATGCTTGTTAAGTAAGAGAAGGAACTATTAGATTATAATAAAGTTGACATACAGCGAAATTAGCTGATCTTTTAAAAATCAGTTATACATTTTTCACATCCATTCACGCTGTCGTAAAATGTTTATAGTTTACTATAATGATATTATAGTTTTCTATATATTTTCGTATACTTATCTATGATTTACTGCAGCAAAAAAACCTATTTGTTTGTAAGCGTTAAATATTTGGTGAAACTCAATCCGACTTATTGATCTTTACGATGTCTTTTAAGGGTTTTTGGTAATAACCGTCCCATTTATCATATTCTGATGTTTAGAATCCATTCAAACTAATGGTGAAAAAAGGAAACGTTTAGCAACTAATACGCAATTAATGTTAACATAAAGGCTGGGAAAAGGATATTTAAGCCCGTGTCGAAGGAAAAAAATAAACATTTATAATTATGTAGACATTCAAGCAATTATATTTAAACATTTATCAATTATATTTAGTGATTTTAGTTTTCACTATCAAACGTATTGTGATTTTTAAGGTGCACAAACCTCGGATGGGCAGCATACGGCAATTTGAGACACATATTTAAGGAAAAAATTCCTATAAGTCTAAAACCGGTTCTCACATATGGAGTAGAAACCCTAACGCTCACTAACGCTTCAGCAAGGAAATTGAGTGTCACGCAAAGAAAGATGGAAAGATCTATGCTGGGGATATCACTCAAAGTCAGAGTAAAAAATGAGGAGATTCGTAAACGAACAAAGGTAGAAGACATCATTGAAAAGATCTCAAAGTTAAAATGGAGGTGGGCCGGTCATCTAGCACGACAAACGGATCAGAGATGGACGAAATTACTTCTGGATTGGAGGCCATGGTCAGACAAATGAAACCCCGGAAAATCACCCACCAGATGGATAGATGATTTAAAAAAGATCAACACCAACTGGATTGCAGCGGCACATGACCGAGAAACTTGAGGAGGCCTATGTCCGACTGCAAACGCAAATGGCTGGAGAATGATCAAACGTATCAGTAACGTAATTTTGTTTTTTTTTTTAAATACTTAAAAAGATACTAACTTATATAGAAGGTATTCTTTAGGTTACTTACATATCGCAACAAGATTTTTAGTGTTATTTAAAGTGAAATCTTAACGTACATCGAAATATTTCTCGCAGTATGAACAATACATGGTTTTAAAATTAAGTAAGCTATGATAAATACGCTACTTTTCATAGCAGTAGGAAAATATGTTTTCATATCTTTCTAAAAACTCTTTTTCACCAACTTGCGGTAACCGAAAAATTGCACGGACAACTCAGTAAAACGTGACTTATAGAACAAAATAAAATGCATTAATTGCACGTTTACAAATAAAAGAAAAACCGTTTTCGTTTTTAACACCCTCCATATCGATCATATTTTGATCCGATTCGCGTGCAATGATGATGAAAAGCGTGTGTGACTCTGTAATTAAAACTAATTATACGACCGACAAGTTAATGAATGAATGATAAAAAACTTTTGTTTGATTTAGATTATACGCGCGGTGAAAGTATACAAGCTTGTAGCTAAGTGAGTTATAATTTTTATGCGAACCTGTATCCGTGGAGACGTATACACTAATACACTAATATTCCACATATTTTCAAAAGTTTGTAGCGGCCATACAGACAATTTATGCACCGACGACGAATCAAAACTTTTCCTTTTTGAATCCGACAACTAATTTTACTGAAGACCTTTTTGAGACCAAGTCTTTTCCTTCTCAGTAATACACGTATACTACCATAATCTTTACGATCCTAGGTTCCGTTTCTTTTCATCTACTTACGTACACTCGCCGTACCGATTTAAATCTGTATGACTCTAAATTCCTTTCCACCAATTTACGCATCCTCTACGAACCGTCATAAAACTAACGACCTGACCGGATGCAGGGACACACCGCCTATCTACACTGGACCTTAGGCCCCTGGGGGACGAAGATAGAAAGGACGAACGGACGTACACCAGCAGACAGTCTCTCGACGGACTTCGACACTGGCGAATAAATAAATAAACGTAGTTAAAAGTAATTCAAATCGTTCATGATGTTCCTAACACTTATCACGCACAATTATCCCACAAGTTCTTACCCGGCAACGTCGAGTGCGCCAAAAATCCTGAAACAACAAATTGCAACGTATTACATTTTTGTAGTTTGACAACTAAGCGCTTGGGTATTTATTAGTGTAAATTAAATCTGGCTTTAACTATGGTGCAAGAAAATTGATTCATTTGTCAATTAATTTATATTTTGACTTTATTTGCTTATTATTTGGTTTGTTATGCATTCTTCTTAGTCTAACGTCGAGAACGACGTGTAGTGATCACAAGTTAATGTCAGGTGTTATTACCCAGAACTTTTCTTACAGTCTCTCGCCATCTCCTACGGTCAGCAGCAGTTCTAATGGCTTTCACTAGTGGACGCTCGGTTACTTTTGATACAATATCTGACCATCTAGATGGGGAGCATCCGCGTTTCCTTGCCCTGGACAATCAGTCTCTCAATGTTGTCGTGACGAGCTATATGTCCAAAGAAGTTCAGTATTCGCGCTGATGTCAAGCTACTGAGACGGTTTAATGGTCCAATCTCGTTCGGCCTAGACACATTGGTGCATTGTGCCGTCCACCGTATTTTTAGCATTCTTCGCCATATTTCAAAGGCGTCGACCCGACGCCTGTCAGCTGCCTTCATGACCCATACCTCGAAAACGTGCCAGAAAATGGAGAACACTAGGGCATGGACCAGTGATTTTTTGGCATTAATGGATATATATATCGATCTTTCCAAATTTTATATAATTGGCTCATTGCTGTTCGGCCAAGTTGAATACAACGGTGGATCTTTATCTCGCAGCTGCGGGGTCAAAGTTGGAAAAGTATGACAGCGACATTGAGCGAAGGGTTTTGGCAGTAAAACAAATGAATGTATAGCTTTATGAACAGCCAGAAAGTATTAAAAAAAAACGTCTGTCTGTGCATGGAGGTCTGTTGGTTCCTACACTTATGTATGGTAGTAAATGTTGGGTTTGGCAGAAGAATCATAAAAATAGTATTAATACTGCGGAGATGAGTAGTCTGAAAAATATAGCCGGAGTGACTCGGTTGGATAAAGTAAATAATAGTGATATAAGAGAACGCTGTGGTGTAAAAGAAGATGTGGTTACAAAGATAGATAAAGGAATGCTTAGATCGTTTGGACTCGTAGAAATGATGTATGAAGGAAGATTGACGAAACAAATTTATAAGGCAAGACTAAATGGACAGAACTCGGTAGAGGTTGACCTCGGCGAATATCGATCTCGATCAGATCAACATTGTTTTGAAGAAAGGCCAGCTGTCAAGAGTACCAACTACCGACGAGCATGTATGAGAGCGCTGATGAAAGTGAAGTAAGCAAAATATGTGTTCAAGAACCGTAGCGGAAGTGGAAGGAAGTGGTCTCTGCCTACCTAACCTAACCTAACCTACCCCTACAGGAAAAAGGCGTGACTATATGTATGTATGTATTTAGTGCCGAACATAAATAAAATGTACATACGATGTAAGGAAATGGGGATTCTTTCCCGTTGAAGGAAAATCTTTTGCCACACAGGGCGAAACAATTGTATACGACGCTGCTAGGGACAAATAATCGGGGGAATCGTGAATTTTACGTTTGCCAGATGACGGGACCTTTTGCGTACCCGGCACTCGAAAACAAAAGGGCGATATTGACTCGCAACTTAAACAGAATCTTTTTTTTCGTTGCACTTTTGTCTTCATATTGAATTTTCGCCACAACATAAAAGGAAGGATCTCGCATCAGATTTATCAGATGTAATAAAAGAATATTGAATTTTAAATTGAAGCTAAAAACTACCGAAGTTATACGGGAACATATTACCTGTTACAAGACGAAGCAAATTGAAAATATGAGGTGATAGAATTTTATGCGAGTCTGGTCGGAAGTTAAAATTGAAAAAGATTAAAAGTTCATTAAATATTCTCTATAAAAATACAATTTCTTTTTTGTTTTTATTCATCTTGTCCGTTGAACTTCTTCGTTCAAATTTTACCATGAAAATGTATGAAATTTCAGCTCCGCAATGTATCAACGAAATGTGCATATTAAGAGGAAGATATAAATAAATTACGCAGATCGAGTCATACGGCTGCATCTTTGTAGTGTAATTTATCTTAACAAATGTTTATATTAATATTGCCCGTCGGCGTCTTGTGTTGTTTTCTCTCTGAAGATGATAAAAACACCGACGAAATTTGTATTTGTACGTCGTGTCTGTTCCCTGCTACTAAGTAAGTTGGTAATTAAGATTAGAGCTATCTTGACAGTATTTAAATTTGGATGGTTTTGTGCTGGTATCTTTTTCATTCCAATAGACAGTAAGACGATGCATGCTTGGAAAAAATATTAATTATAAATAGAAACTGTATAACTAACATTAATAATATGCTTTTAAATTGAAAATGGGAGCCATTCGTCGTCGATTTTAGTGCATTATCGTTTAGAATACACAAATGGTGAAATTGATAGGAATCGTGTAATCGTCAAAGGATATAAAAGGATAATGGATAAAATAAAGTTGTTTGTGTCATAGCAGGTGTTCCTACATTATTAATTGCAATCAATACGATGCTAGCACGCCACATTGAAGACTTGAAGACTTTTAAGAAATATTCTTTTACATATATGCGAATCGAATATTATTACGTGCAAAAAATACCAAATTTGCTGAAACTTTATTTTTCTACAAGCGTGCGTGATTCACCCTCTACCCGCACGCAATTCAGTTTGGAAAGTGTCATTTTCCCACAGTTTTCCCACACTAGTGCGGGAAAAACATTTATATGATATCCTCGTAAAATATAAGTGGTGGGTGACAAAATATGAAAGTTCAAGCTTTTTTGTTGCAATACTAAGTGAGTTTGTTCAAAATCATCCATCATTTTGCACTATTTATTGAAAAAATTAACAAATATTGATAAATAAAAATGTATTGTTATGAAAATCACCCTATATATAGGCTTTGATTGATCTGATAACGAGTAGGTAACAATTGATGTTGTCATGCCGATCAATACACAAATTTGTTTGTAATTGTCAGAGTGACAGACAAAGCGTTACTTATATAAAATTTTCGATTCAGTGAAATTGCCACAATGGATTATTCATCTGATGAAGAACTTCCACAAGAAATCGTGCAAGCAGCTACAGATGCGAACTTAGAGTTATTGCCAACGAAATCTAAACAAAGGTATGAGAAGCAATACACGAGTTTTATTGAATGGTGCAACAATAAAAAAGTTAAAACACCAAATAAAGAAGAAGTATTCTTGGCTTATTTTCTAGAAATGTCTAAAACATGGAAGCCGAACACTTTATGGGCAAGATATTCAATGTTGAAGAGTGTATTCAAAGTAAAGCAAAATTTGGATATTAGCAAATTTTACAAAACAACTGCATTCATTAAAAGACAGAATGTCGGTTTTCGACCGAAAAAGGCCAAAATCTTCACTCAAGAAGACGTTTCAAAATTTATGACTGAAGCACCCGATGACATATACCTCATGATTAAGCTAGTAGCAATTATTGGATTAGCTGGTGCTTGCAGACGAGAAGAGCTGACAAAACTCACCATTGACGACATAGACGACAAAGAAAACCTGATAATTGTTAATATCAAGGATTCCAAAAATCATTCCTCTAGATCCTTCGTGATATCTGAAAAAGCAAATGATGGTTATTTTTTGAACGTATACAGAAAGTATGTACATTTACGTCCAAAAGAGACTCCTCACCGTCGTTTATTCTTGTATTACAAAAGTGGAAAATGTACTGTGCAATGTGTAGGAATCAATACCATAGGAAAGATACCCTCCGAAATAGCAGTATATCTGCGCCTTCAAAATCCAGAGCTTTACACTGGTCACAGCTTCAGGCGTTCCTCAGCCACTTTACTTGCTGACTGTGGTGTGGGTATAACTAATATCAAACGCCTAGGAGGATGAAAATCGACTTCAGTTGCAGAGGGGTATTTAGAAGACTCCACCAATCGAAAAAAAGAAATGTCCAACAAAATTCTCAATTTGAACACTACATCGTCTTCCGGGTGCATTTTAGAACCATCCACGTCTATATCGATCGGCGACGATTTGATGCCTGTGCCTGCACATTCGATTTCTTTCGATAATGTATTGCCCGAGTTACCTTCTTCTTCAGGACATCAGCCATCTTCAAAAAATATGCTGGCTTCCGCTATAAATTTACATAATGCATCAAATTGTACATTTACAATAAATATTACGAATAATTAGTGGATAGAAAATGTTACTCTTGTTAGTTGTTTCCATTTGCATGAATAAATAATTGAAAAAATGAATTTGTTTCCTACGCTTGTAGAAAAAGTATTGTTCCTAACTCATGCGGAAAGTGTCTTTCCCGCACTCGACTGCTTACCCGAACTCCGCTCCGCGTCGTTCGGGTTAACGGCAGTCGCGTGCGGGAAAGCATCACTTTCCGCACTTGTTAGGAAAATTACTATTCCGATTATACTCACTATGATAATATTATTCTGAAAATTCCACACCTGCAATTTTAAACCAATCAAAATACGTTATTTTGACAGATCACCACGGCAACGGAGGTATTTTGGTGGAAATTTGTTTCTCGTGGGATACCCAACAGCGAATTATACTGGAGATTTTTTGATGTTTACAATAACAGACCATTTTTGACAGACTGGTTTTTAATTGTTCACAAAATATTTAGTTTTGATATATTTTAATTACAAAGATGTTTTCTATATTCTTCGGACACCTCCTCTCTTGTTAATGGTGAAAATGCAGGACTTTGAATGTTTTCAATTAAGTGTCTATATCTAATAAAATATATATAATATTTAAACACTAATTTATTTACCTTTTTTTCCATTCAGTACTTTCAATTTTGCGTAGTTAAGATGCAAATATTCATGGACAATTCGTAACAAATTTTCTTTCTTCAAGTTGGTTCGCCTCCATTGCCAATTTCCTCCACAAAAAATTCAAGTTGAGCTGCCGCTCCTTCATTTCCTCTCCAGGCCAATTGATGACCAGCAACGTGAAAAAATTTTTTCTGCAGTCCATCCGGAGTGTTTCGTCTCAAAATTCAATAATTTTTTTCAGCTCGTCTGCTGATATTGCAGATGAACTTTCCATTCCTTTGGTTGGATCCATTTGTAGCTTCCGACGCTTAGCATTTCTTGCAGCTCTTGCGTTCAAAAATTGTATGTCAAAGAATGTCAAATTATTTTCAATTTATTCTCACTCTCTTGTATATATATATATATATATATATATATATATATATATATATATATATATATATATATATATATATATATATATGTATATATATATATAACGGATTGTCTATAGCTGTTGCCGTCTCTCCGTCCCCAATCTCCATCTTGCTCTGTTAAAAACCTCGTTTTCTTCCAAACCTCTTTTAGCCATTGCCTCGTCTATATCGTCTTTCCAACTTCTCCGTGGTCGTCCCCTTTTCCTTCGTTCTGATGGTATCCATTCCAGTATCTTCCTAGGCCATCTGTCAGTTGTCATCCGCTTTACATGTCCGAACCAAGTTAACTGCCGCTTTTCTACTTCCTCGTGTATGTTTCTGTCCATTTGCATTTCATTTCGGATAACATCATTTCTAACCCTCTCAAGTCTAGACCTACAACAGCTCCTTCTCAAGAAATCCATCTCTGTTGCCAGAAGCTTATTCTTATTAGCCTTCGTTACGTCCCATAATTCGGAGCCGTATAGGATGACACTTTGAACTAGACTCTTGTATATGTGTTTCTTTGTAGTTTTTTTAATTTTCTTGTCCCAGAGAAGAGAGTTCAGGGTTCTAGTTACGGCTCTACCTTTGTTGATTCTATCTTGGATTTCGTTATTACTGTTACCTTTTTTATTAAAAATTATTCCGAGATATTTACTGTGTTTTACTCCTCTTATTTTTTCCGTATCCAATACAAGGTCATTTATTTGGTCATCTCCTACCACCAAGTATTCACATTTAGATAGATTCATCTGTAGACCCGCTGCCTCATATTCTTCCTTGAGCTTTCTAATCATATAATTGAGGTCATCCTCATCTTCGGCTATTACTATCTGGTCGTCCGCGAAGAAAAGTGTGAATAGCGTAATATAAATAAATAAAAAAATAAATCTCGGAGTGTTAGGAGATAATAAGAATTAAAAAACAAAGTAAAAGAACAAAAATAAAAAATGTATAAGATAATA
This sequence comes from Agelastica alni, assembly GCA_950111635.1. NCBI lineage: Eukaryota > Metazoa > Arthropoda > Insecta > Coleoptera > Chrysomelidae > Agelastica > Agelastica alni. The sequence continues at coordinate 6,515,797 of OX467712.1, read as the reverse complement.
ACCATCTAAATTTCCCGTTCGTCCCGTATCCGGAAAGTTCTTGTGTGGATTCATCTGGTCCGGTCTTTCTTTGGGCCGTACTGTTAGTCTTTTGCTACCATTGTAACTGTTCTGACTCGACCCAAACTAAATTAGTGCTTTAAGCCCAGTTTTTTCCAGCTATATGCTGGTTTTCGTCTCCTCCACAGCAGATTTGGCTCATAAGGAGACCAATTTTCCCGCTTTTCGTTCATCTGGATACCCGTATGGTCCAGCACCCACTAAAGTTGAACTTCCTTACTATAGAAGACCAGTTTACCCAGTATGCCGGTCTGCCAATTTTTTAAATCTTTTAATTGACTCTAAAAACAATGAATTGGCTTTATGTTTTGTTATCTCCTGAAAAAGATGAGCAAAACAAAGAGTGATAGTTGCCGCTACTGCGAGAACTTCGCTGAAACTGCAGAACACTTTTATTTTGCGAATGCCCAGCGCTTTACTGCAAGAGGCTTAAGTTTCTGGAAAGGGCCTTCCTAAAGCTCTTCGATGTCAGAAACTTAGCTCCCAGGAAACTGATAAACTTTGCTTAAAGTCTCGGAATCCCGGGCCTCGAATAGATTAAAGGTTATGCACAAAAAATCTGATAGGTCGAAGTGCTTGAAAGGCAGCATAGCCTTCACGACCCACCCTACAATCTACAATCTAATGTTTTGTTACTTATCTTGGTAGAGATGGCAATCTCATGACGCCTCCATGGTATAATATGAATACTTGATTAAATTTAATTTTTTTTTTTTGGCTAAATTACTCTATATTTATAAAAGATTTGTAAGGGTAATTTTTCGAAAACAATCGGTTAAATATTTTAAAAAGTTGAAAACAATTTAAATTAAATTTTTATCGTGTAACGGGATCTTTATCTAGTTTTGTGGAGGAGAGCCAAACACGCTTTTTTATAATTAAAAATCTCTTCGAACGGATTTAATTCGAGATGTTTTTTACTTAAAAATTTTCATTACACCTTTCGAGGAATAAAAATGAAATCCAGGCGTGGACTATTTTATATTGGAGAGACTGTTTTTGCTGAAAAATACGCTACAAGTACATTATGAAATCGTATAAATCAGCCACAAATTTAAATGGAAATATAAGACAGAATTTAATAAAAACAAACATTGGAATATTGCCAACAACACAAGTGACGCATGTGACAGATTTATGTGAATTTAAAAAAATATTATAATGCTTAAATTATCAGTAGCTTTCTATATATTTTATAATTCTGTGACTATTATGATTACTATAAACTTCAGGAGACCTCAATCACGTGCACAATTTTACCCTACAGCTTGTTCTTTGACTGTTCAAGATTAGCAAAGTCCCAAATCCATTTACATCTTTTCTTCGTATCATTTAGCTTCATTTAATTCGAAAAGATTTAATAATTCGATAATTCGTTCCTCAAATGATCAAATTATGTAAGCATCATCTCAGGCAGATGGTTAATATGGCGATGGTTAAAACTATGCATGATGCCCAAAAAATCAAATGGGTGAAAGTAAATGTAAGTAGTACAGCAAGACAAAAGTAATGGTTTTTGAAAGAGAAGAAAGCATGACAAACTTCGAGGTTCTAATTAAAGGAAAAAGAGAGCAACAAGTAATGGAGTTTGTATACTTTGGTTCAGAGTTTACGAAAGACGGATTGTGTGACTGTAATATTAAGCAATAATAAATGGGGCAGCCAAAAAGCGTGTTAAAAAGGGTACGACTGGCTGTGCATAGAGGAGTGCTAGTCACTACACTTATGTATGGTAGTGAATGTTGAGGAGTGAATGCAGAGGAAGCATGAAAGTAAGATTAATGCTGCGGAGATAAGTACTCTGAGAACTACAGCTGGAGTAACTGTTTCTTAAAGTGAGGAATAGGCTGATTTAGATCACATATTTTTCAATTGCAACAAATACCGTCAACAAACACATAAACTTTTTAGTGAATTACTGCGTAACCGAGTTGGACCGCCCGTAAATTTATTACATTTACTCTCGTTGAACAATAAAACCGCGTATGAATCGCTTATATCTTTCGTATGTTTATGTAAGCTGAAGTTATAGTGCACTAAGTCCTGTTTTGGCTCCAATGGAACCCCATAATATACACCCATATTCCTCCTACCCGAGGCGTACCTGATCTCCGAGTGTCAAAAAAAATGCTTACATAGTTCGGACACGTAGAGAGAATGGATGAAGAAAGATTGACGAAACAGATTTATAAGGTGAGTGTGAATGGACAAGTCGGCGAACGTATATTGATCAGATCGAAATTGTTTTGAAGAAAGGCCAGGTTAAGAGTACCAACAATCGACGAGCATGTATGAAAGCGCTGATGAAAGTAGCAATAGCGAAAAACGTCCGTAAGTACCGTAACAAGTGGAAAAAAGAGGTTTCTATCTACCCCTACGGGCATGACTATAAAATATGTATGTAAGTGTGTAATTTGTCAATTGTCAATGAGTCCTTTTGGCAAATTTCCATGTGACTTTACATTTTATAAATATTTTAAGAAACTTGTACAGTAGTCATTAAGAACATTATTTGTTAATTGCTTTTTTTAAATATCTCGCATGTAGATTTTTTAAAAATTCTTTTAGCCCGTCTCACAAGTAATAATTTTGTAATTTTTTTGTTAATGTTGAATATTTAGTTGGAAGGGTTAAGTCCCGCTCTGCGTCGTGTTCGAAACGTCGTATTAACCGTTCTGCGACATTTAACAACACCGTCTAATTTAACCTGCTCGAAAATTTCAGGTCGTTCTCAAAGTTCGGTGCGCTTTATTAAGTTTTTCCTTTTGAAAAACACCTGGGTCCTTTCTTTCTCTTTCTTTTCATAAGGCTCTGCTTAAAATGTCCCCCCGTAAGGAAGTTTTCTTTATTAAAACGATCGTCCTTCGGTAATTAGTTAATTGGCAGAAGCACGATTGGCGAATTTCGATTGCCAACATTTTAGTTTTATTGGTAGAATTCTAAAAGATATCATTTTTAACGGAAACAGTAACGGCGTGGATTTAATTGTACACCCTTGTCTGTTTCATAGGAATATTTTGGTAATTGCAACAACAAGGAACCGCAAAACATCTATTATTTATGGATTATTCACCCAGTATTTATGAGACATTTTTTTTTGTATCAAATATAATAGGCAAACAGAAGATATATTTCTTCACTAACAAAAACAGTTACATTCATAAAATAACTTTTGCTGTAGTTGTAGTTTGTTTGTAGTACATCTTTTTTTACACCACTGCGTTCCCTTATCACACTATTCCTTAATTTATCCATCGGAGTCACTTCAGTTTATACTTCTCGGATTAATCATCTTCGCAGCATTGGTCTTACTTTCATGCTTCAATTTATACGTACCAGCACTTCTCTATGCACAGCCAGTCGTGCCTTTTTGACACGTTCTGGCTCAATATCACAGTCATACTTTCCGTTTGAATTCTTCTTTACGTGCCATGTCCTCCTAGAACGTCGGCGATCATCATTATGATTTTTATTTTATTAGCAGCGGCACGAAACAGGCTTGTGAAATTTAACACCATATCACTCTCTCGGGTTTTTCCGCCAGGACGTGCGTCTTCTTCCTGGACATCTTCTTCCTTGGATTTTGCCTTGCCATGTAAGATTTGGTAAACATGACTTTCGGTTGCTTCTGGAGACGGACAAGCACCTCTGTATTTCGAACTTTATCTAACCATGATATTCGTAGCCGGCGACTGTAGCACCACTATTCGGTTACACATTGCCTTTGTTAAAGTCCGTTTGAATTGGTCTTTAAATCATTAAAACTGAATTATACTTCTTCTTCCTTTTCATAGGACTATGTCCTGTTTTTTCCAACTTTTTATTCGATGTCCTTTGACGATGAAGTCCAGGAGTCAGCCCAGCCCATCTTTTTGGTGGTCTTCCTAAGGGTCTAGTCGTGTTCGGTTTTTCCTTGTATGCGGCCTAGGTGAATCTATCGTTTCCGATCCTGTCGACATTCTCTCTTCACTCTCTTCTTCTTCCTCGTGACCATCTAACAACATCTGGTATCCCATCGCATCGCTCCCGGATGTTTCGGTCGTTCGTAGTGCTCTTTTCGCCCGGTTGGTGTCTGCTCTTGGTTTCGCTGCGTAGGTAAGAATGGCTCTCATTGCTGTTCTGTAGATCCTAGCTGATAATCGACATGTGTTTGTTTTTCCATGTAGAATAATACTTGATTGTCCAAATGTTTTATTTTAAAATGAGAGATCAGAGTTGGTCTTCGGTTATACGATCGGCGAATCCGAGTTCTGATAAGACGTGGGACACGAAAAGCTTCTCGTCCCGTTTTCAAATATTAAGGTGAAACTTCATTGTTCTGTGGCGGTATAACAATTGGCGAAAAAGCGAAAAAACTCCTACATAATTCCGATTATACCAATTAATAGAAAGCATATCTCCTCAAACTCTTGTGGTTGTATATGTACGTTGCTCAGACTAATAGAATTAAACGCAATGGAGTAAATAAACATCGGAATATTTATGGAAACATTTAATAAAATTAACGTTACAAAAGATCTTTTAAATAATATTTGTCGGTTAGTTCTGATTTCACTTCTTAAAAATTTTTCATATTGGGATATAACAAATTTGCATAAAATCCCTGTTGTGATAATATTTCGGCGCTATGATTTGAATAGTGGCAAATCAAGTAATAAAATATGGACAGTTTGATAATGTATATTTTACAAAGCGTGTAGAGTAACTATCTAATTATGTTCTATCTGAATTTAATAGCGATTGTTTTCAAAAACAAATTATATCCGGTTCGATGGACCACAAATTCTCGCTGGCTCGACGTATATATATATATATATATCCTTAGCGACCGTCGTCTTTTGTTTCTAGGAATAATTATCAGGCGTTAGTATAGCATGCTGAGAAGTAAGTGAGCGCTCTTTTGAATATGGTAACTGTGTTACAAGTCGAAGGCAGTGACGTAGAAATAAGTTTTTTATGTATGTATATTATTATTATTATTATTACAATAAGGTACGGACAGGGACCCTAAGATCCTAAGCCCTAAATTGCACTATACAATGATTACAAAAATTAAAGTAATTAGAAAATTAAAAATTACAACAAAACATTAATTAGGAAATAAAAAAGCATCCAGTATGTTCTTAAAAATATTGACAGATGGTGCCGTTACAATATCCTCAGGTAGACAGTTCCATGTTGAGAAAACACGATTACATAAAAAATGTTGCCTTGTCCTACAAGTGAATATTTCTTTTTTCAGTTTCCATTTGTGTCCTCGACGCCGATTATCAGTGTTTACAAAAAATATGCCTATTAAGTTTTCATAATTAAAATTTAAAATGCGGAAGGTGATTATCATCCTTCCCCACGATGACGACGTTGTTCAAAAGTCGGTAAATCCATAATGTTTAGTCTTTCTGTATAACTAGGCCTTCTACGCCAGAAGGACAGTCTGGTTGATCGACGCTGAACTTTTTTGAGAAGTTCTTTATCCCGCACTAGTTCCGGACACCATACAGTTCCACAATACTTCATAATTGGACGAATGACACTTTTGCGAAAGACCTTCTGAGGAGGTACAGCCTACTTTTTGCTTTGTTGGTAATATTTACAACATGTTCAGACCAGCTCAAATCTGTAGTAATTGTAACACCAAGATCATTATAAGAACTTACTTCATTTAAGGCGTGACCGTTTAAGAAATATTTATGTCGCGGATTGTTTTTGCCGACGTAAAGAACTACACACTTATCTGAATTAAGAGGTAACATCCAGTCTGAGCATCACTTAGAGATCGAATCCAAGTCTTCTTGAAGATTTATGTGAAGAGATGAATCTGAGAATATTTTTGAGTCGTCTGCATAGAAAACTTTGTTGCATTTAATATGGAGTTGGAGGTCACTTGCGTATATTATAAATAAGAGAGGACCCAGTACTGATCCCTGCGGTACACCGCTTAATACAGGTTTCTCAGCTGAAAAACAATTTCCCACTTTCACACAAAAAATTCCCCACAAAAATTTTTCCACTTCCCACTTCCTCTAGTTCTTAAACTACTAGACTCTATTCGCAAGAGAGCCATTCACATATTTAACGATGTAAGCTTAAACCAACAATCTTGTTCAGTTCAACGCCCAAAAAACACAAAGTGCCACGTTTTCCAAGAAAGTGAATTCCTCAAATCATCCCATCACAATGTCCGGAAATACCCTTGAACCAAGTCCCTCCATCTCGATTTTGGGTTTCACGGTGTCCAATAATATGTCTTGGCATGACCATGTTGCTAACATCGCAAAGTCGGCAAGCCAGAGGCTAGGTTTTCTGTGGAAAGCCAGAAAGTTTTTTACTCCTGATCAACTGTTGATGACGTACAAGGCTCAAATCCGACCTCTACTGGAGTATTTCTCGCACAATTGGGGTTCAGCACCAAGGAATTCTCTTCGTCTTCTAGATTCCATTCAGAAAAGAGCCATTCGCTTGATAAACAGCTCAATTCTCACGGATACCTTTCACCCTCTAGAACATAGAAGAAGAGTTGCAGACCAGTCATTGCTCTACAGATATTTCCATGGCAGATGCTCCAGAGAAATAAAAACTCTTGTACCACCATTGGCCACATTCGGCCGAAGAACCCGGTATGCTGATCAGTCTCACCCATTTACTCTTAAGATTGACACTACAAGGACCAATCTCCATCAATAATCCTTCTTTTACAGGGCTGCTACGGAATGGAATAAGCTACTAAAATCAGTTTTTCCAGAGAACTATGACCTGCAACTTTTTAAAAAGCGTGTCCACGATCATTTCCTTTCTATAATCCCTTCCCCTTCTAATAGTCGCAGTGCGGGCCGTCCGCGGCCCACACGATCGGTCTACCCTTTTTGCGACTATTTTCATAAAAAAAAAACGGATTCCTTTATTGCTTCTTTGGTGTGGCCGTTTATAAATACTGCCTTTGGTCTGCAACAAGAATTTCCATAATCTGCTTTTCCTTAAAATGCTTTGGTTTCGCCGTCACTGGACTAACACGAATTGTCAAAAGGCAAAGGCGGAACAATTTTCAAGACGTACTTTTAATTGTTGCTTCCTTTAGAAACTCTCGTGTAGCGAGTTAAAATAAATGTTCATAGTAGCGTTCCGGAGGTTTATGAAGTTCTAAATGAAGTTAGACGGGGGAACCGAAAGTGTAATCTGAATTAATAATAACGACTACGTGGGTTTTTAAAAGAATACAAAGAGAGACTGTAATAGGGGGTGCAAATAAGAAATTTCGCGAATTTTATTAAAGAGTAAATATTGTCTACATGGTTTGTATAAAAAATACCAAAATAAGCTTGAAAACATTCTAATTTTTTTTAAAACAACAATTTAAGTTTAAATTATATTTTTTCTTTTCATGTTGCTTCGTTGTTTATTTGTTTGCTGCTTGTTTTACTTAAAACTAATTCGACATTTGTGTGAAGATTACATTTTGATGTGTAACATCTTTGCTCTCGCTTTCTTGCAATTTGTGGGAGTGATTTCGTGAAATGGGACGGAAGTGCGTAAGTGTTACAGCCGCCAAACGCTATCACATTCCGACAGATAGTCGTCAATCAATTTTCCGAGAGGTCGGTACTGTCAGTCATCAGCTGTGTTACAGTTTTGTGTATAAAGTTTGCTGTTATATGAGTAAACTATATAAATAAATATTTACTGTTGATACTAAGCTCAATAAATTGCAGATCATTGATAAAAAATTCAAGTAAGTAATAATAAATATTTATTCGAATAAAATATTTCAGTATTTAGCTTTTTTAAATTTTAAGGTTGATTTATGACACTCCTTGTGTCAATTAAAAAAAATACAATTTTTAATAAAAAGAATTATTGTTTAAAAAAAATCATTTCAAATAATACCTCGCTCATTTTTTTAACATTCCAAATTATTTACAATTTGCTATTTCATTACAATAAGTAAAATTTGTAATAATAAAAGTCTTTTGTCGTGAAGGAAGACAGTTTACATAATGTCTCCTATCAAGCAATATAAAGTGATTTGTCTATGGGAAATAAAATGTCAGTCTAGAATCTTGTTAGTACAACGCTAGGAACACAATATTTTAGTCTACGCCCGAGTCTACGTATTTCTGGCGACTGAAGCAGGTTTCATTCAAGCTGGATTGGAAGTTCTTTTAATCTATTTTCATATTTCTGAGCACACTTGGCTATTTCTTTATTCACTGTCGTAATTTGTAAGTCTTGATGAAGGACGTACCAGAGAACGTCAGTTATGATGCGGAGTACTTTGAGTTTGATGCAGATCCCAGAGTTGGATTCAATAGCCCAGATCGGTTTAAGCATGGCTTTATATACAGAGTGGGCCACAAAAAAACAGTCCACCCCGATATTTGGCAGTATTCATAAGAATTTAAGGAAATGTTGAAACACGTCAATATTTGATTCAAAGGGGACACATTTTTACGATACAGATATTTGTCATTTGTCAACTCCCTTCCTTTCACTTCCCCAACCCTTTAGGTAATGCACTATGTGTGGCACATCATTAGTACGGCATTTAAATGAAGTATTCAGACATATAATCATCTATGTTTTTTTTTCAATATTTACACCGTCTTTCCAAAAAAAGTTTTAATTAATTTAAATTGCAATACCTCTTCAAAATAAAACGCAGCGCCTATGTTTTAATAATGTGTTAATTTTTCTGTCATCGTTCTTTGTTTTATTAGCTACTGACCCTGTTTGACGAAATTCTCTAACTCTAATACATATTAGTGATAAAGTTGCTTATCATCATGAAGCTGATTATATAAATTCGCTGTTCTTCTTTCACACTTCCCGTGCACACCTCTTAAAAATGAAACGCAACGCCTATGTTGTGATAATATGACAAATTTTCTGCCAGATTAATGAAATAAAACAAATTTTGTAAAAAGCTAGTAATTTAATACTAAGATAGTTTGTTTAACATTGATGTTAGTAAATCAATTTAGGTATATTTTAAATACTTTTTAAATGGTTTATTCAATTGCAGATTATTTGCATATTTTTTGAAAACGGGAAGTGTGCAAGAAGAACAGCGAATTTATTTAATCAGCTTCATGAAGACAATCAACTTTATTACTCATATGTATTAGAGTTAGTAAGAAAATTTCGTTATACTAGCTAATAAAATAAATAACGATGACAGAAAATTAGGCGTTGCGTTTCATTTTTAGGAGGTAATGCAATTTTAATTAATTAAGATTTTTTGCAAAGACGATGGCTGAATACTCGATCTAAATGCCTATCTAATAATGTGCCAAATATGGTACATTCCCTATTTTAAACTAAGGGGTTGGGGAAGTAGAAGAGAGGGGGTTGACAAATGACAGATAGCTGTATCGTACAAATGTGTTTGTTGTATGTTGACAGTTTTGGTCTACCACCAATGAGCCAGTAAAGGTTATGAAGCTTATGTCCAAGTTGTTTCCTTTTTGTAAAAATGTGTGTTCGCCAGTTTAGTTTTCTGTCGAGGTGCATACCCAAGTATTATGCTTCTTGCTGCTGATTGAGGTGTTGGTTATTTAGTAGGACTGGTGGACCTTTGTCTTAAAGGTTGCTGAAAATAACGTGGACTTTACATTATTAGCTTGTCGTATCCGCCATTTTTTTAACCGGATCTCTATTTCGTCGAGGTTAGCCTGTAGTTTTTGTGATGCTATCTTTAGGTCTCGATGGACTGCTATAATAACAGGTACAGAGTAAGTCCAATAACGCTACCATGTGATACTCCAGTGTTTATTGGGAACAGTGGCGTATACTCGTTTTTGTGTGAAGATACAGCAAAGTAGGTTAGGAAAGCTGAAATGTAATCTGCAAGAATCTGCATTCTGATAAACCAGGACCTATTCCATTGGTTAATAACGAACTTGAAGTTACTTTGCGGTTTTAAATAAAAGGAAACCCAAAAACTTTCATTGAACTATCTTATAAAAGTAGAAAACGAGAGACAGCGAGAGATAGAGAGAGAGAGAGAGAGAGAGAGAGATGTGCACTCGTATAATTGACTAATCCAAGAAAGCACCAAAGTTTGCCGTACACTAGTACCCATGATTTTTTAATGCAAATTTATACAATACTATCAAGATATAACCACAAATCTCTATATGAAATTTGAAGTGACGTCCCTAAGGTATGATACACGTTTGTATTTTGCGAAGCAATAATTGTACGAACTGCCCAATGAGTTAAAGGTCAAGCGCAATTAACATCTCTCCAAAGAACATAATTACAGTGTTACCAACCCATAAATAAACGGGCATATATATCCAAGGGAACAGGACCGCACTATATTTATTTGATAAATAATTGCACCTCCTAGATTTAACAAACACATGTAGCTACTTCGAGAGGAACTGTTTAGAAAAAAAACACAAATTCTTCTCATATATGGGAGATATTGCACTGAGCATTAAAATTCCAGTAATAGAGACTAAAAAACTCAACTTACATATTTCATTAATTTCTTAATTCAATGTTTATTAACATGGGTTCTACAAAAGCTCGAAAGATTTTAATGGAAGTGCGCCCAAACCATCTTCTGAGGTCTTTCAACCAGGAGTTCTGACGTCTACCAACAGATCTTTTTAATATGCACAATCTGGCAACGTCCCCGATATTAGCCGTCCCCCACGCCATAAATACAGATGCGCGAGAGGAGAGATGAAAAGAAGTTTTTTCTGAATGTCAATGAGAATAATTGACTGCTTTTCTACATTCCAAGATTTTGTATCTGACTAAAATACTAGTCGAAAATTTACATCAAACTCTTAACTGTAAAACATATTAAACAGCTTAGTAGTATGGCAACTGATGGAAACCTAAAAACTACCTTTAACTCGTGTGCTTTGTTAGAGTTTTTGGCCCAGCTTATATGGGAATACCGAGAAATTGCTACGACTTACCGTTGTAGAGAAAAAAAGTACGAGGGTCATCTGAAAAGTTTCCAACCTTAACGTCAATAAAAGCTAGAGATTGTGGTTGCGCATGCTTTGACAGGTATTCACCAAAATTTCAGCCAGTTGACAATCGTTTAAGTGAATCAATGTGAGTGTTTTCGTGGAAATGAAAAACATCAAAAAAAAAATTATTATGTGTGATAGCTAGCGAAACAAGATACACAAAGACCTACGTCACATTTAGAGAACATTGTTCTTTTAAAACTTATGCATTCATCTCCGTTACAAAGACGTATATTGCGTTGATTAACATAATGGTAACATAGTAAGGCAACAGACATTCTTGCAGGGCCTGGTGATTTTGGTTTGATCAGTTCCACCCATGTCACTGTTGTATTGAGCAATGCAATTAGGACGACTAACCATTATATATTTTTTTCTGTTTACGAATATCGCTTTACTGTGTCTACTATAAATACTCCTGCGTTTATTGAGCATGCCACCTTCGTCTTCGTATTTGATTTGTCATATCATCATCTCCGTATGCTATATCTAAAGCCCTGTATGATGATAATCGACGTCTAAAAAACTAATTAAATATAATATCAAAAGCACCCAGTGATACCGTACGGTATCATCGTATTTTACGGCCATCTTGTAAAGCCAAATTTAGTGAATATTGAAATATGAGCTACACGTATCATTTTTTACTTAATTTAGATACTATATTGATACTTGAGAAATAGTACATGGTATTTTAGAAAAACACTTACTCGAGATTAATGTCCATGCGTAAGACGCAAATCCAAAAGACAGGTGATTTTGAGCTCAACGACCGACAAATGGTTGAAGCGTACACTTACAGTAAATATGTCGGACGTCTTATAAACCACTAAGTTAGCGATACTAAGCGGTAACACTGGGCGTTAATGGGTTAACCACCGTATAATTTTGGGCAGCTGAATTTAAACGTACGCATTATTATTTGACAAGCTGAAGGCAGAAATTGCGAAAACAATATCACATTTGCAGAAAAAAATTCTTTTTCACCAAGACAATGCGCCGTCTAACACTTGCCATGGCAAAAATCAACGGATTACGGTTTGAATTGCTTGACTACCATTTTTACTCACCAGATCTAACCCCAAGCGACTTCTTTTTGTTCTCTATCATATGAGGAGGCCATCATCTTCGTAAACAATTATTTTGCGTAGAAATACGCCGAGTACTATTTGGACGAGTTAAAGAGTTGGGAGCAAGTGTGCAAACTTACAAGAAGAGTACGTAGATAAAAAAAAGAAACTTTTCAGACCACCCCCGTATTCTCTTACAAAGACTGTTAAAAGAAGTAAACTCAATGCTGAAGCAGACACGGGGATACAACTGTCAAATATTGAACCTGATTTTGACGAAATTGTCTCACGTAAACAAGCTTAGCCATTCCAATAAGCAAGAAATGTTGATCATTAAAAACTAACTGCTGATGTGTATGTGATTTCTGAGTGATTAATATATTTTGTTTTTGCAGCAGCTTTTAATTTTCTATATTTGAAAGATATAAAAGTAGCATGTTGTCGATATTATTGATGAAACATTGGATACCTCATATTTTAGCGATATGGAGGCACTCTAGGGTTCCTCGTATAAAAAAATTGAGAAACACTGTCTTAATTTATTCGAGGCGATGTGTTTCGGCTACATAGCCATCATCAGTGAATGTTCTGTTTAACTTAAGCTTAGTTGACGTTGACAGTTTTTTTAACTTTATGGCATATAAATAATTTCTCGATGTAGAAAAAAATCAGTGGACATTAGGGAAGAGTACATATTTTCTAGTGGTAACTGGGTTTCTAGAACTGTGGAATTGACTTTATATAATTTGATTTGAGATTATTTGAAGTTCGCCTCTGTATTTGGTCGTAACTGCAGGGTTTGAAGAAGTAAAGAGCATCAGTGCATGCAAGATTCCAGTATTGGTTGCAACTTTTTATTATTTTTCTTGCAAGGAGATCAGACTTGTTATTTTCAGACGCAATGATTTGTATTTCGTTTTATGTATGCATTTTTTTTCCTGGTTATTTTAATTAAGAAAATTACCTTTTTGAAGTATTTATGAAGAATTACTGTAATATTTACTTCAAAAATATTAAATTAAAAACTTTAAAACCAATTAAAACAAGGTCATTAAAGCTCACAGGGTGTCTCACTTTAATTTGACATTCATTTAGTACCATTTTTACTCGTCAGTGTTTGCATTTTTTGGACGTGTCGAACGTTTATCGTCTCTCAAGTTGGTACGGCCATAGTGGTAAATGATGGTGCAGAGTCCCCGCACTTAGCATCCAACTTATCTTTAATGCGCGTAGGCGTATTGCCTTTCAAAAACAAATATTTAATGACAGCTGGATATGCGATTTTGTCCCTTTTCACAAAAACACTCTTACTCTGAAATTTAAATACCTAGGCATAGAAATATCAGGATACGGTGACATCAAGGCGGAAGTAAGAATTCAAGCAGCAAAAGCAGCACGAATCTCAGCTTACCTGAACGATACAATCCTCCGAAACAAATATATCGGAATCGAGACTAAATCCCGAATCTGCAATCTATATTAGCATACACAGCGGAAACTAAACCAGATACATCGAACACAAAGAGAATATTAGAAACCACCGAAATGAAAATAGTGCGCAGGATCGCTGGAAAAATACTTTTTGACAAGGAGAGAAGCGACGACATTAGAAGAACATGTAAAATAGACAATGTAAATGAATGGATTCTGGGAAGAAAGAGAGAGTGGAACGAACACATAGACCGGATGAATGACGACAGAATGGTCAAAATAACTAGAGACAAGTCACCTTTAGGGCGCCGAATCGTTGGAAGACCCCGCAAGAGATGGAGCGACAACCTTTCCAATAATTGAACGGCAGAGGATACGAAGAAAAACAAGCAAAATTGCTTACATTAAAGAAAGAAGAAGAAGAAGACTCTCTTACTCCCTCAAACTATTGTCACATAACAACGGTGCATCAAAATGGCTCAAACTTTAGTGAGTACCTGTCAAAAAATGCGCAACCACATTCTCGTGCAATAATTGACAAGTGCTGCAATTTTCACGTAAGGTAGGAACATTTTCAGCCCAACCTCGTTATTAAAATGGGTGACATATTTTTGGTTTTCTTTTCTATTTTTTTTTATTTTGTAAATGGGAACTATTTCGATTTTGCGAGGAGGTTAAACTTTTAGGAAAACCATTTTTTCGTAATCTATTAGATTGCAAAATTGATTGTGACTTGAGCATTTTTGGGACTATTTTTGATTTTACCTCATCAATTTTTTTTGACTACCCCTTGAATGTAAAAAGATTAATTTTATTTACATGCATTTTGTTTTATTTCAGGTAAGTACTTCATTACTTTATCGAAGCGTTTGGGTAAGTGTTTTGAAATTTATGTAAATACAAAAGTCAGCATTAAAATATATCTACAGGAATGGATTGTGTTTTGTGAAAAAACTTTATTTTCATTTTGCTTTTTCATTATGGTTTCACAATATTCCATGTTTTACAGATTTGACCATTGTTAGCACAACTAAGTGGTTTATTTAAAACTTTATTACAAAAGATCTGTAATATTTTTTTCAAAGTTCAAATTAATAGTTTATTTTTCAGAAGTAAAATTAACACATTTTTGGGAGACAATTTTTTGATCTCTTGCGTACGTGGTAGTCTCTTTCCTACTAAGTCAGACGTACACACCGTCGATAATAGTTTCATGCTGATTAGTAACATTGCAAACACATGTCAAAAAAGTGGAGACAATTCAAATTGGAGTATGGTAGTTAATTACTTTATTATCATCATTATCTTGAGCTTATACTGTCCACCGTTGAACAAAAGCCTCTCTCAAATTTTGCCACGTATTTCGATATCGTGCATATTGGATCCAGTTTCCTGCAATCCGTTTTATGTTATCTGTCCAGCGTGTAGGTGGTCTGCCTCTATTTCTAAAAGCTTCGGATCTTGGTCGCCATTCCATAATCTTTTTCGTCCATTTACCATTTCTCATTCTGGCCAAGTGGCCTGCCCAGTTCCATTTCAGATGTAGAATAGTCTCAACGGCGTCTTGTACTCCTGTTTTGTTTCGTATGGTTTAATTAGGGCTTTTGTCAGAAATTTTGATTCGTAGCATTGCTCTTTCCATTTTTCGTTGCATCACCTGTATTTTATGAGCATTCTTCGTTAACGTTAGCGTTTATGCGCCATATGTCAATACAGGGATGACACACTGGTTGAAGACTTTTCTCCTGAGACATACTGGCAGCTTGGACTTTAATACTGTGCTTAACTTGCTGTACGGTATGGAAGCCTGGACTATAAACAAGTACGAAGAAGGACGACTTGAAGCCTTTGAGATGTGGGCTTACAGAAAAATATTAAAAGTTTCATGGACGGAAAAAGTATTTAACTTGGTAATATTTCAAAGTTTGAATAAATCCACCACCATCAAAAGAAGGAAACTGCAATATTTCGGGCATGTTACTACAGGCGAAAAATACCGATTGCTGCAGAACATCATACAGGGAAAAATTTATGGTAAAAAAGCCGGGCCGCAGAAAAGCATCATGGCTCAAGAATTTACGTGACCGGTATAAACTCAACTCAAGCTCTCTGTTCAGACTTGCCGTCGACAGAGTAAGAATAGCCTTGTTGGTGACCAACGTTCTAGAAGGTCATGGTACTTCTGAAGAAGAAGAATGTCAATGTCGTGTCCTAAATATTTGTATACGTATGTTTGTTTTATACTTATGTTTTTAATTTTTAAAATGTCAGTACTAGATTTGTCATGAACTGTGTTTTTGTTTGATTTATTTTCAGCCCTATCTTGCTTGCCTCGTTGTTTAGTCTTTCTAGCATTATTTGTGCTTCTTGAATATTATCTAATATTAACATGATGTCATCTGCAAAGCATAGGTGAATTAGTCTTTCTCCGTCTAAGTAGCTTGATTATTTATTTTATTTTGTGCTCGTCGACTGGATGACGTACACCTCAACGTTTTGCCATGAAATGTCTATGTTCCGCAAATATTTTTACATGTCTGTAATGTGCTCTAAACGGTTATATTAATTTATTGTTATTTGGTAGGATCTATAATAGCCGAAATACTCGATGACAAACGCGGTAAACGACAATAGTATATAAATTGTTTTTTAATTTGTTTAAAAAATATCAACATTGTGTATCAACGCACTAGTATTGGTGCATCGTTTCAATAATTGCCTCCTTTTATGGAAACGCGATTTTTTTTTCAGTTTCCCTGAAAGGCAACTGTATAATAAGTTCTTCGGTTAGCGTGCCAATAACAGTAAGCCATAAAGATATAAGCGTTTTATAAACATCGACGCGAGATAGAAAAAAATTAATTTATATTGATTGTGATTTTCCTGAATCGATTCGCAATTTATTTATTGCTGTAAAATTTCTGCAGTAAAATTTTATGATTCTTTGTAATTGTTTATAACCACCGATCGAGTTGTCATTACTTCGTCTTGTAAAGTGTCTAAAGAGAATCTTTTCGTATATAATTTTGGTGGTCTCTCTCTCTCCCTCTCTCCCTCTCTCTCTCTCCCTCTACTCTGTAGCTTTTAGAACCCCCGTTATTCCTCCAGCGCAATTTGGGTCTTCCAAGTGGTCTTCTACCGTTTGGATTCTGTTTCCGTACTAGTTTCACCACTTGTTCGTCATTTTGTTTTTTAATGTGTCCGGTCCATCTTAGTCTTTCAGCTTTAACCATTTTGACGGTATATGTTTTCCAGTTCTCTGTTGTTTCTGATCCGGTACTGTTCTGAGTTTTGTTCCTTCACTGGCCCATATATACTTCGAAGGATTTTTATTTCTGCTATTCTTAGTCGGTTTTCATTTTGTTTTGTCGTGGTCCACGTTTCGCACGCATATGGCATAATGGGTCTGATAATTGTGTGGTAGATACTTATTTTTGTTCTTCGAGACACTATTTTGGACTTCATTATTTTCTGTAGTGTAAAGTAACAGCGATTCCCACTTTGTATTCTCATGTTAATTTCTTCTGTCATGTTATTATTTGCTGTTATTGTAGCTTCCACATATTTAAAGTGCTCCACTTGAAATTATATGTATCTATGGTTACATTATGCCCAATTCCATCTCGCCGACCGGTTCTTACCGTTTGCCATATATTTAGTTTTAGACTCATTGATTTTTAAAACGACTTTTTTTGCAGCTCTTTCTAGTTTAAAGAAATCTTCTTTTATGTCTATGGTTGTCTTTCCTACTATGTCTATATCGTCCGCAAAGGCCAGAATAAGTCGGGGGCCTTGATCTCTAAACAAAAGTGTTCTAGTGTTTGCTGTTCTTGTGACTTTCTCTAGTACTATGTTAAACAGCAGGGGCGACAAGGCGTCATCCTGTTGGAGAACATTGTTTATAAGAAACTCTTCCCTCAATCCTGACACTACTATAGGACTTTTCGACACATACTTTAGTCATGCTTATCAACTTTCTAGTTATTCCTAGTTCTGCCTTAGCGTTCCATAGCTCCACTCTTGAAATGCTATCGTATGCTTCTTGGAAATCAATAAATAGCTGGTGTAAAGTTTTGCTGTATTCCCAGCATTTTTCTATCAGTTGTCAAATAGTGAAAATTTGTTCTATAGTTGAGCGGTTTTTTCTGAATCCACACTAATAATCCCCCAGTTGGTGTTCGACATAAGGAGTTATTTTATCTAGCAGCGTGAGAACCAGCACTTTATATCCCGTAATAATAAGAGATAAAAATTATTTTTTTTTAATTTTTTTGTGCTTGTTTTTTTAAGTCCTACAAAATTTGTTTTAAACTATTTTTTGTTTACTTAAAGTGTTGGAAATCAGTACTTTTAACTGTACAATTCCTCTTTGAGAATTTCCTTGATTTTTAAAACTATTCAGTACGACCCTGACGCCGACAAAAAATCATCTAAAATCACGTGTATTATTATACCTCCAGAACATTCCGAAATCGTCGCGCGCAATTGTAGCAAACAAATTTACGGTCACGTGACAAGACAGTTATGATTTTTGACTAATAAAAAACGCTAAATTCAACGCGAGAAAGAAGCAGCTTTCGGACTCTCGTCCTCTTGCCTTTTCAACAGCGGGGCGATGCACAACGCTCGCTTTAAGACACCACGTGGTAAAATGCACATCAATATAATCAGACAAAATAAATGAAATTCAAAGCTAACAACCAGTGAAATTATTCTGAAGATACATGAGACTTGAAACTGTAAGCTCCATGTATTACATTACATTACAATCTTGCGGTTGCGCCTTTGGTATCGGCGCCTTTGTCACCTAGATCTTTTGATCCTCTGTGACTACCGCTGAGTCTTCAGGGCATTAGAATTCTAGTCCGCTGATTTTGGCGAACCTCAGGATTTTTGTTGGCCTCGTCTCTTTTTGCTCACTTGGGTCCATAATCATACGGCCCCAGGTTTTATACCTGTACCCCGCTAGCATCGGGCAGTGACACAGAATGTGTATACTGCTCTTCTCCTTCTCTCCGCATATTCAGCAGTTTTTCTCGGCCGCCAGCAGGCCAAGCGTACTGCTTGGTCTACTCCGGTCCATCATCCAGAGTGCGTCAGCCCTCTTCTGGAGAGGTCTTTTCATCAGCTGTTTTGATGTTCTGCAGCCAGTATTTGCATTCCACTGAGCAATATGTTCTTGTTCAAGGATTAATTTCAATAAATGTTTTGCTTCGGCAATTGGCAATCCGACCAACTGGCTTCTTGGTTCCATGTATTAAATTACACAATATATTCTTGATGAGTGTATTGTTTTATTTACTGTGATAACAAAATTCACGGTGATAAAAGGCAGTAAACCCTTTAGCATATAGTAGGTTAAAAACCAATCGAGCCAGCTTTACTGGGTTATCGAAGGAATCCAGCATCTACGTTTGCGGAAGACGTCGTTTAATAGCAAAAGTGAGTCGAGGCAAAAGAGGTTCCGGTGGTGAACCTGTCCACATCTCAAAGCATTTCTACAGCTTTACGCTCTCAACTCTGCTTCTGTCTTCTCGTCGTCGTCGCCGGCGCGCATTAAGGTTTTAAAAATAAGAACATAAAACATTTTTTCTTAGTCTGTATTTTAGACAAATTACTTCACTTTTTATTCGGTTAATTCGCATTTTTTTTTTTAAATATATCTTTTTATGCGCTTATTTTCTTGTCTAATTATATAAAAAAATCCGTTAATTATGAGAAATGAGACCGTCATTCCGAAATGGACCTCCTAGAGTGTGATTCGCTAAACATTTTATTTGGTCGACCTTCGGCCGCGTAGTGAGATGGTTCCGCGCGGTTCTTATTAAAATGCAGAAAAAGAAAAAGAACCGACAAGACGACAAAAAATATCGTTAAATCTTGTATATATCCAAATTACGATGACACTTTTATGTGGTATCTACATTCGGTGAACGACGATGAAATCGTATATATCTTGGAGGATTTTTTGAAATCATTTCGAAGATTTTTTTTTTTATTAATGCCTGTAAGCTGTTGACGTCTTAACTTTTGAAAACGGGACGAAACGCCATTTACGTTTTCACCATACCCTTTCCGTGGCAGCAGAAATAATAATTATTACAATACACATACATTCAAAAGTTTTGCATTACCTCAATTTTAAGCTAATATACAGGGTGATTCATTTAGAAGGGGCAATCTCTGAACTGGAAATACTACACACCAAAATATGGCGATTGAGCTCAACATGTCTTATACCAATGTTGCAGGTTTACGAGATACAGGGTATTTAAAGTTGGAATTTTAATTTGAAATTTCTTAACAATTTTGTCATTTTAAGCAGCATCGTCTTGAAAATTGACAACTTTATGTTTTTTGGCATGAAAATTACGAATTTTATGCTAAACTTAGCACTATTCATACAGGGCGTTAGTTACACCCTGTTACTTAGGTAAATTACAACATACCTTTTTTACCTAATGAGTTATGGCTTAAATGACTGGAAAACCTAAAAGAAAGTTCAATTTTAAATAAAAAAGGTACTCTTGTTTATTTCATGTAACTCTATCAGTTTTTAAGTTATTAGCATTTTAAACATTCAACGTAAATACTCATAAGCCACCGTTATTACATTGACTTTTTTTCAAGTAGGCTTTGTGTCAGAACTTAACAGTTTTTCGTGTAAAGAAATATTTGAAAATTTTACTGTCACTAATTAAGGTTGAGGTCGACCTACGCGAACGTATCTCGATCAAATCGAAATTGTTTTGAAGGAAGGCCAGGTCAAGAGTACCAGCAACCGACGAGCATGTATGAAAGAACTTATGAAAGTAGTAGAAGCGAAAAAATGTGTGTAAAAACCGTAGCAAGTGAAAAGAAGTGGTCCCTGCCTACCCCTACGGGAAAAGGGCGTGACTGTACAGTGTGGAACAGCCAAATGAAATAATTTCGATAACGAATAAATGAGAGCGTGTTGGGAAAAACGCTTGGACACGTCGATTTGTATTTTTAAATGTGGATATTTTTTAAAAAATAATAATTATATAGGGTGTGTCATGTGACAGTGGCCGATACCAACTTTCTTATTTTAAATACTACCCCCTGTATATTATTTATTTTTTGGATTCTTCAGAAAATTCTAGACATAATTCATGTACAATGTCCCATACCTAATTTCAACTGTTTCGGAAATATTAAGTGTTTTCAGATGTATTACAAAAATTAACATTAAAAAAAGAAAATTATTTTATTTCACAAATAATGTAAAAAAAATACAAAAAAACATTAATTTCAATGTAAGCGATGTTCAAAATGTTCGCCGTGAACGTCTTGGTAACATACTAATCTTGGATGGAAATGTCTTCTAACGTTACTCAACATCTCAGGCGTGATTGATCTAATCGCTAGCGTGATTCGTCTTTTTAAGTCATGTAAGATTTTTGTTCAGGTACTGCCGGACATTGATTTGGTAATGGAGCGGTGCTCCATCTTGCTGGAACCATAGTATATTGGCAGGAACTTGTGGGTTTGCTGGATCAGGATATAAGTTTGTCAAAGTTGGCACGACATTATTTTGGAGCAGTTCTAAATATTTATCTCCATTCAAGTTGCCATCAATGAAAAAGGGACCTACGATATGATTTCCAACAATTCCTGCCCAAACATTAACTTTTTCAGGATATTGCGTATGTTCCTCTTTCATCATGCAGACAGACAAGTTGCTAAGGCTATGAGTTTTATACGAAAATAAACAAAACTGTTTTTGTTTTTTTTTTATTTTATATCAGTAAAAAGTAACGCATTAATGGTTTTTGCTTATTTTCTCAATATTAAGAGCTAAATGGGAAATAAGTATTAAGTGTAATGTACCGAATTTGTGAAGAGCTAAATGGGAAATAAGTATTAAGTGTAATGTACCGAATTTGTGAAATAAAATAATTTTCTTTTTTTAATGTTAATTTTTGTAATACATCTGAAAACACTTAATATTTCCGAAACAGTTGAAGATAGGTATGGGACATTGTACATGAATTATGTCTAGAATTTTTTGAAGAATCCAAAAAATAAATAATATACAGGGGGTTGTATTTAAAATAAGAATGAGACCAAGTAACATTCAATTTTGTAATATTTATAATCCATTACATGTTTTTTTTGCGGTCATTGGCCAACTTAATAAAATACGTTATAACATCTATTTAAATTAAAATTATAGCCCACATTTGCCTTAATCTCGAACAGTGATGTTTCCTTCTCAGTGAACCATGAGACATTACCAAAACCAGTAATTGATTTTCTGTCAGTTATAGTGTGACTGGTTCAAACGTTTAGCGATTTTTTTCGATCATCAAAAAAAATTAGTGTATGATTCACAGTGTATCAAAACATTAAGCTACTACCTCTTACCACAAACAATTAACGATCAGCGGGTGGCCGATTGTTAAACATGTTCTAAAATATGCGCCGGCCTGTTAGGCACCTCCGAAGACACGCACGAGTCAAAAATGAGCACAATGTATAAATTAAACAAGATAGTCGATTTGTAAATCAATATAATTGCTTACGTTAGGAAAATTGTTTCACTATGCAAATGGCTATCGTAAGGTACGGCACTTGCGACCGGATGCGACTGAAAATACGAGTTTGAGTGGGCCTACGCGACGACGTTTCGATTATTAACAAAAAAACTTATGAAACAATGAACAATGTATACAGGGTGCTTTAAAAAAGGTGACCCCATCTCTAGGATAGGTAAAAAACTAAAATATAATTGGGGTTTGCTTAGTAAATTTTTTTTTAATACTGCCGAAGGAAATACAACTATTAGAAACATTTTTTGTTTAAATGCACTTTTTAACTGTTGATTGATTACATCAAAAGAAAATCAAATTACACTATAATTAAGATGAATTCATTGCTGACCAATCCGGTATCAAAATCACTTTTTAAAATTCAATTAAAATTGATGTGTTGACAAGAAACAAATTTTTGCGTTTCTTAGACATTTTTGATGTGTGTATCTAAACAACAAATCTTATGGTCGAAAAGTATTTCGCTCGATAAACAATCCATTCCACTTTTATCCATCATCACTTAATCGAGTCTCCAAATTCAATAGAAAATGGGGTGCAAAGAGTTCATTCTCGGCTAGTCGCTACCCTCATTCCCTCTCAATTTCCCTGTTCCTTTGACCGCAGCACACGCTGCGTGTCCACGACTAATTGCATCTTTCACCTGCCAGACTCCGTTTTGCTCTAGTCAGCATTTCTAGAGCAGAAGCTGAGACTTAACTCGACGGATATTTGCTAGTCCGGTTCTTAAACTAACCGAACTGAAACATCTAAGTGTCAATGAAACCTTTTTCTGCTGTAATATAAGAAGCTAACTTAATTCATCACATTTTAAGTTAACCGGTCACAATAAATACCGATTTAAACTTTATAAAATTTTATACGTTGCACTCCGCATTTTTGGTCAAAAAATTACTTCTGGATGAAAATACATACATACATATAGTCACGCCTTTTTCCCGGAGGAATATAGGCAGATACCACTTCTTTTTACTTGCTACCGTTTTTGGACACGATTCTTCTATATTCCTCAGCGTTTTCAAATATTTAACACAAGGGAAAACAAAAGAATTTAATATACCTATACAGCAAGGCCTTTAATTGCGTAAGATGGAAATTCCTGTGGAAAGTGCTCGAGGATATGGGTGTCCCAAAACACCTCACAAACATCATAAAAACATTATATGGCGAAATCATTATGCGCGGAACAACAGAAAACTGGCATGGAGGAATTTCCATCGGAGACAAGTGAATTAACAACCTCAGGTACGCTGTCGATACCACGCTAATAGCAGGGAACGAACAGGAAATGTCAAAGCTATTACAACGATTAACAGAAGAAAGCCGAACGCTGGGATAAGAGATAAACCTAAACAAAACCAAGATAATGATAGTACACGAAGGAAACAAACTACAACAGTTACAAGATAGAAACAACTTACCAGACATCGAAAGAACCGACAGCCTAACATATTTAGGAGCCTTGATAAATAACCAGGAAAATTGTGAACCTGAAATTAGACGACGCATACAAATGGGACGAACAGCGATGACTAATCTAAAAATAATATGTGAAGACATACAAATATCGTGAAACACAAAGACAAAGCTTGTACAAACACTAATATTCGCAATATTCATGTATGGTGTAGAAAGATCAAAGAAGCAGACAGGAAAAGAATTGACTCCTTTAAGCTCTGTTGTGCATCACTTGGAAAACACGGAGGTCAATTTTATCGGTGATTTAAGAAACAGTCATAAAATATCGACTATCAACAATATGCCGACGACAAATTCTCCAATACTATGGGCATATAAACAGAAAACAAGAAAAGAACATGGAAAAATTGATGATACAAAGATAAATAGATGGCCAGGGGACAAGGGATTGCTCTCCCACCAAATGGGTAAAATAGATAAAGAAAATTACGGGAAGACCCTTACAAACAACCATTAGAGACACAGAAGATACAACACTATGGAAGCAAATCATCAACAACACAAATTAAAGAATCATGAAATCACGACCTCTCAGCTTTGAGAGTACGACTGACAGAGAGAGAGAGAGAGAGAGAGAGAGAGAGAGAGTCGGTTGCTGGTACTTTTGACCCAACGTTTCTTTAAAACAATTTTGATCTGATTAAGATATGTTCGCCTAGAATGACCTCTACCAACTTGCCCATTCACACTCGCCCTATTAATCTGTTTTGTCAATCTTCTTTTATGCATTCTCTCTACGTGTCCAAACCATCTAAACATTTATTTATCCATCTTTGTTACTACATCTTCATTTTAACCACAGCGTTCCCTTATCACACTATACTTCTCAGACTATTCATTTCCGCAGCATTATTAGAGTTGGCCGTCAGATAGCCGTCAACCAATTTTCCGAGAGGTCGGTACTATCAGCCGTCAGCTGTGCATTACTCCTAGTGTCAATTAAATAAAATACAATTTTTATTAAAAATAATTATTGTTTGTTTCGAAAAATCATTTCAAATAATACCTAACCCATTTTTTTCAAAATATAATTTTAAAATTGCTTATTACCAAGGTAAAATGTCCAATGTTACACATCATATGCGTCTAATGTAAGGCTTGCTTATTTTTTTTTGTTTTCCAACTTAATAAGTTTATAAAAAAATACTGGGCCTACTATGATAAGAATTTATTACAAAGATATACTGTTACAAGATTTTAAAATAATATTTTTACAACCATTCTAAATAGCGGTCACTTGGCCTTCTTTGTTTTTAAAAATAATTTTCGTGTGTCGTGATTTTATCACACATATTAAAATTTCGACGTTTAATCCCCGATACAGACCTGCAACTACATTTTTTAGTTGTTTAAAGGAATTAAGGTAATAAAAATTTCAAAAAATAAAATATATTTTAGGTATTTTAGAAAGATAATCTTCACGAAACCATAATAAAATTAATCAAAAAAACAAGAAACGTTTCGAGCCCACACGTTACTTACAAATTGTCAATTTGAACATAAAATATAAAATAGGAAATCTATCTGACCAAAACTGAAAGGCATTATTACGGTTGACTTTCAAACGCAGAAAGGAATTTTTAAATATACCATTTTAATTTAAATTAGTCGATTTAACAGCGAAGGAAAAATCTATGCCAAAAATTCAAAAGATGTACAGGGTTTATTCGTAAGATGACGTTCATATGCTGAACTACTTAAAACTCATTCACCTTAAAAGTAAATAAAAGAATAACCAAAGGAATGGTTTTATGTAAGTTCCAACAGAAACGCTAACATAAAAATCAGAAATTATTTAAAGAAGATGCAAAGGAAAGAGAAAGAACAATATTAACTAAAAAATCTAATTTTTTTTACCCAAGTAAAGTATTATATATAATATATAATATTAATATAATAATTAATATAATTAATATTATATAATATTATATATTGAGTATTTACAACTAGTCACAAAAAGTTAGACTAACGAGTAAATTTATTCTATTAACAAACTTAAAATTAATGTCTGTTGAGTTTTTCTTTGTGTTGTTTCTCAATTTTTTCTTAGCCGACTAAGGCTTAGCACTGAACACGCACATTACTCTGCTTTTAAACCCATAACTATATACGGTAACTCAAAAGGTTTGGTTCTTCTGAGTCTCCTCACTATTCCATGCTAAACCAGGAGTTAAATAGCCTTGACATGGTTATTAAGTCTATTTTCATGATTCCTTGCAAATACATTTTGACTTACACTGGCACATCTTTAAAATGAATGCCATATGTCCAATGTCCTTACTAGCTACAGTACCCATTTGTTTATATATCAAGAGCTTATTATGTATTGATGGCTTGGAATTTCTTCCAAGGAGACATTTAAATTTTCTAAATATGATGTTCAATTCTATTTTTTTATGTGTTTTTTTCATCTTAGTCTGAGATTCATGCCCAGATATTTAGCTTTATTGGCATATGGTATAAAAGTGCTATGTGATTTATTTATTTTTTTTTGTTAGCAGTCTATATATCGATTGATTTAGTCTAATTTTTCTTTAACTACAATTTTATCAACATCAACTGCTAATATATTTGTGTCGTCAGCAAACGTGGCAGTTGTGGTTGTGTATTATAGTGGTATGGTGAGTGTACCACAGATATAAAATCAATAATGACAATAAAAAATCATTATTTCATCCGTATGAGACATAACAACTTTTTTACAAAGATTAAAAAGGGAGAATTGAAGGAAAACAACCAAGAAAACCATACTTTGAAGACTTTTTCAAACAAAGGTTTTTACTTAGCAACTACAGACCTATCGCACTGCTATCTATTATTTCAAAGGTCATGGAAAAAGCCATCAACATCGAGCTCATGAAATATCTGGAAGACTCAGGAATTATCAATGATAGGCAATATGGCTTCCGCCATCAGAGATCGACTGGTGACCTGCTCGCATACGTCTCACATATATGGCAGCTATCTATTAAAAAGTATGGAGAAACTTTAGCTGTGGCATTAGATATCTCCAAGGCGTTCGATCGAGTTTGGCACCAGGGACTCCTCGCCAAGCTTCCATCTTATGGCTTGCCTCCTCAGCTGTGTTCTCTGCTTGCTAGTTTTCTCTCAAACAGGTCTCTCCATGTAGTGGTCGATGGAGTTTCATCTGACACTCTACTCATAAATGCTGGTGTTCCGCAAGGATCCATTCTAGCACCAACACTATTTTTACTTCACATCAACGACCTATTGAAAGCAACTTCATGTCCCGTACACAGCTTTGCCGATGATAGTACCCTCCATACCGCTTTCTCTTCCAGGGCCCCTATATCAGCCCGTGAAACCAGAAACGAACGAGGAAGAAATGTTAACAATATAAATATGGACTTAGCAACAATTCTCGAATGGGGATCCAATAACTTGGTAAAATTCAATGCAAACAAAACACAAGCATGTCTTTTCTCTAGAAAAGCCGATCTCACTGTGCCTAACATAACTTTGTCAGGAGTAACCATACCACTGAAGTCATCCATATCGATGCTTGGTATTACTATCAGCAATAACCTTTCCTGAGAAAATCACGTGAGGTCCATTGCCAAAAGTGCATCCCAAAAACTTGGTTAAATGTTTCGTTCCAAGAGCTATTTCACCTCCAGTCAGCTGCTTATGATCTATAAGGCACAGATCCGACCTGTACTGGAGTACTGTTCCCATATTTGGAGTGCAGCACCTAAACATATCCTGAAGCTACTGGATTCTGTCCAAAAAAGAGCAATTCGTCTCGTCGGTGATGCCTCGCTTACAAACTCGCTCACTTGTCTGGAACACCGTAGAAAAGTTGGCGATTTGTCTCTATTTTATAGATATTTTCATGGGCGATGCTCTTCCGAAATATCAACAATCGTTCCTCCTTTGGCAGTCTCTTCGAGATTAACCCCTCAAGTTCAGTCTTCACACCCCTTCGTGGTCACTTTGGAGACCTGCAGAACATCACTTTCCAAAGACTCATTCATCCAACGAATTGCGAGGCTTTGGAACTCATTGCCTAGGGAGGTGTTCCCCGAGGCATACAACCTCCAGAAATTTAAGAAGAACACCAACTCGTACCTTCTTTCCCTTGGTTCCCACGATGTTCTCTGAACATAACAGGATATCCCTTTTCGTGGGAACCAGAACATAAAAAAAAAAAAAAAAACTTCTTAATTTTAACTACAACCTAATTTAATATATGTGGTGTTGTCGACTTTAGGTCAGCTAAATCTAGTGGTTTAGTTTTGTATACCATACTTTTCACATATCCCCCTAAGAAGTAGTCTAATAAGTAAGATCAGATGATCGTGCTGGCCATTCTATCGATCCTCGCATTTTTATTTACCAATTTGGAAATATTGGATCGATGTTCTACTAAACCACTAGATTTAGCTGACTACATTCTTTTTGTTTTGTTATTTTTCATTATCAGGAATCAAACTGTATTACTTATTAATTTTTACTATTTGGTTTACCCCCAAAAATCAAAATCACCAAAACCATGTGCGCTGCACGTTTCGTGGCCCCACGCGTCGAATGGCACCATTTTCAGCGTGACGGTTGTTTCAAATTTTGTCTGTGTGTGTGTGTGTTGAAAAATCTTATGGGCACGATATCTTGAGACAGGGAGGCGGTAGGTCACTAAAACTTACAGGACAAAAGTTCTGCGCGAAGAACAAGACCGAGTTCGAAGATGGGCCATAACGGTACATTCCTTCAGGTAGCTGCCGTACAAGGTGATCATCAAATGTACCGCATTTTGTACTTTTCGCACGATAACTTTAAAAGAACAGCTAGGACGATGAAATTTTCAGGTATTTTTTTTTGTTTACTTTTCTGAATCAAAGGGTATATATTAAATAGAAAAGATCCCTCGGTTTGAAAAAGTTATATTGCTGCGGCAATACTGTTTATTTAATGTGTCGTTAGGAGTTTCGTCAATCAGGTGATTTTTTTATGGTAATTTTTGCAACTTATATTGAAAGCAAAAATATTTTTGAATAGACAATAAAGAGACGTCCTAAATGATATATCACAAGTTCCTTCTTTCTATTTGAAAGTTTTCGCGTAAGGTTATAACTGTTACCCGAAGGGGGTCCAATGTAGGGATGACATTTTTTCGCTGAAAGATGTCATTTCGTAATCTAAAATTGACCTGCTTTTGTTTTTAATATGCACAATCATTGAAATAATGAATTTATTTTATGTTGCTGTTCCACACGACGGACGAGGCATTGCATTTGGAATTTGATAATTATTTCCAAATGAGACACGCTGTATATGCTTACTTAGTAGACACCGGAGAATTCTGTTATCATTTTGATAACATTCGTCGGCACAAGACTGGTCTACAGAGTCGAACCAACTAAATAACAGACCTACAGCAGCAATCTGTTGTGGACGTGACAATGGCTAGGTTGCCGGTCGCCGTTAATTGGAGAAAGGTTCTGTTCACGACTGGAGGTCTCGGCCGAAGTGATCTATTTCACGAATAATGTGCGGCGGGTGTTGCGACCTGCGACCGAAGCATCGAAAACACTTTAACAATTAGTTACTGACGACTTACAAGAGAGTATTTGCGTTGTTAAAACGAACAATCTTGAATTGTACCAACATCGAATTTAATCCGATAAATTCCTTGCGTCGGGAACTTCATACGGTCTTATAAATTATTATTTAAACCGAGGATTTTTTACTTTAAGGAGCTTCGTCGGTCAGAGCGGGGCGATGAAGCGGGACGCGAGAGGGTCCTATGCTGAACGTGTTAAATAATCAGCGCTGCCAATTTCAAATAAAAAATATACTGATTTTTCTGATTGAAATTGACAGACACTTTTACAATAAAAATCATATAAAATTTATTTTTTAAACATGATTTAATAAAATGTATGGTTTTTATTCAAATAATATGATGAAAATTGAGTCCGAATTTATGTGTGTACTTGTAAAAAAACGTGGCAACAGCGCTTTTATTAGCAGCAGCTGACAGCTGATGACATAACCTCAAACGTTTAAAAAACTATTTTATTATTAAAAAATGATGTAGATGGTAAGGCAACATTGAGTAAGAAAAATACTATTATAGAATAAGTTTTACAACATTTATCATCTTTGTAAGATAGCAAAAGCGTTAAAAAATTATAATAATAAAAATTGAAACTACGATATCATAGCTTTATTTATTTGTTCAAAGTACAGAAAACTTTACACTAATATTAACTTTATATATAACATATTATTATTAACTTTTCATTTTCACTAATCATTATTTCTTGTTAAGTGCACAACACACAGGTTATGTGTATTTGTTATTTTGTTGGATAGATCGCAGTGGCAAAAACTCATTAATATCAGACCCAGATATTAAAATACAAACTAGAACACAACTAATCAAACAGAGAAAACTCTTTTCACCAATAAAAATAATTCTTTTAAAATTTGCAACTTTTATACTTTTCATATCATATCTGACATTACATTATTTTAACAAGTGTGACAGCAGTGTTAATTCTTTATTTTTGAATATTGTAATAATAACAGTATTTTCATGGGTGACTTGAGACTTGAGTCGTCTGCACGAATGCGCCGTTGCATTCTTCTTTGACGCTTACGTAAATCAAATTTTTTCATCGTAAAAAATAAAATATTTTAAAAACTAGACAGTCGATAATACTTTTTAAGCACCCAAACTTTTCGTTATTAAATTTCCTACACACACGTATTTTTTTTCATCGAATTTTGTATTTTTTACAATGTTTTTGTTTATTTTTATTTCAAAAACTCATGAGTTCTCATAAGAACCCCATGTTAAAGGAGCCAAAATTTTTTTTAATTTTTCTAATAACTTTTGTCAGTGAAAAATTATAATTTAATGTAAAGAGCTATAACAATCAAGTTTAAAGGCTTACACAGGTTTTTTAAAAACTTGGCTGTATTGCTTCTTTGACCCCCGAACCTCCTTAAAATATTTACGAACGCATTTACCTGAGTGTACAAATGGAGCCTCGAAAAGCCGATAAATGACTGATAGACTAAAAGGTTTTTTTTGGTGGGTTCTAATGCTTTCGGGTTCGATTGTTATTGTTTGTTTTGATTCGAGATTTTGGAAATCCGTCTGGGACAGATATGAGTTAAAATAGCCACACGAACGCTAATGGTTGTTTAGTGTTTCACAAGTAGTTATTAAAAGTAACACAAACTCGTAAATGTCAAAAGGATTATGTATTTGATCGTTTAATTTTTGTTAGCCCGTGTATATGTTACGAAACATCCATCGCTGGCAATAAAAATTCATCCAAAAACTCACAATTTTTACACAAAAACAATGTTTGAAATAAAAATACTTAACCTAACTTCTTCTTCTTCTTCTTTCAGTGCCTGTCCGTTACAGGACGTTGGCGATCATTCTGGCAAAAATTATTTTATTAACTGCGGCCCTAAATAGACCCGTGGTGGAGTTTGCAAACCAAGTTCTTAGGTTTTTAAACCATTAGATCCTTCTTCTGCTTGGTCCCCTCTTTTCAAACACCTTTCCCCGTAGGATAGATAAGCTGCAACAGACCGTTCCTTTCGCTGTTTCTCATGATGTGTCCAATTTCCGACTTTTGACTGTACTCATGATCTCCATTTCCTTGTTTAAACTGTCGAGTACTCTTTTGTTTGAACATGGGCTGTCCAAGGGATTCTTAGTACACGTCGATACAGCCACATCTCAAATGCGTCCAACCTTTTACTGGCTGCATCTGTTACAGTCCATGACTCAACGCTATATAGGAGAACGTTCCTCCATGTTTGTTGTCTTTGACCGATGATTCTGTGCCTCAAAAAAGCTTTTGTGTCACATAAAAATTGCTGAACGGAATAAGCAATCACCTCTGTATACCTGAGTCAACATTTAATGGTAAATAAGCGGTTTTTTACTAGGAATTTAAAATTGACGCGCTTCTCGAATTTTTAACTATAACGACATCTCCTAGAACTTTATTGTAGACCTCGTTTGTAACGCCTTTAATCAATGCACCATATTTACATATACCTATCTTTTAAAGTACGACATAAGTACTAAATTTATTATTTTAAAAAGATATAAGACAAATTATCGAGTCATACTTCAGCGATGGAAGCGTTAAAAATACAACTTGACCAATAAACTCTCATCTCCATGCGAATCGAGCTTAATGGACGCGATCTTGGTCTCCATCTTCATCGTTCATATTAAAACATTTTACGTCTGCATTCGAAATAGGCTCGATTAATCCGTTTTGGTCGTTCTTCGGAGAACCGCATCTTCGCCTATTCTCGATACTCTCTTATTTCCAATTAGGTAATAGGGCTATCCATCAATTTTGACGCTAAAATGGTTCATACATTTAATCGAGTCTTCTACGATTCGATCTACAAATCGCTTATCAAACTATACAGGACAGCACTCGAACGAATTTCAATTATGTTTTTGGAAACACTTTGTATGCGTGTTTATGTACGAGAAAGTTGTCCTAATTGAGTCCCAAGTAACTTAT
The DNA here is from genome assembly GCA_950111635.1 of Agelastica alni. Taxonomy (NCBI): domain Eukaryota; kingdom Metazoa; phylum Arthropoda; class Insecta; order Coleoptera; family Chrysomelidae; genus Agelastica; species Agelastica alni. The sequence continues at coordinate 6,483,668 of OX467712.1, read as the reverse complement.
ACCAATCAACGTCGTGGTCAATTATTTTTTCTGATTTTTAAAAAACCAGCTACATTTACTGGATAAGGATACCCATACAATATACATGCCTTGGATATATCCAAAGCATTTGACCGCGTTTGGCACCAGGCATTGTTAAGCAAATTATCTGCCTACGGTCTCTTAACCAAACTGCGCTAATGGCTCAAGAGCTTCATGCAAGATCGCTTCTTACATGTGGCTGTTGACGGTATTTCTTCTGATGCGTTAAAAACCAATGCTGGGGTCCCCCAGGGTTCCATCCTATCCCCCACCCTATTTCTTTTACACATTAACAACCTCTTAGAAACCACCACGAACCCCATTTACAGTTTCGCAGACGACAGCACACTTAACTTTCACATCCTATCGATTACTTTCGGTGAATGATACAAATAGACTCAGGCAGGAACAGGTTGACTTTATCAATAGAGATCTTTAAGCAATCGTCGAGTGGGGAACCAACAATCTTGTTCAGTTCAACGCCTAAAAAACACAAAGCGCCACGTTTTCCAAGAAAGTAAATTCCTCAAATCACTCCATCACAATGTCCGCAAATACCCTTCAATCAAGCCCCTTCATCTCCATTTTCGGAGTCACTGTGTCTAATAATATGTCTTGGCATGACCATGTTGCTAACATCCCAAAGTCAGCAAGCCAGAGGCTAAGTTTTCTGTGGAAAGCTAGAAAGTTTTTTACTCCTGATCAACTGATGACGACGTACAAGGCTCAAATCCGATCTCTACTGGAGTATTGCTCGCACATTTGGGGTTCAGCACCAAGCATTCTCTTCGTCTTCTAGATTCCATTCAGAAAAGAGCCATTCGGTTGATAAACAGCTCAACTCTCACAAACACCCCTCACCTACTAGAACATAGAAAAAGATATGCAGACCAGACATTACTTTATAGATATATCCATGGCATATGCTTCAAAGAAATAAAAACTCTTATACCACCACTGGCCACATTCGGCCGAAGAACTCGGCACGCTGATCAGTCTCACCCATTTACCCTCAAGATTGACACTACAAGGACCGATCTTCATTAAGAATCCTTCTTTTACTGGGCTGCTACAGAATGAAATAAGCTTCCAAAATCAGTTTTTCCAGAGAACCATGACCTGCAACTATTCAAAAAGTGGGTTCACAATATAATCCCTCCCCCTTCTAATAGTCGCAGTGCGGGCCGTCAGCGGCCCACAAGACAGGTTTACCCTTTTTGCGACTATTTTCATTAAAAAAAAACATGTAGGTAAACGATGGGTCAACTATCCATCAGAAAACAATTACTTTCCTGAAAACGTGCCTCGACGAACATTGAATTATATCTGATTATTTTGTTCACCCGAAGTTGCAGCAAAATCTACAGAAAATAGTTTTAAAATGGATCGATTGCCATTTTTTTAAACGTTTTATTTTGTGGGAAAATACAGCAAAATCTAGACAAAATAATTTTAAAATGTTATTTGTTTTGTTAGCGTGCCATTTAGACGATCTCGAATTTTCCACTCTGAAAGGTCATCCGATAAATGAACAGTTTGAATCCTGATCTGTAAATTCTTCACCTCGCCGTACAAAACGCCGATCATTTATTGTTCATTATCTGATTAGTTTCATTTTGTTTTCTATCTCTGTGCAGCTCAACTCTCGCAAGAGATGCGTGGACGGATGGAAGAGGAGAAAAAAGATTAAAATCCGAATGCACTTAGCGTTTATGTTTATCCACTTATCAGTTTTATGTAGTTCTCTTCGGAAAGAGCAGAAGATGATGAATGGCCTCGTAGATGTTTTTGTTCGGTTTGAAGTAATGAGATACGCGCACAATGAAGAAGAATGCGAGTATTTCCTTTATCTGTTAATGGTAATGTTAATACACCAGTAGCGTTTGTTATAAATGGCGTTCTGAATGACATGATACTATTTGCTATCGTTATCTGGTACCCACTGTTTTGAATTTTTAATAAAATTAAAAATAAATATTTACAGGTATACTATTTATAATTTCATTGTCGAAATGACAAATCCTGACCGTTTGCAAAATCACCAAATTGCCTGTCGCATAATTTTAAACGTTTATTAATTTTTGCAAGAGACACCAAGTGTGCTCTTGGAACATTTTGGCAATGACGACATTACGAAAATAATTTTTAAAATGATTTAATTTATAATTTCTTGAAAATAAATGACTTTTTGATGTGTAACATCTTTGCACTCGCTTTCTTACATGTGTAACATCTTTCCTCTCTTCTTCTTCATGTAGCTTTTCCATTATCGGAGGTTTGCTAACATCATGGCAATCCTGACCTTGAAAACTACTGCTCTGAATAGATCTGCAGAAGACATTTTAAACCATTCTCGCAGATTTCGCAACCAAGATATTCTTCTTCTTCCAATTGACCTTTTGCCCATAATCTTCCCCTGGATTATCAAGTGGAGTATCTCATATTTTGAACCCCGCATTATGTGACCCAGATAAGTGATCTTTTTTTTCTTTACTTTCTTCGACACCTCCAACTCTTTATTCATTCTGGTAAGCACTTCTGCGTTGGTCGTGTGCTTCACCCACGATATTCTGAGCATTCTTCTGTAAGTCCACATCTCAAATGCTCCTATTTTTCTTTCGTACATTCTGTTGAGGGTCTAAGTTTCTACGCCATACCGGAAATACGTAACACTTCAGCATGCGTGTTCTAAGATCTAGGCTCAAGTCGCGATTACAGAGCATTTTCTTCATTTTGACAAAAGCTGCACGTGCTTTCTCTATACGGATCTTGATTTCGGAGCAATAATCAGCGGTGCAGGTGATGTTTGTACCCAGATAGTTATATCTTGTAACCCTCTCTAATTGTTATCCGTCTTCATAGAGGTGTTTTTGCAGAGCGTTGTTCTTTGTTATAATCTTTCCTCTCGCTTACTCGCAGTTTGTGGGAGTGATTTCGGAAATGTGTAACAGTAATAGTAACAGGAAGTCGCGTAAGCACGCGCTATTTTATTTGACGAATAAGCGCGCGGTTAGAGTTGGCCGTCAGATAGACGTCAACCAATTTTCCGAGAGTTGATTTGTCGAATGAGCGCGTGGTTCGAGTTGGCAATCATAGATGTCAACCAATTTTCCGAGAGTGTTGTGTATTAAGTTTGCTGTTATATGCGTAAACTATATAAATAAATATTTACTGTTGATAATAAGTCTCAATAAAGTGCAGATCATTGATAAAAAATTCAAGTAAGTAATAATAAATAATTATTCGAATAAAATATTTTACGCACAATCCAGTGTGGTCATTGTAATGAAAAAAATAATGTAAATCCACTAACTCGAAACAAGACTGTCAATCAAGATTTAATGAATTTAATTTTATTATTTCGTAACTCAAACATATCTAAATAATGTGCATTCTAATCTTATAAAAATAAGATTTTATCTCGAAAGTTTGTAGCATAACAGTAATGGTAAAATATTAACTTTCTACTTGTTGTCAGCCCACTAATATTGGTGATACCTTTTTAAATAGGATCTAAACATTATAAACAAGCATTTGAGACAATATAATACGTTAATCAATAATAATATACTACGAAAGGAACTTCGTTCCAACTGAGTGTTGATGTAATTTTTACGTTTAACAACAAAAGATAGACAATTTGACTTTTTCGCCACAATAACAATCCCACTACTATTATTTTAAGTTTAGCACTTCCTTTTAAAATTTTAAGAGAACATACCTTGATTATTTTAATAATTACTTGTATAGTGTTTAGCTATTGATTCGTATCATCATCATTGTCAGCTAGTCGTCCATCGTCGGACTTACGCCTTCCCTAATTGGTCTTGTGCTCGCCTCATCCAGCTATTTCCAATCAGTCTCTTCACATCGTCTGTCCATCTGGTCTGGGGTCGTTCTCTGTTTCTCTTACTAGTCCACGGTCTCCACTCTATTACTCTACGTGTCCAACGAGAGTCCTCCATCCTAGCTATATGACCTGCCCAACTCCATCGCAATTTACATAGGCGTTCCACGACATCCGTCACTTTAGATCTACGCCGAATTTCTTCGTTGTTTATTCGGTATAGGAGAGTTACACCTATCATTCTCCTTTCCATTGCATGTTAAAAGTTGGGAGAATATACTGATCAAAAGTTCGTGCTTTAAGAGTGTTTGGGAGATCTGAATAAAAGACATCTCTAAGCCTTCTAAAAGTTAACCATGCCAACGATATTCTTCGAAATAAACCTGTTTTTAAAATACCTTTTTATAATTCGATTCTTTATATATATATATATATATATATATATATATATATATATATATATATATATATATATATATATATATATATCGCGTTAAAACGTGCGTCGGCGTCTTGCGATTCCTAATCTCCATTCCTCTCTATTCGTCCACATGTCCTCTCTCAGATCTCTCTCTTCCATCTCTTTTTGTATGCCTTCTCTCCAGCTCTTTCGTGGTCTTCCTCTTCTTCTTCTTCCTCTGGGGTTCCACTGTAATATTTTCTTTGGGATTCTGTCTGGTGGCATTCTTTGAACATGCCCGTACCATATCAACTGTTTAGTTCTTATTTCGTCTGTGATGTCGTGCTGTACTCCCATTATTTGTTTTATCCTCTCATTTGTAACTCTTTCTAGTCTTGATTTCCCCGCTGCTCGTCTCCAGTTATCCATTTCTGTGGCTCTAATTTTTCTTTCGATCTTTTCTTTCAAAGGCCATACTTCGCAACCGTACATTATTATGCTCTTCACTATCGTGTCGTAAATTCTTTTTTTGTTGTTGTTGCTTATTGTTCTATCCCACAGTACTCCGTTTAACATTGATATTGCTCTTCTTCCTTTCATATTTCTGTCCAATATTGCTTCTTCGAGTGTCCCATCCTTTGATATTCTCATTCCTAAGTAATTGTAAGCTGACGTGTGTTTGATTTTTTGTCCATTTGATAATTGTAAGTCCTGTTGCACTCCCCCAATACACATATATTCCGTTTTTTCTACATTAACCTCTAGTCCCCAAATTTTATATTCTTCTATAAGTTTTCGTGTCATATACTCTGTGTCGTCTATGTCTTGGCCGACTATAATTTGATCGTCTGCGAATGAGAGTGTGTATAATGTTGTGTCCTCATCTAAAGGTATGCCCATGTTTTGGCATTTCCGTTTCCAATTCGCTAGTGCCCGTTCCAAATATATTTTAAATAATGTTGGTGACAAGCAACACCCTTGTTTCAGCCCTTTTGTGATATTAAACCCTGTTGTTAGGTTTTGTCCAACTTTAATTCTTGATTTGGTTTTATTGTATAATGACTTTACTCCTTTTATCAGTTCAATATTAATGTTGGAAGTTTCCAGAGTTTCCCAAAGTTTAATTAAGGGTACGCTGTCGTATGCTTTCATTAGGTCAACGTACAGTATATGGATCTCTTGATTGAATGCTAGTTTTTTTTCTATAATTTGTGTTAGTGAGAACAGATGGTCAATCGTTGATCTTCCCGCTCTAAATCCGGCTTGCTCTTCTGCTTCCATTTCCGTGTATTCCCTTTCGATTCTGTTTTTTAAGATCTTGCCATATATTCTACTGATTGTGTTTGTTACGGCAATTCCTCGATAATTGTCGCATTTGCTTTTGTCCCCCTTTATGTGTTATTAATTTTGATATTTATATTCTGTGTGCTATTTTCGTTTGTCATGTATTTATTTTAAGACCTACGTTCTTTGAATTCCGATTTAGCTTTGTTATCATTTCCTGCAGATCCTGCTGATTTTGTGCGAACAGAACGATATTGTCCGCGAAACGAAGGTGGCTCAAGTATTCTCCATCTATATGTATCCCAGTTTATTTGCGCGTTTAACACAGCCCATATTTCGATGGAGTTGAATGCTTTTTATAATCGACAAAATCTATCCAAAGAGAAAGGTTGTATTTTTTTTGCCTTTTCTATGATTCTTTTTAAAACTTACAGATGATCCAAAGTGCTAAATTCTTTCCTGAAACCGGCTTGCTTCTTGGGCTGATACCTGTCGAGTTTTTTGGTACGTTTTTCTGTTATTTTTTTTGTAAACACTTTATACATGGCAGGCACTTATTACAAAGTAAATTTAGGAGATCGATTCGTATAGAACTACCTATTATTTCAAAATTTCCAATTACAAGATTAAAGTTTTTTACGTACAATAAGCATAGAGGTATGTTGGTTCCTACACTTATGTATGGTAGTGAATGTTGGCTTTGGCAGAAGAGATGAGTAGTTTAAGAAGTATAGCCGGAGTGACTCGGTTGGATAAAGTAAAAAATAGTGCGATAAGAGCACGCCGATGTGTAAAAGAAGATGTGGTTACAAAGATAGATACAGGAATGCTTAGATGGTTTGGACACGTAGAAAGGATGGATGTAGGAAAAATGACGAAAAAAACTTATAAGGCGAGTGTGAATGGACGGAAGTCGGTAGAGGTCGACCTCGGCGAACATCGATATCGATCAGATCAACATTGTTTTAAAGAAAGGCCAAGTCAAGAGTACTAACAACCGACGAGCATGCATGAGAGCCCTGATAAAAGTAGAGGAAGCAAAAGATGTGTGTGAAAACCGTAGCAAGTGGAAGGAAGTGGTCTCTGCCACATGACTATATGTATGTATGTATGTATGTACGTACAATGAAGAACTATATGGGAGAAAAATTCAGTTTTTGGTAGGAATGGAAATTTATTTTACATTGTCCTTGTGTGTTACGTAAGCCTGTTCGGTTATAAGGATAACATTCTTCTGCATCTTCATTAAAAATAAGTTTTGCATCGTTGACATTCCCCGTATATTCATTATTACGAAACAATTTCAAACTGGAAGCATCTGGCTGACTGCGGAATGCCGAGAGGATAATGGACCACGATGGCAAGTTGTTACGTACAAAAAGAAAATTCTTTCTATTCAAGTTGGTAGACGACATCTAAGCAACAGTTTAGAATTAACTTCCTGCTAGCAAATTATTTAACATTTCTTGGAAATAGGTACATAATTAACATTATTAATTTTTATTATCCTTATAAATGGTGGGAATTTCTCGACAGCAACAACAAAAAGTGAAAAACATTTGTAAAAAAAAATTTCCTCGGGGCGTATTTCAAAAGGAGCCTACTTTTAAAATTGTTTACTAAGCTCCTCGTACATTCATTATCCCCGACAAGAACATTAATATATTAATTTTTTATTGGATACCTTAAATTATGAATAAAAGTACGATGAAACTGTACATAATTTAGTAGCTAGACGTTTCTAAAAAATATATTAATCACTATTTACCGGCAATCGGATATCTTTAACGAAATTATTAATGAACTTAGAGACAAAAGTGATGAAGTAACTTTAAAATGATCGAGTGCATACATATAACCATTTATTCTGTGATATAACTAAGTTTTATGGCTCTTATCGGATTTTTTATTTATGGAATTAACTTGTCAGATTTACGGTGGATAAAATTCGTAATCTTCAAAGAGAATCGGAAAATTATTGAGTTGTTTTTGTGATGTGAACAGTTGAATTATTATCTGGTCAGTTCAATAAGAATAGAAAATTATTTAACGAGAAGTATGTAAATGCTGTTCATTTTACGGTATCCCCGCGATTGTAAAATATGGTAAAACTCTAGCAGTGCCACTAAATAGTTCCAAATCATTTGATCGCGTTTGACGCAAGGGCCCTCTCGTCAAGCTCTCATCTTATGGGTTGCCTCCTTAGTTGTGTTTTTGTTATCTAGCTTTCTCTCGAAAACATCTCTTCACGTGAGATCTATTGCTAAGACTACCTCTCAGAAGCTTGGTTTTCTGTTTTGAGCCAAGAGCCATTTCTCTTGCCACCAGCTGCTTATGATCTATAAATTACAGATACGACCTGTTCTGGAAACTGCTCCTATATATAAAGTGCAGCTCTTAAACATACAACAAAGCTTTTGGATTCCGTTCAAAAACGAGCAATTCGTCCTGTCAGTGATGTTTCTTTATTTCTCTTTTCAACATACTTATATTAGTTTCACCTGTTTGTAACTGACTCTGGTCTCATTGTAATTGATCAGATTTAATTTAAACTTTGCGCACTTGTCAAAGACCGACGACAATGCAATAATTCAATCAAAATATTCGATTATCCTGATTAGTTTCGCCGGGATTCATAAATTTCTTTAGGGATCCTTTGCATGAGAGTAAGAGAGATAGAACTAGTGTGTGAACTACGCATGCGCGCAATTCCAATGTCATATTATAATTCACCCAATCCAATTTACTGGTTGGAAACGATGAATGAAAAGAGAGTGAGTAACACAAATCGAACTAAAAAGCAAAAAAAAATTATAGTTTAAAAAAAACACGCTTTTAGAGTTAATCAAACAAAAAGTAATAAAAATAATTCTTAACATAAGAATAAAATTACTGAAAAGAAAATTAATGTCACTGTTCTAAAAGCGTGGGGTGCTTTGTATGAAATTTTTAAACTAACTCTGCGTATCGGAATGAAAGCACCACACGCTTTTAGAACAGTGGCATTAATTTTCTTGTCAGTAATTTTAATCTTATGTTAAGAATTATTTTTGACTTTTAAGTTTGATTAACTCTAAAAGCTTTTTTTTTAGTTTTTTAAAACTATAATTTATTTGGGCTAATGCTCTCTCAGAAATTACCTCGGTCGTTGTACTGTTGGTAGTTTCTTCATAATTGACCCGACTGGTTGAATCTTTGCACCCTTTTATCGTTACCCTGGAGACTTGCCAAACATCTGTCTTTCAGTGCTGTTACTTTCAACGAAATGTCAAGCCTTGGAACTCATTACCAGCAGTTTTTCCTGAGACATAAATTTTCTAAAAATTATTTTCCCATGATGTTCTCTGAACATAGGATATTTCTTGTTGTGGAAACCAGAAGATAAAAAAAAGTAGATCTTGGTATTATTTGCCTTCTGGTTACAAAATCATAATATAGATTTTCAGGAAAACGCTCAGAGGTGTTTTTTTTTATCAAAAAAGCTTCTCCATTCGTAAAGGTTTCTTTTCAGCCTCAATTGGGGTCGATTGCTACATTTCGTGACCATACATCAAAAGAGTGGATGATTTATAGCCGCGGGTGGCAAAAATATTCGCGTTAATGTCAGAAAGAACGAAAAAGAATTCTCCTTTTTTCGAAAAATAATTTGTTGAGTATATTTAAGGATAAATTTATTGTATAAAAAGATTAGAATAAATTGTTAAGTTTTTGTACTGAGTGTTTATAAATTATCGAATCCAAGAACAAATATCGTAACAATATCATCGTTGGGAACAAATATTGACCTTTAAATAACAAAAAAATTAAGTATAGATAGAGCTTTGATATATTATTACCAAAAATACTAGGTCAGTCAGTCGTAAAAACGAGACACGTCCAAATAAAAAATAGGTGGTTTCATTAAAAAAAAATGTTTGTTTAATTTTAAAGTTATAGCGTAGCTGTATATTTATAAATAATTTTAAATTGTGCTTGTTGAGATGCTTAACAATCAATTTATAATTTTTTCGCATTTTAATAACAGAATAGGAGAGCCTTACCGCACTATTGGGACACACTATATGTAAATCACACAATTATTGAGAATATTTACAATAATAAGAGTGGCTACTAAAGCAAAGAATGGACAGGGTACTTGTTGTTAAAGCGCCCGAGGTGCTTTTGGAATGTAAAGTAGCTGCACTTATCGTAATGGTATTTACCTTCTTGCACCATCTACAAAATGACAGTTAATTCTTTCTTAACTGAAGCGCGTTTACTGACTTTCGTGCATAAATATATTTTTAGTGAACTTCTCTTAATAATATAAAAGGTGTTTTACGTCGAGTCATTGCAGTATATATCGAATGGATGAACTATTATTATAAAATTATTGATATTCATTTGCAAATAGGTTAATCGTGACTTTGGGGGAATCATGGCGATAGTCTTAGAGACATCTTGTCCCAATGTTGATTTTTGAGAATCATATGGATGAAATGGCTGTGAAACTTTCTGAAGGTATGTGATGGTCCAATCATTTTATGCCATACTCATACGGGGTCAATTTCGCTTTACAGCACGAGTATTTGCATTACAGAGAGATGTTGCTGTAAGAAAGGGTTTTGGAAAGCATGTCACGAAGAGTTTTAGTGACTTGAGCATATTTATTATTTCTTCTAGGTTTATCTACGAGTGTCTTATTTTTGCTATCTTATTTTAACTATCTTAATAATTCCAATCCCAGACGTGGCACAAGGCAGGGCTGACAAATAAAAATAAACTTTCTTGGACTCCAAAAAAGCCCTTACTCATCCAACAACTATGCACTTTTATTTTGTTATAAATTGCCTGCTGAAATAAGGCTACTTGTCGCTCTATCTTAAAGCTCTAGAGTCCGAAAGTACAGCTTTTATTCATTACATGAATTTTTAGACCTAAGTTTAGATAGGGATCATTTAACATGTAACAATATAACTGTGTTTTTTATAAGTATTATTTCCAAAATTTTAGTATAATGTTTACACCTTCGATCATGTCAAAGTATTTTAATAAATAATAAATAAATGGTGCTTTCAAATTCGTAATAAAATGCGTTACTATGAAAACGTATTAATGTTGAATTGTCAAACTTGACGCATATAAATTTAATTGCTGGTATTTTCGAAAACAAAACAATGTAAAATGATAAGTGATGATGAATTTTCCATTTCCGGGACTCCTCCATAGCTGGTTGAGGCAGTGAATACTGTTTCATTAGAATTATTGCCAAAGAAATCAAGAGAAAAGTACGAATATACATATAAACGTTTTATGGACTATCTGAAGAGTAAAAACACGAGTTCTTCTCGGATAATGTTGTAATGGCATACTTCCCAAACCTTTGTTTAAAGATGAAATCTTTAACATCGTGGGCCAATTATTAAATGTTAAAGTCAACCCATGCAATTAAACACAATGTAGATATATCTGCAAATTTAAAACTTCGTTCTTTATTAAAAGGGCAAGCTTAAGGTTATAGGGCAAAGAAATCTAAGATTTAAACGAAGGAAGAAATCGAAAAATTTATCCAGGAAGCTCCAGATAAACAAAATTTAACGATTAAGGTAATTTACAAGGTGTTAATTTCTATTTAGATTACACATTTATTCATTTTTTTGGTGGCTTTATTATTTTGTATTTCTGGGGCCTGTAGAATGGATGACTTAGTCCGAAGACCTAGAATCTAAGCTTTTAATTAGCATACCTGATTCGAAGACCAACAAACCAAGATCATTTGTAGTTAATTAGATGTATATTTATATATTATATGTATGTTTCGCTAAGACCAGAAAATATGGACAGTGACCGATTTTTCTGTAAATATCAAAGCGAAAAGGGTTGCAGACAAGTAGTAGGAATACGTCAATTTAAAAAAAATGCCTAAAATAGTTGCTATTTTTTTTTTTTTTAATGAAAATAGTCGCAAAAATGGTAGACCTATCGTGTGGGCCGCGGACGGCCCGCACTGCGACTATTAGAAGGGGAAGGGATTATAGAAAGGAAATAATTGTGGAAACGCTTTTTAAAAAGTTGCAGGTCATAGTTCTCTGGAAAAACTGATTTTGGAAGCTTATTCCATTCCGTAGCAGCCCTGTAAAAGAAGGATTCTTGATAAAGATTGGTCCTTGTAGTGTCAATCTTGAGACTAAATGGGTAAGACTGATCAGCGTGCCGAGTTCTTCGGCCGAATGTGGCCAATGGTGGTACAAGAGTTTTTATTTCTCTGGAGCATCTGCCATGGAAATATCTGTAGAGCAATGACTGGTCTGCAACTCTTCTTCTATGTTCTAGAGGGTGAAGGTATCTGTGAGAGTTGAGCTGTTTATCAAACGAATGGCTCTTTTCTGAATGGAATCTAGAAGACGAAGAGAATGCCTTGGTGCTGAACCCCAAATGTGCGAGCAATACTCCAGTAGAGGTCGGATTTGAGCCTCGTACGTCGTCAACAGTTGATCAGGAGTAAAAAACTTTCTATTTGCTATTTATTTGAACTTGAAAAATTCGACAGAATATGCTGGTCACTGCTTTCGTCGGTCTTCTGCAACAATATTCGTTTACTCTGGTGCCGACATAACTAGTTTAAAGAGGCATGGCGGATGGAAATCATCAAACGTTGCAAATAAAAATTTTACAGTACAAAATATGTGACAAATAAAATTTTCACTGTACAAAATATTCAACAAAATAACCCTACTACCTAGCATGTTGGCCAAAATGTTTCTCATAGTTCTAATAATGTTTCTTCAATTTTCAATAATTGTACTAACTGTCAAATAACTGTAAATATAACAAACTAATTGTAAAATGTATTCTGCAGTGAATTGAGCTTTTTAAAATATAAACTAATTCCTTATAAACAACGTGTTTTCAATCATTTATGTAGAACACTAACAACTGTAAGGAAATAGCTTTTCCTCACAGTAAGGAAATGAATATTTCCCAACAGTTAGGAAATCTGGACTTTTCTTTTAAGAAATTTTGTCTGGAATGTCAAAATTTCCTAGCAATTTGCGGAAAAATATGTTTTCAAACACAGTAATTTTTAAAATTTTAATTAAAATTATTTTACGTATTATTTGTTAGATTATTTCAACGGTATATACGGTGCGTTGCAATTTAAATAACCATAAAATAAATTATAGGAAAAAAACAAAAACGTGTTAAAAATAAAATGGGAAATAGTATTTCCCTATACTCCTTGTTTACTTTTAGCACATCCTTTATATTTAGATTCTTATAAAAGTAGATTTTATATCCTATAGAACATACAAAACATAAAAGGTTCCAATTAAATACAATGAAATGCATGGTTACATTCGTATCGTGCGATCCTCGTAGTTTTGAATCTCTGTCCTGAATGGCTGTCAAATTATAAAAACCGGAGCGGGATATCTTCCGGTTTGTCACGAATATTGGCAATATCGTGTTTTATATTATATAGTCAGCGATAAAAACGAAAAATGTCATCCACTTCACTATTTGGTTTTGGCATCATATACTTCACAAAAACGCTCTTCAATATGCCGCTATTAATAAAGCTTATGATTTGGACGCGATGTTTATTATTTTGTAGCGAAAAACGGAAAGAGTATGGCCGGTGAAATATTGTAGTCATTAAAATTTAGGTTAGGCGATCTGTTAAATACATTTTTTTATAAATATATTTTGAAATTTTTCTTCGCTAGGGATGTAAAATCGTTTTCCTTGGTTAAATAATTATACGACTGGGATGGTCCTACAAAAAAGTCTGATGACCATAAGTCTGGTGAGGTAGCAAGCCGCTCAGTGGGATGGCTCCATTTGTACCGTTTATTCTGCTTAGTTAGCTGGTGCTTCTACTAAACATGTACCAAATCTCTAAATATTATTTCTCAAAGGTGTTTTGTTTTGTGATCATGAAATAACGTATCAAAATTAATGTTTAATATAACGCTGAGCCATCTGTGGTATGCTGGCGACAAAATTATTATCGCTACAAGTTTCGAAGAATTGCAGACCAGGATTACTCAACTATTAAGAGCTTCGGAAGAAGTAGGTCTTAAGATTAATCTGCAGAAAACAAAGATAATGACGAATACACAGGACTTCAGACAGATAAGACTCAATGAGAAAAATTTGGAAACAGTAAGCGAATACATATACCTAGGACAAATAATGAAAGTAAACAAGGATAATCAAACTGCGGAAATTACAAGACGAATACGGCTGGCTTGGGCAGGTTTTGGAAAGCTGAACTGGATACTGAAAAATACAACAATATCTAAAACAAGAGTTTATGATCAATGTATCCTTTCTATACTCACTTATGGCTCACAAACATGGACTCTTACCGAGGCTAACATGGATAAAATTACAAAGAGCGATGGAAAGATCAATGTTGGGAGTAAAACTTAGAGATAGAAAAACAAACGAGTGGATTAGAAGTAAAACGAAATTGAAAGACGCAGGAGAACATGCCGCCCGACTAAAATGGAGTTTCGCAGGTCATAATGCCCGTCTGAAAAACAAAAGATGAAATAATGAAATACAGCAATGGAGACCATGGCTAGGTAGAAGACATAGAAAAAGGCCACAAATAAGATGGGGAGATGACATAAAAAAGATTGGCGGACTTCACTGGAAGCAATTGGCGGTGGATTAAAATGGGGGAGGCTTACGTCCAAAGTTGGATTACTTGAGGATAAATAAGAAGAAGAAGAAGAAGATGCCGCTTTGAATTGTCATTTATCAGTTCAATGTGAGCCTACTTCAAAATCGTGCTTAAAGTATTTTAAGGTTAGAGTGACTTGTTTTTTTTAGTTAAGTATGCAGATGGGGTTAATGGGATTAATTTAATTTTTTATATACATCATATCAAACAGTTTAAAATAATTTTAACAATATTTGTTCGGAAGATACTCCCATGATTTTCTGTGTAAATAGCTGTTTGTAAAATTGGACGTTTCGTCAACGAAATCGTGCTCAGGTAAATGTAGGTTGCCACTACATATTTTAATATTTTTCTTTGAAATTGTGATAACGAGTTCAGTGACTGTTTTTCTGTTAGAAAGAGGTCAACCGTATTAGTTTGTGAAATATTGATGCAAATCATATCTCGATATTCGCTCACTGAATGTTTTTCGCTTGTTTGCACATCACAAATTTATATAAAAACTAAAAACAAACGATAGACGTTTTAATACCGAAAATAATTGGGCAAAAACGGTTCCGAGCTGAGGCTATTCTGGGTCAGTGGTTTTTATTTCTAGAAAAATAAAATCTCCAATAAACGCTAGTATAAGGTGAATTACAGCGAAGCTACATACATAAAGTCACGCCTTTTTCCCATAGGAGTAGGCAGAGACCACTTCCTTTCACTTGCTACGGTTCTTACACACATCTTTTGCTTCCTCTACTTTCATCAGTGCTCTCATACATGCTCATCGGTTGTTGGTACTCTTGACCTGGCCTTTCTTCAAAACAATGTTGATCTAATCGAGATATGTTCTCCGAGGTCGACCTCTACCGACTTGTCCATTCACACTCGCCTTATAAATTTGTTTCGTCAATCTTCTTTCATTCATCCTTTCTACGTGTCCAAACCATCTAAGTATTCCTTTATCTATCTTTGTAACCACATCTTCTTTTACACCACAGCATTCTCTTATCTCAATATTCTTTACTTTTCCAACCAAGTCACTCCGGCTATACTTCTCAGACTACTCATCTACGCAGCATTAATTCTATTTTTATGTTTCTTCTGCCAAACCCAACATTTACTACCAAACATAAGTGTGGGAACCAACAAACACACCTCTATGCATCGCCAGACGTGCTTTTGTTGACACTTTCTGGTTGTTCATAATGCTATGCAGTGCCCCATTAATTTGTTTTCCTGCCAACACCCTTCGCTCAATGTCACTGTCATACTTTTCATCTCTAGTAAACTTTGAACCCAAGTACACAAATTCACTAACAACAAAAATATTAGACATAAAAAAAAATAATAATTAATAGTATTTGTCGAAAATAGCGTATGTTCGCATTCATTGAAATTATTGGAAATACGAAATTTGAGCAAAAAGTGGAAAAACTTACGTATTTTTTGAAAATTTTGACGTGAAACTTAATGAAATAATTTTGCCAAAAAAATAGTTTTGCTCGCAAAATTGTGAAATTAAATTTCTCTGAAAATCGCAAGCCTTTAATCAATATTTGGTAAAAATAGCTTCTTTTTGAAATTTCACTATTTTGCGAGAAAAATGAAAGTCAGTAATTAACAAAAACAATTGGAAGCTATCTGCTGAAACAAAACATATAAAGGAAAGAAAAATTCCTTAACATGTGAATTAACACGCGGCAACTGCTGCAAAACCAAAAAATGAAGACAAAGTGTCTTAAACTAAGGTCGGAATGCGGGTTGGAATAAATGGGTACCTCCGCAATAAACTGGCGATGCTAGCGCCTTACAGAATTCTAAAGATCCAACCGTGGAAGCGGGAGTTAAATCCACTAGATGGCAGTGAATGTTTTATTTTAACAAATATTTAACAGTATTAACTACAATTACAATAGTATTAATAAAATATAGATTGCTTTCTGTATTCAGATTTATATTTGGACAAGTGAGACCGAATTTGAATATTTTGACAGGACAGTAGCTTGAAATTATTTAAAATAAACAAATGATTGATCGTAAGCGTCCTATGTAAATATATGTTATATATGACCAAGCCTGCATACCGGGGGTTCGAAGACGATTAAATAACTCGGATTTAGGTCCATTTTTTCCTAGTCACGCAACATGATAGGTTATTTTCTTTTCAAGAAACTAATTAGGTACTTGCGTATTGATTATTCATTTGAAACGAGTTTGGAGAGAGAAAGAGAGAGAGAGATCACCAAGTTTAAGACAAAACGGTAATTCGACTGTTTTGGGGACTTCGAATGCTAACAAAAGTTTCTCTCGAGAATTGCTGATTGTTTTGTCTAAACTACCGGACACACAGAAGCTACTGTTTCTTTGGAACTCTGCACGTAGAATTGTATACATCCATCTGGTTACCGCAGAGTTTCTGTGAAATGCAACAAAAACATACATTTTCGACCAACGATTCACGTCTACAATAGATGCAAATGTTGTTTGTACCGTATTTTAAATCTAATTTATAAAATTCTAAACGTATTCTATCGCGTAAAGTGCAAATTCCATTCTCGCTTGTTCGGTTTGTTTGAACAAATAAACGAATTCAATAAATCTTCGCCTCTTAGATACATAGTTGTTAAGTCCTTTAATTCCAAATACCAACATTATTAATTGACATATGACATATTTAAATAAATAAAGGTGAATATTGTCACGTGCCTATTTTTTTTTCCCATCTGCCGTTTCATTATGATAGTCTGGCGTTCGTAATTAGCTTTGCATACTGCATTTGGTTCGTTGTATGTAGTGTTGCCTATCTAGTAGTAATAGAATTCGATTATTAATAGCTGTGACATTTTTGCTAATCGATGGAGATTAGGTGTTATTAGACTTCGCCTTGATTATTGGCCTCGATTGTCGTGTGTTGTCAGATATATTATTGTTGGTTTGCTTGGGCTGGCAATTAATGCGGACGAACGCGATTATGAACTAGGAACTTAGACGTGAAAAGGTTGGCTGACGCGTGTCCCGGGTGATTTTCTGATATCCGGTCTGGGAGTGAGGAGTGATCATCAGTCGTTTGGTGTCAGTGGTGGAAGTCGGTTGAGAGTCTTTGGAAGGATTTGATATTAACACGTGAGCGGAACTTCTACGGTTTTTTTCTTTCATATCTGGCTGTATTTGGGGCCATCTTTATTGGATTAGGAAGATAAACCATTTAATTCTTAACTTGACCATTCTGTCGTGCCTATGTGGTAAATATTTTTTGGTTATTGGGGTCGAGTTAAGATCACCTCGTGTGGGATTTGATGAAGTGAAGCCATCGTGAAGTACCACGTGCCGTTCCATCCACATCGACGATAAATTTCAGTGTCATAAAGACTTGCCTGGTAATTTTAGCAGAAATTATTATGATAATACTACTTGGTGTTTCGGTTCTTGGATCATCGATGTTACCGTGACGTCTCAGTGAAGTTTTCAATTGGTTACATGGTATTGAATTTAATTTTATCAACTTATCAGTTATTATGTGCTTGATCTAAGTGTTTTCAATAATTTAAAAGTAACAAGTTATTTTCATTAAATTTGTACCTGCTCCCAGTGACGTCTCAATGAAGTTTTCAATAGTTTAAAAGTAACAAATTATTTTTTCGTTAAATTTGTACCGGCTCCAAGTTGAATCTGAATTTATATATTACCGAATATAATTTATGTGGTTATTGTGAGAGTTTTAAAATATTATTCTTGTTGCAAGTCCATTTATTTTGTATTCCTTTTTTTTTGTGTTAATCTTCTGCTATCAGGAATTCTATATAAAACCAATTATTTTAGAAATTTTAAATATTGTGAACATTTTCTTTTTGTTGTTTTTTTTTGTTTTTTTATTTTAATTCTCTTTTGTACCTCATTAGGTTTTTATTACTGTCTGGAAGATTGTTATAATTAATTTAAATATTATTTTAAGAAAGTGTATTAAATTCGTTTAAACCACTTTACGAAAATACAGAATTTATTGTAAAAAAAAATCAGAACATCATTTTTTACTTAATTAATATATTGCAGTAATTGTAAATATAGTTTTATTTATCTAGTTCACCATAATTGTTTGTTGTTTTTCGCGTGGCTCTGCTGGTGCCTACAAGACCTAGGGGTTTCCGGATTGTACCGTCTTAAGTCGGTGGCGCGGCTCACTTTTAGATTTTTTTTTTCTTCTACCCTCTACGGCTGAGCTCGGGCATAATTTGCCAGTAGAGAGACCACTAGCAGAGTACTCTTTAGAGAACCAAAAAAAAAAGACGTGGCAATATAAAAGGAAAACTTGAACGTATTTCTTATGAAAAAAAACGTGGTTATCTATCACAAAAAAGAATGTGAGTTTTAATTAATTTTAAATTCCAAACTAGACTTGGAGCTGCCGCTTTTCCAATAACGAATCGTTAGGCTTATTGTGCGTTCTCTTTGGAGAACAAAATATGCTTGGCGCTATTTAATTTTCATTAAACATCTTCGCTAAGAACTTTATCTTAAATGTTTTGCTAAACTATATGTGAAAAAGGTAGTAATTGTTTTAAAACATAAAGTGAGTAACTAATATATAGAAGCATAAAATTATAGAAAACTATAGTACTATTATGGAAAACTTTAAAAAAATTTGACAGCGAAAATAAATATAAAAATGTATAAAACTGATTTTGAAAGAACCAGCTAATTTTTATATTTAAATACTTCCATTCAGAAGCTATTTACCTATTTACTGGTTGGTGCGTGTTATAAAGTATAGATTTCGTGACTAGCGCTTTTCGAGTGGTCCTTCATGTATACTTGGTAATAGTCGGAATTGTTGATTTGTCTCTTCGAAGGACAAACATGAGTTTGTTTACGCTGATAAGGGGTAACACCTCGAAACCGGTCCATAGTTGGTCACTTCGAATGGATAAATTTAATAATTTTTTCCTTTACTTTACTAGCATTTGTATATCACCCGAAATAGGATTATGCACGATTATTTTCTGATGGATAATCGACCCACATATACCTATAGTATAAGTTAACATGCAGCGAAATTTGCTGGTTCTTTAAAAATCAGTTTTATACATTTTTAATTATATGGAAGCAAAATCAAGGAAGTACTGTTCAGTCCCTTAGTGTACTTTTTACTGTACATCTCCTTAGAGATAAAAAAAGTTTGTAAAACTGTCACGTGCCTATTTTTTTCCCTTCTACAGTTCCATTATTAATTGGGTCTCTGATAGTTTTGTATTCCTCAGGTACTCGTAAATAGTTTCGCTTACCGTATTTTGTTGTAATTTAAATATATCACTCGTTGTAAATAGTGTTGCATACCTTGTAGTGATGGGATTCAATTATTAATGGCTGTGGCATTTTTATTGATCGATGGAGATTGAGTGGGGGTTTTTGTTATTAGATTTTGCTTTGATTTTTGGCCTCGATTGTCGTGTGTTGTCAGCTATATTATTGTTTGGTTTGCATTTCTGTGTGGATGGGCTGGCTATCAACACGGACGAGTGCGATTATGAGTTTGGAACATAGATTTGCGAAGATTGTTGGTTGACGCGTGTCCCGTGTCATTTCTTTATATCCGGCCTGGGAGTCAGTAGTTTAGTGAGTCGTTTGGTGTCAGTCTTAGGAGTCGGGTGGTGGTGAGAGTTTTTTGGAACGATTTGATATTAACACGTGAGCAGAACCTCTACGGTTTTTTTTTCATATCTGGCTGTATTTGGGCCATCTTAATTGGATTTTGAAGAAAAACCATTTAATTTTTAACTTGACCATTCTATCTTACCTTTGTTGTTGATATTTTGGATTTTGGTGTCGAGTTAAAATAACCGCATGCGGGATTTATTTAAAGGAAGCCATTGTTAATTAGCAGGTGCCGTTCCATAACCCAAACCGGCCACAGGAGTAGTAAATTCGTATACCCAAAGGTTACAAGTGATTTATTTTAGAATATTTAAACGACGTGATTTGTTTTTGACACCACGATTAAGTTTTGTTTTAATTTATTAATATGGTACACTGTTGAAAACTATTTATTGCATTGGATAATATGCCAAGGCTGAACTTTGATTAAAGTAATATTCTCAATAGTTCCAAGTAAAAATGTTTTCTTCATACTTATTTGTAAATATCCTAAAATATTGCTATTTTGAAGGACAGCCATTGTAAAAAAAAGAAATATTTTTAAATAAGCTCGATTGTTTTAACAGTGTAAATCTCTATGTAAATGGTAAAAAAAAAACGTGAGTAAATTAGCAGCCGTACGTGAACGTTTGATTAAGTATTATTAAAAAGTTGACTTGTATACGTTTTTTTTGGTAACTTGATAAAGTTTGTTGTTCTTACCTTTGTTTTAGTTATTTTATGGAATCGTAAACTTTGGATTTTTTGATTTATTGTTGTCTGATAAAGTTGTAAATTTTAAAGTTTCGATTTATTGTTAGCTGTTGATTTTGATTATATTTGTTATAAGTTTATTATTGAACTGTGTGCCTGGATTTATTGTTGGCTGTTAATTTTGGCTATATTTGTTATAATTTTGTTATTGAGCTGTGTATTTTGATTTATTGTGTGAGTAAAGTATCCAATATATTTTTGCTATAATTTGGTTCACCATAATCTTAGTTGTTTATCGTGTGGCTCTGCTAGTGCCTATAAGAACTAGGGGTTTTCGGCTTGAACCGTCTAAGTCGGTGGCGCGGCTCACTTTTATTTTCCTTTTCTTTCTTCTACCCTCTACGGCTGATCTCGGGCATAATTTGCCAGTAGAGAGACCGCTGGCAGAGTACTCTTTAGAGAACGAAAAAGACGTGGCAAAACATTAAGAAACATACTGAAAATTAAAAAACCCGTTAAACATTCATCTATCAACCAGGTTGTATAACCTCGCACTAAAATATGCGATAAGGAAAATTAATTATGGAAATCTGAGAACAGGGAACAAGTTATTGCTTATGCAGTTGATATGGTGACAATCACAAAAATAATAAAAATCATCTAAAAGATCTTAAATGAAATTGTAGAACAAGGAAAAACGATGGGATTAGAGATAAACAAAAAAAAATAAAAATAATAAGACAATACAAGGAAGTATTCAAATAGGAATACATAAATAAATGGAAAAGTTTAAATATATGGGAACCACAATAAATAGAACGGGAGACAGGAAACTTGATATAGTAGACCAAAAAAGACTCATGAATAAAAAAAATATGCAATAAATATTAGGACCAATTAAAATCACAGAAGGCGAATATAAGTACATACAATTAAACAAATAAAAAAATTAAACAAGTAACAAAAAAAAATTGAATAGAATAGAACTTTATTTGGCACTAATGGCTGTAACATAATCATACATGAATCTTACATTTAATATTTCACACATAAACAATATTATCTATTCATTGAAATACATTTTTCTTGGTCTTGCTTTAAAATTTTTTAAATTTTCTGATGTCTTTACTAACATACATATAGTGACGCTTTTTTCCTGTAGGGGTAGGAAGATACCACTTTTTTCCACTTCCGCTACGGTTCTCACACACATCTTTCGCTTCTTTTACCTTCATCAGTGGTCTCATGCATGCTCGTCGGTTGTTGATACTCTTGACCTGGCCTTTCTTCAAAACAATGTTGATCTGATCGAGATCGATGTTCGCCGAGCAGTCGACCTCTACCGACTTCCGTCCATTTACACTAGCCTTACAAATTTGTTTCGTCAATCTTTCTTCATCCATCCTCTCTAAGTGCTCAAACCATCTAAACATGCCTTTATCTATCTTTATAATCACATATTTTTTCACACCACAGCGTTCCCTAATTTCACTATTCTTTACTTTATCCAACCGAGTCACTCCGGCTATACTTCTCAGACTACTCATCTCCGCAGCATTTATCTTATTTTCACGCTTCTTACGCCGAATATTTACTACCATACATAACTGTGTCCTTTTGCTGATGTGTTCTTGCAAGTAATAAGGAGCTTGCTTTTAAAAATTAGTACCTACTCATGTAGAATCTTCAAAATTCGCATCGCTTTAATCTGAAGTAGCTGTAATCGATGTATTTGGGCAGATGAAAAGGAGAGAAGTATGGACATGCAGTAATTAAAATGTGGTTACATAAAAATTTTCCACACCTTGGGTAAAGGTTTTTACAAATTTTACAAAAGTGCCCGACTTTTTGCAATTTTGTAACATAAAAAATTAATACATAATAATTAACGAACCGTCAATTGTTAGCACAAAATTCCCTTGATTGAACCTATAGTACAATTAATTTTGCTACCTTATATCATCATACAATGTTTTTTGAGTATTTATTTTAAGCTTATTGGCTCTGAGCAAGCTACTCAAAATATCTTAACTCATTATTTATGGCTTCAACCATATTGTTATAACTGTAATAAAAATATCGCAATCCAGGTTTAGATGGTTTGGGTACGTGAGATGAGCAGGGAATGAAACATTGGTTCATTTAATATTACAATAGGACCCAGGAGTTGTAAAAAGTCCTGAAAGATCCATTATTTATTAAATTTATGTTTCTAGAGAGCTTCTTAGTTTTTATCAATTTGATAGGTGTCGGTATATTTTTCATAGCTCATTGCTTGCGCAAATTATAATTGTGTGGTGGCCACCTCTGGCTTTGGCTTCTCACATTCATATTATATCCAGTACAGCACATTAAATAATTGTCATCTCGGGTGTAAATAGGTGAGACTCTGTTTAATATAATATATGCATTAATGTTTGATCAAAGAAGATTTGTCGCTGTATCTAGAGCGACTATTCACAGAATTTACCACATCCAGTGGCCCCGATTTGAATAATAACGCATGCATTATAAATTATTAGATAGGGAAACAATATATTGCCGTTTGGTCCATTACTTTGCTTCGTCGTCGTAGAAGACGACAGTCGCAGAAACCGAATTTAAGCTGGTTTATCTGTGGCACATTAAAGCAGAAAGCGAAAGAGCAATGAAATATTTACGCTGGAATAAACAGGCAGTATTTAAAAATTGGATCATATTTTTATAAAGCTTATGGGCTAGGAGTCTCAACAAAAGACCCTTATAACTGGTCTCCAAAGGCTAGACTCCGTAAGGAGTGTCGTGGTTTTTCTTATCCTATCGTGGTGAGGAGTAAACTTTGGTCAACATTGTCTATGTATCGGGTGAGCCTATGTAAGGGGTGAGCGGTAGTTTAATACGAGCACTGAAATCACTTTACGAGGATTCCACTGCTTGTGTCAGGATAAACGAAGCTTACGCGGACTGGTTTAACATCGAAAAAGGTGTTAGACAGGGATGTGTGGCTTCGCCATGGCTATTTAACTTATACATAGACGATTGTATAAAAGATTTGAAAGAGAGTGCGTATGGATTGAAAATGAATAATTTGATCGTCAAATGCCTTCTTTACACCGATGATCAAGTCATATTAGCGTCATCTGAAGAGGAGTTGCAGGCGATGGTTAATGTTATGCATGATGCTCTAAAAATCAAAGGGATGAAAATAAATGTAAGCAAAACGAAAATAATGGTTTTTGAAAGAGAAGAAAGCATGATAAACTGTGAAGTTCTAATTAAAAGAGAGAGAGTGTAACAAGTAAATGAGTTTCTATACTTGGGTTCAAAGTTTACGAGAGATGAAAAGTAGACAGTGACATTGAGCGAAGGGTGTTGTTAGCAAAACAAATGAATGTGGCACTGCATAGCTATATATATATATAGCCAGAAAGTGTCAAATAAGGCACGTCTGGCTGTGCATTGAGGAGTGTTGGTTCCTACACTTATGTATGGTAGTGTATGTTGGATTTGGCAGAAGAAGCATAAAAATAGGATTCATGTTGCGGAGATAAGTAGTCTGAGAAGTATAGCCTGATTGACTCGGTTGGATAAGGTAAGGAATAGTGAGATAAGAGAACGTTGTGGTGTAAAAGAAAATGTGGTTACAAAGATAGATGAAGGATTGCTTGGATGGTTTGGACATGTAGAAAGGATGAATAAAAGAAAGATTGACAATACAAATTTATAAGGCGAGTTTGAATGGACAAATCGGTAGAGGTCGACCTCTGCCAACATATCTTAATCAGATCAACATTGTTTTGCTCTGTTTGGAGCCCAACCATAGTCGCCTATTCTGGCGATGATTCTATATGATCTCTTGTTCCACTATTCCCAAGATTGGTTTTTCGCAGCACATTCGCTATACTACAAAAAGGTACTTGACCAAATTGGTCTCCTTCTCGGACTAATAAATCAGCCTCTTTAATGTTGGTACTGGTCACTTTGTTTTGACTGCCCAACTTTCGTAGTGTAACCAGTAGTAATGAAAACAGTTATTTATATTACTTAAATACTGCTTCTGTGTCTCTAATGTAATAGTAGGTATTAAAAAAAAGCACAGAAACTTTTTCGTCGTAGCCATATCGTTTTAAATTTTAAACAACTCATATCCTGAAGATGGTTTCTAGCCAAAACGAGTAAGCGTTAAATATTGTTTCTTATTGTGAAAATTTTAAATTTTTTTGTTGTTGGAAATCCGAAAAACTATCAGTGGTACAAAATTGCCCTAAGAACGTTTTGGTTCTGCGATTGCACCTAATCGAGTTATTAATATTTTGCACCAAACGGCGTTTCATTGCGAGATAGGCTCGTTTAACATATAGAGGGCGAGTATCAATTATTTTTGAACTGCTCTCAGGCTACTACGATTTGCATAATGCCTGCTTGAACGGGGAAAAATTGAGGAGCGGATAAACACGGTTGAATGGAAAGAAGGTAACAAAAGTAACGGAATAAAAAAAACGATGTTTAAGCCGTGGTGAATTTTTAATTGCTTCATTTACCCAGAAAATTCGCACTGAATAAAGTATGCAAATTCTTAATAATAGACACCGAATGGGATGTTTAAGGAGATTGAATTTTAATTAAGTTGATTTACAAGAGATTTTATTTTACCTGAAAAATCAGGTTATCGACACATAATTTAATATGGAAAATTGTTGATTTTTCGATAAAAATTTTCTGCGATCATCTTTCTACAGCATAAATTTGTTCTTAATTATCTAGTATTTGCTGTGTAAATTTTATATAAATAAATAATTTATTAATAAACAAAAAAAATGTGAACATCAACTCATAATCAATATTTCTCTATTTGGGCGAGCAAAAATAGAAAGTATATTGAATATATTGGGAAAGATTCATTTAAATAATTTAAAGATTGTTTATATATTATTAAACTCGTACTAAACACTTAAAAGGTGGATGTGATCTTTATCTTAAAGAAATCCAATAATTATTTACATGTACGAGGTGTGACAATAAAGTTTTCGAACTCGTAAAATGTCACTTATAAGGCTCAGACATATTTGTGGAAGTTGAACGCAGTGAAGAAGGTCCCTCAAAAAAGTACGATGTTTAAGTAACAAAATTTTAGCAGATTTGGCCAATGGAACGATCTTAAACGTTCTTCAAAAAACCCTCAACACATTAAAAAGATGGTGCCAGAGAAAACGGATGTCAGTTAATCCCCAAAAAACTTTAATCATTCCATTTACAAAACGGAGAAAGCTGTTCGGCAACCTATTCTTTTCGGAAAAAGCATTCCATTTGCGGTGGAAGTGAAATATCTAGGTGTAGTTATGGATAAAAGACTTACCTGAAACTTCTACCTAGAAAACACTATAAAAAGCCAGATCCAGTAGTAGTGGATCTTCCTTTAACAAATCCACATGGTAAAAGCACAAAAAAAAGCATCGGCCGGTTATGAAACCCGGACCGCCCACATGGCAGGCGATTTGTTTTGCGCGCATGCGTAGTTCACGCACTAGTTCTATCTCTCTAACTGTCATGCAAAGGATCCCATTTCGCTACGCGAAGATTTCTACTAAATTGCACTACCCTTAAACAGCGTTAAGGAACTTCGTTCCAAATATAATAAAATTAATCTTCTTTAACTAAATATTGCTTCAGTTTACTGGCTCCATATTAAAGTATTTGGTAACAACCGCTAGATGAATTTTATAGAATTTTTATCTTAAAAATATTGTTGACTTTATTGTAAGCAATTGTTTACAAATTATTACAATTTAAAAATTGTAAATTAGCTTGATAAAACCCTACCTAAAAGTTCTGGTTTTTTATTCGTGAAAAATATGTTAAAGCAGCTTCTAATTAAGTGACTTTGAAAAAAAGTGGCCCGTTTGTCTCAAGGCCTCACGAAAAAGCAATTTCAACACCTTATTATGCTGTACGATAACACCCATCATTAAAATCCTTAACCGATATTATTTTCGCAAGTATCGTGCGCACGATCGCGACCCAAAATGGTGAGAACAACTAATTTCAATATTAAACTTATTTTTTATATTATTATCGTTATTACACGAATTAAAATTGTAAACTTACCTCCTGTACAATCTTATTGAGACATGATGTAAGAGTTTAGTCGCAGATAGATGTTGTAAGTAAATAAATAAATTAGTCTGGAAGTCTGGAAACGACCAATTATCTCCTAAATTTGTAGTCCTACATACATACATATAGTCACGCTTTTTTCCCGTAATAGTAGGCAAAGACCACTTCCTTTTACTTCCGCTACGCTTCTTACACACATCTTTTGCTTCCTCTACTTTCATCAGTGCTCTCATACATGCTCGTCGGTTGTTGGTGTTCTTGACCTGGCCTTTCTTCAAAACAATGTTGATCTGATCAAGATATAATCGCCGAGGTTGACCTCTATCGACTTCCGTCCATTTACACTAGCCTTATAAATTTGTTTTGTCAATCTTCCGTCATACATCCTTTCTACGTGTTAAATCATCTAAGCATTCCTTTATCTAGCTTGGTAACCACATCTTCTTTTACACCACAGCGTTCTCTTATCTCACTATTCTTTACTTTATCCAACCGAGTCACTCCGGCTATACTTCTCAGAGTACTAATCTCCACAGCATTAATCCTATTTTCATGCTTCTTTTGCCAAACCCAACATTTACTACCATACATAAGTGTAGGAACCAACAGTCCTCTATGTACAGCCAGACGTGCCTTTTTGACACTTTCTGGGTGTTCATAAAGCTATGCAGTACACCATTCATTTGTTTTGCTACCAACACCCTTCGATCAATGTCACTGTAATACTTTGCATCTCTCGTAAACTTTGAACCCAAGTATAGAAACTCATTTACTTGTTACACTCTCTCTCTCTTTTAATTAGAACTTCACAGTTTATCATGCTTTCTTCTCTTTCAAAAACCATTATTTTCGTTTTGCTTACATTTATTTTTATCCCTTTGATTTTTAGAGCATCACGCATATCATTAATCATCGCCTGCAACTCCTCATCAGATAACGCTAATATGACTTGATCATCATCAGCGTAAAGAAGGTTTTTGACGATCAAATCATTCATTTTCAATCCATACGCACTCTTTCATATATTCTAAACAATTGTCTTGAAAAAAGTTTCAATGTTAAACCAGTCCGTGTAAGCTCCGTTTATATTGACACAGGCAGTGGAATCCTTGTAAAGTGATTCCAGTGCTCGTATTAAACTACCACTCTGTCATATAAAAGCGCAATAGACCTTCTGACTTCTAGCCAAGAATTTTTCGACCATACCTCGTAATGAATTGTACAAAATTTGGGATAAGCTCTTTTTAAGATACAAAGATTCCAGATTTGACATTTGCAATGCTGTCAGATTTGCCGGTTTGGGAAAGTATCGTTGAAAAAATTGGCTACTTCACTGGAAGATCTTTTTTTGTCGCCGTACCCTCTCATCATTAAAATAGTAATTCGTTTTTTTTATTAACAACTATTTTAGAGAAGCAATTTACCTTGCAGAACTTTTCCAAACAGATCAAACTACTTTATTTAATATTGTAAATTGTGAACAAATGTCAAAATCACAGCATTCTAGATTTAAACATTTAAATTTCTTTAAATCAACATGTTTTGCACTATTTTATTTTTTTAAGACCTTTTAGACTACATAAAATCATTAGTGTTACATATAAAGGAACTTTTATTGAAGAGGAGATTCCAATAATGACTGAATATACAGAGTTATGTATTTAAAAAAGCAAAGTAATTAATAATATTAGAGAAACGATAAATCTGACAACATTGCAAATGTCAAATCTGGAATCTCCGTATCTCAAAATAAGCTTATGCCAAATTTTGTACAATTCGGACTAGCAATTTACGAGACAATTGGCCGTTTCTAGACTTTTGGTCCACTCAACATTTCTCTGTTTTTCACCATTCGTCTCAAGATTTCCTCGTTCGTTACTCGGTCGGTCCATGGTACTCTTTTTTAAATTTAAACTGTTGTCAATATGTTTATTAATTTTTCGTGTTAAACTTTGTCAAATGCTTTTGTATAGTCAACATAGCAAAGGAAGACATGTTTCTGCCCATATCGATAGTTCTGTATCAAAACTCGGATACCGAAAAGAGCCTCTCTCGTCCCCATCCCACTTTTAAAGCCAAATTGGGTATCTTTAAGAGTAAAAGTGCTCGTTTCTGTTCGTTTTATAAGGTTTCAGTAGGTACTATAAATTAATAGCCTTAGTGTATTAAAAGTACTTTTGTAAAATGAAATTGTAATTTTAACGATACGAGTAATTAAATTACAAATGAATTGCAATTAAAGAGTAAGTAATTAATAACTGCTTTAATGAAAGTGATTCAATTACTTCTTTTAGTGATTGTAATTAATTACTTAACAGCATTGCAGAATGGTAATCTTAGTGAATAATTACGGGTTTTGCAAAATAAACAAAAACCGATAGGTAACGAAATACTATTATCCTTCGGTACACAAGTATACAAGGATTCAGTTTTTTATCCTAATAAGTAGGTACAATAAAAACACGACGATCGTTGAAGAGACAAGAAATACTGTTTCGAATTCCACCTAATCTGAAATTACCCACTTTGAATCGCAGCATTGTGGTGCAGGCGACAGGATTTGGCGCGCTATCTAGCGAAGAGATAGGGAATTACCGTGGCGAGGCAAGCACCTTCGAGAAATGAGATTTTTACTCAAGATAAAGATATTTTGCAGTTTCTTGCCTTAATATAAATGCTAAGATCCGCTTAAATGGCGATTGTTGTTTTATTAATGAGCTGAGGTTGTTTTATGAGGTCACACCAACCCCTCCAAAAAAAAAAATAGGAAGCATAAATCGACGAGGTCTTTTTGTCTACACCGTTACAACCAGAAAGACAATTTAAAAAGTTTCTCTCGCAAATTAAACATCCTACGAAGACGTGCTTGGAAATTGGATATAAAATAGACTTAAAGTGACTTTATAGCAACAAATTTGGTCACTTGGTATGTCCATCTCTCCTTAATCTATTCAATTGAATAATTAGTATCTCCAGTGCCAACTACAACTACTACGTTTCTTAAAAGTGTGATAAATAAAATTAATTTTTTCGTTTTTATTTTTGCTTTCAAATAATGTATCATTTGTTTGTTTATAAAATGTAGAAGGTTGATGGAGATGACTTTAAATTGACACTTTTTGTGTAAATTTTTAAATATCCGAGATTCTTTGCGCGTGACACCCAATGACAATAAAACATGACTTTTACTGTGTTTGACCGTTAGACAGGAGAGTAGTAAAATAGTAGTCAAATAATAAATTCGTAAATTAGATTTTAAAGCGAAAAGACGGGCTATCAATTCGTACCATTTTACTTCTTCTTTGAGGTGCCATGACCGTTTAGCGATCGTTGGCGATCATTCTGGCTATCATGTTTGCAATCATTATTTTGTTGGTAGCCACTCGGAAAAGTTGTATAGTGGTAAGACCAAACCACTGTCTGAGATTTTGAAGCCAGGAAGTTCTTTGTCTGCCGGGGCGTCTCTTACTATTAATCTTACCCTGTATTATAATATATAGAATGTCATACTTTTCTGGGTATCTCATGATATGCCCGAAATATTCAAGTTTTCTTTGTTTTACAATATTAACCACTTCTGTATCTTTATGCATTTTTTTAAGCACCTCCTCGTTTGTGATCTTTTCCACCCAACTTACTCTTAGCATTTTCCTGTACAACTACATCTTTAAAGCTTGTAAGCTTCTGTAAGAATCCAGCTCTCGACTCCATACAAAAGAACCCAGGGTTCCAGGGTTCCATCACCCACCTTATTTCTTTTACACATCAACGCCCTCTTCAAAACCACCACGAACCCCATTTACAGTTTCGCAGACGACAGCACACTTGTCTCAACTTTCATATCCGATCGATCACTTTCGGTGAATGATACAAATAGACTCAGGCAGGAACAGGTTAAATCCATCAATAGAGATCTTAAAGCAATCGTCGAGTGGGGAACCAACTATCTTGTTCAGTTCAACGTCCAAAAAACACAAAGTGTCACGTTTTCCAAGAAAGTGAATTCCTCAAATCATCCCATCACAATGTCCGGTAATACCCTTGAACCAAGTCCCTCCATCTCGATTTTGGGAGTCACGGTGTCCAATAATATGTCTTGGCACGACCATGTTGCTAACATCGCAAAGTCGGCAAGCCAGAGGCTAGGTTTTCTGTGGAAAGCCAGAAAGTTTTTTACTCCTGATCAACTGTTGACGACGTACAAGGCTCAAATCCGACCTCTACTGGAGTATTGCTCGCACATTTGGGGTTCAGCACCAAGGCATTCTCTTCGTCTTCTAGATTCCATTCAGAAAAGAGCCATTCGCTTGATAAACAGCTCAACTCTCACAGATACCCTTCACCCTCTAGAACATAGAAGAAGAGTTGCAGACCAGACATTACTCTACAGATATTTCCATGGTAGATGCTCCAGAGAAATAAAAACTCTTGTACCACCATTGGCTACATTCGGCCGAAGAACTCGGCACGCTGATCAGTCTCACACATTTACTCTCAAGCTTGACACTACAAGGACCAATCTTCATCAAGAATCCTTCTTTTACAGGGCTGCTACGGATTGGAATAAGCTTCCAAAATCAGTTTTTCCAGAGAACTATGACCTGCAACTTTTTAAAAAGCGTATCCACAATCATTTCCTTTCTATAATCCCTTCCCCTTCTAATAGTCGCAGTGCGGGCCGTCCGCGGCCCACACGATAGGTCTACCCTTTTGCGACTATTTTCATAAAAAAAAAAAAACTGGAAAGACATATGCTCTGATTATCCTCATTTG
Source organism: Agelastica alni (assembly GCA_950111635.1). Classification (NCBI taxonomy): domain Eukaryota; kingdom Metazoa; phylum Arthropoda; class Insecta; order Coleoptera; family Chrysomelidae; genus Agelastica; species Agelastica alni. The sequence continues at coordinate 6,452,249 of OX467712.1, read as the reverse complement.
CAGGGCAATCGATAGATCGTGACTGGTAAAAAGTTTTTTTATGCGAATAAATGTTGCCTAAACCCAACCTAACCATTTTACTAAATAAGTGCAATACACATTCGGCAGATTAGACTTCTAGGAAATACAAGAATGACCGTTCCCCAGGATTAGAATCTAGTCATAATCCCGCTTGCAGGAAAGGGTAAGAGTTGTGGTTTTTTATTGTTATTGGTGAGGTTACTAAAAATAAATTATAACCTTAAAATTACAGTCCACATATGCTTTAACCTCGTACACCCTTTCTGCATTACAATTTAACCAAAAAAGAAGTAACCAGCTTCGCGTATGACAGAAAATTATGTAGCGCGACATGATCGAATTTTCCAATTTTCGAATAGACGAGTCTGTGGCTCTATGCACATATAGTAAATGTAACGTATCGAAATTGTAAAATTAGATTAATCTTTGAAGTTGGCAGTTCGAATCCTCGACTAAAAAAAGTTTATTGAAGACTCGAGAGGGTAATAGAGATACCGTGACGTTACTTATTGACTGCATTTGTGCATCAGGTAACTATGAAATAAGTGAATCAGGTATAATGAAATGTTGGTTTGTCGGTAAAACGTACTAAGCGATTGTCACCAGGAATTATTTTACCTCATTAAGAAGGTAAATTATTATTTTAATTCCAATGAAATCTTTATAAAAGAAAATTAAATTTCATTACAATTTGTATTTACAGGAAAGTAATTGATGAAAGGCCGATGTATCTCTTATCTCTGTATCCCGAAGAGACAGTTGTTTCATTAGGGTAAGAAGGATTAAAAAAGAACACCGGCCAAACCGAGGTGGGACTAGGATTTTTTAAATGTATCATTTTTAGGTTTGCCATTGTCAGTTTATCTTTTTGCATCTTTCATCAGTAAATACAGACCATTATGTTCGCATCTCGCCCATATTAGCTCACGTCAAAGCTATAGATACATAGACGAGGATTTTATCATTAAAAGATTTATTATTTCAACCAATAATAAAATTATTGCGAACGAATGGATTGGACAAATATATTCTATTGAGTGGCCTCTTTCTTAGGTCTAACCACAACAAATTTTGTTGAGATGTGATCAGACAATATTCTTATTTAGAATCTGTTGAGCGATCTGTTTATTTATTACTCCCAATAATATTTTGCAAGTTGGGGGTTTTAAATGTGTGCGTTTGATCAGGATAATTCTTCTTTAATGCCGATAAACTTTTAGTTTTAGTTTATTCTTTTGTGCTGGAGATATTATTAACATCCCGTGAACACATTCTATTAAGTGTTGTTTTTTAATTAATCGATAGATATCAGTTTTGCGTTTACGTGGATTATGTCACCGATTAAATAAAAAAAATAACCAAAGAAAACATAGACGACCAAAAATACATTAAGTTTTTATAGGGTACATCGTTATTTTAATCTTGATGGGAATCTTAATGATTTTTCTTAATTATTTAAAAAAAAAGTTTATTTTTTTTTTAAATTAAATGCAATATTTCTGGTATAACTTTTTTTTAATATTATGGTCAATAAACCGCGGTTATAATTACTTTAACCATTATTTTTACAGTTTTTATTTTTACAGTGTAATATTGTGTTGATATTATTTGTTGACTTCTTTAATTTTTCTTTGATTATTTCAGATGTTGTTCCGTTTTGTAGTATGCATAAATTTGTAAGAAAAATTATTATATTGTCATTTTAAATGTTGGGATTTATCTTGCAGGTAGTTTATTTAGCTCTAGGATAAGTCTGGAATTTTTTTTGTAGTTTTTAACTCGCTTAATTCTTTTTAAATTATTATTTTAGAGTAATATAGCAAAAGTTTTTAAAAGCAATAGTTTATCGTCATTTTAAATGTTAGGACTTATCTTGCTGGTAGTTTATTTAGCTCTAGGATAAGTCTGGAATTTTCTCTGTAGTTTTTAACTCTCTTATAGCTTCTTTAATTATTGTTTTAGATTTTCTTCTGCTTCTTAAAGTAGCAAAAGTTCTTTTGAAGCATTGAAGCATTATTTTAATTTTTAGGACTCATCCTTCTAATAGTATATGTAGCTGTCTAATAAGTCTTAAATTTTTTTACTGTAGTTTTTAACTTCTTTAATTCTTCTTTATTATTTTAGATTTTCTTCTGCTTCGTAATATAGCAAAATTTCTCTAGAAGCATTAATATACCGCACGCAATACAAAAAAATTATTTCTAAATTCTTTTAACTTGTGCAGACAGCCTTACACTTTCTAATAGTTTATGCAGTTGTAAGATGAGTCTTCAATTTTCTCTGTAGTTTTTTTCATAATTGTTAATATCTTTCACTCTGCAAGACAAGATATGCCGTTGACAAAAATTTGTAGTGTCTAGTTAATCGAACAGTTTCTTAGTTTGGAAACATTGTTTTATTTAAATTTTGTTTACAGTGTCAAGCATCTTTGTTAATATTGTTTGTTAATTGTTTTTCTTTGATCAATATTTTAGATTTTTTTAATGTAGCATTACTTCTTCGGAAGCATTAACATATCGTCATTTTAATTTTTAGGACTCAAGTTGCTGATACTACTTGTAAGGATATTTCCTGCCTTTTTCTCTAGAGTTTTTTTTATAATTACGATAGCTTTCACTCTGCAAGACTTGCTACTGACTCGTAAATTAAACTCCAGTGCATTTTTGTTTAGAAAATCTGCTCCCCGGTATATCTTTATAAAAATAAAAGTAAACAATTGTATGGGAAGTCATAATTTAATTCAATTATCTCCGGTGATGATATTAGATTAATAAACAACAATATTATTAATAACACGGTTTAGTTTATAGTATAGCCAGTGGGTCTTTAAGGTATACATTGGATGGAATTAGGAGCTTCTGTATTTATACTATAACAGTATAATAATTCCCCTGGAGGACATTAATTCAACCGATATCATTATTGAATAATATTGTTTGATTTAATTAAGATAAACAGCTGCACGATCATTATCGCAGAATGTTTTATCTGTGTCAGTGTATTATAATTATAAACCTACTGTACCGGGTGATTATTGTAACGGAAAATTTAAGGTTTCTGCTTGACACTCGATTAGTGATCCAGGTTTTATAGAGATGTTTCTTCCTTCATTCATCGTGGAAGAATAGTAGTTTTTTTATGTTACTTATACTTTCTTGTATTTTTTAGAACCTCGAGAATCTCTATGAGTTCTCTTAAATGCTCATACTAAATCTTACATTACTTTAGGTACTTGCCTCCAAGAATTTATGTTCATCATCATCATCTTGAGCTTATACTGTCCACTGTTGAACAAAAGCCTCTCTCAAATTTTGTCACGTATTTCGATCTTGTGCAGATTGGATCCAGTTTCCTGCAATTCGTTTTTTGTTATCTGTCCAGCGTGTGGGTGGTCTGCCTCTAATTGTAAAAGCTTCGGATCTTGGTCGCCATTCTATAATCTTTTTCGTTCATCTAACATCTCTCATTCTGGCTACGTGGTCTGCCCAGTTCCATTTCAGATGTAGAATAGTCTCAACGGCGTCTTGTACTCCTGTTTTGTTTCGTATGGTTTAATTAGGGCTTTTGTCAGAAAGTTTGATTCGTAGCATTGCTCTTTCCATTTTTCGTTGCATCACCTGTATTTTGTGAGCATTCTTCTTCGTTAACGTTAGCGTTAACGCTGGTTAAAGACTTTGTCGAATCTCGTGTGTTTGGTTGTCTCGTCCAATGTTAATTTCGTGTCCTTAATATTTATATACGTATGTTTGTTTTATTCTTTCGTTTCAAATTTTTAATGTGTCACTTAGTACCAGATTTGTCATGAACTGTGTTTTTGTTCGATTTATTTTCAGCACTTTCTTGCTTGCCTCGTTCTTTAGCCTTTTCAGCATTAGTTGAGCTTCTTGAATATTATCTGATATCAACATAATGTCATCTGCGAAGAATATGTGATTTACTCTTTCTTCGTCCATGTTTATCGATGTGTTTTTCAGTTTACTTTATTTAGCATACTCTGCAATAAAGCTACGAATTGTTTGGGATAGAGCGCGTCTCCTTGTCTCAATCCTCTCTCGATTTTAAATTTTTCTGTATACTGATTTTCTGTAATTTTGACCTCTGCTATTTCTAGTGTTTTTAAGAGTTTATGTTAATGTTTGGAATCAAACGACTTCAAAAAGGCGTTCGAATTTATGTTGATCCAAAATATAAACCAATCCAAACCAATTTTTATTTCTTTCTTTATATTCTGCCTTTACCTCTGTACAAAATAAAACCCAGTTATTTGGGGCAATATTGATTCTAATGATGCATACCTTTCATTGTTGTTTTTCGCCGTAACCGCTCATTAGGACGTCGGTTCCCCGCCCCCACGATTTGACTGAAAAAATATTTATCTCGGATTTATATTAATGGTGTGTGAAACGAAGAGGTGTCAGAGATTCGAGTGGCCAGAGAAAGGGTTTAAATGCACCGATTGATGGCCGTTTGGGGGAGTGTCAAATTAAGGGGTCGGTGCCGCATGCTTCCGTACTATACAGAAGGGTTGCGAGGCATATCTCTGCCAGGATCTGTTTCTACGAAATTGACATGATGGACATCTCGGCCCATTATTTTGAGCATGTTAACAATGCACATTGTCAAATCACGTCCCTGGATCTCACGATGTTGATTAATCCGAATGGAAAACATTTCTTTTGTTAATACATCTGTTATTTTTAATTAATTAAAATATGCGGTTAGTAGTTGGGAATGAAAACAAAATTATAGATATCAGTGGCCTGGGTGCGGCTGAGAGGTCCACACGACTAACTTCTCAGTGGAAAGAATGAAAAAATACCATATGTTTGTTGTTATAATTATTATTAAAAATATTGTCTCATAGTTTTTATACAAATATTTTTAACATGCAATAATCATATTATCAGTTTCCGGAGTAAAAAAAATATTCATAAGATCTTAAAAAAATTCAGGTATTTTTTTTTCGATTTTTTTATTCTTCATAAAAAACAGCTCAACCGATTTTGCTGAAAATCTAATTAGTTCTAAGTTGCGCAATTATGCGTCGAATGCAATCGGTCCCACGTCGATATCATTTTTTGTTCTCGAGATAATGGAGACGAAAAATAATTCTGAATGCACATACGAACATACACACACACAGACGTCCGCTTAAAAACAATTGTATTCGTTGTTTTACGAATATTTGACAGGTATTAAAATCCCATTTTTATAGGTGAGTTTTTGAAAAATAATTGGTATCAAGGGGGTACGTAAAAAACGAAATTTTATTCGGGTTGTCTCTCAATCTGTGCACAAGAATCTATTACGGTACAAACCGCTTTGTCCACTGCTACACTCATCCCCTTTAACCTTAAAGATTTATATTCGGTTTTTTTTTAAAAACTCCCGTCGAGACCGAAACGAAACATTCGTACGACTCGACTTCTCGAATGGGGTGCAGACACGAAGATACGACATGTTATATCTTGTTGCATCTGATACGCGAGCGGATTCCAACAGGGTTAAAAACGTAAAATGAAAAGGGTGATGGATTATAATGAACACAAATATTGAATGTAGCAAACTTGTTGGAATCTTTTGAAGGGGGGTCAGGTAGAAATTTTACGACGTGTAGGGGTTGCTATAATGAGCTGCTAATTGGGGATAGATGCTTTGTTAAAATTAATTGATGTTGTCGGTGTGTTTACTAAATTCGCTTAAGTTCCTGATTTCATTAATTAATTATCTTTTATACATTTAAAGTTACAGTTTATGACTATAAAAAAATAGTTAAAAAAGTAAAAATTTAACTTTCAAAAATGTCCCAATTTGTTTATTAATTTTTAAATATGTTTTTGCTTAATACCAGTGTTTTTGCATTATTTAAAAAAAAAAAACTATAGGTTTAACACTTAAATTCCTCTTTCTTGTTTTACTGAAGACCGCAAGATGGTCCTTACAAGTTCTGGATTTTGACTTCTACGTCATAAAGTATGTAAAAAATTAACCAATGAGACATACATTTTTTTATGTCATACTAGTTCATTATTGTGTTTTTATTTCTTAGTTACCAACTATCTAATGTCGTACTTTATGCCCGTGCGGGCATAAAGAGAAATACTTTTTTGTTTAACTTATTTAATAACTTTTATTAATGATATTACAAACGGAATATAGTAATATATGTAAATATTTGATGAACATTATTTTGACGAATTAAAATAAAATTGGCAGTTCTGAAATGATCCGGTGATAGTTAAGTTGCCTGCAGCAAACGATTCATGTATCAAACGCCAGCCCGGAAGGTACACCTGCTAGCATTTCTGAAACTTCATTTTTTGAAGATAAACTATCCTCTAAATATCCTTCAGCAACCGACATACTCTTCCATCCACCATGGCGCTTCAACGTGGTCATACTGGCTCCAGCCTCTACAAGAGTTGCTTACGTTCGACGCATACAATGACCTGTATATTTCTCAGGATTACTCAAACCCAGATATTCCGCTATAATGGACGGGATTTTTCCAAACGTGTTTTTTCCTACTGGCTGTACAGTACATCGACCTTGTCTATAGGTCAGAAAAAGCCTTTTTTCTGAGCAACCACGTGGCCGTAGTGACATATAGTCTCTTATTAGCTTTAAACTGTTCATTTCACCCTCATCTATAATGGTAAAAATACCTTTTTTATCGGTCTTTGTCTCTGGTACATTTACCACAAAAACCGATTTTCTATCTTCTACATGAGTAACTAACATGTTCACAAGTTCTTGCCGTTGATATCCACCAAATATTCCAAATATTAATGCAACTTTGTTCATTAAAAACGTCTCGTTCGGTGCCATATGAATAAATTTTAAAACATCTTCTCTAGACAGAATTTTAGACTTCTTTGGTTTGTAGCCTTTCGAAGTTTGCTTCAAATATTCCATTAACTTATAGTAATTAGCAATGTTAATATTCTTATTTACTATTAAAGTCTTTTTTACCATGGAATATTTGGACCACAAGGAACTCGGAGAAATTTTTTTAGCGAGATCGCCGAAGTATCCAAGCAACACTGTTTCATTAACAGTTTTTACGTAGTTTTCTTGCATCCAATTTAATAATTTTTCGTATTCCATGTTGTAAGCTTCTTTAGACTTTTGGCAACAGATTTTCAGTTGCTTTCTTTGCTTTTTCAATAATTTCGTCAGGAATTCCAAAATCTTCGTACATGTTGACTTCTAACTTTGACACATATAAAAATTATTGTGATTTTATGACATTTACGTTTGTCAACATTCACCTAGCAACGATGGTGTCTACTATGATAAAATGGCAATGTTATTAATTCAAACCGGATTTTTTAAAATACTGATTTGTATTGAGATTGGATTGCAATAACGAACTAGTATGACATAAAGTTAAGTATGTACCGCGGGCATAAACAGATGTGTATACCCTCGGGCGACTTACAAACCCTCAGGCCAGAGGCCCTCGGGTTTGTAAAACGTCGCCCTCAGGGCATAAACATCTATTTATACCCTTGGTACATAAATAACTATTTAATGTTTAGTAGGTTTACTAGTACATATAATATCGTGTAATTGTAACAAGTAACAAGTTATTTTTAAGCAAGCAAACAACATACAAATAACACTTGAAATAAATTCAATTACAAATATTGGCAAAGTATACCAAATATCAAATTCGATAAGTTGGAGATGAAGATAAAATATAATAAATTTTAAAACACATTTAATATAAGAGTTAAAAGTTTTAGCATGATAACTACTCAAAAGGGATAGATAGAATTTGTATTCATTTTTAACATGTTGCAATAAAAAGGTTTTTGATTTTTTTTCCAGAAGCTGGATTAATTTTTAAAATTAAAGAAGGTATTTCGATTTCGTAAAATTAAATGTTCTCTGATATTTTACTTATTTTTAGAAAAAATACCAGAAATGGGAAAGTGTGTTCGATACAGTCGGATTCTTTTTAAGAAAAGATTATGCGTGAATTTTCAAAACAAACACATACGACACGGACAGCTTCCTCTTCGCGACTGTAGACAAAGATAAATTGAACAGTTGCTGTATTTTTTTTGGCTGCCACTACCTTTTTTTGATGACAGGACTGTCAACGAAAAAAATTATAATTAAGGTCGAATGTCGGATAATTTTGTAACATTTTTCAATGAAAATCAACTTGGGTGTTTGTAAACAGTAAAATTATAAGATAGATCAATTAGTTTTTTATAAATTATAGCAACCAAATAAAAGTATCTCGATCAGATCGAAATTGTTTTAAAAAAGGCCAGGTCATGAGTACCAGCAACCGACGAGCATGTATGAAAGCGCTGATGAAAGTAGAAGAAGCGAAAGACGTATGTAAGAACAGTAACAAGTAGAAGGAAGTGGTCTTTGCCTACCCCTACGGGAAAAAGGCGTGACTATATGTATGTATGGAAATAAAATAACAAAATAACAACCAACCCCACATAAAAAACATAGCTGGATTTGCGGTGGTTAATAAATACTTGTATTTAGGGTCTCTAATTGACAACAGCGGTGCATGCGAAGGTGAAATAAAAAGAAGAGTTGCATTGGCTCGAACAGCCGTAACTAAGTTAAGCAAGATCTGGAGAGATACAGCCATCACCAAAAACACCAAATTAAGATTGTTAAATTCGCATGTGTTCCCTATTGCCAATTATGGAGCAAGAACCTGGATAAATGCGTTCGAAATGTGGGCATACAGACGGCTACTGCGGATACCCTGGACGGCCCACCGTGCAAATAAATCTCTTCTTCAAGAACTAAATATGCAACTAAATTTGTCCAAAAAGAAATGTATGAGGACATGGTAGTAGTATTGGGTGACTCTGCCCCTTCGTACCAGGTAATCAAGAACTGGCAACGAGATTTCAAATTGGAAAGAAAGTCCTGTCAACATGCACCAGGTGCAGGAGCCCCCAAAATGTAAATTTAGTCCACGACAGATTGCAGCGGAGACAAATTTGGAGATCATTAACAGGAATCCCGATGAATTTAAGCGAAAATTTCTTACGGTCGGTGAAACATGAGTTCATCTCTTTAATCCAGAATTCAAAAAAAAAGCATGAAATGGCGGCATAGGGGTTACCCCCTCTAGAAAATTTCGTGTTGTCCCATCAGTTGGTAAGATCATGACTACAGTTTTTTGTGATTTTGCAGGTCCGGCCCACAAAAGTTGTGTTGCAACGGCTGCCATTCACAATCCGGGGTTTAAAATTTTTAAACAACCCCCTGATTCTCCAGATTTGGCCCCAAGCCAAGAACATCTTCGTGGAATCCGCTTTGCTGATGATAACGAAGTGATGTCGGCGGTATATCAATGGATGAAGACTCGAAAGTTCTAAACTTTTTTTAAAAAGGTTTAAAACACTTTAACACCGATATACCAAGTGTATAAACGTTGCAGGTGACTATGTTAAAAAATAAATAAGTTTCATTCTTCTCGATATGTTTACTTCTATGTTCGTGAACTATCCTCGTATGTATGTATGTTTTTTCATGATTCAGATTTTGCTACGATAAGTTTTCGTTTGTTTGTTTTTTTTTTAAATTCGTAGTATGGTGTACCAGAGAGTATTTTTGGTTTAAAAAGACTTCAAAGATACGGTTGCTCTTTGGAATTCAGGCAAAAGGTAAGACGTAACATGATATGTTTGTATACGACGACCATACAAATTTTCGTTTTCCTTTACGGATGATGGGTGATGGATGATCGGCAGGTTTTTGAGTCGGCAGATCGGAAAAGAAGATGCGCGAGAGGATAAGCTACCGCTAAGTTAACCGGTGAAGTGATAGTCATTGCGTGAGAAGCGAGAAATTGATAATATTTTACCAATACTGACGTGATTCCTTCCAAAGATATGCTAATGATCGCTGGGCATAAATATTTTATTTTTTAAGGACGCGGAAGTTTGGACATTTACAAATGGAGAAAAAACTATAAAATATAAATATGGTAAAAAATATACTGAAATAAGAGAATAACAAAAATATGTAGATAAGAAAACAGAGTTTCACCACAAACAGTGAAAGTTAAAAACAAACAAAAAACAAACAAAATTGGTCGCCAGCATTTACTTTTATTCATCTTCCAAAGTCCCATTGCTATTTTCCAACCCTTTCACAAACCAAAAAGTTTTAATTTGTTATTTACTCATTACTAGAGAGCGGAATATTTTTTAGTTTTTTTTTTAATTTATTTGGGCAGTAGTTAGGAGTGACCAATTCAATAAAAATTCTTCGTTTTTTTTCGAAAATGTTTATTTTATTTTTCAAATCTTCTAAACATGAAATTATTAAAAATTAAAAAATTTTTTTTCAAAAAAAACATGTTCTCTTGCAAAAATCAAGTGTCGCAACGTATTATAACACGTAGACTCAAACGATTTACCCCACACGATTTAGTCAATAGATTATAAACTTTTTATGATAACTTAATACTTAATATACATAATACTTTTATTTAACTTATTTTTTGCCCCTAGTTTTAAGTAGTTGCGTTTGTAACTAAGATTCAATAGGAAATAACACTGGGTCATTTTCCTGCATGTCTATTTGTCTGATAACCAAAATATTTACCTAATGTTCTGATGTGAATAGATTGTAAATTAATTGGAAAATTAAAAAAAAAAGTCTACTTTGCGATAATTTTTTAATAATTTCATGTTAAGAAGTCTTAAAAAAGAAAATAAATATTTTCGAAAGCTTGACTGAAAAAACGAAGAATTTTTATTGAATTGATCACTCCTAACTGCTACCCAAATAAATTAAAAAAAAAATCTAACGTAGATTCACAGTTCATATATATATATATATATATATATATATATATATATATATATATATATATATATATATATATATATGTATATGTATGCATTACTTTTACTAAAAATATGCAGCTATTTTGCCTAAATATGCAAATACTCAAGAATAAAACAATATATTAAATATACCCATTTATGTTTGATATATATTTATTTTTCACATAAAAACAAGTGACACACAGGAATTGATAGTTACTACTAATACTACTACTACTACTACGATGGCGCTACAGCCCATATCGAGCCTTGGCCTCCTTAATCCTTCTTCCCCATCCGTCCCGATCCACCGATGCATGTCTCCAATTTCCTTTACCCAGTATTTCTTCAGCATACTTCCGTAATCCATCTTCCCAGCGCAGCTTCGGCTTTCCTACCGACCTCTTTCCTTCAGGTTTTCCTGTGATCACCTTTTTGGGACCCTGTCGTCTGGCATTCTTTGGACATGTTCTGCCTATCTTAATCGCATTATATGCATTGAAACTTTGGGTTCCTCATACAACTGGTATATTTCATGATTCATGCGTGCCCTCCAGAAATCCCCTTCATTTATTAGACCGAGAATCCTTCTTAGGATTTTTCGTTCGAATTGGTCTAAAAGCTCCGCGTTTTTGGCTGGGAGTGTCCACGTTTCAGCTCCATATGTCAAAACTATGCGGATATGTGTTTTATATACTCTAATTTTGGTCTTTCTGTGTATATCTCTCGATTTTAAAATGGGTAGTATTGAGTGGTATGCTTTATTTGCTGCGTTGGTCCTTTTTCCAATTTCTTTGGTTTCGTCGTTGTCATGTGATATGTTTGAACTGAGGTAGGTAAAGTCCTTCACTACTTTAAAATTGTAACCATCAAATATGATGTTTTGGCCTAATCGATTCCGCAGTAGCAGCTTGGTTTTTTGTTCATTATTTACTAGACCTATTTGCTTTGCTACATTTTCCATTTCTGTGAAAGGTTACTTTACGGAGAGTATTGACCTTGCCATTGTATTCAGATCATCTGCATAGCCGATTGTCACGTGCCTATTTTTCTCTTCTACAGTTCCATTATAATTGTGTCTCTGATACTTTTGTATTCCTCAGGTACCGTATTTTGTTGTAACTTAAATATATCATTCGTTGTAAATAGTGTTGCATACCTTGTAGTGATAGGATTCGATTGTTAATGGCTGTGGCATTTTTATTGATCGATGGAGATTGAGTGGGGGTTTTTGTTATTAGGTTTTGCTTTGGTTTTTGGCCTCGATTGTTGTGTGTTGTCGGTTATATTATCGTTTGGTTTGCATTTCTGTGTGGATGGGGCTGGCTATCAAAACGGACGAGCGCGATTCTGAGTGTGGAACATAAATTTGCGAAAATTGTCGGTTGACGTCGGTTCCGTGTCATTTTTCTTGATATCCGGCCTGGGAAGCAGTCAGTCGTTTGGTGGCAGTCTTGGGAGTGGTGTGGTAAGAATTTTTTTTGGGACGGTGTGATATTAACACGTGTGCAGAACCTTTACGGTTTTTCTTTCATATCTGGCTGTATTTGGGCCATCTTAATTGGATTTTGAAGAAAAACCATTTAATTTTTAACTTGACCATTCTATCTTACCTTTGTTGTTGATATTTTGGATTTTAGTGTCAAATTAAAATAACCGTATGCGGGATTTGATTGAGGGAAGCTATCGTTAATTAGCAGGTGCCGTTCCATAATCAAACCGGCCACAGGAGTAGTGAATTCGTATACCCAAAGGTTACAAGTGATTTATTTTAGAATATTTAAACGACGTGATTTGTTTTTGACACCACGATTAAGTTTTGTTTTAATTTATTAATATGATACACTGTTGAAAACTATTTATTGCATTGGATAATATGCCAATGCTGAACTTTGATTAAAGTAATCTTCTCAATAATTCTTTGTGTCCAAGTAAAAATGTTTTCTTCATACTTATTTGTAAATATCCTACAATATTGATATTTTGAAGGACAGCCATTGTAAAAAGAAATATTTTTAAATAAGCTCGATTGTTTTAACAGTGTAAATCTTTATGTAAATGGTAAAAACATGAGTAAATTAGCAGCCTTATGTGAACGTTTGATTAAGTATTATTAAAAAGTTGACTTGTATACGTTTTTTTTGGTAACTTGGTAAAGTTTGTTACTCTTACCTTTGCTTTGGTTATTTTATGGAATCGTAAACTTTGGATTTTTGTTTAATTGTTAGCTGTTGATTATGACTATATTTGTTATAAGTTTATTATTGAACTGTGTACTTTGATTTATTGTTGGCTGTTAATTTTGACTATATTTGTTATAATTTTATTATTGAACTGTGTACTTTGATTTATTGTAGGAGTAAAGTATCTAATATATTTTAGCTATAATTTTATTTATTTAGTTCACCATAATCTTAGTTGTTTATCGTGTGGCTCTGCTAGTGCCTATAAGACCTAGGGGTTTCCGGCTTGAACCGTCTAAGTCGGTGGCGCGGCTCACTTTTATTTTCTTTTTTTTTTCTTCTACCCTCTACGGCTGATCTCGGGCATAATTTGCCAGTAGAGAGACCGCTGGCAGAGTACTCTATAGAGAACGAAAAAAAAAACGTGGCACGATAATTTGATTTGATCTATTTATTATCGTTAAGGTAACGCTTACGCTGGCCTTCCATATGACGTTTTCCAATGCCAAATTTAGTCCCTGGGATACCCTAAAAGATTCGCCAGTTTCTCCGTCCACCTTTACCTGGCATTGAGTGTTACTCATGGTCAGTCTTATTAGCCTTATTAGTTTCGGTGGTATATTAAAATCCAGTAATAGTGAATAAAGCTTTTCTCTCTTAATACTGTAGCGGCCATACATACAGTTTATGCGCAGAGGACGAAAAGTGAATTCCCTAAAATTCCAAAAACTAATTTCACTAAAAACCTTTTTGATCTTAGGTCGTGTCCTTTTCAAGAAAGCACGTATACGACCCTAATCTTTACGATCCTAAGTTCTGCTCCTTTGCAATAACGCACGTATACGATCCTACTTTTTATGACCAGAATCTTCTTTCCTCTTCAGCTACTCACGTACAATCACAGTAAATCGGTGTGATTCTAAAAAGGCCTTTTCGCCAAGTTATGTATCATCGACAGACTGTCATAAAACTGACCGACGTGGGGGAAAGAAGATAAAAAGAACGGAGAGAGGCACACAAATTGAGTCGTCTTCAGTCAGTCAGTCAATTTCCACCAGTCTCTCAACAAACTTCGACGAACTCCAACACTGACGCACATTGCTTCGCTTGCCAAGTTTTTTTTTCATTTCGATAAATACACGTTGTTAACAGCAATTCTATGTAGAGTTGATAGATATCTGTAATTCTTATTTGTACACCCAAGCTTGTCTCCCTTTTTGTGGATGGGGATAATAATGCTGGTTTGCCATTCTTGGGGAAGTTCTTCACTGTTCCATATTTTTTAAATATGAAGTTATGCATAAGTGCCATTAGTTTCTCTCCACCATAAACTGACAAACTGACAAAATAATATTATTCCCTTAAAAGCAAGTAGGTTCCTACTTAAGTTTTTTAGATTGTTTGTAAGTAAAAAAAATGTTTAACAATATGTATTTCAAATGACTTACCATGCGAATAATCTTTTTTTTAGAAAACCCCCCAATTCCTAAAACAAATTCAATTCGAACTTAGACACGAACATTTTAAAATTTTACATAATTTCATTTTTCTAATTTGCAAAATAAATCGTGTTTAGCTTAAATATGCAATGTTCTTTGAAATAAACAAATATATGCAGCTGTATCCACTTTGCATATATTCCGCTCTCTACTCATTACCTCTCAAAGATGCGTTCTATTCATTACGAAAACAAAGAGATTGTTTTTCCATTTGGGTGTAATCAACTGTGCTGTCCAAGAATCAATTTTGTACGTCCAAAACGGTCAAAATTCCATTTACCTTGGAACTATTTTTCAAGCGCTGTCAACAAGTAAAAATGAAAAACGATACTCGCCCTTGGACACCCCGCAGGTCCTGTCATATCGGATATATTTATTAATCAGTATAACGTTACAAGGGTCCCTTTTTCTCATGTATACATAAGAAATCATAAGGCGGTAGATTTTACCTGCGAGATACGTGGCTTCGAAATTTCGGGTTATTGTTTTTCGACTGAACCGCACGTATTAATTTTTTTTTGTAATTTGACAGCTCGTTCGCCTGCTAGATAACTTTTGTTAACAGCGTGTTTTATATTACCACCTAAGAAACTGGATTTTTTACAAATTGGAAAAATGATGATATCATGTTTTGCCATATAAGTTTGGGAATTTTACATTTGGCAAAATTTTCACTTGATGTACAAATTTTTCGAAAGAATTATATTGTTGTCATTTAATACTAATTTTTTATTATTATTATTTTGAACAGAGATTTCGCTCGTGTGAAATTTGATCGAGTTTGGCACCAGGGACTCCTCGCCAAGCTTCCATCTTATGGCTTACCCCCTCAGCTGTGTTCCCTGCTAGCTAGTTTTCTCTTAAACTGGTCTCTCCATGTGGTGGTTAATGAAGTTCATCTGACTCTCTACTTATAAATGTTAGTGTTCCACAAGAATCAATTCTAGCTCCAACACTATTTCTTCTTCACATCAACGACTTGTTGGAAACAACTTTATGTCCAGTACACAGTTTCGCGGATGATGGTACCCTCCATACCGCTTTCTTTTCCAGGGCTCCTATATCTGCCCGTAAAACCAGAAATGAACAAGGAAGAAATGTCAACAACATTAATATGGAATTGGCAACAATTCTCGAATGGGGATCCAATAACTTGGTAGAATTCAATGCCAATAAAACACAAGCATGTCTTTTCTCTAGAAAAGCCGATCTCACAGTGCCCAACATAATATTGTCAGGAGTAACCATACCAATGAAGTCATCCATCTCGATGCTTGGTATTACTATCAGCAACAACCTTTCTTGGGAAAATCACGTGAGGTCCATTGCCAAATGTGCATCCCAAAAACTTGGCTTTCTGTTTCATGCCAAGAGCTATTTCACTTCCAGTCAGCTGTTTATGATCTATAAGTCACAGATCCGACCTGTCCTGAAATACTGTTCCCATATTTGGAGTACGGCACCTAAACATATCATAAAACTATTGGATTCCGTCCAAAAAAAGGCAATTTGTCTGGTCGGTGAAGCCTCGCTTACAAACTTGCTCACCTCTCTGGAACACAGTGGAAAATTTAGCGATTTGTCTCTATTTTATAGATATTTTCATGGGCGATGCTCTTCTGAAATATCAACAATCGTTTCTACTTTAGCTGTTTCTTCGAGATTAACCCGTCAAGTCCAGACTTCACACCCCTACGTGGTCACTTTGGAGACCTGCAGAACATCTCTTTTCAAAAATTCGTTCATCCGACGAACAGTGAGGCTTTGGAACACATTGCCTAGGAAGGTGTTCCATGAGGCATACAACCTCTAGAAATTTAAGAAAAACCCTTTTCCCTTTTCGGGGGAACCAGAACATAACAAAATAAATACAATATACATTGTTTAAACGTTAAAATACATCACACATTGTAAAACGACATTTTAAAATAATTAATTTAAAGTTATTAAAATGTTGAATTTAATCAACGTTTTAATTATCGATTATTGCTAGAATTTGTACCAACCGCTTCTAATTTTACATCGTCATAAAAAAACAATGGAGGTTATTTCAAAAGTCTGTACGCCATCTGACGGTTCATCTATAAAGCCATTTTGTAAGTACAGTAAAAGCTCCTTATTCACGGGGTATAAGTTCGGTAAATACGAGTATGTCGCGAATATAGATACCGTAAATATGGAATGATAATTTGTATGGGATTATAAGAGATACGTTCCAAGGTTCCAAAATAAAAAAAGATATTAAACTAATATAAATTTAATTAAAATCTTTAACAATATATAATAAAGGTCACCTGTTCAGTGCTCTTCGAAGACTTTTCTTCAATGGAATGCGGATTCAACATTTCCTCCAAGTCGGTTTCGGTCAAATCTTTGTCTTGCGATTCAAGCAACTTTTGAATGTCGCTAAATGTTTGCTGTTAAAGTTTGAATTTGCACAGTATCTTCATCATTTCCGACAGTCAGACCGGGCCACAGTTTTTTTTAACATGATTTCAATGTGTGATTCATTTATAATAACAATGCATTTTGCAATGTTAAAATTTTTTCAGTATTGCATCACATTCATATCAGGATCAAATTCCATAATGTTCAGTATGATTTTAAAGGTTCGTCTGATATAATAGAGCTTGAACGTTTGGATTATTCCTTGGTCCATGGTTTGGAGTAAAGCAGTTGTGTTAGGAGGTAAAAATATTACCTTTATATTTGGATGCATAGTTTTAAGCTCACGAGGATGACCTGAGGCATTGTCCAAAACTAAATTTAAATTATTTTTTTTTCAAATGTCACAATACCAGGAACAAAACAATTCGGGAAACAGTCAGAAAAAATAGCACCTGTAACCCACGCTTTCTTATTTGTACGCCGAAACACTGGCAGGTTGTCCGAATCCGAATCCTTTCAAGTAAATAAATAGATTTTATTGTAATCATATTCTTTATTTACATAAATAAAAATAAAAATATTTAAAATGATGTAATAATAAAATAAATTTAAAATATGTTCAAGTTCAACAGGGACATTCTTATTTGCACATAGTAAATATGCTTCGTCTTTAGCTTAATTGCACTTGCTGAATGTTTTCATGCCCAAAATCTATGGCAGATTTTGTTTTTTGCAAAGAATAAAAATAGGATCCCTGAAGAAATTTACGAATCCTGGCGAAAGTAATCAGGATAATCGGATATTTTGATCAAATTATTACATTGTCGTCGGTATTTGACAAGTGTGCGAAGTTTAAATTAAATCTGATTGCTTAATGTAGTGCAAAATCGAGGCCAAAGAGTCAGTTACAAACAAAAAAACATACAAACATACACGTGAAACTAATATAAGCGTGCTAAAAAAACTCTGCCTTTGGGCAAACTCACTTCAAGTTAATAACAATAAAACGTGCGGACTGTCAATAGAAATTTATTTTTATCATTTTAGTTTTACCAGTAATTTTAATAATTAGTCGCATTTAAGCTCTGGTTGTTTTATGCCACGCAAAAATGAGAAATACGCAATCTCGCCTATTGGAATATAAAACCACTGACTCGTTAGCTAGTGTTTCATGATAAAAGAGAACTGGATCATAAATCATATCCCCTCGCATATGGAAGTTGTTTTATTTTCGCAAATTTGAAAGTTATGCCCTGTGAAAAAGAAGCTATTCGTTGAATGGCGTTCTCGATATGAATAACTGCATTATAAAAAAGGATCTTTTATGCATAACATTATTAATTGTTGTCGGTTTGGATCTAACATTAAAGTTGCTAATTGTCTACACGACTCGATAATAACTTTATTTATAATCTTCTGCGATACATTTCTTGTAATAATTAAGCCACTTAATGAAACGTTCTATAACAGTGGTTTACTACATTTTCTTGTTTGACCTCACAAAAAATCCAAGATGATGATAATCCCTCGTTCAAAGCTGCTCTCGCTAAGTAGTGAAAAACTTAAAACAGTGGTAGGGCTTTGTACCGGACATTGGTCTTTGAGGAAACACCTGCACAATAAAGGCGTGTTTGACACAGAACCTACATGCAGATTATGTAATAAGGAGGAGGAAATAGCCACTCATATTATCTTCGAATGTGAAGCTTCTGTCCAATGAAGGTACAACCTGGGTTGTATACAAGACCAAGGGAGTGATCCTCCTGGGGTTCCCTCAAGTTTCTAGGTGCAAGTATTTGACGTTTAGCATTTTTCTTGAGGTGATCCCATAAATGCTCTATCGGATTCATATCCGGTTTTTCCAAATATCCGCAGACTTATTTTGATAATTTCGGGAAAAACGTAACTTGGCAACTTTGTTCTCTCTAGTAAGCAAGGGTGCAGTGGCTGGTCTCCTACCTGTTTAATCCAGTTTCATTTAACCGTCTTTTAATTGTCTTGAAAAAAATTGTGGCATTTGGGACAGCTTCGACTTCGTTTCTGATCACAGCAATAGTGACAATCCTATTTCTTCAAGCGTATTATCTAATAAAACCGTTTATTTCTGTCGTTTAAGCATCGTTTTTGCACTTGCCCTGAATTTTTAGATTAATTTCCTGCGTAAACAAATTGGCAACATAACTTTGACAACATCCCTCATCCAATAAAACTGAGGTACGCACTTTTGTTCAGTTAAATTCCTTGCTTAATTCTTTATTTAATTTTTCGAAAATCTATCGCAAATGTAGGGACCTTGGCTTGAAATAGTTGTTATATAATTCTTAAGGGTTGTACTTCCAAGCATAACCTAACCACTGAGATTATTCGTGGACTGTAGATTTTGGGGGTGTTTGATTAGCTTATCGATGCTCGTTGGTTTCAATAAAAGTAATGAGAATCCCCACTGTGAGTTTCCATGATTCTTTTGTATGAAACATAAAGTCTATTGCAATGTCTTTCGTTTTAATATCTTTGCGAACACAGAAAAGTGTTATAAGAGTTTACACAAATGTTATTGCACGTAGGTAGAGCTGACACCTAGTACGTAAAGCAGTATAAAAACGTAATTAAAAAGATGGGGCTGATACCCACCCTTGAAACAGACCTTAAATTTAGAATTTAATGCTTAATTCATACTCTGGCTTAATTAAAACTAATTCTTACTGTACTATTATTCGAGTAACTAAAAAATGTGTTTATTGAAAACTGATCTCTTATCAAAAAAGATAAGAACTGAACAGAAACTTATCTATATTGAAATTAAAACAAGAGCGTCGCGCCAATTTTTTCGTAGAAATAGAGTGGCGCGAACAGCTAGTCTTGCACAAAATTGTTTAAAAAAATTTTAAAACTTTAAAATACAATAATATATACTATACTACAAAATTGTTTTAATAGATGTTATTAACAACGAGACAAAATATGCAAAGCCTACTATTGAAATACTCGATTAACTGCAAAAACGGACAAAAAAAAGATTTATTAATTTTTTAGATAATTTCACATTGTTGCTTTAATTTTATCAAGGAGTTTATTTGTGTGCTTGTAATAAAATTGTTTATATCATCTATATTTGTATTTTTGAAAGCTAGTTTATGGTTTACCCTGTAAGTGATGTTACTATTTCACAACCAATTTTTTTATGGGAAATAAATTACAAAATAAGTTCTAAATAGTTTTAGTGTTTCTTAAAAATAATGGAAATTTGATCGTGGTAAAAAAATCTCCCCTGATGTATCTCAAACTCTCGTGACCATTGTAAATGTCTGTAAATATTTCACTGCGAGCAAATACGACATCTGAAAAATGGCTTATGATACGCTGTCATCCGCATTTATACCGTAAAAAAAATATAAAGAATACGCGGCCATTAACGAACCGAAAATAGTTCCCCAAGGTCTCGTGGAAATTAAGTATTCTCTTTCTTGCATTAGCTCTTTCGGAAAGTCTGTGTGGTCATCAATTCACGTCCTCTGCAGACCATGATGTAACTAACAAGTTTCTGCAGTGATGGATCAAGTTTTAAACAAAGTTACAGCTATTTTGCATACCTTTCTTTACACGTCTACAGGGCGTTGCTTACTTACTGTCCCCGAACCGACCGATTTTGTTAATACGCTGGCTGCAAAAAGTTTCTTTTTATTTCAAGACAAAACAAAATGATACATACATGGTACATATTCTGCAAAATATTAAAAAGAGAAATGGGTGAAGGTAAACGCTGAACAAACGAGAATCAAATATTGCCAACCTAAAAAAAGAAAAGTTTTATAATTAGAATGAATAAAAATATGACATCAAACGTGTTAAGACGTTACCCTACCACATGCCAATTTGATGCAGAGCCGTAATGGTTAATCAACATGACAGTCACCGATACCGGTGGCATTTTTACGTTTCCTATACAGCTAGTGCGATTGGTCGCGTAAATCAGTTAGAAAACGAAATCGACAATAAAGCTATCCGTTTCCTAGCTGGTTAGCGCAAAGCATAAATATGCGCGCTACGCAGGTTGTATTGGTCAGTCAGTGTTTCCACGTTCATGATTGTGTTATTTTGGGTTCATTTGTTCATTGTTTGTCATACGTGATCGTGCAGCAAGTACCTACAGTTGCTTCGGCATCAGATAAGACATTTTTGTACCAAGTAAATACCTTATTGGAGATTTGTGATTGCCCGGAAGGAGCGGGAGGAAACTTCTGTAAACATAATTGTGTTCTCTATATAACACTGGTGTCCATACGTTTAACGTTCCTAATATTTCATTCCAGGATAAATTAGAACTACTACTCTAGCGCTTAGAAATATTAGTGCAGATTTCTTCAAAGAAATGAATAAGAAAGATGATCAAATTACAGATCTACACTTTAGTAAACCCATGATTACAACCAATGAAGATAACCGCACTAAGACAACTTCTCCTGAGGAAGATAATATTGCCTCTGAGGTAAATGAAATTGATACGTGCGACCTAGCTACACTAAAATAATTTAAATAAAACTTGGAAAAAATTGGCTGTTTTGTGGAATCCCATCTAGCATTACTGCTTATTGCCAAAAAGTTTAATACAAAGATGAAAAACATGGATGCATGGATACAAATAAAATTTATATTAATAAAAGTCATTCTTCAAGAAAATTGATCATATAATTGCACTTTTTTCACACACAGTCCATGATTTAAATGGAAATTTGGGATATTTGTGTGTGATGAGTGTTAGGAAAATGAAGAACACTTCGAATTACTGTTAACTACGTGTATTTATTGAAACGAAAGAAAACTTGGCAAGTCAGAGGCTAGGTTTTCTGTGGAAAGCTAGAAAGTTTTTTACTCCTGATCAACTGTTGACGACGTACAACGCTCAAATCCGACCTCTACTGGAGTATTGCTCGCACATTTGGGGTTCAGCACCAAGGCATTCTCTTCGTCTTCTAGATTCCATTCAGAAAAGAGCCATTCGCTTGATAAACAGCTCAACTCTCACAGATACCCTTCACCCTCTAGAACATAGAAGAAGAGTTGCAGACCAGACATTACTCTACAGATATTTCCATGGCAGATGCTCCAGAGAAATAAAAACTCTTGTACCACCATTGGCCACATTCGGCCGAAAAACTCGGCACGCTTCATCAAGAATCCCTCTTTTACAGGACTGCTACGGAATGGAATAAGCTTCCAAAATCTGTTTTTCCAGAGAACTATGACCTGCAACTTTTTAAAATGCGTGTCCACAATCATTTCCTTTCTATAATCTCTTCCCCTTCTGATGGTCGCAGTGCGGGCCGTCCGCGGCCCACACGATAGGTCTACCCTTTTTGCGACTATTTTCATAAAAAAAAAAGTGGGGCGATGCGCGCCAGTGTCGAGGTTCGTCGAGAGACTGTGTCAGAGGCCGTTGAGAGACTGTTGGAGTTCGTTAAGAAACTGTGTTGGAAGCCGTTGTCCGTCCTTTTTATCTACGTCACCCAAGTCGTTAGTTTTATGACGGTTCGTAGAGAATGCGTAACTTGACAGAAAGGAATTTTAGAGTCATACAGTATATTGATACTGCGAGTGTACGTGAGTAGCTGAAAAGGAAAGAAGGTTCTAGTCATAAAGGTTAGGCTCGTATACGTGCTTTATTAAAAAGGAACAGAACTTAGGGTCGTAAAGATTAGGGTAGTATTAGTGCATTATTAAAAAGGACAATACTTGAGATTAAAAAAGATCTTCAGTAAAATTAGTCGTCAGAATTTTGAGGATTCAAAAATGCAAAAGTTTTGTCACGTCGTCTGTGCATAACCTGCCTGTATGACCGCCACAAAACTGTTTTATTGATAATATTAGTACTATACTATAGAACTTAAAAAATTTAATTAAAGTTGTTAAATTTTCTAAGAAATAGATTAATTGCACCAATATTTTTTTTTACATCGCATATGAATAAATTTCAATTTAAAAGCAAAATTTTTAAATAAGCTTAAAGCAGGCCTAACTATTGTAGTAACTGTATTGCAAAAAAACCATATCGCGCTAACCAGCTAGGAAACGGAGTGCTTTATTGTCTATTCCGTTTCCTAGCTGGTGTACACGACCAATCGCGCTAGCTGTATAGGAAACGTAAAAATGCATACCGGTAATATCAGGGCCAACAACGGTACTTGGTTCGGCGAAAAACACGCATTATTATTTTGTCACCCAACAGGTTAATATCGTTAATAGACAATATACGTTTACACTAAGATAGCAAATATATACTATGGTTTTCTAAGAGAATTGTGATTAAGTTAGTTAGTTCCTAACACAGGTCGCCAAGATTCTCTTTATTTTTTAAAAAGCACGCTATGAAATTAAAAAAAAACTTGCAAGAAACTTAAATTGCCTAAATTGCCTTGTTAACAACTTTAAACAAAACAAAATAAATGTCAATAATAATAACCTACTATATCAGAGCTGTACCCAGTCACAGTCCATTAAATCCTTCGGGCTTCAATCAATTGGATTTTAAATTTGTTAAAAGAAAAGCAAACTCGATAAAATGGCATTAGTCGCTTCCGAAAGAAAAGAATATATTAACATTTGAATACCTTTTCTAATTTAATAAAATCTTTAAAAGGTTCGGGGTCGTATTTCTTTCTAAACTCGCCCCTTGTCTCGACGCAACAAGGTTGTTATTTTCAGTGGCGTAGTAAAGATTCTAAAGCTACTTTTTGATTCACGTTAAACATTTTTAAAGATGTACTAGCTCTGACATGGTATGATACAGCTACTATATTTTCAAACTAATAAAATGTAACTATTCTACACTTAAATATACTCTCCCTACCTACCTGTATGTTTTATACCGTTGCATACCCTTCTCCCATTCTTTATAACAGTGAAGAGAGTCTTCATACGTTAGGCTACTTGTAGATTGTAGGGAGGGTCTTTAAGGCTATGCAGCCTCTCTAGAGCACTTCGACCTATCAGATCTTTTGTGCATAACCCTTAATCTATTCGAGGTCCGAGATTCCGAGACTTCGTACAAAGTTTATCAGTTTCCTGGGAACTAATTTTCTGACATCGGAGGGCCCCTTCCAGGAACTTAAGCCTCTTGCAGAAAAGCGCTGGGCATTCGCAGTTTCAGCGAAGTTCTCGCAGTAGCGGCAACTATCACTCTTTTTTAGGTGATACCTCAGAGGACAGTGTCCAGTGAGGAGTCCCGTCACCAGTTTCAAGTCTCGAGAAGCTGTATAGCTTTTCTTGGCAAAAGGCTCACTACCCTTTTATCCTGTCTTTGTCCTGGCACTTTATTCCAGTGAGATTTTATTTCATATGTTTTCCAGCGTCGAAGCTCTTCTTTCAAGTGGGCCTTGGAAAGTCCACAAAAGGGTTCTGAGCCTTAAAATTATTTATTTGCCCCTTTCTTGACAGGCAGTCTGCTTCCTCGTTGCCTGTGACCTAAAACCCACATCAAAGTAACCTGGTTGTTTGCTGCCAGTTGTCTCGGGGATTGTTAGGTTGTTAAGTAACCGCGTTATTTTTTATTATACCTCTTTTAAGGAGTGAATATAAGTTCCTTTTAAAACAAATCTCATTCGAAAGCTTACCCTTCAAAGTTTAACATTACATCATAAGTAACATTTTAATTGTCAGTGTGTCTCAAAGGCAAAAAATCCTAGATCCTTACTATCATTCGTTTTGTCCAAAAAAAAATTAGACTCTATTGAATGACAGGCGTCAATGCTAGTAAGTTTGTCACATTTTTTGTTTAAACGATAAAGAAAATCTAATTTTTTTTACATACATTTTGGCAAATTTACAAACTAAAGAACAGTTAATAAACTCACAAAGAAAATAAAAGCATCAGCTAATTTGTGTTCTAAGTTACAGTTGTTTTACGTGTTTTAAATGGCGAGGGGCACGTCACTGTCTCGACAATAACATTGTTAATCTGAATGGGAATTTGCTTGTAGGGGCGCAACTTAAGCAACGGGAGCCCTCCCTAAGGTAAAAGGGCGCCAGAGCAGCCCTTATAGACCTCCTAGCCCTTCCTAGCTATTTTTTATACAGAGTTAATGTTGTTTAGTCAACACGTGCGTAGTAAATTCGATGATGGCTCGGAAGAAAACGAAACGCCGGATAGGATGAGATGGTTCTTTTGATATGCAAATATATTCGAGATTTTATCTTTTATTTGAATATATTTTAATCAATGTTTATTACTAATACCCCTGTTGATCTGCCATCCTTTTGGTACTATAGTATATTTCAAAAATATTATAGAGTAATAAATTCTTAAAATGTATTTGCCCGCTATTGTTATAATAATAGGCTACCGAGTATTCAGCCGGTCATAAGCATACTTAAATAATGGAACCTAAACCAATAATGTAATTCAAGGTAGTACATCTATGACCGGCTGAATACTCTGAAAAAAATGTATACGCAGATAAAACAAAGGTTAGCCAAAAGCATTCAGATGGTCGTGAACGAGTCTGGCAAAGGCTAGGAGAGAGGTATGCTCCTTGCAATATTTATGCAAGAATTCCATTCGGTGGTGGCTCTGTTATGTTCTGGGGTGGTATATACTTTAACGTTCGCCAAAATTAGTTTCTGTACAAGTCCCATTAATGCTAATTACTAACTTGAGAATATAAAAAAACATGTGATGATCCTTTTTTGGAACCCAATTTCCTGTTTATACAAAACAATGCTTATGCCTGGAGATGTACTCGATTATCCAAATCAAGTTATGCAGTGGTGACCTTAAAAGCCAGGATCTGAATCCGATTAAGCATTTATGCGATCACCTCAAGAAAAAAGTTAAACGTCAAATACCTACACCTACAAATCTGAGGGAACTTGAAAATACAGTTATCCATGGCAACAAATTTCTCAAGATTTCATCCATAATATAATAAGAAGCATGCCTAGAAGCATAAATGCTTTGATCCGAAGTGGAGGAGGCAACACACGCTACTAGTGTCGCACTTACACCATTTATTCCGCTATTAGTGTCCTATTTACACTATGATTAATTTTTTTTATCATTACAATTTTGTTATTAAATCTTAAGAAAATTTTAATTTTAATATTATTTATTTATTATTCAAACGGGCCCACGAGGCTTATTACATGAATAAAAAGTTTGAGATAACATGCATTTACATACTAATTGTATAGCTCACAGTCTAATACATGAGATTAATTGAAGTTTCTGTATGGTTATTTTATGGTATGGAAGGCTGGACATTAAAGATTAGCACAATGAATAGGCTTGGAGCATTTGAAATGTGGATCTATCGAAGAATCTTGAAAGTCCCATGGATAGCAAGGAAAACCAACGAGGAAATTTTGAGGACGACAGGAAGAGAACGCGAATTGCTGGGCACGATAAAACGCAGAAAAACAGCGTACTTGGGACATGTGTTATGCAACGAAAGATATCATTTGGTCCAACTATTAATAGAAGGAAAATAGAGGAAAGAAAAGCAGAAAGAGGATGTCGTGGCTCCGAAATATCAAACATTGGACAGGAATAGGAACTACAGGAGAATTCATTCACACCACCAGAGATAGGGAAAAATGGTCAGAAGTGATTGCAAACATCCATTAATGGATAGCAGCAGAAGAAGAAGTTTAATCTATATCTATCAGTAAGATGAATGTATTGGCTTGTCTCAACATGATTATAAGCGGGTACCTTGTAGTAGTACAAACTAGAAGTATTATTTTATGTACTGGTTTCCACGAAAAGGGATATCCTGTAATGCTCAGAGAATATCGTGAGAACCAAGGAAAAAAGATAGGAATTAATGTTCTTCTTAAATTTCTGGAGGTTGTGTGCCTCAGGGAACACCTCCCTGGGCGATGTGTTCCAAAGCCTCGCTGTTCATTGGATGAACGAGTCTTTGAAAAGAGATTTTCTGCAGGTCAGGGGTGTGAAGTCTGAACTTGACGGGTTAATCTCAAAGAAACAGCTAAAGAAGAAACGATTGTTGATATTTCAGAAGAGCATCTCCAAAATATCGCGAAAATATCTTTAAAATAGAGACAAATCGATAACTTTTTTACGGTGTTCCAGAGAGGTGAGTGAGTTTGTAAGCGAGGCATTATCTACAAGACGAATTGCCCTTTTTTAGACGGAATTTAATAGGGTCGGATATGTTTAAGTGCCGCACTCCAAATATGGGAACAGTCATAAGCAGCTGACTGGAAATCAAATAGCTCTTGGCACGAAACAGAAAGCCAAGTTTTTGGGATTCACATTTGACAATGGACCTCACGTGATTTTTCCAAGAAAGGTTGTTGCTGATAGTATTACCAAACATCGAGATGGATGACTTTTATGGTATGGTTACTCCTGACAATATTATGTTGGGCACAGTGAGATAGGCTTTTCCAGAGAAAAGACATGCTTGTGTTTTATTGTTGCCAAGTCCATATTTATGTTGTTGAATATATTGAACATAAGAGAATGCACATTAAATCCGATCTGTGAGAGGAGTTATGGAGAGTCGACTTTATGATTCAGTTGTTTGCATATAAATATTAATATATTTTGGTTTCTTGTGTTGTCCAGAGGCAATATTCTGAATTCATTTCTCAATTTTGCAGTTCTAACTATGTTGTATTCAGGATAGATATGCTAATTTTTGTTATACAGGAATCTCAACGATTTGTTTTGATTTTTTTCTACTTGGAAAAGTGTAGTTTGATATTCTCCCAATTCAAATTTCGATCTTACTAGAGTGTAGTACAAAATCTGTATAGCTTCTATATTAGAAAAATTTGATGTTTGTCATACTATGAAGCCTAACATACGGTTTGCTGATTTTATTTTATTTTTCAAATGGTTTAAAAAGGATATTCTATCATCATATGTAACACCCAGGTCTCTCATTTCCCTAACGCTCTTTAATCCCTCTCCTTGCATCATGTAATCAAATATTATCGGATCTCTTAGCTTTGTTATCTCATAACTTTGCATTTTTTCCGATTGAAGAATGGTTTATTTTTACCACTCCACTCGCAAATATATTCTAAGTCCTTCTGTAACATAACACTGTCTCTGATCGTTTCAATTTTTTTAAAAATTTTGAGATCATTTGCAAATAATAAACAGCTTAAGTACTTGAAAAATATTAAAGCTAATTCACTTTTATCAGAATACGTTACTTTTAATATAACCAATTATTAATGGTAATTTGTAAAATTTAATACGTTTATGCGTTAAATTTTTCCAGTAGTTTAGTTTATTATATTATAATAATGTTAATTTCTTACATTTCCTTAAAATTTTATTTTTAATCGGGTGCTAAAACATGATGCTTCACATATTAAAAAAAAATAACGCCGAGCAAACTAAAATAATCATAAATAATTTAAAAGAAACTACAGTAAGTTTTATGCAATACACCAAGTTTTATTACAAACAAAATTTTCTGATAAATGAATAATAAAATTTTTACTCACATGTTGCGGCTTCTTCATGAGTCCCAAAGGACCACCTTTACTTAACGTACTCTCGTGCAGCTGTTTTACCGTGCTGAATTAGAACTCCCGGAGAATCCATACGTCAATCACGTTTTTTCTCGAAAGGTCATAAAACACAGTGTTAACCTCAGGTAACGCATAGCAGTGATCCTAAATAAGGTTATTACCATATAAAATGGATCCCGTTGTTGGAAAATTGTTTTGTAAATCTATGAATTACTTATCGAAGAGGAAAATGCGATATCTTGTTGTGGGAATTTCATGAATATAAAAATGACGTGTTTCGAAGAAGAACTAAAAGTTTTCCCGACGGTGAATTTATATTTAAAATTGTTTTATTTTCTGGCGGTAGTTATTCAGAAATACTTCGTGTCATTCATGCATACTATTATTAATTATTGTGATACTGCGCCCTCAATATACCGCCATTTACAGCTAAAACCATAAAGAAAAAAAAATGGTTTACCTTTAAAAGTACAACTTCTTCTTCTTCAAGTGTCATCTCCGCGGTGGAAGTTGGAAATCATCATCGCAATCGCAACTTTTGTGGCAGTTTCTCTAAAAAGTTGTTTGGAGCTGCAACCAAACCATTCTCTCATTCTCTCTTTTTAGCCATAAATTTCGTCTTCTTCCTATGCTTCTTCTGCCTTCTTTTTTCACTTGCATTATTAGTCATAAGATGGTTTTTATTTCTGCGATATTATCATTGTTTTTAGTAATAAGCGTTCCTAAGTAATTGTATATTTTTACTTTTCCAATCTGTTGACATTAAATTGTTTACATTAAAAGTCTGGAGTCTCTTTTCATGTTCCTTACAATTTGTTTTTGCTATACTTAAAGGCAATTGTAGCTACTCTCGGGTACAACCCTACAGCTAAAGGTATATGACCATAATAGTACTTTAGTTTTTTTGGAAAGTTAATATATTAATGTGTGCGAAAAATAACATAATGGACTGTATACGTGAGAACCGAACGCAATCTAATTTTTGACAATGATAAGATAACTTTTTATTTGTCTGTAAACAACAACCGTTCCTATAATGTGCAATCACACGTTCGCAAATAAAAGTAATTTCTGATATTATTTTTCAAGTTTTATTAGAGAATTTTGCGTATCACTAAATCTGAATCCAATGATATTTTGGATAATTAATTAATCCGGCTCGAATGACCATTATTTTGGACGAGAATGATAATGGATAATGCAAATGAATTTTCGACAATGACAAGATAACTGCAGAAAATTTGGTAAATATTACTGAATTTTAGAGGTCTCTTTAGTTGTTATTAGCTTTAATATTTAAGTTTCGAGTTTTCCGTTTTAATTTTTTAAATGTTTCTTTCATTTGAGCTTATCATCCCAATGTGGAACCAACATTTTTATGCGGAATAAAATTTTGTTCAAATTCTAATGGAAGATTTCTAAACATATGGACATCGGTTTTCGTGTCATCGTTTTGTTTTGTTCAAATAACTAGCCGTAACTGTTACGTATAATAAACATTTTCTAGTATAACTTCGTTTGAAATTACCGATTTTCAATTAACTTGGAACAGTCGTTAAACAAAATGATCCAATCTGTTTAATTAATTGTTACTGAAACGGCGAAGTATTTTCGACAACCTCGTAAATGTGTCACTGACAACTGCTCCAAATCTGCCCAACATTCGAGTCGATTTGAATTTGAACCGGAACTTATCGTTGCAAAAGTTTCAAAATGGGTTAACGACTTTGTTAGTCTCTCGGCGATTGTCTTAATTCCGAAGGACCTCGACAGAATGGTATCGAGCAAAACGTTAAAGTAATCAATGAGCAACAAGTGCAAGAATAAAACTTTCATTACGACCATTCTACGAAGAACAAAATCAAACAAATTTCACGAAAAAGGATTATGGCAATTAAATGATGTAGTTTTTTTAACAGTTGTCCCCAGTTTTTGATGTGTAACACCTTTGCTCTCGATTTCTTACAATTTGTGGGAGTGATTTAGTGAAATGGGACGGAAGTGTGTAACAGTGCAACAGGAAATCGCAGAAGCGCGCCCTATTTGATTTGATAAATGAGCGCGCAACGGTAGAGTTGGGCGTTAGAAAGCCGTCAACCAATTTTCCGAGAGATCGGTACTGTCAGCCATCAGCTGTGTACAGTGTTGTGTATAAAGTTTGCTTTTATATGCGTAAACTATATAAATAAATATTTCAGTATTTAGCTTTTTTAAATTTTAAGGTTGACATCTATTACTACTAGCGTCAATTAAAAAATATATAATTATGAGATGTCAAACGCTACGCATCATATGCGACTACTGTAAGTCTCGGTCAATTTTTATGTAAATTTATTTAATTAAGTTATCCTAACATACTCTAAAATGTCCGATTCATCCCTACGTGCTTATATCCACAAATAAGTCCAAAAACGGTGTCAGATTCGTAATAGGAACCGTTTTGCTAATCGCTCGCCCCGAGGTTGTAAAGTGATACTCAGAAACTGATGAAATCTCATACATATTTAACACTGACAGTGGTAATGATGAGAACGAATAACTTTTTCACACTTTTTTCACTGGGGAGTTGGGATTAGCAACTAAACTTGCTGCGGGGTCATTTACTTAAAGTATTAAATAAGGGATTTGTATGTCATACGAATGTGAAAAAGTTGAATATAAAACTTAATTAATTTGTCAACCATCATTGAAATCATACTAACACAAAACAAACAGCAAATGGAATCCTCTCGGATTTGAAAGAATTGAATGAACATAATTTGGTCGATCTTAAAGTTAGAAAAATGTGCCTGTTAATCAAATTGTAGATTGCAGATTTTAAGGTATTTGATGAAATGAGAATGGAATTATCTTTGACTTAAAATAAATAAGCAACGCCCAAAAAACACAAAGTGACACGTTTTCCAAGAAGGTGAATTCCTCAAATCATCCCATCACAATGTCCGGAAATACCCTTGAACCAAGTCCCTCCATCTCGATTTTGGGAGTCACGGTGTCCCATAATATGTCTTGGCATGACCATGTTGCTAACATCGCAAATTCGCTAGCCAGAGGCTAGGTTTTCTGTGGAAAGCCAAAAAGTTTTTTACTCCTGATCAACTGTTGACGACGTACAAGGCTCAAATCCGACTTCTACTGGAGTATTGCTCGCACATTTGTGGTTCAGCACCAAGACATTCTCTTCGTCTTTTAGATTCCATTCAGAAAAGATCCATTCGCTTGATAAACAGCTCAACTCTCACCGATACCCTTCACCCTCTAGAACATAGAAGAAGAGTTGCAGACCAGTCATTGCTATACAGATATTTCCATGGCAGATGCTCCAGAGAAATAAAAGCTCTTGTACCTCCATTGGCCACATTCGGCCGAAGAACTCGGCACGCTGATCAGTCCCACCCATTTACTCTCAAGATTGACACTACAAGGACAAATCTTCATCAAGAATCCTTCTTTTACAGTGCTGCTACGGAATGGAATAAGCTTCCAAAATCAGTTTTTCCAGAGAACTACGACCTGCAACTTTTTAAAAAGCGTGTCCACAATCATTTCCTTTCTATAATCCCTTCCCCTTCTAATAGTCCCAGTCCCAGTCCACGATAGGTCTACCCTTTTTGCGACTATTTTCATAAAAAAAAAAAAGCAAAGTACCAGGAAAAAAACACTACACAGTATCTTCTAACTGCTTTGTTTACAAATTTTATGTACCAATGATTTTTGTCACTAATTCTCTCTCTCTCTCTCTCTCTCTTTCTCTCTTTTCTCTATCTTTTTCTCTCTGTATGTGTAGCTTTTACAATCCTGGGTGAGTTTACGATTTATCTCTATTGGTTTCTGTCTCTCTCTCTTCTCTCTCTCTCTCTCTCTCTCTCTCTCTCTCTTTTCTCTTTCTCTCTTTTCTCTATCTTTCTCTCTCTGTATGTGTAGCTTTTACAACCCTGGGTGAGTTTACGATTTATCTCTATTGGTTTCTGTCCATCATAAGTTGTTCGGCATTGGCACTATTTAGGGTGCCTAAGTTTGCCGACAGGTTATCCCTCCAGAGTAATTTGGTTCTTCCAAGTGGGTCTTTTGCCGGTTGGATTTTGTTCCCATACTATTTTCACCACTCGTTCGTCATTTTGTCTTTTAATGTGTCCGGCCCATATTAGTATATATCAGGACCCCCAACAGCCTCTGGAAGTTGGTAAAACAACTGGGGCTGGATGAGGAGCTCTCACCACAGGAAGGGCACAATAGACCCTTTCAGGTCGGAGTTTATACTTACAAAAGCCTTCAATTACCATTTAATCTCATCTATAATCGGTAATTAAAAACGTGAAGGACCTACTTAAGAGAAAATTTCCCGGGAAATATCACCACATGATTTAGAACAATATGCTGGTTAAATATACAATAGTAGACATCCTCCTCCAGGTAGTTTGAAGCCGCGATTTGAAGCTGCGGTTCTGTACATCACTATCTTCATAGTTTTAGATTTAGATACCGACACATCGATTCAAAATGTGCTTTAGCTGACCGTACAATGGATTAGTTACGCCTCACGTTAACATACTTTTATCCTTCATTATTTTTAACACGCTTACATCAGTTTCACCTGTATGTTAGTTTGTAACTGACTCTTTGGCCTCGATTTTGCTCTACTTTAAGCGATCAGATTTAATTTAAACTTCGCACGCTTGTCAAAGACCGACGACAATGCAATAATTTGATCAAAATATCCGATTAGCCTGATTAGTTTCGCCAGGATTCAAAAATTACTTTAGGGATCCTTTGCATGGGAGTAAGAGCGATAAAACTAATGCGTGAACTACGCATGCGCGCAGTTTCAACGTCATATTATAATGCATCCAATCCACTATACTGGTGAGAAACGTGCCAAGGGATGAATAGCAAGGGGGTAGGTAAAACAAATCGAACTGAAAAGCGAAAAATAAATTATACTTTAAAAAAAATAAAAAACACGCCTAGAGTTAATCAAAGTTAGAGTTAATCAAACTAAAAGGTAAAAATAATTCGTAACATAATAATAATCATTATAATAATAATAATTACTGACGAGAAAATTAATGTTACTGTTCTAAAAGCGTGGGATGCTTTGTATTTTTGCATTTAAAAGCGTTTTTTTTTAGTTTTTTTAAACTATAATTTATTTTTTGTGTATAAGTTGTTAAGCAAAGTTTTTGATTCCTATTTATAATTCAATTGTTTCTTTGTCTTCTATAATAAAAGTAGTAAGAAACTAAAATATTATGTAATAGATTGAACTGAATATAATTAAGGGAAGGTAATTTTTTTAACTGTTCTCCCGTCGATATAAATAATAAAGTAACGATTTCGAAAATGGTTAAATAAATTTGATACAATAATAATGTTGCTCTTCAATTATTCACGACAAACATCCTTTTGTCAAGTTGGTATTATTCCATTATTTTTGTGCGACAAATGAATTTTTGATGCGCCCGTTAAATTAAATATTTAAACTCCAAAACCATTATTTTAATGCAGATAAAAAGGACGACGAAAAAGACGATTTGAAATGAAATTTTATTACAAATCTATAAAAAAAAAATAAATTTTAATTGAAGTTATTAAAAATAATTATATTATGATTTCAAAAAATACGAACCTTTTTTACACTACTATAAAACTGTAACAAAAGCTTGTCTTTGCATAGAAGATATCTAAAAAAAATGCCTACAATTTTCAATTAAAATTTTTCTTTTATAAAAGTTTAAATTTTTACAAAATAACTTTTCTTGAGTGCAATTTTTATTTTTAATTTCCGCATCAACCCAATGAATTATTAGCGGTGGATTAAATGACGTTAACAAACAGATAACATATACAAACATAATATTATATGCAATAGACTAGTTTACAGTCTCGTAAGAATTTTATTATATTTTCACTATTTACAGTGTAAAAACAACTCTTTTAAGTTTTTTGGAAAATTATATTTGAGTTTTTTCACATAATATATGGGGCACTCGATTAAAATGTGTTTCACTGTTAAGGGCACTTTACTCACATATTTCACAATCAGGTTTCAAATCTTGGGTGATAAGATATTCGTGGGTGAGCCGTATATGTCCTAAGCGAAGTCTTGTGAGAATTACTTGGTAGTAGCGGCTGAAATAATGGGTGTTCCATGGGCCGAAATTTGGTTTAATCTCTCGTAGTTTAGATGGTTTATTTTGACCCGAGATGTTCCATAGATTTGTTAATCTAGTTTTAAAGTAGGATTTCAGGTCTACTGCAAGTGGTTCAATAACTGGTACAATATTTGGGTCCATTGTCGCCTCGAAAGCTGAGTGGTCTGCCAGCTCGTTTCTCCCTATACCAATTTGTGATGGTACCCACATCATGCAAACTGTAATTCGGAAGTTGATATATTTCGGCTTTGATTAGTTTTACAATAGAATGGTTTTTATATAAGTGCAATTTTTTAGTACTCCATTTTAACAATGTGTTAATTAATAAAGCTTATTATCAAGGCAAAACGTGACGTTTATGGGCGAGACCCACCTCGGTTTGGCCGGAGTTCATTTTTACACTGATGAACTAACTGTCTCTTCGGGATACAAAATAATATGGGTTTTTACCGGTAACTTCGTAAAAAACTTTACTTCATTTTCTTGTTGGTCGTCTTGACAACGTTATCTTTGTGACTACAAATTGTATAAAATGGATCTCTTTATGAAATTACTTTATTAGGATTCCATTGAAGTAAAAATAATAATAAACTTATAATAATTCTTGTTGATATTAGCTTGCACGTTTTTCAGACATTTTTTGACATTGACGTATTGTAATTTCATCTATCATTTATATGCAGTAGAGTTTTATCAGATATTATTTTACATTTTACAGTTTTTGGAAATTTTTGTACCTAGTCTTGCCATTGGTTCGCGAAAATTTAGAGATGAATTGTTAATCGAAAATCAACCACATTCTATGCGAAGAAAAATATACTGGAACTGAACAACTTATTAATTAATCTTTGGTTTTAAAACTTATATATTATTCCATATAGTGACAACAAGAATCTCACTGATGATAAAGTGCATGAGCTGCAATAATTTACAGTTATAAACCATTAAAAAATAAATAATTAGTATTGACATGTTGAGTTATCACCTTTTTTATTTTCGTCATTATTACCAAAAAGGTAGTAGTTTCCATAAACTTACAATGTTTATTTAATATTAGTAAAATCTTAAAACAGAAACAAAGGTGTTAAAATATCTGTGGGAAAATCAATTGTTTATTTTTATTTAAGTACAACTCTAACATTATCCAATAAAAACTTTATAAATTTAACACTAATAGGCTAGTAGCAAATTTGGGAAAAAATAAATCTTTTTAAATTAAAAATAGTTTCCAGTATATTTTTTATTTGTGAAAATATTAAATATTCACTACTTAAAAAATCGGTGAAAGACAGTACGTAAAGTTTTAAAATATTTGTTAACTTTTGCAAAGTATGGCTTATATTTAGGGTGATATCACATAAAGACCACCTCTAACATAAAAGATGTCACAAAAACAAACTTTGATAAAGATTGAACCTATTCAATAGGATAAAAGCACTTACTTGATAAAAGTAGCCCGCCAAGTTTAATGAGAAATAATATTTCAGCATTTAGAAAAAATAAAATGCTCTTCAATCAAACTGCGGATGAAAAAAGACAATTGAAGCACTTTACGTCCATTATCGGGACAAAAATGCCAATAACTATTCTTTTCTGGAGGCCAGCCGAACAGAAATTTCGCAAAGACACTAAGTAATATGGATTAGTATAGGCGACAAAACTTTTGCGGAAATTTTAGTCTTTTGGTGTAATTTGATAGTGGGAATCTAAGAGTGTGAAGGATTTAAGCTCAAAAATGAGAAACCGGAAAGGATTTTTTATTTGCGTACTTTTTTTAACGACTTGTTACAATTTTTTTTTCTCTAATCCATAAAGTGTTGTGTGGAAATAAAATAAGACAACAAGTAATAAAAGCAAATAAGATTGTGGGATGTTTAAATGACACGATATGGAGAAAGCACCTAAACGTAGCAACAAAAGTAAGAATATACAAAACAACAGTTATAACCTACACTGAAGAGTCAAAGGCAGAGACAGAAAGAAACAAAACGACTCCTGGAAACGACAGGAATGAAAGTTCTCCGTAAAATAACTAATAAAACATTCTGAGTCTAGATCTGAGGACTCGCATGCTCAATTGCCATGTATTCCCAGTTCTTTTGCATAGTTACTAGAAGCTCTTAGATGTGGGCCGACCGTAGGATGTTAAGAATATCATGGACAGAACATACGACCAATGTGGTGGTGTTGAGAAGAATGAAGAAAGGCGTAAAGATCCTGCAGAAATTGAAAAAAAAACTGCAATGTCTCGGCCACATCATGAGAGGTCCAGGGTTTGAGATTCTGCAACTCATAGTCCAAGGAAAAATAGTGGGAAAAAGATCTATCGAAAGAAGAAGAATATCCTGGCTTAGAAACCTGCGAGAATGGTTTATTGTCACGTCATATGACCTATTTAGTGCCGCAGCTTCTAAAGTCATGATGGTAGCCAATCTCCGAAATGAAGACGGTACAAGAAGAAGAAGATAATAGGGAGAGGAGTGATAACATAAGAGAAATATGCCAGTTAGAACCAGTCAACGAATTGGTGCAAAAGCGAAAAGAAACCAACATCTAAATAGAATGCCCAACGAGAGAAAAGTAAAATCGCCGAAGACAAATCACCGATAGAAAGAAGAAGCACGGGACGTCCTAGGAAGCGATGGAGGGATAGACTTAGATAAATGAAAGAATAAATTCAAAAAAAAAACATATTGCCCAAAATAGAAGTATAAAAGAGAAGAAGAGAATAAGAATAATGAATAACCTAATAAAAGTGGGCTAGATACTTTTTGACAGACAAAAGAAGAAGAAGAAGAAGAAGAAGAAGAAGAAGAAGAAGAAGAAGAAGCTATGATGTTACCGTTGCTTCTGAACGCTGACATAACCAAGATGACGGAAAGTTTTGCTCTCACCAAATATTGCTCAACGCGCCCAAAGAAGTTTTCACTTAAAAAAAGCTGATAGCTGGAAAGTAATTTATTGAGCAAGAAAAATCCTTTCTGATGGCCTTTGTATTTGGGGATAATTCTGGGATGCACACTCATCAGTTTGGTACTTAATAGAGAACAAGCACTTCCCGACGGATTTACTTGTCAAAAAATTACTACACACACTCAACATTTGTTATAAATTTTAAAAAAAATTCCAGATTATCCTTTCTATTATATAACACAAAAACTATTTAATTTTTCATTTGCAATATTTTTATAAGCGTTAACAATTAAAATTTCTTTCTATACATGATGTTTGTTTAAATCACATATACACTAAGGCGTTGCCTGGGCGTGGATGTTTATTGAATTTGGTATTGGTTATTTAATAAAAATTGACATTATTTATCATCAGACATGAGGTATACCCCGGTATACGATCTAGCTAAAAATATATGTACTTATGTGTGTACACACATACACATATTACTGTAACACGCATGTGTATATAAGTACCTATGTTATAAATGATACTAAAGAAAAATAGAAATATAACGAATGTAAACTTTTTTCAACAAGAGACGTAAGGTGTTTATTGAAGTATTATAGTAGGTATATTATGTTACTATTATTATGCTACGAGTATATAAGCGAACGTGGGATCAATTAGTCGATTTATGGTATTTCTATCTGATTCTGTGATGAGACATTTAACTTGTTTTTTAAATAAAAATATTGTTGAAGCAGTTCTCATTTCCAGTGGTAAGTAATTATAGAGCCGGTAAGCAAGATGTATATAACTGTCCACTTCTAGTATAACTAAAAGTAGCATGTCTGTCAATACATTTTGTTTGAATTCGCAACAATAGGGGTGATCTACTCGTACGTTTATTGGACCGTACGAATTTGCTGGCCTCTTTTCTTAAGTAACTGTACATGATGATTACGGTTTGGGACACTCTGATTGCTCGGGAGTTTTTTTGTGGAAGCTGCCTTTTACGGTCCATATCAAAGTGTTTCCCAAACGGATTTTTTTTCGGTATGCATTTTTTACTTAATATTGTCGAGCTACTCTAAACAATGTCGATGAACATTTAAATAGGACAATCGAGAAGATTTTATAAACATTCTGGACGTATATCTTTTAATTTTCAAAGATGTCATTGCAGTGACATACGAAGACAATTATTTGCTAAATTAATTTGAATATTAACCAATTTTACCTGATTTGTCGAAATCAATACGAAGACGATCTTAGAATATTTTCTTCTTCTTCTACTTGTTGGAGATCTGGTTGATCTGTTGATTCCGGACTTGCCTCTGTAATATTTCCTGAGATGTGGACAGCCAGCTGTCTCTCCATCTCTTTGGTGGTCTTCCGGGTGGACGGGTCCCTGCTGGTTTTCCCTCTAGTACAATGTGTGGCAGTCTATCGTCGGTTATTCTCTTCACGTGGTTATACCATTCTCTTCTCCTCCACCTTTCACATCCCACCACATCCTGTACGTCGCATTGTGCTTTAATGTCGTCAGTGTTTCTTACGTGATCTCTTCTTATTTTCCCGGCTATTGTTTCTCTGTACTGACATTCCGGCGACTGGTAGCATCCTTTTGGTCTTGTTGGTATCCTCTCTCGCTTCTATACCATATGTCATTATTGGCCTGACGCATGTCTTATATATTTTGATTTTACTCTTCTTTCGCATGTAAGGATTAGCGCATACAGTTTTCCTTAGACATCCTGATATTATGGCTAATTTGTTAATTTATCTTTTACCAGCTGGCATCTCACTGGCTCCCTAGCGATGGTCGTGGTTTTCGTTTTACCTATGGATATATCCATATTGAGTTTGCTGACTGATTTGGTAGAACTTAAATAACTGTCTCTGTGGGTCATTCTCACTTTCTGCGAATATTGCAGCTTCGTCGGCGTAGCAGACCATGCTGATAGCCTTATTGTTCATTCTTTATCCCGAAATCATGGATGTTAGTTCTTTTATGATTTTGTCCATCAAGAGGTTGAATAAAAATTGGACTAAGGCTATCTTCCTGTCTAATTTCTCCTGGAGTGGGTATGCTAGATGTAATTTTCTCTCCGGCTTTGATTTGCGTTCTGTTAGTAGTGTTAAGGTTGTATACCGTTGTTACTATGTTGGCAGGGACTTATTTTTGCTTTAGGATTTTTATGACGTCTTCCAGGCGGACTCTGTCAAATGCATAGTAAGGTCGAAGAAGCAAATAAATGCTGGTGTATTGTACTCTATGGTATCGGGGTTGTTGATCTATTCTTTTTGAATCCTTGTTGTTCCTCTCTGGTTTTTATTTACTTCTCCAGTTTGTCCTTGAGCATCCCTGTAAACAATTTACACATCTGAAAACACATCTTAGAATATTATAATTGTTAAAAAAAAATCTGCACATAATTGCTTAAAATAAAACACTTATCAATCTGACAATGAATTTTGGTAAAACTTTAGATAAGTTTAGCTTTATTAGGGGCTTATGGGGTAGCGACCCTTTCAGATCTAATGTGTCCTTATGTTGTGTTAGAGTCCACTGTCTAGACTCGTTCTTGTAACTAGATTTTATAGGCCGGGTTTTGGATTCTTCATGTATTGAAAGGGTTGTGGTTTTACCCACCCTATCGCTGAAAACATTAGCTTTGGCAAAAATTCTCATAAGCACAGTATGTTTGCAGAAATTTCTTCATCTTCTTGACAAAAACTGCCTACAGCAAAAGCCAAATAAAGTTGCGTACACGTCATCATTGTGAACATTTGCAGCGTTGTTAGATTGTTCATAAAATATGGAAATTAACAGAAAATAACTCCGATCCTTGATGGTGTTAAGACACAC
Organism: Agelastica alni; assembly: GCA_950111635.1. Lineage (NCBI taxonomy): Eukaryota > Metazoa > Arthropoda > Insecta > Coleoptera > Chrysomelidae > Agelastica > Agelastica alni. The sequence continues at coordinate 6,411,914 of OX467712.1, read as the reverse complement.
TTCCGAAAACTCTATTTCAACAAATAAAGTTCTCCAATGAATAAAACCTTTATTCATTCTAAAATAATACATGGTCACTTTTATCCATAATCCCAACACCTTTATTGTAAAATCATGTTGTTTAAAGAGAAAGTATTGGGAATCGTCTTTGATTTGGTGCAGTTTGTGTTTTTGAGTTGGATTATAATCCAACACTTTATCGACATGTATTAAGTAATATCTTCTTCGCTCTGAACGAAGTGTTTACCAGGATACTCAATTGAAATGCCTGTATCAGAGTCTGTTTGCGAAAAAGAAGGGCTATAGTGTAATATCCTGTGCAGTTCAACAGCGCGAATTCTAAAAGAGAGTAATGATGGTGCATTTTAGTCCCGATGTACCCTTCTGCCCCATCATCGTGTTACCCTTGGGCTGTAAGAGCGCAATCAGTGTTACTCATCACCATTTCTATTCATGAGCATTACATATCAACGAACGCGTCATTCCGATTGTCTCTGTCGATTTAATCTTCCAACGCCAAATCCTTCCACTGGGGTGCTTAAATTTACAATTTTATGACGACGGCGGTGTCGGGGTGAATTTTTAAGGTTGGACTAATTACGGTTGGTTAAGGAATTCCAATATTAAGGTCTGTCTGTGAGGTACGTAACTACCTGTTTAATTTTGGTTTAAATCGGTAAAAAAGGTTTTTTTTTAACTAGACATTTTAACATTCTAAAACCAGTTTCAAATAATAATGTACTTTCTCTGAAAATAATCGTGTCACTCAGTAGGATTTATAACAGGGTTGGCTTTAATTCAGTTGTCAAACATACAAATTTACTAATCAGTTATTCTATAGTTTTGATTTTCTCACCCATTATGTTTTTTTGGGTTGCTGAAACCGAATTTGAAGTTTGCGGGCAAATATTTTGCCCGGAACTTTGTGTTTTGGCACTTTTTGACCAAATCTTGGCCCTTTTTTTAGTTTTTGGCCTTAATCTCAAAAAAGCAGCAATTTTTTGACAAACCCATTCTATACAAAATTAAAGTAGACAAAATTTCCTACATTTCTTATGCATAACGTGTTTTTTTGTAAGACTAACTGTTTCACCGCTAGAGCGCGCCCGAAAGGGGCCATATTCTCATATTTGGTGAAATTTACCGATTACGTGGAAATCGACCTTGCTGTGACCCTTACCTGTTGTATCAATTTATTATATATAATATAATTTATATTATTTAAAAGTTTATTTTCTATAAATAATGTTTTTTTTTACTAACCGTTTCGCCGTTAGAGCGCGCTCAAAAGGGACCATATCTGTGAAATTTCCAATATAGAAAAGACAGTTTTGATTGCTCCGTTAGTTTATTGTGGCAATTTTCTGTATGCAAATGCCGTTTTAAACCAAAATTGTAGTTTTTATAGACACTAAATTATAAATTTTGTCGCAAGTTATCCTGGACTGTAGGACTGCTCCCGTGATATTCAGAGTTCTAAGATCTGATGTTATGTTGTCTCTCTACCGTAGTCGTGGTCTTCCTAATGATCTTCTACCTGTCGGGGCCTGCCCCATACTAATTTGACAACTCTTTCATCTTCCTGTCTTTGTTATGGCTGTCCCATCTCAGTCTTTTCGCTTTAATTATTTTTACAATGTCTGGCTGATCATATAGTTCTTCTATTTCCTACTACGATACTGTTGTGTAGTTTCATCCCTTGTAGGTCCGTATATAATCCGTAGGATTTTCCTCTCTGCAATCCTCAGTCTGTTCTCGTTCTGTTTCATCATGGTCCAGGTTTTACAGGCGTACGTCATAATCGTTTGTACAATGGAGTGGTATATTCTTATTTCTTTTCAATATACCTTATACCTTTTCAAATGAACACAGTGTATATTCTTCTAAATGTGGCGTTAGTTAGTTTTTCGAGTTTCTGAGAAAAGGTAATAAATAAATAATTTTTGTTTAAGAGAGTTCGAGTTCTCTTATGGCTGGCTCATCCCATGTTTTGAGACAATGACCAAATATTTAGTAATGACTGCAATGCAATGTCCTGCATATAAATATGAGGTTTGATATATTTTTAAATGGTATTTGAATAATTTTACAAAAAATTTAAATTTTCATTGTTCCTTGTTTAGTGTTTTATTAACGACGAGATCAGTAGTTACTCTGAATGTTTAAAAAGTAAAAGGTACCATGGGTCTGTATGTGAGTGACGTAAACCATTATTCTCAAAACACCATCTACTTTGGGTTATTATAATCCAATTAACAAAATACCTAGTCACTGAAAACTAATTAATGACTTAACATCTCGAGTATAATAATATAATTATGCATTGAAGTGGTGAACTGTATCACGAATACTTAAGGTGATTGAAGCATGTCAGCGTTTTTGAAACTTTCAGATTTCAAACAACTCTGAATGTATAATTAATTCCAAAATTTGACAATACCTTGAATATGCAGGCCATCACAGTCAGATTCTCTTAAAAAAATAAGTCTTTTAAAATAGGTTCATATGGGGAATATATTGACGTTTTGGTCGAATTGTATTTATCTTCTTCAGGACCAATCATCTTCGTCTTCGTTAATCCAATCGCGAGTCCGACACGTTGAGATATTGTGCTGTTCTGAAGAAACCCAGCGCAATTTGGTCGAAACGTTAGAAATATTTTGTTATCCCCATTGTGACTCTGTCCCGATCAATTTTTGCAGGTTGTCAAGCATTCACAGTGCTAAATTCTTACATAAATCATGACCCAAATAAAAAAAAATAAAACGTTTAATTTTATTTATTTATAAATCGATGAAAGTACCTACTTTATAACTCGAAGTTTTTAATGACATATTCGATTTATAGAAAAACAATAAATGCATTTTAGTCTAAAAGAGAAAAAAATTATAAAATAATATAATATTTTATTCGAGAAAAATAACTCGGGAAACTTTCGTTTGTATGAATATACTTTATTAATAAAAACAAAACTTAGTCACTAGTTTTTTCACAGGTTTTTTTTTTTATGAAAATAGTCGCAAAAATGGTAGACCTATCGTGTGGGCCGCGGACGGCCCGCACTGCGACTATTAGAAGGGGAAGGGATTATAGAAAGGAAATGATTGTGGACACGCTTTTTAAAAAGTTGCAGGTCATAGTTCTCTGGAAAAACTGATTTTGGAAGCTTATTCCATTCCGTAGCAGCCCTGTAAAAGAAGGATTCTTGATGAAGATTGGTCCTTGTAGTGTCAATCTTGAGAGTAAATGGGTAAGACTGATCAAGGTGCCGAGTTCTTCGGCCGAATGTGGCCGGTGGTGGTATAAAAGTTTATTTTTCTGGAGCATCTGCAATGGAAATATCTGTAGAGCAATGACTGGTCTGCAACTCTTCTTCTATGTTCTAGAGGGTGAAGGGTATTTGTGAGAGTTGAGCTGTTTATCAAGCGAATGGCTCTTTTCTGAATGGAATCTAGAAGACGAAGAGAATGCCTTGGTGCTGAACCACAAATGTGTGAGCAATACTCCAGTAGAGGTCAGATTTGAGCCTTGTACGTCGTCAACAGTTGATCAGGAGTAAAAAACTTTCTGGCTTTTCACAGAAAACCTAGCCTCTGGCTTGCCGACTTTGCGATGTTAGCAACATGGTTATGCCAAGACACCATGACTCCCAAAATCGAGATGGAGGGAATTGGTTCAAGGGTATTTCCGGACATTGTGATGGAATGATTTGAGGAATTCATTTTCTTGGAAAACGTGGCACTTTGTGTTTTTTGGGCGTTGAACTGAACAAGATTGTTGGTTCCCCACTCGACGATTGCTTTAAGATCTCTATTGATGGAATCAACCTGTTCCTGTCTGAGTCTATTTGTATCATTCACCGAAAGTGATCGATAGGATGTGAAAGTTGAGACAAGTGTGCTATCGTCTGAGAAACTGTAAATGGGGTTCGTGGTGGTTTTCAAGAGGTCGTTGATGTGTAAAAGAAATAAGGTGGGGGACAGGATGGAACCCTGGGGGACCCCGGCATTGGTTTTAAACGCATCAGAAGAAATACCGTCAACTGCCACATGTAAGGAGCGATCTTGCATGAAGCTCAAGAGCCATTGGCGCAGTTTGGTTGGGAGACCGTAGGCAGATAATTTACTTAACAATGCCTGGTGCCAAACGCGGTCAAAGGCTTTAGATATATCCAAGGCTATTGCACGGTGATCTGAAAAGTTACAAAATAGTTGTTATAAAATTTGGATTTCTTGTTTACTGTCGAAACTTACTATATAATAAGTTAAATATTTAGACTTAATGGTATATTTTGTGTTAAGGGATCAAACAAGACGATTTTAGTCGAGGGAGAGTTTTGGCTGCTTTAGCCGTATGCGAGTGCTGACATCTCACGCAGTCTGAATTCGTGTTTCATTCTGTGCCACAGACTGCATCTTTCACATTACCTGTATTAAAATTTAATGTATGTAGCTAGTCGATTTGAGATAATTTGAAAAAAAATTTTTAAAGAATTTTAGTTATAAGAAAATGTCTATAGATTAATAAAGGACATAACATTTTCAATTTATTACACAAGAAACACTCGATGTTTAAATTTTATATGAAATAAAACGTTTTGATTGTCATTGATAATAAACCATTTTTTTTTCTTTTTCAGGTAAGTGACGTTTGAATTTTGGAAGTTAACCGTTTCCGGTAAGATATGTATAATTTTAAATTAATTGTTAATTTGTTAATTCTTGATTTATCGATTGGATTATCCACCCTTGTTTTTTTATACGCTTTATATTAACGGAATCTTTGGGCAAGATTTTCACCTACTTAAAAAATCGAATCGACTTGAAACTTGGTATACTTATAAAGGACCGATGACAATACAATAATTTTATAAATTTTTCATAGATCCTGGCCAGGATCATCAGGATATTAAAAAATAAAGTGCGGTATATTAGATTGCGGTCACATCAATTTTTTAGCGTTCGGAGAGGGAACCTGAGAAACGGCTTTCACTGTCAGTAAAGAGAAAAAAACAATTTTAACAAATAAATAAAAATATACCTTATTTCCCCAAAGAAAAACGTACAGCATATAATGTTGGAAATAATAAAATAAGATCACTGTTATTCTTGGGAAAATAATTTAACATACATACATATTGTCACGCTTTTTTCCCGTAGGGGTAGGCAAAGACCACTTCCTTCCACTTCCGCTGCGTTCTCTTATCTCACTATTTTTTACTTTATCCAACCGAGTCACTCCGGCTATACTCCTCAAACTACTCATCTCCGCAGCATTAATCCTATTTTTATGCTTCTTCTGAAAACTTAACATTCACTACCATACATAAGTGTAGGAACTAACACACCTCTATGCACAGCCAGACGTGCCTTTTTTGACACTTTCTGGCTGCTCATAAAGCCATGCAGTGCCCCATTCATTTGTTTTCCTGCCAACATCCTTTGCTTAATGTCACTGTCATACTTTCCATCTCTCGTAAACTTTGAACCCAAGTACACAAATTCATTTCATTGTTCCACTCTTTCTCCCTCAATCGAAACTTTACAGTTTGTCATGCTTTCTTCTGGATTAATACACAAAAATTGTGCTTCCGATAAACAATAAGAAGGTATAGCATATTTCACAAATATACGTCGGCATCGAATAATCGTTAGAAACTCGATAACCAGTATTCAACTGTACGTTTAAGAAGTACGAAAGTAAATTTCCCCAATATTTTCGTAGTTAACGAATTTTATTTTATAAGGGACTTGTTTAAAAATTAAGGTCAATATTTAAGTTAATTTAACAATATAAATAAATTCAACTCACCAATTATAGCACAAATATAACGGCATTAAGCCTATATTAGAACAATGACCGACTTTTTTCATTGCCTTATTGACTCTCACTTGACAAATCCACACAATTTAAACGAAACCGTATCAGCTACTTAGTAATGAAAACCCAAACAGTGACGGCCTCGGAATCAGATTAAATTCGTTAAAATGTGAGGACCGGCTCTAATAATTTTATTTCACCATCGACCTCGGCGAACATCGATCTCGATCAGATCAACATTGTTTTGAAGAAAGGCCAGCTGTCAAAAGTACCAACAACCGACGAGCATGTATGAGAGCACTGATGAAAGTAGAGGAAGCAAAAGATGTGTGTAAGAACCGTATCGGAAGTGGTCTCTGTTTACCCCTACGGGGAAAAAGCGTGACTATATGTATGTATGTAACATCGCAGAGCTAACACCAACTAAAGTTGAGACCTCTTTCAACACATTAAAGAAATTACAAGTGAAGTTAACCAAAAACATGGAAGATAGAGGACAAAGAGGGGGAAGTCATCAATGAGATAGACCACGTAGTGGAGGTACGGCGGAAATACTGCGAAGACTTGTACACACATGAAACAAACAATCAAGAATTAATGCACATCTCTTCTATCGATAAAATTGAACAAGAACCGGATATACTAAAAGCAGAAGTAGAGCAAGCCATCCGTTACTTAAAAAACAATAAGAGTACAGGTGTAGATAATGTGAGCGCAGAAATGCTTAAACAGCTTCCTCCAAGCGGTGTTAATTTATTATGAAAGATTTTCAATAAGATCTGGCAAACTGGACAGTGGCCAAGTGACTGGACTTAATCCACATTTATTCCTCTGCATAAAAAAGGGTCAAGTAACAACTACAGAACCATCGCACTAATATTCCATCCAAGTAAAGTTATGCTTAGAATCTTACTAAAATCTCGACATTAACTGCACTGGCTTTAAGTTATTTTTCTTATAATAGGAAACAAAAAACAAAATTGAAACAAATTAAAAACTAACAGTTAATGTCGAATTATAAAAAAAAATTCAACACGAAAATAATAATCAATATAACTTCCTCAAAAAAACTATTCAGATTATAGTCTAAGAATAATGTAAAATATAACTCATCTTTGGGTAACTTTTACAATAAAAATAACTTACCAATTATATTTTAGAACTAACAACAATCGCTAATCGGAAAGTATAACTGTCACTGTCTAAATTCTTGTCTGGAGACCCAAATCTCTCAATTTATATGTTTTAAATATCATTATCAGCCCGTTATTAGCAAACAAACCGAAATACATTAACCAGTGACAGCTTTAAAATCAAAATAATTTTATTAAACTGCCAGGACCGGCTCTAACAAACCGATATCACCCTTAAAAGAAAAATTCCCATTACAATAAACCTGGAGATGTAATAGTGGTAATAGTCAGAGCTGTGTTGATAGTGGCATGGCTTGAAATTTCCACAATAAAATTTTTTGACCACCCCTGTACAAACGTTCAGCCAGGTTATTCAGACGAATGGTTCTTACGTTTTAGAAAAAAAAACATTTATCAAAAGCGTCTACAGAAAAGAATGCAAGAAAATAAAACGCGTACACACCATAAAAGCCTTAATGAAGGTAAATCTTCGTCCGTTTCATTGTCAGTATATACCTCTTCATTTCCTAATTTGCAAATGCGCAATGTCACAGTTAAAGAAATTTATTAAACTACTGTTTCACTACCAGACACACACTGTGTGGTCCCCGGAGTGGAAGTTCTACAACACGAGACTGAGTTGCAGCAAGATTAAAAATAACAACACCCGTTGGCAAGTTAGTTACAACTTTCTTCTTTCTTTTTTTTCAGTTTTATACGACAGCACTCGATAATGAATATTCATCGGGAGTACGTACAAGTTTCAATTTTCTTACCGTGCATTAATTAAAGATTCAAATTCGACTCGCAACAACTGATCGTAACAACTAGAGATAAAATTTCGCAGCACTAAGTTTCACTGTCAAAACAACTGTTATTATCACACTTTCAAGGATTTTTTCGAAATATTCATCTTAAATTCTGGAATCTTACTTGATCAGGAAACTGTGTGTTAAGTGTATTTCATTCCCAAACATGGCAACCAACATAAGCAAATGTCTTTTTTGATGTTGGCTAGCAGGTAATGATAAAGCTTTGCAGCATAAATTTTCCTCGTCAAAACATCTGTTATCTCCACTTTGATTAGGAATATCTCATTTCCGTACAAAAAACCCACACGAGTCAAAATCATTGCTATTGTTGACTGTCTTTGCTATTGTTGGCTAGCAGCTAAAGATCAGGTTTTGCAGCAATAATTTTCCTTGTTGTAACATTTATAATTGTGGTTTCTTATTTCTATACATAATCAACACGAGCAAGAATCATTGCTAATGTTGTCTGTCTTTGCTGATGTTAGATAGCAGCTAAAGTTAAAGTGTTACAGCAAAAAATTTTCGTCTCAAAATATCTGTTATCCATCAGAAAATAATGGATAAATGGTGTCTCATTTAGAATCATAAAAACCAGCACGAGTGGGTATTATTGCTAGTGTTGGCTGTCTTTGCTGATGTACGCATGTACATCTGTTATTCACTTTAAACAGGAAATAATGGGATATGTGGTAACCCATTTACAAATATAGAAACCAGCACAAGCAAGTATGATTGCTAGTGTTTGCTAGCAGCTAAAGATAACATTTTGCAACACAAGGTTTTCTTGTTAAAACATCTATTATCCATTTTGTTCGGGATATAATGGGATATGTGGTGCCCCATTTACATTTACATTTATGTAGAAACCAGCACAAGCAAGTATGATTGCTAGTGTTAGCCTTGTTTGTTTATGTAGGCTTGCAGCTAAAGATAGAATTTTGCAACACAAAGTTTTCTTGTTAAATCATCCATTTTGTTTGGAAAATAATGGGATATATGGTATCTTATTTATTAACATAAAAACCAGCACGAGCAAGTATTATTTAAGGGTTGGTAGTATTTGCTGATGTACACTAGCAGTTAAAGATAAAGTTTTGCAGCACAAAGTTTCCTGTATTAATATCCATTTTGATCAGTAAATAATGGGATATCTGGTGTTTTAGTTCCATACATAGAAACAAACATGGGCAAGTATTATTTCTGCTGTTGGCTAGCAGCTAAACATAAAGTTTTGTAGCTTAAACAAGCAAATATTTTTGCTGTTGGCTAACCGTGTTACTATACGGAGTGGAGTCATGGACACTGACAAAAGCAATGACTAAAAAGATCGAAGCATTCGAGATGTGGCTCTATAGAAGGATGCTAAGGGTATCATGGACAGATCATATAACTAACATTGAAATCCTTAGAAGAATGTCAAAAGAAAAAGAAATCATGAATATAATTAAAACAAGAAAAATACAATATCTAGGTTACATAATGCGAAATGAAAAGAGATATAATCTTTTGCAGTGCATATTACAAGGTAAAGTGGAAGGAAAGAGAAGCGCAGGAAGGAGAAGAATCTCATGGCTAAAAAATTTAAAAACTTGGTTCTCCGTGACAACCACCGAAGTATTCCGAGCAGCTGTAAATAAAGTTAGATTAGCCAATATGGTAGCCAACGTCTGGAACAGATAGGCACCTGAAGAAGAAAAAGAATATTTAATTTGCAACTAGGAACAACAGTCTTATTGATGATGACATAATTATTTAGAATAAGTTAAAATAAAGTGAAAGCGTTCGCCTTTGTGGCTAGCAGCTAAACATAAATTTTCGTAGCTTAAACAAGCAAATATTTTTGCTGTTGACTAACAGCTAAAGATATTTGATTGTTAATAGTTAATTTGCAACCAGAAACGACAGTTTTTTTTTATGATGACACAATTATTTAGAATAAGTTAAAATAAAGTGAAAGCATTCGCCTTTGTGGCTTGGTATTTATGTATCTGATTGTTTTTTTATCTGAAAGATTCTCTGTAACATACAAAATTTGTCGTTTTTTCCCCGAGATAGCACCGTGGCTTTTGTATCTTCGAAGTTGCGATTATTTTTCCCAAAGACGCGTCTCAATTGGTCTTTTAACGGTCGCATTGTGTAAAATCGAAAGCGAAGAGTGGAACTATAATCGACAAAAAGAATTTCAAGCCTACTCGAAAGTAAAAAGTTGATGTGTCGCTATGTTTGATCGTGTAATACATATATTGGTGTCGTAGAATGTTGGATTGTTACTGTTTTTATTTTTTATTTTTGTGAAATCCTTTTCTTTCCTTGCAACTATCCTAAAGGATAATTATCTCTCACATGAACCGTTGTTATTCATTCTGATGAGTATATTCATGATTAGTGCGTACAAAATTTAATGGATAACCTTTGTGGTTATTTAAATCGTGTACTTAATAAAATAAATATTTTCTGAATGTACAGAATATATTAAGACAATTATCAACAAACGACCGTGCACCTAACTTTTTAACAACTTTTTCATAGCTCCAGAAATGGAGCACTTAGTCTGATACGTCGCCGGAAGTCCTTTCAAATTAGTTTAGACCTTTGAGAGAAGTATCTGGAAAAGTAACAAGAATAAAGGAATACGAACGTTTTTTTATATATATATATATACATTTATATATATATATATTTATATATATATATATATATATATATATATATATATATATAAATTGGACAAATTGCCGCAATTTGTTTTTCTCTGCACACTCAATCTCTCTCACCTTTTGTGCTTCGGAATTTCTTTCGAAATTGGAAAAGATCGTGTGAAATCCTCCAATTATATAAAATATATATTTTTTTGCCAACGCCGGATGCTGAAACTAAATGTTTCTGATTTATCGAAGAAAAATACATACGGGTATCACACAGGGTGAGTCAACAATTTGGTGAGTGCATTGATAAACTCCACATCCATCGTTTTCATACTACTCTGGGCGGGACGAATAAACTTCTGAAAAAAATTAACGCAACAACATACAGAGTGATTATTTGGGAGTTCCAATTAGAGAAACTTGACATAATTAAAATCTGAAAATTTGAGGTTTTCGTATATGAAAATAGTCGCAAAAAGGGTAGACCTATCGTGTGGACCGCGGACGGCCCGCACTGCGACTATTAGAAGGGGAAGGGATTATAGAAAAGAAATGATTGTGGACATGCTTTTTAAAAAGTTGCAGGTCATAGTTCTCTGGAAAAACTGATTTTGGAAGCTTATTCCATTCCGTAGCAGCCCTGTAAAAGAAGGATTCTTGATGAAGATTGGACCTTGTAGTGTCAAGCTTGAGAGTAAATGTGTGAGACTGATCAGCGTGCCGAGTTCTCCGGCCGAATGTGGCCAATGGTGGTACAAGAGTTTTTATTTCTCTGGAGCATCTGCCATGGAAATATCTGTAGAGCAATGACTGGTCTGCAACTCTTCTTCTATGTTCTAGAGGGTGAAGGGTATCTGTGAGAGTTGAGCTGTTTATCAAGCGAATGGCTCTTTTCTAAATAGAATCTAGAAGACGAAGAGAATGCCTTGGTGCTGAACCCTAAATGTGCGAGCAATACTCCAGTAGAGGTCGGATTTGAGCCTTGTACGTCGTCAACAGTTAATCAGGAGTAAAAAACTTTCTGGCTTTTCACAGAAAACCTAGCCTCTGGCTTGCCGACTTTGCGATGTTAGCAACATAGTCATGCCAAGACATATTATTGGACACCGTGACTCCCAAAATCGAGATTGAGGGACTTGGTTCAAGGGTATTTTTGGACATTGTGATGGGATGATTTGAGGAATTCACTTTCTTGGAAACCGTGGCACTTTGTGTTTTTTGGGCGTTGAACTGAACAAGATTGTTGGTTCCCCACTCGACGATTGATTTAAGATCTCTATTGATGAAATCAACCTGTTCCTGCCTGAGTCTATTTGTATCATTCACCGAAAGTGATCGATAAGATGTGAAAGTTGAGACAAGTGTGCTATCGTCTGCGAAACTATAAATGGGGTTCATGGTGGTTTTCAAGATGTCGTTAATGTGTAAAAGAAATAAGGTGGGGGACAGGATGGAACCCTGGGAGACCGTAGGCAGATAATATAATATAGGGTTTTGCTACCTTACACTGAGTATTTTACGAGATTTGACCATTTTAATCATAAAAAAGTGTTGTGTATTTTTACTAAACTTGGTCATTTAAATGTATTAACAACTTCCTATACCTAAATCAAACCGTTCTTGAGATATTTTACTTTTAACCTTTGGATTACGAGTTTGTATTATGTTTATTAACAGTGCCATGGAAAACAAAAATATTTCTATAATTTTAGTCAACAGGGAGACATTTATGAATATTTACTTTAAAGTTTTAAATTATTAAATTTTAATTAAATATTTTTTATTGTTTTTTTTTAAAATAACCCCAAAGAAAATACTAACTCACAATTCATAATTTAAAAGCTAAATATCTTAATAACGGTTTAATAACAACAAAACATACGGTATTTTTTAATTCTTTCCACTGGGAAGTTAGTCGTGTGGACCTCTCGGGTCGCACCCAGACCACTGATATTTTTGTTCAGGAGTTTAGATATTTGATTTGATTCCTTATTTTATTTGTTTAGTTCCCGACTAATATCCAGGAACTCTAAAATTTTTATGTCCGGTTCGGAAACATAGACAATGACGAAGCAGAACGAACTAGTGCTAAGACGCTTTGAACGAAAGATGTTGCGGAAAATCTTTGGGCCTACAGTAAATGAGAGAACGGCTCAATTTCGAATAAGAACAAATGAGGAGCTCAATAACATGTACAAAAAACCGAGTTTAGTAAATGAAATAAAAGCACGAAGGCTCTGATTGGCCGGACACGTGCAGAGATCGTCGAATGAACGTCTTATCAAGAGGATATGAGAGGCAAACCCGGTAGGAAAGAGACCTTTAGAAAGACCAAGGCTCAAATGGAGAGACAATATCGGAAATTATGTAAAACTCTTGGGAGTACGGGACTGGAAGGAGGTTGTGTTGAACAGGGATAGGTGGAGACAAGCCGTAGATGCAGTTAAGACCCACGAAGGGTTGTGACGCAACAAGAAAAAAAAACAATTTATTTTGGTGACCTTTTTTGTTTTATAGCCAGCCTGATAATGGTATTGTTATGGATTGTGTTCAGCGAAAACGCCACTGTAGCCGTTATTTGACCCGAAGCGATGTATGATTTTTTTTGATAGCATCAAACGCCTGACATATTAGCGGATGATTTACAGCCGCGGTGGGAAATTGGAGACCTGCGATCTTTAGAATATTCGTGATGACTTCCCGAAAGAACGTTTCCTTTCTCGAACGTTGGTTCATACATATTAAAAAGATCACGAGACCGCTGAAAGTTAGTTAGTTAGAAAGTGGTACAGTTTTGAAAAGATTGTTTTCAAAAAGTTTAAGTTGAAGTATAGTTTAGTGAACATAGGGACTTTTTTAAAGTAAATATCCAAGTGATTTATTAAATATCCAAGAGTTGTATTACCTATAGAAGGATTAGAATAAATTTTTAGTTTTTTCATTGAGTATTGTAAATTAATGAACCCGAGACAAAATATCGTAATATTATTGACGAGATTGTCTACAATTTCGTCAACACTTTTGTTTTCGCCATTTATTTTTATAAGAATCCAACTTAAAAGGTTTTGTAATTTAGTTTAAATTTTTCTTCTTATTATTTCAATTTACTATTCCTGTTGCATCTCTTGAACAACTCGAATCAGTTGATATTATTTTCTGCCAATCAGCATCTGACCTGTTATTTCGCTTGTGGCAAACGAATGCTTCGACAAAGATATAAAAAAGAAAAGAATGGCAAATGGCATATTCTTTTGACACCGTTCTATCTTGACACGATATGAAAGTTTACACAGAACGCCAATCAAGATATTCGATACTGCTCTGCATCGAGTTCGTGGTTGCCCTTGTTTATGTGCGATACTTTCCGTCGTCTGATTGTGTGTATATGCTCGACGTTTCGACGTTTATGTGTGTTTGCAGGCTCCACCGTCAACTTTATATATGCACCGAACGAAAAGTTATTTTAATAGTTTTTGCAGTTATTTGGCGCAGCTAAATAGTAATGGCTGAAATCATTGAATTATGGCGCTGCCGGAATCGTTCGCGGTTTTTATTACACCGAAGTACAAATGACTTTATACGAGGTCTGAAAGTAAAGTACAAAAAAGATACTTTATTACTAAAATAGTGCCATCTAACTATGCTACACTTAAATATACTGACCCAGCCTATCTAGACCGTGTAATACGTTTCTCCAATAGTTTTTAACGGTAGAGAAAGTATTCAAACTATTGAGTACCCTTAACTTCTTCTAGTATCTAAAAATGGGTCCATTTTTAGGAACCACTTGATCATTAACTTTTCAGGAAGTATGAATAACAAAATTTTTCAACGTACCTGTCAACTTCTCCCTTTTTGTCGGATAATTTCAACGACTGTGCTTTAAGGTGCTTTTTATTTACGTATGCACTGACTTCTAAACCCAGGACTTCACAACTACAACGATTATTTGTGACCCATAGTCTCTGGATTCTAGAATTTAATTCCAGCCTCTGGATTCTAAGGAAGAGATTCTCAATATTTTGCGGTATAGCCACATTTCAAAGGTCTCTATACTTTCTTAATGTCGCTCTTTGTGGTGCCAATCGTATTCTTTCTTGCTGATCGCTAATTAATAACTACCTACTGTTATTGTCAATTCTCCTAGTGATCCAGAATCAAGAAGAATTTTTCTTTATCATTATCAGTGGGTACCAAAATTTTTTATTTATGCACTACCAGAACAAAAATAAAGGTTTCTTTTATTTTAGTGATTCGTACAAATAAATAATAACGTTCTTTTTAGATTTTTATAAAAAGGGGGTATAATTTTTCTACCTGTATTGTTTACAGCTCACCGGAAAACCACAGTTACATAAAATGATAACATTCCAGAGACAACATATTATGCGGAAAATATTTACTTGCGCGTAGGTCAGAGTTGTGCTGTTTGTGTTTGGAGGTATAATGCTGCGGTTCTACTCGACAAAGAAGTTATTATTCGTGCAAGCATTCTCTCCTAAAAATAACTATAAATTGCGTCCATATTTATAAACAAAAATGTTTATATTTAAGTGTAAAGTCGTATTGTATCCAGCGCCAGCGAATAAAAATCGTAACAGAGATTGAAGGAACAAGATTTGAGCATTGTAGAAAAAAAATGGAAGGGAGAAACTAAAGTCAAAAAGGGTCAAGCAAACTTATTGGCTTTGATTCTAAAAAAGGTTAGTCACGCCATTTTTCCGTAGGGGTAGACTTCTTTTCACTTGCTATGGTTCTTACACACGTCTTTCGCTTCTCTTACTCTCATCAGATTTTTTATACATGTTCGTCAATTGCTGGTACTCCTGACCCGTTTCTTAACTCTGCAAATGCAAAGTACAAAATTGCTAAGTGATAGATTTGCAAAGTGTAAAGTTGACTATATAATGACAGTCCAAGAAATAAAATCTCAACGTCTGGGATGGGCTGGCCACGTACAGAGACTCCATGAAGAAAGATTGGTGAAACTGATATGGGAAGAGATTCCAGCAGGCAAAAGACCTTTAGGCCGCCCCCGCATGCGATGGAGAGACAACATCCAAAACGACCTGCTGAAAATGAACGTTCCTCTCGACACAAACCTGTGGAAGACCGAGAATATTGGAAGAGAGTAGTAGAGTCAGCCAATACCCACCCTGGGTTGTAGCGCTAACCGAAGAAGAAGAAGAATTCATAACAAATTTCAATTCCTTTTCCACATGTTACTTCATCTTGACTTTACTTACCACTAAACACCGGTAACTAAAATCTAATTCTTTTCTGACAATACTTGTGAAAACATCCAAATCGAAGATCTCAAGTAAAAATGATCTAATGCCAAACTTGCTCAATTAAATGAGAAATAAATCAAAAGTGGCTGAAATTTAAAGTTTGATAAGAATTAAATCGTAACCGCAAAATTTTTGAAAAGTTGTAAGTCTTGCGTGTTGATTTGACAATTTCGTTTTTGGTAAGAAACAGTTTGACGTTTTCACTCGTCAAATAGTCAAAATTCTCACTCATTACTTTTTAAATTACCGTTTATTCTTTTTCTGTATATGAGAAACGGAATATTTGCAATTTTACAACTTCGCAATTGCAAAAGTAAGAAACTGGCACCTGGCTTTCTTTAAAAAATTTTCGATCTAATCGAGATACGTTATTTTTTCATCTATCCTCTCTGCGTATCCAAACCATCTAAGCATTCGTTTATCTATCTTTGTTAGTACATCTTCTTTCACACCACAGCGTTCCCTTATTCCTCACTTTCCGGCTATACATCTTATTTTTATGCTTCTTCTGCCAAACCCAACATTCACTACCATACATAAGTGTATGGACCAGCACTCCTCTATGCACAGCTAGTCGTGTCTTTTTGACACGTTCTGGCTGCTCATAAACTTATGCAGACCTCGTATAATGGTAAAATGCTCGTTTTGTTTTAACCAAAAAATTATAGTTTAAGAAAACTAAATAACACGCATGTAGAGTTATTAAAACTAAAAAGTAAAAAATAATTCCTAGCATAAGAATAAAATTACTGTCGAGAAAATTAATGTTACTGTTCTAAAACCGTGAGGTGCTTTCATTCCGAAACGCAGAGTTAGTTTAAAAATGTCATACAAAGCACCCCACGCTTTTAGAACACTGACATTAATTTTATCATCAGTAATTTTATTTTTATGTTAAGAATTATTTTTTACTTTGATTAACTCTAAAAGCGTGTTTTTTACTTTTTTGAAACTATAATTTATTTTTTACTTTTTAGTTTGATTAATTTTAAAAACGTGTTTTTAGTCTTTTTAAACTATAATTTATTTTTTCCTTTTTAGTTTGATAAACTCTAAAAACGTGTTTTTTAGTTTTTTTAAACTATAATTTATATCATAAGTGATTTTTAAAAAATTAACACTATACTTTTATGCAACACAAAATGCAAACTACCATTTGTATTACTGCAAATTGCTAGTGGCGCCACCTACTAGATAATAGACAAACTACTTATCTTAGAAAGTAGAAAATTGTCGCGTATTTTTAAGCATTTTTGCAACACTATTGGAACTGCGCGCACGCGTAGTTCACGCACTAGTTCTATCTCTATTACTCTTATGCAAAGGATCCCTAATGAACTTTACGAATCCTGGCGAAACTAATCAGGATAATCGGATATTTTGATCGAATTATTGCATTGTCGTCGGTCTTTGACAAGTGAGCGAAGTTTAAATTAAATCTGATCGCTTAAAGTATGGCAAAATCGATGCCAAAGAGTCAGTTACAAACAAACATGCATACACGCATACAAGCAAACAAATATACAGGTGAAACTAATATAAGCGTGTTAAAAAAAAATTGTAACGACTCTGAGAACGTCATGAAACCCCATGTATTATTTCCATATCCGCTTCAATATTCAAAAGGTCCGTACGATATCCCGATTGTAGTGCTTCATACGCCAATAATCGAAATCGCCTCGGTAACTCTTTTAGATATAATTTCGCTGATAGTGGCTCGACCGACTGCGGAATCGGTAGACGTGTCCGAAAACAGGTTTTAAATGTCGACCTGCTCTATACGACCGACTCGGTCCGAAAGGAGAAAAATCCAAATTTATAGGGAGATGCGGAAGATAAACAAAAAAGTTTATAAAATATGTCTAAAAGACCAACAACATTACATACGTACGCATCGAATTATTGGGCGGATAAAGTTTGTTATAAACAATATAAACATTTTTCTTTTATTTATTCTTTCCCCTTGCGTCTTTTTCCCCCAAGTTTGCAATAACTCTAAAGTTCACGATGTATTTATAGCCATCATTTTGATGGCTATGAATAATCCGCCTTAGTCGTATGTATACGTAAATGTTTGAAACGTTTATAGTGTAAAGAGATTAGGTTTAAAAATACATTGTTAAACGTCGCCTTTAAACTTTTTTAAAAATATTGTAAAAATTTAAGTATTAGTAAACAATTTAGCTAATTGGACACTGCTTCTTAAAAGAACTAAACACAGGTATTTGGGGAGCCACACAAGCTGAAGATACACTTGCTTCAGGATCTTCGGCTGATTTAGATTATCTTTCGAAGCATAAAGGAATTGTTGGCTTCAGGGCAGATGTAATACATAAATTAATTAAAACTGGTTTGTTTGCATCAATTAATCCTTTGAAAAGTAGACTGCAGCTGGTAATTAAGTTGAGGCTTGCAATTAAAAGAGAACAATAAAAGTTTGTAAGTCACTTTTAGCATTAAATAAACACAATTGGAAGCTAACTACTTGAAACAAAACATATAACGGAGGACAAAACTCTCGAACAGGTAAATTAAGACGTGAGACTGCGACCAAAACAAAATATAAGACGTATTGTTTTTTACGGCGTTTGGAATGCTTCAGATGTTTTACAGGGAAACGTATTTGTGCAAATATTATTTCTTATTTATATCATTGACATTAAATGAATCCTTATTAAACCATCGATATTTCTCACAAAATGCAGACGACACTAAATCCTGATTTTAAATAATAATATACTGATGTAGGAGACAAAACAGCTGAAATATAATAATATATCTACAAATAATGCCAAATGATTTTAAAAAAATTCATTATTGCTGAATGTTGCTAAAAACTAATTGCCTACTATTCAAACACAGCATAAATACAAATTTTTATCCTAGGGAAATTTGTATAGACAACATTGATACTAAATACAGTGAGAGACTGAGAAAATTTTTAGATCACCACTTAGCTTAGGTGGACCATGTACAATGGGACTGTGGAAGATTGAGCAAAATATGTTACAGCTAAAATTAACTTAAAAAAAGTAGCCGACAACTTATACTGTGAATGGGCTAGTCGGTAGAGATCAACCAGATCGAGATTGTTTTGAAGAAAGGCCAGGTCAAGAGTACCAGCAACCGAAAAGCATGTATAAAAGCGCTGATGAAAGTAGCTTAAGCGTAAAACGTATGTAAGAACCGTAGCAAGTGGAAAGAAGGGGTCTCTGCCTACTCCTACGAGAAAAAGGCGTCACTTTATGTATGTATGCACGTATATTCTTATTAGGGCCTATTAAAGACTCTTCTTTTTGGTGATTTCCTATGGTATTATTTTTTGGAAAGGTGGTAATGTTTTCATCATCTAATAGCGAGCTGTACGTATGACAGCAAATCTAACAGTTGGTGAATTGTGCAGAACAATTTTAGAAAATACAATCTGTTAACACTTGTTGGCATTATCGCTTGTGTAAGTATTTGTTTCGTTTACAAAAACAAACATTTTTTTAATAACTCTAGGATATAACACCAAATTAATACTAGATAATTTTTTTTGATATCCTTTAATACTGTAATCTGTTTCATACAAAAACAATAAACAATATAATTGTAGAAGAATTCAATTGACATAGTTGGTATTACACCCAGTGGTGTATACCTTGGGAACTAAAGGTTTGGTCTATGAGCACTACTTGAAATAGTCCATAGATTTATGTTGAGGTCCAGTGGGTCTCGTCTTTTCAGTCTTCTTGTTTGTAGTGGAATTAGAAGGTCGTTTGCTAGTGTATTGGGATGGTCTCGTAGTCTACTCTTATATTTGGTATGCAGTGAATTGATGGCATCTTTAATCGTTGTTACTTGTAGGTCTCTGTGTATTATGTTGTTCGGGTCGTACCAAGTTGCATTGAAGATTTGTCTTAGTACTTTTGACTGGAAGCGCTGTATTATTTGAATGTTTGAGTTACTTAAAGTTCCCCAGATTTGAGCTCCGTATGTCCAGACAGGCTTTAATACACACTTATAGATTAGCAGTTTGTTTTTCATGCTGAGATGTGAGTTGCGGTTCATAAACCAGTACGTCTTTTTGTATAATATGTTAAGTTGTAGTCTTTTTGTCCATATATGTTTTTTCCATGTTAGTCGATTGTCAAGGTGAATTCTCAAGTATTTAACGTTATCATGTACTGGTAACTCAGAGTTGTTCCTACTTACAGTTGGTACAATTCCTTTTCGTGGTGTGAACGTTATGTGTGTTGACTTAGAGCTGTTGACTGTTAATAGATTTCAATTCACTCATTTTATATCTAGCTATCTACTATTTCCTACACAAGGATTTTAAGACAGCAACAAGTTTCCTTCCATTGGGATTTGTTTTATTGGTGCTTCACGAATTGGGTATACATCATTGTTTCTTATTTAAATTACTTTTTATGTATGCCTTGCAATAATATAATTTTTTTTAATAAAAATACGTTTCAATGGGAGCGAAGGAATGTGCTTAAATATAAATTAAAAAAAAATCCAATTACTAATAACCATTAAGGAGAATCAAGTGATAATTCTTTGATCCTTATTATTCTGAAAAAAGGAGAAGGTCAATGTGGTACTGCACAGCACTTTAGACTTAGACGTTGGACCACATTTACATCCTTCCTGGAAGGGGTCTCCTCTGAGGCATTATACACCCTATTGTTCTAAACTAAGTGCAGATATTGCCTGAGATAATTCTCCTCAGTTTAGTCATTTTTCTCCCTGTATAGATAATCACAGTTCGTTTAACTTTTCTTGTTGCAAAGTTCCTAATCCACTTTAAGCCATCAAAATAGCTTGTACCAGATTAATATTACTAATAAAATTGGTAGATATTGTTTTGCTCCATAATACATGGAAGTATCAATTATTGTGATTGTAACTTTGGATGTGCAGACATTTTTGTTGCTGTTGTTTTATATAATTTCCCCGACAGTTCCTGCACCAATATCTTGTTCAGTTCAACGCCCAAAAAACACAAAGTGCCACGTTTTCCAAGAAAGTGAATTCCTCAAATCATCCCATCACAATGTCCGGAAATACCCTTGAACCAAGTCCCTTCATCTCGATTTTGGGAGTCACGGTGTCCAATAATATGTCTTGGCATGACCATGTTGCTAACATCGCAAAGTCGGCAAGCCAGAGGCTAGGTTTTCTGTGGAAAGCCAGAAAGTTTTTTACTCCTGATCAGCTGTTGACGACGTACAAGGCTCAAATCTGACCTCTACTGGAGTATTGCTCGCACATTTGTGGTTTAGCACCAAGACATTCTCTTCGTCTTCTAGATTCTATTTAGAAAAGAGCCATTCGCTTGATAAACAGCTCAACTCTCACAGATACCCTTCACCCTCTAGAACATAGAAGAAGAGTTGCAGACCAGTCATTGCTCTACAGATATTTCCATGGCAGATGCTCCAGAGAAATAAAAACTCTTGTACCACCATTGGCCACATTCGGCCGAAGAAGTCGGCATGCTGATCAGTCTCACCCATTTACTCTCAAAATTGACACTACAAGGACCAATCTTCATCAAGAATCCTTTTTTTACAGGGCTGCAACGGAATGGAATAAGCTTCCAAAATCAGTTTTTCCAGAGAACTATGACCTGCAACTTTTTAAAAAGCGTGTCCACAATCATTTCCTTTCTATAATCCCTTCCCCTTCTAATAGTCGCAGTGCGGGCCGTCCGCGGCCCATACGATAGGTCTACCCTTTTGCGACTATTTTCATTAAAAAAAAAAAAATTATCAATGTCGGTCGTATGCGATGCTCAGAAGAGTCTGAGAATGAGATCAGAATTTAAAAACGTCATGTGCACTATACGACGTTGGTAGCTAGGCGCGCTATTGTCGAAGCCAGCTAGGCACTTCAATATCACCGTCTCGTGGATATTACTTTGTAAACGTGGAAAATTAGATTAATCAATATCAGTTGCACTCGAATACTTCTAAAGCTGAAATTCAATTTTCACTAAAGGAAAAGGAAATTATAGAGAAATATACGCGACAGTACGTGCAAGAGAAGAGTCGTCTTGCGATCAATGTTGCGGATTGGAAATACTAATACGTAAAAATATATGTAAATCGTAAAAAGACAAATATTGTATAAATATAACTATTCGCGTATTACACAGGGTGATTTTTCTCGATGGCACATTAGACGTTATGGCAAAACTAGTAAGAAAAATTTGTAATAAAGGGTTTTCGGCATTGGTCTATCAAATGAAAATATGCTCGACTTTCGGCGATTTCCGGTTGTACGTAAACGGTTGACGTCAACTTCGTTATTTTAAATGAAACACCCCGAATATTTTTAACTTTTTGAATTGCTTACTTAATTATAAATAACTTTTTATAACAAGGTACTATACCTAAATTTATTGCTTTTTCAAAATAATAATTACTTAGTAAAAAAATTTACCTGTTATTTAGAAACTCTATTTATTTCGTGATAAATTATAATTAATTCTCGAGTAGCTCAATGTTATCCCAAAAAAATATTTTAAATTTTGTTTTACAGGGTGAAATAAAATAATCATTAATTTTGAATTCTAAAAAAAATGCTTACAACTAATTTTTTTTATAGCACACATTTTTTTTCACTCTGTTCA
The DNA here is from genome assembly GCA_950111635.1 of Agelastica alni. Classification (NCBI taxonomy): domain Eukaryota; kingdom Metazoa; phylum Arthropoda; class Insecta; order Coleoptera; family Chrysomelidae; genus Agelastica; species Agelastica alni. The sequence goes on along the minus strand of OX467712.1, from coordinate 6,389,588 downwards.
ATTCTTTAGTAGATTTGGAAAAAATATTCCTAACATTTCCTTATACGAAAGTTATACATTTTGCGAGACTTTTTGGTTTTTTTATTTTTATTATTCGTATTTAGCCATTGTTACTGATTTTAGCAATAAAAAATAAACATTATCTGACGAATTAAACTTTTAAACAATGACAACTGTACTCTTAACAATTATATTCATGGCGCTCTAAGATGGTAAAAGTTTTTTCATAAGATACTGAAAAATAAAAACCAAAAAATCTACCATAGAATTGTACAGGGTTAAAAAAAATATGTGTGCCATTTAAAAAGGAAATAGTTTTTAGCATTTTTTATAATCCATAATTAACATTGAGCTGTCTAACAGTAGTAGATGTAGATGGTAAAAATTGACTAATTATTATTTATCACAAAATAAATAGAGTTTCTAAATAACAGTACAACGTCAATTTTTTTACTAAAATAATTATTATTTCGAAAACCAATAAATTTAGGTATAGTATCTTGTTATAAAAAATTTATAATTAACTAAGCAAACAAAAAAGTTAAAAATATTCGGGTGTTTCATTTAAAATAATGAAGTTTAACGTCAGCATCCGGTACAACAGGAAGTCGTCGAAAGTCGAGCATATTTTCATTCGATAGACCAATGCCGAAAATCCATACATACATATAGTCCCGCCTTTTACCCGTATGAGTAGGCAAAAACCACTTCCTTCCACTTCCGCTACGATTTTACACCCATTTTTTGCTTCCTCTACTTTCATCAATGCTCTCATACATGCTCGTCAGTTGTTGGTACTCTTGACCTGGCGTTTCTTCAAAACAATGTTGATCTGATCGAGTAATGTTCGCCGAGGTCCAACTCTACCGACTTATCCATTCACCTTATTACAAATTTAAAGATTTCTTTTCTGAATAGTTTTGCCATAACGTCTAATGTGCCATCGAAAAAAATCACCCTGTATATTACCATTAATATCAATATGTTAGTGTTAAGATCTTTTAAAAATTATTGCACTGTAGAATAAAATAGTAATAACTATCAAAAAAGTACATAGGTAAGTTAAGTAACTTCCTCAAGTCCTAATTCTTTTAATGGTACCAATGTCTTACCACATTATTGGGCAAATAAAAAAGGTACATTATACAATCGTTTAAGGATTTAAATTTGTGGCAGGAGTAAGACAGTTCGTCTTAAGCCACTGACTGCATGATTGCTCTTTTATGGTTGGTTAAAAAGAACAGCCCCATAAAGTTATACAGGACCCCATTCATTTGTTTCCCTGCCAATACCCTTCGCTCAATGTCACAGTCATATTATCCGTCTCGTGTAAATTTTAAACCCAAGTATACAATTCATTCATTCACTTGTTCCACTCTTACTCCTTTAATCAACACCTCGCAGTTTGTCATGCTTTCTTTTCTTTGAAAAATCAAAACAGCCATGAAGAAGCCACACATCCCTGTCTAATAAATTTTCGGTGTTAAGTCCGTGTAAGCTCCGTTTATCCTGACACAAGCAGTGGAATTCTAAAGTGATTACAGTGCTCGTATTAAACTACCGCTCACCCCATACATAGACAACGTCGACCATAACCCACATTGCCGGATGTATCTCCTATAGTGACAGTCCAGAGTAAACCCACTGGATTCGACCTCCCACGGCAAATATGCATCCGAACTAAACATGGCAGATGCGCAAACATGCTATACAAATTGGGTTAGCTGCCTTTGCCTGAATGTGACTGCGAGGATTCCATTTAAACCATGACCCACATTGTCCAACTCTATGGAAAAAGAGCATACCTAGGAGACCCTGACGACTTTTTATTCTTTACACCCTCCGCGACTAAATGGATCAAAAACCTGGATCTGTCACTGTGAAATATATATAACAATGATATTTTGTAATTATTGCAATCTGAATCCATATGTTAAGCCATACGATAAAAAAATAACATCATCATCATCATCAATCGACCAATTGCGTCCACTGCTGGACATAGGTCTCCCGTAGCTTTTTCCATCCTTGCCGATCCTGTGCTGCCTCTATCCAGTTGGTCCTTATTCCTTTTGATGTCGTCGGTCCATCTGGTTGGGGGGCGGCCTCTACTTCTGTATGCGTCTTGGCGCGGTCTCCACTCAAGTATCCTCTTTGTCCAGCAATTGTCCGAAAGTCGCGCCACATGACCGACCCAGTTCCATTTTAAGGTTATTATACAAGTAACCGCGTCTGTCACTCCGGACATCTCCCTTAATGTTATATTTGGGATCCTGTCTCTTAGCGATATACCTAACATCGACCTCTCTATTTTCCTCTGCGCGATACTTATTCTATTTGTAGTGTTCTTTGTGAGGGTAAGTGTTTCAGCCCCGTATGTAAGCGCAGGCAACACGCACTGGTCAAATACTTTTCTTTTTAAACATATTGAAATGTTTGACTTAAAGATATTGCGCAGCTTTCCAAAGGCCGCCCATGTTAGGCCTATTCTTCTCGATATTTCGCGAGTTTGGTTGTCTCTACCAATAGAGATTTCGTGACCAAGGTTTTTATAAGAGCTTACTTGCTCTATGCTTACTCTGCCTATCTTAATTGCCTCACTCATAACAAGATTAATAAATAACAATAGGCCGATAATAACTAAAATTGGCAGTCTCTTCGAGATTAACCCGTCAAGTTCAGTCTTCACACCCCTTCGTGGTCACTTTGGAGACCTGCAGAACATCACTTTCCAAAGACTCATTCATCCAACGAATTGCGAGGCTTTGGAACTCATTGCCTAGGGAGGTGTTCCCCGAGGCATACAACCTCCAGAAATTTAAGAAGAACACCAACTCCTACCTTCTTTCCCTTGGTTCCCACGATGTTCTCTGAACATTACAGGATATCCCTTTTCGTGGGAACCAGAACATAAAATAAAAAAAAAAAATACTTGTAATGTAGGCGGATCCTAAACGACGGAGCGAGCCGAGTAGTTACGGTGCTGCCCGAAGCTTCCTCATCGCGGCATCGCGGCACCAATAGTCGTTGTTGCACCCCAAGCGCGCCATTGGATGTTTCACATCAAAAAAGATAATGACCACAATATTGTTGTAACCCTGGGTCACTTTTGCTACGTTTTAAATAAGAAAATAAAATTTTAGGAAATTACGAACAAACCGAAATGCCTTCGTATATTTTGAATGCATAAAATATTATTTACTCGCCGTACATCTGAACGAATTGAAAATTTGATAATGTACCCCTCGATAAAAGTCATTGAACGGCGGTTTTCTTGGAAACAGTTTTAAAAACAACGAAAAACGTTTGGAATATGCTCGACTGCGCCAATTTGTATTGCTCCAATTTTCTTATTTGATGCCGGGACGTTTCTTCCAAACCGGAATCCTAATTTCGAGTAATTCGTAGTTCGATTCCGAGAAAAGAACAAATCGACTGTTTGTACCGATTTGGAATACTAAAATTCATCGATACAAATAATTACAATTGTCCAGCGGTGTACTAGCCGAATTGGATATATATTAATAGTAATTTAAAGCTTGGAATTTGGTAAAACGCAGCAAACTTGATCTAGGCTTTTGGATTTTTCTTTCTCCTGGTTGGTTACTTGCTTTATTTCCTATTTTCCAATCCTTGGGATACATATATCCTTTTTTATTTCTGCTAACCACCTTCTTGTTTGTCTTTACTACTCGTCTGCTCGCTGTTTAATTTACTTTCGTTCTACTTTGCTCTCAGTAAACTGGTTGAATAGTTGCTTTCTCTTTTATCTTTCAATTTTTAGGATTTTTTAATCCTCTTCTATTCACCTTTTTGTTACTTTCTACATGTCTACTACTGGTCTTTTTCGTTTACTTATGACTTTTTCTTAATTTCTTTTCTTGTAATAGATTACTTGGTTTTTTTCAGCTCCCAACTCTAAGGATTCTAAAATATTTTTTTACTTCTTTTATTCACCTCCTTGTTTGTATCTACTTTTATCTGCTTCCTCTTTTCATGATTTGAGTTTTTTTTAAATTTTCTTTTGTTTTTCTTTACCAGTCTTTATTCTTACTCGGTAAAATTTTTTAGGTTTTGGATTTTTCTTTCTAGTGGTTGGTTACTTGCTTTCTCTTTCATTTTTCAATTCTTAGGATATTTAAATCCTCTTTTCTTCTTCTTAAGTACCATGTCCTTCTAGAACATTGGTCACCAACAAGGCTATCTTAACTCTGTCGACGGCAAGTCTAAACAGAGAGCTTAAGTTGAGTTTATACCAGTCACGTAAATTCTTGAGCTATGATGCTTTTCTGCGGCCCGGCTTTCTTTTACCATACATTTTTTCCTGCATGATGTTCTGCGGTAATCGATATTTTTCGCCTCCCATAACATGCCCGAAATATTGCAGTTTCCTTCTTTTGATGGTGGTAAGAATTTCGGTGGATTTATTCAGACGTTGGAGTATCACCAAATTGGATACTTTTTCCGTCCACATCTCAAAAGCTTCAAGTCGTCTTCCTTCGTAATTGTTTATAGTTCAGGCTGCCATACCGTACAGCAGGGTGGAGAAAACATAACATCTGAGAAGTCGGATTCTTAGAGTTAACTTCAGATCTCTACAGCACAAGACCCTAATCATGTTTTTAAATGCTGCTCGAGCCTGCTTAATCGTCTTTTACTTTTTCTGTTCACCTTGTTGGTATCTACTTCTCTACTACTAGACTACTTTCTTTTTTATGACTTGAGAGCTTTTTCAAAATTTTCTTATACTCTTCTTCGATAGTTTTTAGGTTTAGTTTTTATTTTCTCGTGGTTGATTAGTTACTTTTTTTCGTTAGCTCCCAATCCTTGGGATTCTAAAATCTTTTACTTCTTCTATTCACCTTCTGGTTGATATCTTCTTCTCATTTGCTTCCTCTTTTCATGATTTGAGATTTTTTTTGAATTTTTTTTTGTTCTTCTATGCTAGTCTTTATTTTCTTTTGGTAAACTTTATCTAGATTTTTGGATTTTTTTTCCCTTTTTGCTTGCTTTTTCCTTTATCTCTTAATCCTTTTCTACTTCTTTAATCCACTTTCTTGTTGGTTTATACTTATCTACATCTGGTCTTATATCTTTTTTATGACTTGTGAGCTTTTTCGTAGTTTCTTTTTACTCTTCTTCGCTATCTTTTTTTTCTGGCAGTAATATTTATCTAGGATTTTGGATATTATTTTCTCCTGGTTGATTACTTGCTTTGTTCTCCATATCTCAATTATTAAGATTTTTAAATTTTTTCATCCACCTTTTTGTTGGTATCTACTTCTGGTCTGCTTCCTCTTTCCATGATTTAAGTTTTTTTTTCAAATTTTCCTTTGTTTTTCTTTGCTAGTCTTTATTAAGTAAACTTCATCTAGGCTTTTGGATTTTTCTTTTTCCTGGCTGCTTGCTTTCTCTGCCATCTTTTAATCCTAAGGGTTCTTAAATCCTCTACTACTTTTTTTTGTTCATCTTCTTGTTGGTCTCTACTTTTGAACTTCTCGCCATCTCTTTTTTAAGACTTAAGGACTTTTTTCAAAATTTCCTTTTGTACTCTTGTTCTTCGATATGTCTCTGCTCTTTGCGTTTTTTCCCAGAGAGCCAGGTCTTCATAATAAACAGAATAATAATTTTTAAAAAAATGTATTAACCATTCCAAGGGTTATCCTTTCTCTTGTTACCTCCACTTGCGACTTATTTTGTATTTTCTTCCATTCGTAAGTATTGTTACGAAATTACTTTTTTCTTGGGTTCGGTAATTTTAAACTCTCGATACATCAACAAAAAAATTTTTACTCCAATACTTTTACTCATAAAAACTTAAAACTGTCCTTTTCGCGGCTGCTGTCCTTTTTATACCTCTAGGTCATAATTCCAAAGTAATCGACCTTTTTCTCAATAGTCCGGAACAATCTTTTTACCTTCTCGAACCCGCTAGACTAGGTGTTCGAGAGTTTGCTAGACGGATGCGGAAGCCGATAAAGCTCTCATTAATATGCACCCTAATTGTGGTCGACCCTCGACGCCAACAAATAAACAGGGCCGGGAGGTAACAGTATTTTGTAAGTTTATTTTCTGCCTTAAAATTCCTCGATTAGACTTTAAAGTTACCAATTAAGTTGTTCGTATATTCTGAAAATGGTGGTGTAGCGTTTATATTTTGGCTTATTTGGTAGAATAAAGAGGGATATATATTTCAAATATATTCGATTTGAAAGGGTTGTTGTGTTGGCGTAGAAATTTTACCAAAAGCAAGATAAATGTCGTGAATTTTTTTTGAATAGTATCTAATAAATTCTGGGCTATTGTATGCGACGTGGAAACTTAAATTACGGGAAATCAATTGAGTGGGAATGCGGGATGTTAGAAATTTTTGCGGAGCCTCTTATACATATGCAGCTATTTGTTTCGTGAATTTATCGTATCAATGGAATTGAATTTATTGATTAATATGTCGCTGAAATTGGACTATTTGTCAATAATATTAAATGGTAAGGTATTTTTTAGATATATCATGACGTGCATTTTGTTTGGCTGCAAATAATAAAGAATAAAACAATTTGCGTATCCAGAATGTTATAAAACTTGTTAATTGGAATTTTATTTTTTCCGCTGACAATTTGAAGATTTTTAAAGTTAACCAAGACTCATTTGATAATGCGACCTTTCTAATTTTGTAATCTGATGTCATATAAACTTGCTGCAAATAAATAAATTTACTTTTTACCAAAATAAAAATCCCACAAATCGTGTACATAAAATTAAGAAAGCGTAACTGGATACTGCCAAGATTTTAAAATCATTCTTGGCTTAAAAATGTCCTTTAAACCTCAGATTTTAAATATAACTTTTAGAGCACTAAAAATGTTGGGTTTCACAATCAGATCTGCAAACAAGTTTACTTTCACTTCCCTGGAAATCATTTATTTTTTAGTTGTTAGGTCAATATCAGCATGGTCTGCTACGCCGACGGCGCTGCAATATTCGCAGAAAGTGATAATAACCTACAGAGACAGTTATTTAAGTTCTACCAGATAAGTCAGCAATTAAATATGGATATATCCATAGGTAAAACGAAAACCATGACCATCGCCAGGGAGCCAATGAGATGCAAGCTGGTAATAGACCCATAGAGCAGTTTATGCAATTTAGATACCTGGGCATAGATATGCTCACGACCCGGTAAAAGACCTCAGAAACCAAATTAACAAATCAGCCATAATATCAGGATGTCTAAGGAAGGCTGTATGGACTAATCCTTATATGCAAAAGGAGAGTAAAATCAAAATATATAAGACATGCGTGAGGCGAATAATGACATACGGTATAGAAGCGAGAGAGGATACCAACAAGACCAAAAGGATGCTTCCAGTCGCCGGAATGTCAGTACTGAGAACAATAGCCGAGAAAACAAAAAGAGATCACGTAAGAAACACTGACATTAAAGCACAATGCGACGTACAGGATGTGGTGGGATGTGAAAGGCGGAGGAGAAGAGAATGGTATAACCACGTGAAGATAATTACCGACGATAGACTGCCACACATTGTACTAGAGGGAAAACCAGCAGGGACCTGTCCACCCGGAAGACCACCAAAGAGATGAAGAGACAGCTGGCTGTCCACATATTATACAGGCAAGTCCGGAATCAACAGATCATCTGACAAGTAAAAGAAGATTATTTTGCTTTTTCTTTAGAATCGTTTAAAAGGAGTATTATAAATTGGTATTTTAAATTTTTTTTTCTACTAGCTTGTGTGTATATGTAAGACTTTGTCGAATATTTTGTATTACAATGGGAATGCTGTTAATAAATATATAAATCGCTAAAACCTCTAGACAGAGAAATATACTAAACCTCGAGTAATGTGTATACCGCAAGGATGCTCGTTCGGCCCCACCCACATCATTACGGTTTGATTGACTGGATTCGTAGGAGTAATACTAACTCATCCAATTAGGTAAAGTCAGACAATACCGTTCACCTCGTCCGGCGACCGACTCTGATCATAATTCATTCGTAATAGTAGCAATTTAATTCAGTATCTACTCCGCAAAAACATGATTGTATTTGCAGTAAGCACCACACGTCTGTCATTACTATACGAGGGGGAAAATTGTCACGTTTGGTGCATCGGAACCAATCTCAATGGTGATGGTACATCAACAAAAATATTAATTTTCACAGCATTTACGATCACTTCGGTTTTGCAGATAATACCACTTATCATATCAATTTTAATTTATTCTCATAAGTCAGCTCTCCCGCAAATGAGAGACCTGTGGGTCAAATTTCATGCCCACTGGACAAGATGATTATTTATTAATTCCTCTGTATACAACTTTTATTTGTCTGGAATTTTAAAAGAAACATAAATTGTGTATTTCAAACGGCGATTTATTTTCTTTACAAATTTCTACTACCAATTTGCATTGAAGATCATTCATTTTAATTTTTTTCTTTGTTTCTTACAGAATAAAAAAATCCCTTATAAATTTTTTTTGGAGCTTCTTATTGATCTTTTTTATTAATATTTATAATAAACTATGATTTATATTTTCTCCTGTTTCTTACAAATTTCTTAATAAAAAAATTATCTTTTTTCTTTAGTGTTTCTATTATATTTTTCCTAGTACTTTGCAATGCAAACCTATCCATCATAATTTCTTCTCTGGTTTTTCTGGATATCTCCTTAAAAGATTACCATTTATATTTTATATATATTATAGTTGAAAAGTTCTTGGCTAAAAGTCGGAGGAGGTCTTCTGCGCTTTTATAGACTTGGAAAAGTCCTATGACAGAGTGGTAAGGAGTGAATTGTGGTAGACTTTCTCTATCTATGGGGTGAACGGTAGTTTATTACAAGCTATGAAACTTTACGAGGATTCCACTGCTTGTGTCAGGATAAAGAAAGCTTACACGGACTGGTTTAACATCGAAAAAGGTGTAAGACAGGGATATGTGGCTTCGCCATGGTTGTTTACCTTATCCATAGACGATTGTTTAAAAGATTTAAAAGAGACTGCGTATGGATTGGAAATAAATGATTTAATCGTCAAATGCCTTCTTTACGCCGATGATCAAGTCATATTAGCGTCATCTGAAGAGGAGTTGCAGGCGATGGTTAATGTTATGCATGATGCCCTAAAAATCAAAGGGATAAAAATAAAAGTAAGCAAAACGAAAGTAATGGTTTTTAAAAAAAAAGAAAGCATGACAAACTGTGAAGTTTTGATTAAGAAAGAAATTGTGAAACAAGTAAATTAGTTTGTATACTTGGGTTAAAGTTTACAAAAGAAGGAAATTATGACAGTGACATTGAGCGAAGGGTGTTGGCAGGAAAACAAATGAATGGGGCACTGTATAGCTTTATAAACAGCCAGAAAGTGTCAAAAAAGGCACGTATGGTTGTGCATAGAGGAATGTTGATTCCTACACTTATATATGGTAGTAAATGTTGGGTTTGGCAGAAGAAGCATGAAAATAGGATTAATACTGAGAAGTATAGCCGAAGTGACTCGGTTGGATAAAGTGAAGAATAGTGAGATAAGAGAACGCTGTGGTGTAAAATAAAATGTGGCTATAAAGATAGATAAAAAAATGCTTAAATGGTTTGGACACTTAGAAAGGATGAAGGAAGACTATATGTATGTATGTATATATTTTTTTTAATTTCTAATAAATTTTTTGCAAAATCTTTTATATTTTCTTTGAGTTACCAATTAATATTTTCTAGTAATTTTTATTGAAGAACTAACTATCTTTTGTATTTTCTTTTTTGTTTCTTAGATATTTCTCTATAAAAAATTATCTTTTATATTTTCTGCGTTGTTTCTGTATTTCATAATATTAACAATACATAACTACCTATCCTATTCCCTTTTTGTTTCTTGCAGATTCTTTCACTAACTACATTGGACTTCCTGACCAAAAGAATGTACCTGAAAAGTGCTATTAGACTGTGAAATTTACTCCCTCGTAAAATTTTGCAGTAAATATCACATGTTGGTTATTATATAGTTGATGTCAGCCATTTGCTGTGCATTACCATCTTAGCCGATAAGACAGAGAGTTCAACCAGCGGGAGCGATATCTTGCTAGATACAATCGTGTGGTATAAACATGATTTAGATTTACCATGGGTTACTTATTTTATTGAAACCATCGACATGGGCGTTTCTACGAGCATTATGCAACGGAAAAATCATTTAATTTTATTGGATTTTTTTCTTTCGTTCGCCTTGATTGATTTTTTCTACTTAGTAATAATTATATCATTATTTATTAGAAAAATATTCATATCAGCTAACATTTTTTTAGTAAACATTAGGACTAACTATTATTATTATCTTTATCAAAAAATCTTTTTTTTCTAAATAGTTTTGATCCGAAAATGCTTTTGTTGTTAATTTTGAATTAAGGAGATCAAAGATACGATCATAATTTGAAATGAGGTCAGAAGAATAATAAGGATGTGATTGGCACGCAATTTCGAAGGGTTGGACATTAAAATTTTAGTCCTTCAAAAGTTATACGTTGCGTCGTTGGAAATTTAAATCGGGGGCGTAATTTCGATATCACCTTGTATAGCGCGCTCATCATACTGATTGTTCAAATCAGATTAACTTACGGAAGACGTTTTAGATAATAAATCGACCAGACGCATTATTAATGCGATATATATATAATCTTGAAGTCGTCTCGGTGCGCGGATGCTTTTGTAAATACTTATTGAAAATATCTATACACTTTGCGATACCCATCTAAGTGAAATCTATTTATTTACGATAGTCTTGAGAGGTACTTACATCCGTCAACGTAAATCCACATTTGTGGTAGATTCATTACCGCGCAATAAATTATCCTTCTTCTCTTCTTCTTCTTCGGTTGGCACTGTAACCCGGGGTGGGTTTTGGCCGGTAGTTATGGTCCGCCAGTTTTTGCATCTAAGCTTCTTAAGATATTTCACTACATCATCTATCCACCCCTTCTTAGGTCTGTCTCTGTGTCTCGTTTTGCAGGGTTTTCATCCAAAAACCGAAAATTTTAAATGGCATTGAGGGTCGAATAAGATGTATGTATTTTGAAAGCTCTGACAATTTTCTTTACAATGGTCTTTAAATTTTACATCTTCTCGTAATACTTTGAAAAAAATTACATGTTAAAATTCGAATTATTTTAGTTGCTTACTTCGTTCACGTTCACGCACATTCCTAAGAATTTCAGGAGTAATTCGGTGGAACTCGTCAATGATTCTTTGTCGCAAATCTTTCAAAGACGCTGGTTGTGTTTTATAGATTTTACTTTTATAGAGTAAATGAATTTGTGTGCTTGGATTCAAAGTTTACGAGAGATGGAAAGTGACATTGAGCGAAGGGTGTTGTCAGGAAAACAAATGAATGGGACACTGCAAAGTGACAAAAAAGGCACGTCTGGCTGTGCATAGGGGTGTGTTGGTTCCTACACTTACGTATGGTAGTGAATGTTGGGTTTGGCAGAAGAAGCATGAAAATAGGATTAATACTGCGGAAATAAGTAGTCTGACAAATATAGCCGTAGTGACTCGGTTGGATAAAGTAAGGAATAGTGAAATAAGTATAATATCAGACAGCCAGGCCGCTTTAAAAGCACTGAGCTCCAACAAGATAAATTCTAAACTTGTATGGAATTGCATCGAATCCTTAGAGTACCTTGGTGCGAACAACAGGGTGACCATACTGTGGGTACCTGGGCACCAGGGGGTGGAAGGAAACGAAAAAGCCGACACCCTTGCAAAACAGGGGGCCGAATCTGCGTTCACTGGACCAGAACCGGTTTTTGGAGTCACCACAAGTGCCGCCAAAACAATTATTTCGGACTGGGCGGAGAGGAAAATACTCACGTACTGGTCCGACATACCAGGGCTAACCCACTCGAAGGCGTTTTTACCGTTACAACCCTCGAGTAACACAACTAAGCAGATCCTAGAATGGAGCAGAAATGACCTGCGTATTCTAACAGGACTGCTTACGGGACACTGTCGTCTAAGATACCACCTCAGAAAGATAGATCTGAACCAACAAACGGACTGTCGGTTCTGCTGCGTGGAAGAAGAAACTGCTGAACATATACTATGTTCATGCCCCGGCCTGGGAAGAATAAGGTTCAACATATTTGGTTACACTAACCTAGAACCTACCGATTTTAAAAAAATCTCACCCTATACAACCATAAACTTCGTAAGAAGGGCTGGATTGTGCGGTGAACTGTAGCCTCTAGGGGTGAGCCACAATAGACCTACTAAGGGTCGCGGTGGAGGGGCTACCACGCCCCACTCACATAAAACCTAACCTAACCTAGTGAAATAAGAGAACGTGAGTGTGAATGGACAAGACGGTAGAGGTCGACCTCGGCGAACATATCTCGATCAGATCAGGATTGTTTTGAAAAAAGGCCAGGTCAAGAGTACCAACAATCGACGAGCATGTATGAGAGCTCTGATGAAAGTAGAGGAAGCAATAGATGTATGTAAGAACCGTAGCGGAAGTAGAAGGAAGTGGTCTTTGCCCACCCCTACGTTAAAATAGCGTGACTATATGTATGTATGTAATGGTCGAAAAATCATTGTATTTTTTGAATATTTTAGTATTTGGGCCAATGCTTTTTCAGAAAGTATTCCATATCTTTTTTGGGCAATAAAAAAGGTTGTGGAACGGGTAATTTATAATTATTTCATAGTTTTTTTGTGCGTTAGCGTGTGTTTGGGATCACACGGCGAAATCATTAAAGTCCGTTTCCCACAGAAAGGAATTTTCTTATCTATACATCGAATATTATAATCGCCATAAAATTTAATATCTTTTCGAAATGGAAATTCATATTCCGATATAAATTTTCCGATGAACTACGACTACACGACACACCATCTAAGTCCACTTTTATCTTTCCATCACGAGAAATAGAAATTAGTTCCGTATTTATTGAACGACTCGCATACTAATTGCTATTTATTTCTGTTAGTTTACATTTACAATTCCTTAATTAAATGCAATTGAAAGAAAAACTGCCTGCGATTAATTTGATGTTATCAAAAGATGTACTTTATTCGATTCGTTTTCATGTTACAGGGAAAATTCTGACTAGTTTTTATTAATTTTTAAACGTTTCATAAAATATTTATTAATCAATTTTTACTTACTAAAACTTTTATATTTTAAAAACAATACACAAACGGAAACGAGCATTTTAAGTGCTGCCTTTCATGATCCTTTTCAAGGACTGTGTTCGAGAATCAATTTTCTGCTGATGACCACAAGATGGTCCTTGACAAGTTCTGGATTTAGGCATTTCATATGAAGCGGACAGCGAAAAAAATGTTAATATTAGACCTAAATGTACTTTAAGATGGTATAAACGTTAACACATTTTTTTTGTATGTGGCTTAGATGCCAAGTTATGGGCTTCTACAAAATTTATGTTTATAATGAAAGGATTTCTTGGAAGCTGTTTTCCGAAGTAAACAAATTTGTTATTATTTTTTAAATATTTTAAATCATAATTGGGCGGTCATCAGTTTGAACATTTAATCAATTAAGTGGTAAGTAAGCAACTAAAATATATTGGAATTTTATCATGTATTTTTTTTCAAAGTATTGCAAGGAATGTAAAATTTAGCATTTAAAGACTATTGTAAAGAGAATTGTCAGAGCTTACAAAATACATCTTATTCGTTCCCCAATGCCATTTAAAAATTTTTGGGGTAATTCTTACCTTCGCTTGGGGTTGAAAGTAGAGGAGTCAAAAATACCGGAAAATAGTGTCGTCCCCTTTAATAAAAAATCGACGGATCTGATCGTTTTTCTAAAACGTTGACGAGGTTCCTGCAAATGGCTCTGTTTAGTTTTCGGTTGGCCACCCTGTATAAATTATGGCATACTGTTATGGGGAAACTTTGTTCATTCGTGTAAGGTCTTTAAAATACAGAAAAGAGCGATAAGAATTATTGCCGGTGCAGGTTACAGGGACCATTGTCAGCAAATTTTCAAACATCTCTCTTTTATGCCTGTCCCCTACTCATTTATACTACCCTTCTGGAAATTCCCGAAAATAAAATAACTTTGTGTGCCAACTCCGATTTTTATTACTATTAAACTCGTGGATCAAACGACTTAAGGCCTTCCCAATATAAGCTCAACAAATCCCAAATGAATTCACTGAATATTGGACTTTACAATTTTCTGCCTCAAGAGTTTAATATTCTCAATTATAACAGATTCAAATTAAAAAGACACATCCTGTCCCACTGAAAACAACCCCTACTTCTCGATAATGTGTCTTCAGATTCGAAATTTAATGTTTCTTATTTGTGATAGTTTATGCGTTTCAAATCGTTTTTAAATAATATTTTGTGCTTGAATGACTTGCCAAAAACATAATTGTAACTTGGTGAAATAAAATTCTATTCTATTTTATAATAAAATTGAAACAAAAGCGTGTCTGTATATCGAAGATATTTACAAAAAAAATATTACGATATGATGTTTAGATGTCCCTGATTTCAAATTACCGATTTTTGGATTTTTTTGTCTGTTGGTTTTTTTTGTTAAAACTTTATACAACAACTACTGGACCGACTTTGATAAAAACTTTTTATGTTTAAAAGCATATAAATATACTTAAATACTGCTACATATTTTATCGTGGCTACGACGACGAGATTTAACAGGAAAACTATATTTTTTTCCAACCAAGTGTAACTCAATTTATATACATTTAAGCTCATTTTAAAAAGATTTATATTATGTTGCATCGAATATTAACTATAACAGAAGTAATTTTATCCAAAGATGTTGTTTTTGATTATGCCATATTTATTACCTTTAATAAACCAACAGTTCATGCTTATTTTCTATACAAAATAGTTTTTGTTTCACATCTTCCAGACGTCCTGCGAAGGCTCTTTTTAACACGCTTATATAAGTTTCACTTGTATGTTTGTTTGTATGTTTGTAACAAACTCATTGTCCTCGATTTTGCCCTACTTTAAGCGATCAGATTTAATTTAAACTTCGCACACCTGTCAAAGACCGACGACAATGCAATAATTGAATCAAAATATTTGATTTTCCTGATTAGTTACGCCAGGATCCATAAAATTTTTCAGGTATCCTTTGCCTGAGAGTAAAGGAGATAGAACTAGTACGTAAATCACGCACGCGGGCAGTTCCAATGTCATATTATAATTCATCCAAGCCATTATACTGGTGAAAAACGTGCCGAGGGATGAATAGCAAGAGGGTTAGTAAAACAAATTGAACTAAAAAGCGAAACATAAATCATAGTTTAAGAAAACTAAAAAACACGCTTTTAAAATTAATTAAAATAAAATGTAAAAAATAATTCTTAACATAAGAATAGTTTTACTGACGAGAAAATTAATGTTACTGTTCTAAAAGGTGGGGTGCTTTGTATGACATTTTTGAACTATCTCTACGTTTCGGAATGAAAGCACCCCACGCTTGCAGAACAGTGACATTAATTTTCTCGTCAGTAATTTTATTCTTATTTTATTCTTTAGTTTGATTAACTCTAAAAGCGTGTTTTTTGGTTTTTTTAAACTATCACGCTATCAACAAATATCTGCGCCCACTGACAGTGACATTATTTTTCTCTGCAGTGATTTTCATCTTATGTTAAGAATTATTTTTTACTTTGATTAATCCTAAAAGCGTGTTTTTTGGTCTTTTTATTATTTATTTTTACGTTTTATTTTGATTAACTCTATAAGCGTGTTTTTTAGTCTTTTTAAACTATAATTTATTTTTTACTTTTTAGTTTGATTTACTCTAAAAGTGTGTTTTTTTGGTTTTTTAAACTATCACGCTATAAACAAATATCTGCGCCCACTGACTTTTAAACATAAATAACAAAACGCATTTTTCTTTATTGTTTTTATTTGTTTTTGATCAAAGACTAGAGATTGTAGATTGTAGGTTGGGTCGAGAAGGCCATGCTGCCTCTCAAGCACTTCGACCTATCAGATGTTTTGTGCATAACCCTTAAACTATTCAAGGCCCGGGATTCCGAGACTTCGAGTAAAGTTTATCAATTTCCTGCGGGCTAAGTTTCTGATATCGAAGGGCTTTATGAAGGCCCCTTCCAGAAACACGAGCCTCTTGCAGAAAAGCGCTGGGCATTCGCAAAGCAAATGTTCTGTAGTTTCAGCGAAGTTCTTGCAGTAGCGGCACTTATCACTCTCTGTTTTGCCCATCTTTTTCAGGTGGTAGATCAAAGACTAAACCGCAGGCAAAAGCTAGTCTGGTGTATTATTTATGTAGTGATAATATTGTTACGAGCCCGTCCCTGTTGACCTTTTTCTGTCGCGACAATGCGTCGGCCACAACTGGGACTGTCGGCGCGGATACCAAAGGTTCTCGACCGTTCGAAAATACCTTCGAGAATAAGGTCGAAGTATGATTTTCAGGTATAAAAAAGGGAACAGCGAGCAGAGAGTCAGTATCGGTCTTAAAAGTGTTTATGAATTAATAAATGTAAATAGTTATATAGAGTTGTAAAAGTTGTATAGCTAAGTGATTATCTAAGTGGTTAATAAAAGATGGTTTGGACACGTAGAAAGAATGGATGAAGGAAGATTGACGAAACAAATTTATAAGGCGAGTGTGAATGGGCAAATCGGTAGAGGTCGACCTCGGAGAACATATCTCGATCAGATCAACATTGTTTTGAAGAAAGGCTAGGTCAAGAGTACCAACAAACGAAGAGCATGTATGAGAGCACTGATGAAAGTAAAGGAAGCAAAAGATGTGTGTACGAACCGTAGCAAGTGGAAGGAAGTGGTCTCTGCCTACCCCTATGGGAAAAAGGCGTGACTTTATGTATTTATGTTAATAAAAGTAGAATTTATTGTATTGAAATAAACATTGTTTTGTTACTGGATCGAGAGTTTTAATCGCCGAACCCAAGATAGGACTAAAATTCGTAACAATATGTTATTTAAAAATTGTATTTTTCGTAAATTTATTGAGGAAACTTGTTCTTGCGAATTTTCTCGTTTAACAAGTAATGAAAGATGTTATCTTGATGAGAAAATTAGCATCCAAAGGAGGCCCGTTAAATTTAAATTTGTTGTCTTGGTATTTAGCGCATTTTACAATTATGCAAATTTTCATCTAGTTAGCAAAAAAATTAACAACTCTCTTATGTTCTTTCCGCGCCGTGCCGTTCTCGAAGTTTCGAGACCAAAAGCAGACCTTTAATTAACTTTATTATTGTTATTATGAAAAGGCTTCCTTGTAATTGGTAATTTTCGGAATATCATTAACGGAGAAAACTTTGCTCGAGTGGAAATTGTTCTTTGTTTTTTGTTCTTTTTCCGTCTTTGGTTAGTTGGTTTTCGTTTTGCTTCAAAATAAAATAATACTAGTTATATTGATCACGAACAAAAGGAGATCATTATTTTGTTTTTTACTCCGACTCGTTGTATTTTACGATTTATGAACTATGAAGGATTGCGTCTTTACCACACTGTATTAAGTTTTTCTTATTCGTAGTTCCAGTACAGCCACCAAGTACAATTTCATGCACAAAACACTTCAATTTCTTAAAAAATTGACTATAACTATACCAACTATAACCAACGGAACAAGATTTTCATTTCTCAGGTGTTGATCCAGTACTTTTTCCATGCTCTTAAGATAGAATAATGAAAGGCTAAATGGTCTGTATGGCTTAGGATTTTCACTTGGTTTTCCCGCCACTCCCCTTTCTTTTTTACTCTGTTGAACAGCCTTATTATTATTAGAGTCAAAGGCGGCAATACGAGATACGTTTTTATTGTTCTAAGATTTGTTTTT
Organism: Agelastica alni; assembly: GCA_950111635.1. Lineage (NCBI taxonomy): Eukaryota > Metazoa > Arthropoda > Insecta > Coleoptera > Chrysomelidae > Agelastica > Agelastica alni. The sequence goes on along the minus strand of OX467712.1, from coordinate 6,371,738 downwards.
ATTAGTCAATATTTTTCTGTTTTTGGTAAATAAACGTTATCTTTGCAATTTATGCCTGAATTTTTTATTTTCAATGACCAAACCTCTCTTGAAGATTTTCTAGATATTATTACGATTTTTTTAGTCCGTCTCTGTTGACCTTGCCTCGAGGCGACAGAGCATCAACCACAATTAGGGTGAATTCCTAATAAGCCGCTAGAAGACACTGGACGATTCTCGAATTCCGAATAGTGTCGATTTTTCCAGCACATTGATGTGGAGATAATTAAGCGGGATCCTAGATCGAGTTTTTTATCTTAAGTTAAAGTTAGTTTAAAGTCAAGTATTTTGAAGCAATTATAAAGCGTTTCTAAGTAATTTGTAAAATAAAATTTATTGTATAAAAATATTTAAATAAAAATTGTTTAGTTATTGCACTGAGAGTTTAGAATTACCGAACCCTAGAAGTAAATATCGTAACAATATCATTAAAAAAATAAAAAAGAAAAAAATAATAACATTCCATTTATGTGGTACTTTTTGTGACCAGTGTACATTGTTAAACTCCCACTTAAATTACCATTAGAAATTGGTGTTACATAACATTTCGCTCGTTTCAAATGTGATTACCGACGAGGTGGCAAAATGAGAGAGAGAGAAGGGGATCGAAAACGTGTTCTTACATATACATTTTCCTTGTTTCTGCTATTTGGAACGGCTCTTATGGCTGATTTTAGTCGATGTGAACGTTATCCTCAGGCATCGTGACTATTACTTCGGGAAATTACGCGATTATCCCAGAAACATATTGGATTAGTGGATTATTATATCACAGCGGCAATGCCCCTCTCTACAAAACCAATTAAATTTGTTCTTAAGTACATTTTTTGGTCAATAACAATTAATCAACTCGTTCATCCGTATTTTTTTCTTTTTTGAGTTCCCTATACAAATTATTTTCACTAGTTTCTTACGATTTGATTTTTCAATTACGTTTAATCAAGTTACAATTTTATAATAATAATATTATTTATATATTCGCACTATCCTTTTAATACTTTGTCGATAGTTTATTAAAGTTTATTTTTTATTGTCTATATGTGTGATAGTACCTCACCTCACTTTTTCCAATATGGCGATCTAAATTACCAGACCTACTCTTTCGTGGTTACTTTTGAACGTTTATAAGTCCCAACCTGCGTACCTTAAGGACTTCAACAAAGAATTACTCAAGCAGGTTACAATTTTTTTACTAGAACAACATTCTTCAAGAATTTAAACAGCATTTAATGTAAACCAGTTACTTCATTTAAAATTCTGTAAAGGAGGATTTCCTAAACGACCATTTTTCAATGACACTTGCATATAAATGCACACTTCTAATATTTTCTTTTTAAATTTAAGAAAAAGAGGGAGTTTGGTACAATATCTTTAAATCTGAATGCAATAACATTTTGTGATATCGATTGATACGGCTCGAAGGATCAATGATATGGGCGAGAAATACAATGGGCAGTCAAACGCAGCTTAATTTTCGAAAATGACAAGATAATTTCTTACCTTATCTGTGGAGCACCATTTTAATTGATAGACGAGGTTTTCTCAAACGACTATCCCTTTAATTTTTTTCCCAATGGTGCAATGACACACTGGCATATAAACGTACTTTTTCAATACTGTTTTTCCAAATCTTATTTAATAAATGATAGACATTATTATTAAATCTTAGTGGTAACGTGCCTGCTTTCTTTCGATGACTTTCGCAGGTTTTGGAGGGTTAAGGAAGAAAGTTTTTGTCAATTTTATGTCGCAAAATAATTACTTATTTAGCTTTGCATGGGGACTGGTCATCAATAATTTTATCGTACAGTTTGTTATATAACGTTTATAATCACCAAATGATGGCTTGAATGTCGAGTTTTTTTTAGTTTTATTATCAACATAATAATGCAACGTCGGTTGTGCACTGAACCGCATTGTTTATCTAGACGTGCACTAAAGTAATGGAAATCCTTTTGTGCACTCAACTCGTGTGCGATCGAGTTTCTTCAACATACGACGGCAGATAAATTTTCGAAACGTTGCTTGTTGCTACTCGATCTCCTCATCATCATTCATCCCGTATCTCGTCATTGTGTTCAAAATCGGCGAAATAAATGAATGAAGTGCCGTCGACCGTTTTAAGAACGCGCCACGCTGTACTCGCCGCCTATAAATTTACTACTTTAATGACTGCAATCACAGACGTGCGTAGCAGGGTAGATGATAGTATCAAAATCGAGAAAAAGCACCCAAGAATTTACAATGTATCCTCTAAGAAGAATTAAATAGACGCCTACAAGTGTTTTTTAAAGGGGGTATTAAACCCTATACCACAGTAAAGGATTTATTATCGTGGATAAATTGTGGAAGCTTATACCAGAAGCATTATTTTAAATACATACATATAGTCACGCCTTTTACCCGTAGTGGTAGGCAGAGACCACTTCCCTCCACTTCCGCTACGGTTCTTACACACATATTTTGCTTCCTCTACTTTCATCAGTGCTCTCATACATGCTCGTCGGTTGTTGGTACTCTTAACCTTGCCTTTTTTCAAAACAATCTTGATCTGATCGAGATATGTTCGCCGAGGTCGACCTTTACCGACGCATTATAAATTTGTTTCGTCAATATTCGTTTATACATCCTTTCTACGTGTCCAAACCATTCTAGCATTCCTTTATCTATATTTGCAACCACATCTTCTTTTACACCACAGCGTTTTCTTATCTCACTATTCTTTACTTTATCCAACCGAGTCACTCCGGCTATACTTCTCAGACTACTCATCTCCGCAGCATTAATCCTATTTTTGTGCTTCTTCTGCCAAACCCAACATTAAATACCATATATAAGTGTAGGAACCAACACACTTCTATGCACAGCCAGACGTGCCTTTTTTGATACTTTGTGGCTGTTCATAAAGCTATACAGTGCCCCATTTATTTGTTTTTCTGCCGACACCCTTTGCTTAATGTCACTGCCATACTTTTCATCTCTCGTAAACCCAAGTACAAAATTCATTTACTTGTTCCACTTTTTCTTTCTTAATCAAAACTTCACAGTTTGTCATGCTTTCTTCTCTTTCAAAAACCATTACTTTCGTTTTGCTTACATTTATTTTCATCCCTTTGATTTTCAGGGCATCATGCATAACATTAACCATCTCCTGCAACTCCTCTTTAGATGACGCTAATATGACTTGATTCGTCGGCGTAAAGAAGGTATATGACGATCAAATTATTTATTTTAAATCTATACGTACTCGCTTTCAAATCTTTTAAACAATCGTTTATGTATAAGTTAAACAGCCACGGTGAAGCTACACATCCCTGTCTCACACCTTTTTCGATGTTAAACCAGTCCGTACAAGCTCCGTTTATCCTGACACAATAAAACATATTCATAATTGATTTTCACTGAGAAGTTAGACGTGCGGACGCCTTTGGCCGCACCCAGACCACTGATATTTTGTTTTTATGTCAGTATGACACTCAATTATGTTAAACTTTGATAGTTAAAAGATTTTTCTGTTTTCCCAGTAACTCTTTTAACTCCTTTATTTCTATAGCCTATATTCGACCCTTCATTTTTCCTTCATTTGTAAGTATTGGTCTGAAAACTGTTTGGAATACTGTCATTTTAGTTTTTCTCGAAATTTCCTTTTTGTTAATACGAGTATATCCGTTTATTTGGTACTACTCAAATTCCCATTTCGGTTAAGTTTTGGGGGGAATTAAGTTTAAGGGGGCTTTTCTTGCACCCGAAACATTTTTTTTTATTGCATTACTTAATTCCTAAATTCGAACCACGCCCATGTCTCAATGGGAAGCCTGTCGGGTTACCACCAGTAAAGTAATTCCTAACTTACGTAACGATAAAAGAAAATTAATCCTTTATATATTTTCCGGATCTACCACCCCTTAGACATTCGGCGTGCCTATTGTTTTGAAACGGCGGAAATCTTCGGTTGGCATTTGTTAATTAGTTCGCTTCAAAGAAGATCAATTTTACATCCTTTCGAAAAAAATAAAAACCTCCGACTTTGACTTCAATGAAAGAATCACTGTAAGGAATCCAAAAAAAAAAACACACCCGACCTGAATTATCTCATTCTGTTCTACAGGCCATTACGGTTAACTTTGTTATATGCGGTGGAATCGTAAGTGGATCTGGATATTATACTGACGAGAATACGTTCGAGTCTGCGTTATGCATTATATTACTTCAGTCGGACTTTTTGTCCTTTAAATAAGAACATTTTTTTAATGAGTAAAAGTTGGTTAATAAAGAAAAAAATTATAGACACATCGTTGTTTGTTAGTCTTCTTCTTCTTCTTCCTACTTCATTAATAGGCTCATGCCTGTTTTAGCCTCAATTGATGTTGTCTAACCATCTTTTCCTCGGTCGTCCCATCGATCTTCTTCCATTTGGCGATTTGTCTCTTGCTATTCGTACTGTTCTATTTTCTGTCATTCTTTCTATGTGTTGATTCGATTCTATTTTTCTTCTTTTGGTCCACCTGTTTATTTCCTCTATACCACATCTCGCTCGTATTTCCTCACTTCTTACTCTGTCTTTTGGAGTTTTGTCTGCTATTTTTTGTAAGACTTTCATTTCTGCTGTTTCCAGTAATCTTTGTGTTTTCGCCGTATCTGCTCTTGTTTCCGCTGTATACGTCATTATCGGTCTTATTGTTGAGTTATATTTATCTAGTTTTCGTTTCTCGTTTTTTGTTTCTCCAAATTAACTTTGTTGAGACATTCTGCTGCTCTGTTCGCCATGTTCACTTGTTTTTGTACTTCTTCCTTTCCCAAGTATTCCGTTTCCATCACTTGTTCCATTATAAGTTATTATTGTTGAAAATCCTCCACGAAGATCTCTAGATCACCAGAAGTGAATGTAGCGAAATGACCAAGCCATATATTTTGACTAAGGTACAGAGCTTATGAAGTTAGCGCGTATAGAGTTAGAAGCTTGGCTCTACATAAGATCTGATAATTTTTTGACAGTGCGAGCAGCATGGTCTCGTCTTGGCAAAATTTTATATGAAAAGCCAGACGTGCCTTTTTTGACACTTTCTGGCAGTTGATAAAGCTATGCAATGCCCCATTCATTTGTTTTCCTGCCAACACCCTTTGCTTAATGTCACTGTCATACTTTCCATCTCTCGTAAACTTTGAACCCAAGTACATAAATTCATTTACTTTTTCCACCCTTTCTTCCTCAATCGAAACTTCACAGTTTGTCATGCTTTCTTCCCTTTTAAAAACCATTACTTTTGTTTTGCTTGCATTTATTTTCATCCCTTTGATTTTCAGGGCATCATGCATAACATGCAACTCCTCTTCAGATGAATTTGAAGGAATTTGAAAATCAAATAATTTATTTTTAATCCATACGCACTCTCTTTCAAATCCATTAAACAATCGTCTATGTATTAGTTAAACAGCCATGGCGAAGCCACACATCCCTGTCTCACACCTTTTTCAATGTTACACCAGTCCGTGTAAGCTCCGTTTATCCTGACACAAGCAGTGGAATCCTCGTAAAGTGATTCCACTGCTCGTATTAAACTACTGCTTACCCCATACTTAGATAATGTTGGCCACAATTCACTCCTCACCACTCTAGAAATTTCTGGTTGTTTTGCTTTTACATACAAACATACATACATACATATATACATACGAGATGCATTACCAGATAAGCGCCATCACCCCTGCTTTCCCTACTTTGATTCTTTAATTTTCTGGATATCAAGAAAGTTTTTCTTCGAATGTCGATTTTTATCTCCAGCGATGATTGGGATCCATAAGAAGTAGAAGTTTAAAGGGCGGTTATTTTATCCTTCGATTTGTATTTTTAGTGCGAGAATATATTCCATTATAAAATAATTTTTTAAGTTATTTCGCGATCGTCTAATGTTTGACAGAACTACGGGGAATAGGCCAAATTCTTTGCATCATCGAGCAAAATATGTTGAGCGACAAAGAGCGTCGGCTTTGTATATAATTTGGATTATAAACCAACTGAAGCCGAAACTGTGGGGATGAGCTTCTATAACCGCCAAAGCTCTAATTTCTATAGGAAGTTACATGACGAGGATCACGGTGGATGTTATTATCTGTATGTTATATTTAACTTGGTAGATAGTGACTTAGTTACTGTACTATTAAATCGGAAAGTTTGTGTATTAACTATAGCCGAACTCGTGGTGTTTGTGTGCATATTGTTTGAATAAGTTTGTTATTAAATTCGCTGACGATGATATTGGAGTTTTACGCTGCCAATATTTAAAGCAAAATATTTGATGTATTAATGTAATATGCGCTAATAAACAAACAACTGATAATTGAAAAAATATTTACCGGGACATTTTTTTCTGTAATTATTTATTTATTTATGTGTAATTTACTGCATGAGTAAAATAATTTTATAACAAGAGAGTCATTAGAAGTTTTATAAATACTAACAACATTAACAAATATGTGTTTATTTATTTATAATCAACGGTAAATCCTATTTCTACATAATCAGATAAAGTACATACAGTGTGGAACAGTAATAAAAAATAAGTTCTACTTGCTTGACACCTTATAAATAAAAAACTGGCAAGTCAGTTCAAAGAATCGAACGTCCACACTCTTTACTGAATTAATCAGGGCATTTTCAAGTAATGCCAGTTTTCTGTTACAATGGCAAAAAGTTCAAGAATCGTCGGAAAGAAACAAGCAGCTGTAGTTTTGCCAAGGAACTACTAAGACTTGGAAAAGACGTATCTGGTGATGTTCAAAGAAAATCTTAGTTTCCTAACTAAAATTAGGAACAAACCCTGCAAGCAATAGAAGCATTTTTACATTTTGCTTAGTAAAAAACCTCTATGCATCAGGAAATTCTTACTGAGAGAACGATGGCTAACCCCAAAGGACAATATTACCACCTGTTTTAGAACATTGGGACCCTTCCAAAGAGGATGTTTAAAGGGGCTCAATGGGATCAATGGTGCGCCACCCTCTCCCTCATTTACATTTCAAAAATAAAACTAGAAAATTGTGTTGTGATTTTAAGCGTTTATCCCCTCGATGGCGCTTTTGATAACAACGAAACCCGCAAAATACTTCTAATCCTCTCACATCAAGTCGCCGCCGCCGCCGAGTTCGCAGAAAGTTGCCGGCAAACTCAAACTTCTTCCGAACATTTTATTTTTATCACTTGTAATGAATTTCGGAGTCTCGCTAAATTAATTCTTAACTAATTTATTAAGTACCGTTTCCAAGTTACGAGGAATTTAAGCTCCGGGACCCACTTTGCGCCCGTACCCGAAGCGGGATCGGAATTTTCATCCTTCCGACTTTTTCGATGCTAATTTCATTCGGATCATTTGGTTAAATTATTTTGTAAGTACGGTCGGAGTGAAATGGGGCTTTGTTATATTTTTGGATCGCTTTTAAACGCTATTTTGAGGCAAAAAGACGGGATAAAGTATTCCGGATGCCGTCCGAAATAAAGGGAAGGACTTTTCCATCGCTATAATTAAACTTGTCCAGCTGTCAAACGTGTAAAAAACGTCGACGATGAAGTCGCAGAACACGCCTGCAATAAACATCTCATTTTTTTTTATTTTCGTTGTTTATATTTCTCGCGAATTTACTGTTTTGACGACAAAGATGAAAATACGATTGTGTTCATTGGAACGAGAATATTTTTGAAGCGCTGCCAGCGATACATTTATAAAATAATTATCGAAAGAAAATCTTCAAAGGCTCACCAAAACAGAAACGTAATTGATGATAAAGTTCGCGACCAACACAAGATAGGGGGTATTATTAATAATACAAAAGAAATATAATAGTCCAAGCAATATGATAAAGTGCGTGCAAAAATTAATATCCAATATAAAAAAAAAAGAGTATAGGAAATTAAAATTCAGGGTGAGTTTCTATGTCATGCGACTCGATCCTGATTACCGAACATAACCTAAAAAATTGGCAAAGTTGCGAAAAGCGGTTTTTTTGTTAATAACCAAAAAACTACAGCTCCGATCAAAAAAAATTATATCGGATAATTGTAGGTATTAAAAAGATCTATCTATTAAATTAATTATAATTTTTCGATAACAATAATAATTTACGAGTTATATTGGAAAAACCGTGAAAAATCGAGTTTTCTATAACTTGTTAACTGTAATGTATTCAAACTTGTTACTTACTGTTAAGTGTAGCCTATGGCAAGCCAAAAAAGTGTTTTTTTTTAAATTGATAAATATTGATTATTTTTTAAGATATATGAAGTTTTCTCCAAAAAGATGCTTAATTTAGGTAGTTCTGCTCGGGGGATGATGCTACAGTAACGATATAGGGCTTATTTTTTTCTGTAAAAGTTGTACTTTCATATTATTTAAAAGTATAATGATTTCTTAATTTTAAGGGACAAAAAATGACTTTAAAATAATTGCACTATTTTTTTACATGTATAGCAGAGTGACTCGGTTGGATAAAGTAAAAAATATTGAAATGAGAGAACGCTGTGGTGTAAAAGAAGATGTGGTCACAAAGATAGATAAAGGAATGCTTAGATGGTTAGGACACGTAGAAAGGATGGATGAAGGAAGATTGACGAAACAAATTTATAAGGCGAGTTTGAATGGACGGAAGTCGGTAGAGGTCGACTGCTCGGTGAACATCGAACTCGATCAGATCAACATTGTTTTGAAGAAAGGCCAGGTCAAGAGTACCAACAACCGACGAGCATGTATGAGAGCACCGATGAAAGTAGAGGAAGCAAAAGATGTGTGTAAGAACCGTAGCGGAAGTGGAAGGAAGTGGTCTCTGCCTACCGCTACAGGAAAAAGGCGTGACTATATGTATGTATGTACACAACTCACCGTCAGCCGTCAAATCAGCCACTGTGGGCTGTAATTACACATTGACATTGACAAAAAATGGGACTTTTTTCGAAATGATACAAAATAGCGGAATCAGTATTGTTTATTATTGGATATTGCATGTCAGCACAAAGGGTTATTTGACTAAAATAATATTTTTGTTCATACTAAAAACCCTACCATCTCAGATGTGTTTTTTTTTTAGAATTGTCGTAGACATGACCATTAAAAAAAGTATCCATCAAAAATGTTTTTTGTTTTGCAGTACGCACCAATAATAATAATCGGAAGGTTTCGTGTGAGAAGCTGCGTGCAAGAACGTGGCATTGTTTTATTACCGTGAGCGTGCATTTATTGGATAAAACGACCCAACTTTCAAGATCGAATTACCTTCTTTTTATTTATAGGATTTTTGACTGTTATATATGTATTAATTTTTCTTTATTTTTATGAGCTGCTATAATTTACGAAAATTCGCCATACATATTCATGAGAATTACAGATATGTTCGAAGCAGTAATTTATTAAAGGGGGTTGACGTTGCATTAGTTTGATTTTCTTTGTTGTTTTATCAGCAATAATTCCCGTAATTTGAAGACGTTTGCATACAAGTTATATTTGTAGCTGTCATAATTTTTCGTGATAATAATTGTGTAGCTATTTTGTAGATTTATTTTTTTCTTTCCATTATTAAAAAGAGATTTTTTGTCATTGCGATATATTAATTTGTCATTACAAAGTAGTTAACTCGTAAAATGGGGTTGCTGCATTAAATACATATAGTCACGCCTTTTTCCCGTAGTGGTAGGCAGAGACCGCTTCCTTCCACTTCCGCTACGGTTCTTACACACATCTTTTGCTTCCTCTACTTTCATCAGTGCTCTCATTCATGCTCGTCGGTTGTGAGTACTCTTGAAGTGGCCTTTCATCAAAACAATATCGATCTGATCGAGATCGATGTTCGCCGAGCAGTCGACCTCTACCGACTTGCCCATTCACACTCGCCTTATAAATATGTTTCGTCAAATTTCTTTTATTTATCCTCTCTATTTGTCCAAACTATCAAAGCATTCCTTTATCTATTTTTGTTATTACATTTTCTTTTACACCACAGCGTTTTCTTATTACACTATTCCTTACTTTATTTATCACTTCAGTCATACCTCTCAGACTACTCATCCACCTGACCAAATCTTGGACGCAATATTGGAGAGACCACCCACCCCCTCAGAATCATGATATGCCCTGCATAACCAAAAAACCTCCAGGCTTTGTCTCGCCACGCAGGCTGTGGTCGACCATCAACAGAGTACGAACGAATCATGGCAGATGTGCGGACTCCCTCTACAGATAGGGTAAGATTCCCTCACCGGAATGCGACTGTGGGGCCGCCCGTCAGACTATTTCGCATATCACACAGGAATGCCCGACTAGAGCATGCCTTCGCAACCCTGGAGATTTCCTGATAGCCGCGGACGCCGTAATTAACTATTTAAGTTAGTAGGGAGCTCGGTCCTGGGTCGTCTCTTTGTTTACTTGGGCTTCTTTGAAGTTCTTATTTACTACGTACATCCATATGATTCAGGGTCTTTTTCGTCCTCGGGGTTTAGTTTCGATATCTAGCACTTTTCTGGTCATGTGGTCGGATGCAGACGGCTCTTCTGTAGTTTATCTGGAATAGGTCTGATTTTGAAGGTGCCTCTTATGTGTGTGTTTCTGACATGATCCAGCCTAGTTACACCACCTGACCACCTGAGCATCTTCATCTCTGCGCAGTGTAATTGATTTTCGTGCTGCTTTTTTAGTGGCCAGCATTCGGTTCCGTATGTCATGGCCGGTCGTACGGCTGCGCTGTACCCCTTTATACGCACGGGCATTCTGTTTTGTCTGTTTTGTTATCTCTGTACTTTTCCATCAGTGTTCTGACCGAATGTATCGCATCAGTTGTGGATCTACTTGCGATGAATCCGCATTGGTTTTTAGTGACGCTAGTTATTTCACGTAGTCTTTTGTTGATGACTCTTTCCCATATTTCGAAGGAATGTGAGATTAGCTTTATAGCTCTGTAGTTGCCGCAGAGTCTTATATCACCTTTTATATTTTATAGAAAGGGATGGGAAAGCTCTTTCGCCATTTGTCGGGAATTCCATTAGCCAGTAACTTGTTGAAAAGTTTCGTCAGGAACAGTACGCCGGTATCTCGTATTCGCTTCCAAAATTCGGCAGGGATATCGTCAGTGCCAGAGGTTTTGTTATTTGCCATTCGTTTGATTGCCAGAGTTATCTCTTCAGGCTTTATAAATGGGATGGGGCCTTCTTTAGCAGGGATATCTTGTGGTGCCTTACTAGGGAATACCTCATGTAGCAATTCTGTGTAGTATTCTTTTCAGCGGTTTCTAATGTCTATGTTTGCTGTTAGTAGCTTTTCTTTGTTTATTTTTGATATATTTGTTTGTGGCAGTATCCCTACTACTTTGGTGTTTGAGTTTTGCCCACTTAAAGATTTCTTTATTGTTTGAGGCAGTTTCAAGTTTAGCATAGAAATCATCCCTGGCGGTTGCCTTGGCCTGGCTCGTTTTGCGATTTTCTTAGCAATTCCATAAGCCTGGTGGTCAGCATCGTCTTTCGTCTGTTGCCATAGTTTGAAAAGTGTTTTCTTAGTTTTCAATTTTTCTCTCGCTTCTTCATTTCACCAGCTAGTATCCTTGTTATTATTGATGGCACCTTTTTCATTGCAGTATAATTAAAAATCTCTCCACATTGCATCGGCTGTATTATCCTGCTGCTTCTAAAGGTGTTGTGCGATGTCTTCACATAGTCTGAGACCTTCCTCGCCCTCCAATTTATGCCACCGTGTTCTTATAATTAAATTTAAATTTTAACCTATACATTATGCCTGCTAAAATTTTGGCGCATATTTTTTGTAACAAAGCAAGGTTCACTAGTCGTCGTGTTTTGTAAATGTTCTTGTAAAATAAAAAAAATGTACCAGATTAATCCCGATTGGTATATATATATATATATATATATATATATATATATATATATATATATTATTCGGGTTAAAAGCCCCTTTCTTTCAGAATGAACGAGGAATTTGATGAAAAATATAATTTTTTACATAAAATACAAAAGTTATGAATGTCTGTCGGAATAAACGGAAGATTAGCGTCAAAACATAGCAAAGGGATTATATACCAGCTTCTGCTGTCAAAAAATTTTCTGCATGTCCAAACAAAATGGCTGTAATTACCATGCACAGAATGGGGTCTTCACGTTTCTTTAAACTAAATGGCAGCTCGGGCTGATAAGGACAAGCATAATTAATACCGGGTATCATCAAAAGGTATGATCATTCCTTTTTTATTTTACAATTAAATATAAAGGTCGCGTCGATCAATAATGAATTGTAAATAATATACATTAAATGTTTGAAAAGTTTCACGTCAAGTTTTGTGTAGTGTCACTTACCATTATTCGGATGTTAGATATTTTAAATAAGTTTAACCTATCGTTGGTATAAACAACCTTTGTTATTACCAAATTGGTATTTGTTACTTTGTCATATCAGCGAATAGTTGATGATATTACCGATCACTTCGGTAAACTCACGTAGCAACCTACACCAATCTAAATATTATATACAGTACCATAAACCAGTGTGTATACAATAGGCTAGTTTCGTAGCATAGGTTAAGTTATTAATAATTGAATGTAAGCTTATCTGCGGAAGATAAACATGTCGGTGTATCCCTCACATACATACATACATAAAGTCACGCCTTTTTCCCATAGGGGTAGGCAGAGACCACTTCCTTCCACTTGCTATGGTTCTTACTTACATCTTTTGCTTTCTCTACTTTCATCAGTGCTCTCATACATGCTCGTCGGTTGTTGGTACTCTTGACCTGGCCTTTCTTCAAAACAATGTTGATCTGATTGAGATATGTTCTTCGAGGTCGACCTCTACCGACTTCCGTCCATTCATACTCGCCTTATAAATTTGTTTCGTCAATCTTCCTTTATCCATCCTTTCTACGTGTCCAAACCATCTAAGCATTCCTTTATCTAACTTTGTAACCACATCTTCTTTTACACCACAGCGTTCTCTTATCTCACTATTCACTCACATGGAATATTTAAATATAGTGTAAGTTAGTAAAAGTAGGCACTACCACCTGGTGATCCTACCAAATTTTGTACAAACTGAAAAATGGTCAAGAGAACAAATGCTGAGCTTTTTTTATACAGTAGTTTATTAAGCATTCAAAATATTACAAAATTCTATGATGTAAAATGATAGTGAATATCAGTAAAACTGGTAAGAGAATCATATATACATACATATAGTCACGCATTAACCCGTAGGGGTAGGCTTTCACACATCTTTTGGTTCTTCTACTTTTATCAGTGCTCTCATACATGCTCGTCGGTTGTTAGTACTGTTGACCTGGCATTTTTTTAAAACAATGTTGATTTGATCGAGATATATTCGCCTTGGGCGACCTCTACCGACTTGCCCATTCACACTCGCCTTATAAATCTGTTTCGTCAATTTTTCTTCATCCATCCGTATATGATTAGGTTAATATCCAATGATATTACCTACATACATTTTAATTTATTTAATTTTAAATTTTTGATTATTAAGTGGTTCTGGTAGCTGTTTCATTAGTAAGTTTGGGTGTGTTGCCACAGCTTCGTGGTGTTTGTCCACCTTCTCACCAACCCAACTGTCAGTACGTGTAGCGTATGGTTTAATACGTACCAGGGGGCATCTGCAATTTGTAGTAGTAGCTTCGGCTGGCTTCTTTGTATGAATGCAAAGTTTGTCGTAGAGGCAGGCGCAGCCTTCCAGTTCTTATATCCAGATAGGTTAAATGACAAATTTGTAGATTAATATTTTCTATTGACACTCGAGATTTTCTTTCAAAGTTTTGGGAAAAAGGACAGAATGTGAAATTTTTATTTCCTTTTTACTTTTAAGTTTACTTGAGCAACTTTGTGCTAGTTATTGTTTTATTTATAAATTATTGCCTATATATTTCTTCTTTACATACTTCACTTCATCTAAAACAGTGAAGTTCAGATCTAATCTCACGGCTACCAGCCCCACCTATATACAACATTTTGATAGACACTTTTTAAATAAAAGTCCCGTATAAAATTGTTCTCCTTATCTTTTTTACCCTTCATATAAAAAATCATTAATTAATAAATAACCCAATAAAAGTGGGCTGTTAGTTCGAGGCCATTTTTTGACAGACTGATAGAGAACGATGACGTTAGGTGACGCGAAACCACAAGTTTGCCCCCTACCAAATTTCGCACAGACGCGCCTAAAGAAGTTTTCACTTTAAAAATCTTTTTGCATTAACTAATAGCTAAAGTTGTTTATTGTTTGTTAAAATTTAAAATAAATAATAATTGGATTGTAGGTAAAAATTTTTGTCATTAAAATTCAAACCGACCCGCTAAATTTCAACGCATTACATATACACGGTTTATCAATTAATTTTACCATACCACAGTGTGTTTAAGGACGTCGCCGTTATAGAAATTTAAATTTTCAAATACCGGGACTATTCATTTTCTTTTAATGATAATTTCATGCAAATGTGCGTCTACAATCGTCAACTCTATAATTTTCCATACTATTAGAGATGTTTTCTCACTTTCTCCGATTGAAAACAAGCAATAAGACTTCAGCAGTGAGTTTAGTGATCGTCGATCAAATCCATGCCCTGAGCACTCCATGTGTGTGTGTGTGTGTGTGTGTGTGTGTGTGTGTGTGTGTGTGCGTTTGAGAATGTTACGAGTCATAAACCGGAGTAATATTTAACTTTAGTTATACTGTGATCCTTTGGAAGATTAAAGTATGTTTTCAAGTCGGATATTCCCATCAGTCTAAAACGAAAAGTATACAATCAGTGCATATTACCAGTGATGACATACGGAGCCGAAACATTGACGCTTACAAAAAAGTCAGCAAAGAAACTGCATGTCACCCAATGACATGGAGAGGGCTATTCTGGGTATCTCCCTCAGAGACCGAATACCAAATGAGATTATTCGCCAAAGAACAGGTGTTATAGATGTAATCGAAAAAATAACAACTTTAAAGTGGAACTGGGCTGGCCACGTAGCTAGAAGAACTGACGGAAGATGGTCTAAAAAACTATTGGAGTGGCGTCCGAGGCACGAAGCTTATCGTAGTAGAGGGCGCCCCCCCCCCCACACGATGGACCGATGACATCAAAAGAATCTGTGGTAATTGGATACAAATGGCTCAAGATAGAGCAGAGTGGCAAAATAAACGAGAGGCTTATGTTCAGCAGTGGACTACTATAGCTGAGTGATGATGATGATGATGATACTGTGACCATCGTTGGAATTTTATTGTGTATGTAAGAGGGGTTCTATCTGGTGTAATATAATTAACATTAACAGTGTGAATTGGTAAATAAATACAAATAATTACCTGTTAAAGTAACCATCCATCTAAGTACTCTTTTTAATTAAAAAAATTTTGTTTGAAATCAACCTGTTTTTATGGCATTTTTTAGAGTTAGTAAACTAGTAGGTTAGGTTAGGTTAAAACGGCGGTTCGGGAACCCAATTAGGCCTTTTGGCCCGTTGTGATACCGTGAAGGACGACGGTGCCTCCCCCTCTACAGTGAGAACCAATTGGTTGGTATTTACTTTTATAAAGTTCCTATAGAAGATCTTCATCATTGTGTAGGTGATAATCATTTTAATTCATAAGTGTAACAAGTTGAGGTAACAGATAGAGCTAAAATCTAATTCAGTGCATGATAAATTCGAGTATGTCAGCGTTTGTTGTGTCATATTAAACCTGGGATCATACTGATCAATGTAAACATTGCTACGGTACATTTTGCTCTGTTTATCTTAATTGATTGTGGCATTTCTTGTAGTTGTAAAGGTAATTTTTTTTTAAAATCTCTTTTTTTTCCCAGTTTGTCACGTGCCTAATTTTTCCTTCTACAAGTTCCATTATTAATTGTGTCTCTGATGAGTTTCGTATTCCTTAGTTACTCGTAAGTAGGGTTGCATACCGTACTTTGTTGTTTATTAAAAACTATATCATTCGTTGTAAATAGTGTTGCATACCTTGTAGGGATAGGATTATTGTTTGGTTTGCATTTCTGTGTGGATGGGGCTGGATATCCACACGGACGAGTGCGATTCTGGGTTGACGTTTATTCCGTGCCTTTTCTTGATTTCCGGCCTAGGAGTGTCAGTAGTTGGGTGATAGTCTTCGAAGTCGGGTGTTGGTGAAAGTTGTTGGGACGGTGTGTTATTAGCACGTGTGCAGAACCTCTATGGGATTTCTTTCATATCTGGCTGTATTTGGGCCATCTTAATTGGATTTTGAAGAAAAACCACTTAATTTTTAACTTGACCATTCTATCTTACCTTCGTTGTTGATATTTTGTTGTCGAGTTAAATATCCGCAAGCGGGATTTATTTGAGGGAAGCCATTGTTAATTAGCAGGTGCCGCCCCATAATCAAACCGGCCCCAGAAGTAGGCCACAGGAGTACATGTGACTTCGTATACCCAAAGGTTATCAGTGATTTATTTTAAATATATAACGCCGTGTCTCATTTTGACACCACGATTAAGTTTTGTTTTAGTTTATCAATATAGTACTTTGTGAATTCGTATACCCAAGGTTATAAGTGATTTATTTTAAATATATAACGCCGTGTCTCATTTTGACACCACGATTAAGTTTTGTTTTAGTTTATTAATAAAGTAAATTGTTGAGAACTTATTTTGACACCACTATTAAGTTTTGTTTTAGTTTATTAATATGGTACATTGTTGGAAACTATTTATTGCATTAGATAATATGCCAAAACTAAACTTGGATTAAAATAACCTTCTCAATAATTCTTTATGTCCAAGTAAAAATATATTTTCTTCCTACTTATTTGTAAATATCCTACAATCTTGATATTTTAAAGGACAACCATTGTAAAAATATTTTTAAATAAACTTGATTGTTTTGGTAGTGAAAATCTTTATGTAAATGGTTAAAACGAGTAAATTGGCAGCCTTATGTAACGTTTGAATTAGTGTTATTAATGAGTTAATTTATATATGTTTTACTTTTTTTGGTAACTTGGAAAAGTCTGTTACTCTTACTTCTGTTATGGTTATTTTATAAAGTTGTAAATTCTAAATTTTTGGTTTGTTTTAGCAAGAAAATTTACCATAGCTGTTAATTTTTGACTATAGGTGTTATAATTTTATTATTGAGCTGTGTACTTCGATTGATTGTGTGAGTAAAGTATTCAATATATTTTAGCTATAATTTTATTTATTTGGTTCACCATAATCTTAGTTTTTTATCGTGTGGCTCTGCTAGTGCCTATAAGACCTAGGGGTTTCCGGCTTGAACCGTCTAAGTCGGTGGCGCGGCTCACTTTTATATTTTTTTCTTCTAACCTCTACGGCTGAGCTCGGGCATAATTTGCCAGTAGAGAGACCGCTGGCAGAGTACTCTTTAGAGAACGAAAAAGACGTGGCAAGTTCCATCAGATCTATGCTGATTTAAATTACATAATACAAACTGTTCGATCATTACTAGATGTTATTCAGAAAATCTAATGGACAGGAATGTTTTTTATTATTAATTCTTTAAAAATTACAGTTTCCTAATAAGCTCGAGCCACTTCTATGATTGAAAATAATTTGAAAAATTAATAAAAACGTTCTGTTTTCCATTTTTAATGAAAGTATCATAAAATGTTCTTTCTGCAACAACGCATATCGGGAAAGCGAGATAGATAACGGGGACAAGTCTAAGCGTGTCTCTATGCTAATCCTTTTAGTCACGCTTCTTATTGCACAGCAGCGAAACACCGTGACAAATGCTTCTAAAACACATATTGTGCTACAAGGAAACTTGAAAATGTTATGCTCGGTTAAAACCAGTCTAAAAACCTATTGATCGAAAAAGTATTCATATGTAGCTAATTAATAAATAATTCGTCACTCGGGTGTCACATCCAAAAAAAAATTATTTTATTACACCCGTACATCACTTTTTATTCGCGAAAATGATTCGAAAATACAAACGTCATTTTAAATAGGTCGTAACGAGTGAGTATAGCATAATGTTTGATGGTGATGGCACTTATTCATTTTTAACAAAAAACGAGCTGTAAAAAAAGCATCCAACGAAATTAAAAATGGCCGTAATAAACCGCAGGGTTGTCACGATGCGAAATATTAATCACCAGACACGACCGATAAAAACACACACACACACACACCATTTTGTTTGACGTGTAACCCGATCAAAGGATCAATTATTACACATTATTATTATTATTATGAAGTATTGATATCAATTTATCAAACAATGGCAATCAGCTACGGTTGTAGCTCGATGCAAAGGCTGTGTTTGTGATCGCTGAATCTGGTTCAAATTGTCACATGCATTATTAATGAGCTGCTACCACACTATCAATGGACACATCTAGAATTGAAATCGACGCGAGACAACTGCACGCATCTCTCCAAAAATACTACTTAATGCAAAGCAGATGTCTTCTTCTTATTAAAATTATAAAAGGCTAATTCATAGAAAACATTTCGAAGCAAGACGCCTGGTTTGTTTTAGAAAGGTACTCTTCTTTCTTTAATGTAAGCGATTTGCTTGTTTTTCTTCGTATTCTCTGCCGTTCAATTATTAGAAAGGTTGTCGCTCCATCTCTTGCGGGGTCTTCCAACGCTTCGGCGCCCTAAGGGCGACTTGTCTCTACGTTATTTTGACCATTCTGTCGTCATTCACCCGGTCTATGTGTTCGTTTCACTCTCTCTTTCTTCCCAGTATCCATTCGTTTACATTGTCTATTTTACATGTTCTTCTAATGTCCTCGCTTCTCTCCCTGTCAAAAAGTGTTTTTCCAGCGATCCTTCGCACTATTTTCATTTCGGTGGTTTCTAATATTCTCTTTGTGTTCGATGTATCTGGTCTAGTTTCCGCTGTGTATGTTAACATAGGTCGGATGACCGCCTTGTAGATTCGGGATTTGGTCTCGATTCCGATATATTTGTTTCGGACGATTTTATCGTTCAGGTAAGCTGAGGTTCATGCTGCTTTTGCCGCTTGGTTTCTTACTTCCGCCTCGATGTCACCGTATCCTAATATTTCTATGCCTAGGTATTTAAATTTCATCTCCTGTTGTATAATTTTATTATCCACAACCAGTTTGCATCTGATAGGTGTTTTTGAAGTGGTCATGCATTTCGTCTTTGCTGCAGATATCTTCATTTTTAGATTTTTTGCCGTTGTGTTAAATTTGAATAGTAATCTCTGTAGGTCATTTTCGTTTTCTGCAATCGGAACAGGATCATCGGCTTAGCATAGGATTTTGATGTCTTTGTTCCCCATTTTACACCCTTTCAGGTTACGAGTGCTTTTTATTATTTC
The DNA here is from genome assembly GCA_950111635.1 of Agelastica alni. Taxonomy (NCBI): domain Eukaryota; kingdom Metazoa; phylum Arthropoda; class Insecta; order Coleoptera; family Chrysomelidae; genus Agelastica; species Agelastica alni. The sequence goes on along the minus strand of OX467712.1, from coordinate 6,352,360 downwards.
GTCCATAACGATGTTGAACAATAAGGGGCTAAGGGAATCTCCTTGTCGAATACAACTATTTACAGGAATTTCTTCGGTAGTTGTGCCATTAATTTTGCTTGTATTTTAAACTCTCTGGTAAATATTTTCGATGGTTTTTATGATGTTGTATGGGATTTGCCTGTTGTATAGAAGGTGTACCACGTCCTACAGTTGTATTTGGTTAAACGCCTTTTCCAGGTCTATAAAACACATGAAGGCTGGTTTGTTATACTCGATGGATTTTTCAGTTATTGTCGCAGGACAAATATCGCATCAGTACAAGATCTTCCTGATCTGAATCCTTGTTGTTCATCGCCCAATGTGGTGAGTTCATTTACTTTTTTTGTTGTTCGAAAGGTCAAATCAGCAAAATTCTAATGGAACTGAGTATTGATAATGCTCCACAACAACAAGTAATGCCACAATCAAGTGAAACAAACAAAGCAAAATTAACCACGGTAAAAGCATAAAAAAATACTGGATCAACAGTATTGTTTCCATTCATTCTAGAAGTTTTAACATTATCATGTTCAGCGGTAAATAGTACGATCCCGGAAGCAATAAGTCATCTCACAGACGCTGACATCTTTACTAAGAGCAGTATTGCATGGGATATTGGGTCTATCCGTTAGCACCCCAATTTGTCACACTTATCTATGAAAAAGCTGTATAATTTAGAGTAGGTATCGCGTACAAATTTATATTGTAGCGGTCATACATACAAGTTAGGTACCTTAATCAAAAATCGACGGGTCTGAGCGTTTTTCTAAAATATGACGAGGTTCCTGCAAATGGCTCTGTTTCGTTTTCGGTTGGCCACCCTGTACTATAAACACTATAAACATTTGCCAAAATATCTCGACCTTTGGTCTCGCGATTTTGCTATGTCGGTTTTTCTCGTAAAATTTTTGATTTTCAAAATTGCTTCGATACAAAAAAAAAAGTTATCCGATAAAAAAAATTCTTGTTTTTTTACTGTTGATAATATTCGTTTAACCACAAATCAAAACCATTAATTCTTATCCGTTGTACAAGATCGTCTTCTCGATAATATCGTCTCCAATACAAAAATCTCTCGAGCAAAAGAATTTTAACTTACATCAATAAAAGTTAATTGCCCAGGTACGGCATCATCGTTAAACGACTATAGAAACAAAAAACTTGCACTCACAGTCACAGTTGTTAATTTTTATCAATGACATACCAGCAACGAGCTACAAAATCCGAAAAGGTTAATGTAAGTCAGTAACAGGTTCCCCGGTACAGCAAAACAAACACCTGTGTGTGTGTGTGCCACTGAAGAGGATGATAGGACGCACGCATTTCTACATTCGATTGAGAACAGGATAATTGCACGAAAGAGACTGTCTATTAATCCCAACTCTCGGCATAAATATTAAGGGTTTGTTCCCAGACAGTTACTGATAGTTTTTAAATCAATTTAAAGCGAAGACGTAGGAACAGAAAACATATTGTCAGCAGTTTACTTTGGTCAATTGTCACTCTGTTCTTCCTCGTGTGGTGTTTGTGGAAAAAAATTACCCTTCCATTCTGTACTTGAACCTTAAATGTTAATCATAAGAACATATAATTAAACATAGCGATTTTACCATACCCACTTAATATTGCTTTAAATTAATTGAGTATTAAAAATGGATAAATATAGCAAAGTTAAATAAAACCAAATCAAAGGAATCAAAGTAAATGTAAGCAAGACAAAAGTAATGGTTTTTAAAAAAGAAGAAAGCATGACAAACTGCGAGGTGCTGATTGAAGAAGACAGAGTGGAATAAGTTAATGAGTTTGTATACTTAGGTTCAAAGTTTACAAGAGACGAAAAGTATGACTGTGACATGGAGTAAAGTGTATTGGCGGAGAAGCAAATGAATGGCGTCCTGTATAACTTTATGAGCAGCTCGAACGTGTCAAAAAAGGCACGTCTGCCTGTGCATGGAGCAGTGCTGGTCCCTACACTTATGTATGGTAGTAAATGTTGGGTTTGGCAGAAGCATAAAAATAAGATTAATGCTGCAGAGATGAGTAGTTTGAGAAGTATAGCCGAAGTGACTCGGTAAGATAAAGTAAAGAATAGTGAGATAAGGAAACGCTGTGGTTTAAAAGAAGATGTTGCTGTAAAACTCGTCTGTAATTTATCTCGACGGGCGCTAGCCCAAAATGTGGTTTCGTAAAAAGGTATAGAAAAAATCTAGAAAAACGTCACATAAAAATAATAAGTAGTGTATAATATAATGTTTTCTTTAAAAATAAGAAACTTGTAATCTTCATTTATAAGGTGACCCTTCCGGGAAATCTCATCCAGAGAAGATTGGGCCGAGAATCTAGTTAAACCTTATGGCGGAGTATTTTATACGGACACCATAACCATCTTTCAAGCAGAATAACATGCCATAGAGATATGTGCCCAGAAGTGCATTGAAAGAAATCTATATTTTATCAGATAGCCAAGCAGCACTTAAAGCTCTGAAGTCATACAATTGTGAGTCTAAGCTGACTTGGAACTGTAAACAATCCCTGAAACAACTGGCAGCAAACAATCAGGTTACTCTGATGCGAGTTCCAGGTAACAAGGGAGTTAAAGGCAACGAAAAATCTGATTGCCTTGCCAAAGAAGGGGCAAATACACAATTTTCCGGCCCAGAACCATTCTGTGGAATTTCCTAAGCCCACTTGAAAGAAGAGGTTCGACGCTAGGAAACAGATGAAATGAAATCTCACTGGCATAAAGTGATAGGTCGAAGTGCTTGAGAGGCAGCATAGCCTTAATGTTCCCCCCTACAATCTACAAAATGATCTGCCATAAATAAAAAAAATTTCCTTGTGGAAAATCTCGAACCTCCCACATAGTATTGAAAAAATTTATTGCTGAAAATCTCTTACCTTTCCCGGAATATTGAAAAATAAGTTACGTGATCTGCCATAAATAAAAAATTTCCTTGCGGAAAATCTCGAATTGAAAAGAATGACTTGCGAAAAATCTTTAACCTTTTCGTTGTATTGAAAAATAAGTAACATGATCTGCCGTAAATAAATAATGACCGGTGACTATTCTCGACGTCTCCTCTTTGTGCGGATATTCGTATAGTTTTGCGGTCTCTCTTACGGTACAGTCCAGCAATTGGCAATTAGAAAAGGACAAGAAGCTTAACAGATTTTGTTAGTTTGACGAGTTTACTCTCCATCTCAAAACGGAACTAGTGTAGTGTCCGTTAAGAAGTTTCACTTCAATTATTATGAATTATTTTTAATATTTTATTAACTTTTACACCATTTTTTTTTCGGAAACTAATACGTTTACACGCCATTCGTGATATGTTTACATTTTTTCTTGTGGAAAATAATAATGAAAGGATTAACCCAAATACTCGTAACATAGTAGTTCGCTTACCATTTCTAATCTTTATGTTTTTCACTAAAAAGAAACGTCAACCGATGATGTAGGTGCCTAAGCCACTTAGCCATCACGAAACGTTGTAAAAAAAGTTTTTCGCCGTTACATTTCTCGCCACCAATCTCATTTGAACAATACTTTAAGTGTAAGGGTGGAAAAATTCACCCCGAATATGTTTTTAATCCTATTTAGGTCTATTACATCTGCCAGATAAATTATATTCCTATGATTTCATACAAAATGTATGTTTTGAAATTAACATTTGATTATTGTTAAGATACGTTTTTGATCAACTCATGTTTGAATCGCCCCCGTAAAATCACTACTTTAATATTGTGGATTTATCGTGAAATATAAAACTGCATCTTTGAATGGTATACGAACGCAGAATCTGAAAATCCAGCACCGCGACAGGTGTTTTTAAAAATCACTAATGTCCTTTTCTGGGATTTATTATGTGCTCTTATTGCTGAATTTTAAAAAATATATGTGTAGTACGTAGTACCACGATAGCTGTCAAATAACTTGTTTTATAACTGCGATTTATGTGACCAATTCGTTGTGTAATGAAAACCCGAATATAACATACATACATACATAGTCATGCCTCTTCTCCGTAGGTGTGGGTAGAGACCACTTATTTCCACTTCCGCTTTGGTCCATACACACATCTTTTGCTTCCTTTACTTTCATCAGTGCTCTCATACATGCTCGTCGGTTGTTGGTACTCTTGACCTGGCCTTTCTTTAAAACAATGTTGATCTGATCAATAGCATAGCCTCACTATTCTTCACTTTATCCAACCGAGTCACTCCGGCTATACTTCTTGGACTACTCATCTCTGCAGCATTAATCTTATTTTCATGCTTCTTCTGCCAAACCCAACATTCACTACCATACATAAGTGTAGGAACCAACAGTCCTCTATGCACAGCCAGACGTGCCTTTTTTGACACTTTCGGGCTGTTCATAAAGCTATGCAGTGCCCTATTAATTTGTTTTCCCAACACCGGATGAGACCTATTGTGCCCTCCCTGTGGTTAGAGCTCCTCTTTCAGCCTTAGTTGTTTTACCAACATACTTTTTTTTTATTTACGGGGCCCCGAGAGGCCTAAATATCGTCGACCTTGGCGAGTCCTTTCCACCGTGTTTTCCAGATATTCCATTTGGTGCTGCCTACTAGCCTGACGAATCGTTTAGTGGTGCTTATGGTGTCCATTCTAATATTTTCCTGCTCATTGCCTGTGGGACCCCAGAGCCTGGTAGAATTTATAAGCTTAAGCCTCTCGTTAAAAAAAAAGAGCTCAGCTGTTTCGTCTTTCATGTCACACCATCTTGGTAGATGCCGATTCTGTGTAGGTAATGACGTAGGTGACAGTGTCCAGTAAGGAGACACTTAATTCTCCTCATCTCTTGTTTGCTCCATGATAGCGTGTGAAAACTACGACGCAGACGGTTTCATGGTAGAGAAAATTGGATTTTCAATGACGGTTACTGTTAAAATTTTAAACTCATTGTTTTTAATTTTTTTCAGCAATTTGTAAACATTTTTTCTTTTTATTTTATTAAACCTGTATGTACACTTTAGTTTTTTTAATTGTTTTTGAAAGATAAGAACGAAGTTTGTACAGCCTTGAAGCTTAAATGCGTCAATTAATTAGCTCGTTTTGTAGTACTAAATTAAAATAATACGATTGGATTTGTTTGGGGTTCATTCATTTTTAGTGATTGTTTATAAAATCGCTTGGCGCCCTCACGTGGTTAGTAATTTTAGTTAGTTTCATAAATTCAGAAAAAACACGGTTGTATAGATCCGCGAACTGATCTATACATCCGCTCAAATTTAATCCAATCGAGAAATCAAGGAGTCACGGAACCCTGAGTGTAGCATTTTATAATACATACATTAAATTTTATTTGTTTAATTAATATTAATTATGAGTCTTATTCATTTCATACAATTAGTTAAAAATATTTAAAAATTATTTTTCAGTATTTAAAACGTTAGCTCGTTAGTAAATCAGTATTTCATTAGTTAGTTTTTTTAGAGTTACACAAAATATAAATTTCGTTACAATTTCCACTTTGTGAGACCTCGTAATTTAAAAAAAAAACCATTACCGTTTTGATAACTTTTACATTTTCCCTCGTATGATCGCGTCTCTATTGCTTACCTGCGTGTCACAACGTACATTTAATTTTATAAAAAAACCAGAATCTCAAAAATGGAGGTGTTACTCGTGACATAATAGGCTAATAAGCAATATCTTGACTAATGAGACATGAAAAATATATTTATTTATACTGTATTGACACGCGAATAACTGCTCTATCACTAGTGTTACTTTAAAAAATTCATGATACACGGTGACGTCAAACCTACATTCCAATTTCCATTTAAAAATTAATAATACACCGTAAACCGTATGAACAAGTGGCAATCAGAATGGATTACACCGAATTCTAAACTACAATCTATAAAACAAAAAGTATTACCATGGAGACTTCCTGTCAAACGGAGAGACCAGATAATAATGTTCAGATTTCTTTTTAGGACACACAATAATTACGCATGATTATTTATTCAAACATGAGCTTCCCCAAGTATGCTATGCTTGCAGTACGGAAATAAACATCCAACATCTGTTAGTGGAGTGCCTCCTTTAGACACTTGAAAGACAACAACACAATATACCGAATTCTTTAAAACAGTGCTTTTGTGAGAATAGTGACTCGATAATAAACTTCTTATGCTCAACGGGTCTTATAAAACAGATTTAAAATATTTTTATTTTTAATTCTAGCTTTTATATTTATATCGATCAATGCCAATAGCCCTAGTGGTTGAAGAAGTTTCAAATAAAAAAAAAAACGTTTTGTAATTGTCATTTTTGATCGTTTGATGATAAAGAAGTTCGAACAATGGAGGTGAGATTGAGAAACGTACGAAATATTTCAAAGGAAACTTGCTGTGGACTTTAAAGAAAAATGATCGTTTGCTGAAAAATTCATGAACACGTTTTCATGCAACAAAAATCGCTGTATCGAAAATTTTCTAAGCCGATATTAACGCTACGTTGAATATCAAATATATACCGTTATTTCTAGATGCACGACACGACACAGGAAACCCTAAGCAAACCGGCCGAAGTTAGTTTAAGCCTTAAGAATCCATTCGAATGCGTTCAGATAATGTTTCCGAGCAAGTTAACTTGACAAGTTCTTCAACGGCGCGACTAATATTTCTATTACCCGGGTATTTTCTCATGGACGTGCCCGACGAGGAGTCTTCACTGAAAGAGTGTTTATCACGTATATTAGATTTCTAATTATTTCTTATTTTTGTAAGATTTTTCGCGTAAAATAATTCTGCTCTGTGACCTTTAAGACCGTTATTTATCACAATTGACACATTGTAGAAAGTTACATCTAGTCAAGATCATTATAAACTAACACATGCTCGCAATGGTACTTACCCCTATAGGGGGTCAAGTGGCTAATAACCCTACATACATTTTTTTTGGAGAAAAATGGAGACATCGATAAGGGAAATCTACTGCAAAAACCTGAAGGGAAAAGCCCAGCCTAAAAAAACTCCTGGATGACTAACGAAATAATAGGATTGATGGAAGAGCGCAGAATTCTTAAGAACAACAAACAGGCGTAAAAAAGTATCCAGATAGCAATAAGGCAGAAAATCCGAGACGCGAAAATAGAACACCTGACCAACGAATGTGAAGAAATAGAAGCTCTGGAAGCTGCACACGACTCCTTTAACATGCATTAAAGAGTCAAAGAGGCTACAGGTAAATTTAGAACAAGCAGAGGATCGGGTATACTCTACGACGAAAATGGAAAGGTGATTCATCAAAACGAAGAATAATTAAAGGAGTGGGAAAAGTACATCAGAAATTTAATGAATATGATAGACCAATTACGCCACCGGAATTAACAACGTATAAAAGACCTCTAATTACATTTACTTACGTAGAATATGCCATAAAACGTTCTAAAAACCGTAAAGCAGTAGGACCTGACGAGATTCCCAGCGAAATATATAAACTTATCGATAAGACTGAATCATCAAAAATCATAGCAGAATTATTCAATAAAATATACACCAGAGGAAAGTTACCAAGCGATTGGCTTAGATCCATATTTGTCACCCTGCCAAAGAAAACAACTGCCAAGACATGTGCTGATTATGGAACAATCAGCTTAATGAATTACTTACTAAAAATATTTCTCAAAATTCTTCATGGCAGGATCTATTCCAAGTGTGAAGAATACTTAAGCGAATCGCAATTTGGGTTTCCGCAATGGCTTCGGCACAAGGCTGGCTCTATTTGGGATAAATGTGCTGGCTCAAAAAAGTTATGATATGACAGTTGATGTCTATGTATGCTTCATAGACTTCCAAAAGGCATTTGACAGGGTCAAACATGATGTATTGGTAAAGACTTTAGACCATATAGGACTGGACGGAAGGGATATTAGGATAATTTAAAATTTATATTGGAACCAAACTTCAGTAATTAGAATAGATGGTGATGATACACGGTAAATAAAGATCAAACGTGGAGTAAGGCATTTTATCGCCCCTGCTCTTTAATGTATACTCTGAAAGAATATTTGGGAAAGCACTAACTGATATACAAGCTGGCATTATTATAAATGGCGAAATCATAAACAACCTCCGCTACGCAGACGATACGGTACTGTTGGCCTCCAGTCAGGAAGATTTACAACGGATACTGGATGCAGTCATCGAAAAACGCGCAATGGCTGGACTCAGATTAAATGCAAAAAAGACCAAAGTATTAGTAATTAGGATAGTCAAACTGAAGTGAAATCAAGGATTGAGCAGGCTCGAGCAGCATTTTATAACATGAGTAGGGTCTTGTGCTGTAGAGATCTGAAGTTAACTCTAAGAATCCGACTTCTCAGATGTTATGTCTTCTCCACCCTGCTGTACGGTATGGAAGCCTGGATTATAAACAAGTACGATGAAAGACGACTTAAAGCCTTTGTGATGTGGGCTTACAGGAAAATATTAAAAGTTTCATGGACGGAAAAAGTATCCAACTTGGTAATACTTTGTCTGAATAAATCCACCGAAATTCTTACCACCATTAAAAGAAGGAAACTGCAATATTTCGGGCATGTTATGAGAGGCGAAAGATACCGATTACTGCAGAACATCATGCAGGTAAAAATTTATGGTAAAAGAAAGCTGGGCCGCAGAAAAGCGTCATGGCTCAAGAATCTACGTGACTGGTATAAACTTAACTCAAGCTCTCTGTTCAGATTTGCCGTCGACAGAGTAAGGATAGCCTTGTTGGTGACTAACGTTCTAGAAGGACATGGTACTTAAAAAGAAGAACTGAGATATTTCAAATTAGAAATCATGTTCAAATTTCTTGTTTAATTAGTGACAAAAAATCTTTTTTGCCTTTTTTTTGTATGGGGCGCTGTTTTTATGCGAAAAAATCAAACATCTTAACGCGCACCCACCAAATTTAATATGCATATTATCTCGACCGGCATCAGAGCAATGAATAAATCATCAGTTTTTAAGAAAATCTTTAACACCCCGTATCTCTGAAACAAAGTATTTGCGGACATACGTTTATATAGCAAACTGTCATAATTTTTTCATGCAGAATCACCCCCTGAAGTTTGTCGAACTAATTTACTAACACCCTGTATATAGCTCTATTTTTGACGGCCGTCAGATGTCGTAAGCTTGTTAAATTTACCCGTGTTTGTTCTATTAACTTTAAAATTATTCAGAAATCAGTTTAAACAGCAAATAATGTTTTTTATCGTTGAGCTTGCAGCGTTGATCGAATGGAGGGTCTTCATCTCATTTCTGTACCCCTTTCGCGCGACTACCATGGCTATTACTTCGTAAATTTTCTACCCTGACATTAATCAAATAATACATTACTCCTTTGTTGTCTTTCGACTGATTCCGGTAACTTTTGTCAAGTTTCAGAAGTCACCGAGTGAATGTCTGATGATATCCTAGGACAAGTTTCGACAGCTCTCGAACGTGTTGGAACAAAAGACGAAACTTATGACATCGTGTAGCGGAGTTCAGGTAACACCGAAAGGAGCAAAAAAATCAAATGAAAATCTTCAATAATCTCGAGAGCAAGGAATATTATTAAAAACACCGAATACTACGACTAAAGTGATAAAATGTTTTAAAGACTTTGCAAAAGAATTCCAATTTAGATTGAAAAGGATCCGCAATGAGTTTTTTGTCCCGGTGTCTAGATGCCAATCATTTAATTACCTACGATTATTATAAAGAAAAGAAACCAAGTCTTCTTAGTGTTCTGTGTGTGTGTGTGTGTGCCTCAGAAAACGGAACGTGAAATTAGAATCGTCACGGAACACAAAAGGAAATCGATCATGACTTGTCAAAGCGAGTCACGGCTCACCGTGATTTAATAAAAGGCGAAGAATCGAAGGGGTATCGTGTTGCGACTTCCTTCTTATCAGATGTGTGTCGTTTTTTTTTCTTTTATATTGACATACGCAGCGACTGGTTGTCCGAAAAAATTTCCTTTGCTGTCCAAACATTTATTTCAGCGAGTTAAAATCGTTGATTATTTAAATTCGTTATGCAGGGTATATTGACGTTTGGAAGAGAAAAATACCTGGAACTGATGAACATAATTAAAGCACGTAAATTAGAATACCTAGGTCATATCATGCGGAACAAAGAAAGATACGGTCTGCTGCAGACAATCTTATAAGGAAAAATCTTTGGACTAAGACGCAGGACATCGTGGCTCAACAACCTTAGGACCTGGTTCAATAAAACATCTACACAACTGTTCCGGATTGCTGCAGACAAAGTTCGGATCGCTATGATGATCGCCAACATTCGTAACGGATCGGCACCCTAAGAAGAAGAAGAATGCGCGGCAAAAAGTACAGCCTCTCACGACTAATAATGTAAGGAAAAATAGAAGGCAGAAGAAGCACAGGAAGAAGACGAAATTCATGGCTAAAAAATTTGAGAGAATGGTTTCGTTGCAGCTCCAAAGAACTTTTTACAGTAATTGCCTCAAAAATTGCGATAGCGATAATGATTGCCAACCTTCGCCGCGGAGATGGCACTTGAAGATAGGCAACTTGTTAAAGAAATATTTATAGTTTTATTTTTACTTTCTTTAAATTGATGGTTTACTTTGCTCGCAATAGGCAATAAAATCTTGGCTACTTAATGAAATTAAAAGGAACTTTCCCCTAGTAATAATATGTCGATTGAGCTTTCTCACAGCTGATTATAAGGACTAAATCCCCTTGGGGTGTAATGCACTTTTAATTCGAAATTGCTTGCGTGCACGATCAAGTATTTGAAAACACTCAGCACATTTTATTGCATGTGCGATGTTCCAGTGACGTCTGAATTGTTTATTTAAAAACGTATTTTACAATTATTATTACACAGTTGTAGAGAGTGCGTCAACGATTTCACGCAGTAAACCCTTGCCTAGATAAAAATAGTCAATAGTATATTTTACAACAAGAGATAAAAAAAATACTGTTTTTTTCGTGAGGTGAGCGAAAAATACGTATTAAATCTCGAGTAGGAAATGCAATTTTTTCTACGATAGATGTTTTTTTATAAAATACTGGATTACGATTTTTAGAACTTTATTTATTTACAACACAGACTTGATAATAATTCCGGGTATTATATATATATATATATATATATATACGAGGGCAGTTTGATAAGTCAGTGACTTTTTAATTTCCCGCGCAGTTACTCCAAATGCAACAGCGCTGCCGTCAACTATAATCTATCTAATTTTGAGCAAGCTAAGTCGTGTAGTTGGTGTTTGATAGCCGTTTAAAGCAGACAACCTCGTGAATTTTTACGAAAATGGAAAAAAGTGAATTTCGTGTGCTGATTAAGCATTACTTTTTACGTAAAAAATCCATCACTGAAACTAAGGACTAAGACTTGATAAATACTACGGGGACTCGGCACCATCAATTTCAATGGTTAAGAAGTGGTTTACCTTTGTGGTCGTACCAGCACTAGTGACGCCGAACGTCCAGGTCGCCCAAAAGAAGTGATCACGCCGGAAATCGTCGATAAAATCCATGAAATGATATTGGATGATCGGAGAATGAAAGTGCATGAGTTGGCTCGTGCTGTAGGTATCTCAACTGAACGGGTACATCATATTTTACACGAATATTTAGACATGAAAAAACTATGCGAGATGGGTGCCGCGATTGCTCACACTCGACCATAAGCGCAATCGTGTGACCACTTCAAAAGAGTGTTTAGCGATATTCAGCCGTAATCCGGACGAATTTTTGCGCCGTTTTGTTACTGTGGATGAAACATGGATCCATCACAACACGCCAGAGACCAAGGAACAATCGTATCAGTGGATTGCTTGGGTTGAACGTGGACCAAAGAAGGCGAAACAGAGTCTGTCAGCCAACAAGGTCATGGCTACAGTTTTTTGGAATGTACGCGGTGTCATTCACATCGATTACCTCAAGAAAGGTAAAACGATCACTGGCGAATATTATTCAAAGCTTTTGAACAGATTCGACGTTGATTTGAAGCAAAAACGGCCGCATTTGGCTAAGAGGAAAGTGCTGTTCCATCAAGACAATGCACGTGTGCATACTTTTCTAGTCACGATGGCCAAAATCCACGAATTGGGATACGAACTGCTACCCTATCCAGCATATTCTCCATATTTAGCCACCTGTGACTATTTTCTGTTTCCAAACCTAAAGAAATGGCTGGGCGGTAAGAGATTTGAGTTAAATGAAGAAGTCATTACCGAAACAAACGCGTATTTTGAGAGCTTTGAAAAAACCTATTATTTGGAGGGAATAAAAAAATTAGAAAAACGCTGGACTAAATGTATCGAGCTAAAAGGTGATTATGTAGAAAAATAAAATGTTTATTTGCGGAAAAAAATTAGTTTTATTCAAAAAGTCACTGACTTATCAAACCGCCCTCGTATATATATATATATATAATGAGGAGTTACAAATTGTCTTTCATGATTAAATTTTATTTATAAATATTACAAGTAATTGTTAAAGTTGTTAATAGTTGGACGTTGGATTTGTGTGCTGACTTCTGTGGTATTTGTCGAAGATATGACTGCCGAAGAAGTTGCTGCTGCTGCTGTAGTCAAGTTTGATGTTATGCCGTCGAAGTCTAATGGTTCTTCATCAAAGTTAACTTCAGTTTCGTGTACATTTGTAGTTTTTTATGTATTTATTGACTGGAATATTTTATGTCCTCGTTTTATTTTATTATTTACAGAATCTTCAATGTATTGTTCTGCAACAGCGCTAGACTTCCATCCACCGTTTTGCTTTATTTCTGTTAGGTTTGCCCAAGTATCGACAAATTAAGAAATACCGCTACTTGCCTTGGAACATTTCCAAACTTATTGATTCCAATTACTTGCTTTGTACATTTGCCATTTTGGTAGTTCAGGAAGAATCAGGAAGTTGTATTATTCACGCTTGATGGACGAAGTTTTATATACTTCTGACCAATGTTATAGTATTTGCCTGTAATTGTATAAGAACGTGGCGTGTAAGTTTTTGTATTAGGTATGGTTACAAGTAACGCTTTTTTCAGATCTTCAATATTATTCAGTTCTAAATTTCGTAACTCATGTGAACGACAAGCTCCAGCGATACCAAAAATCAGTGCTACCTATAAATAATAAAATTCGTTACCTACTATACGAGCATAAAACATAAAATATCGTAAAATTTATCTTTGTAAACAGGAATTTGTCGTCAGTTGCATTGTTAATAAATGTGTAAATTTGTTGTGACGTTAAAACTTTAGCTTTTTTGCTTCTGAATCCTGTTGAATTTCGCTTTAAAAATGCTTTGAGCTTGGCATATTTCGAAATATCCACATTATGTTTGATATTATTAGTATTACGTAACATATAACATACTCCAAACTGTTGATGGTTTAAAATCTTCAGATATTCGTCCAACGTAAGCCATAAGAACATTTCCCGATAACGAGTTTTATCTTGTTATCATTTTTCCAAGTCATGAACTTTCTGTACACAAATTCATACCTTTCTCGGGATTTATCTGGCAAAATATTGTTGGAAACTGAATTTGCCGCGTCAACTATACTATATTACAGTTATACAGAGAAGTTCAAATATTATCGTGAAAATGTTATAAACTGTGAAACGAAGTGACGTTTGTTTGCTAATTGGTCGCATGATAATATTTATTTGTTTTATTTTTATCTCTATAGAAAAATACTATCACTTTCATGTAGGGTAGCCGGTTGATACATGAGTAGAAAAAATACCTTTATTTGTCATATGATGTGATCACCAACTGTGCCTTAAACTATTTAAGGTGTCCCAAAAGCTGAGCAGCATAAAGTTGTATATTTTTTGTTTAATAACATGCTTAAAGCTGCTTAGCTTCTTTGGGACATCCTATGTATCTAAATATTTTTTAAAAAAAGCTCAGTTTGTGAACATATCCTAGTATGGCAAATAAAGTTCTTTGGCAGGCATAAATCTAATTGAGACAGAATTGCTACACAAACTTCTTTAATGTCAATGACAAGCTATTTCAAAGAAATAAATATTTTTTTAAATCAACCAAAACATTATAAATGTATAATTATTTTTGTTTTCTTATTTTTCAGGTAAGTAAAGATTTCTTCAGCATTCATTTAAAATTCTGGTTGTAAGTATTAATTAATATATTTTTATACGGAATTTTTACAAAAATATGTTGTTTATATTGTATTTAAAAGAAAAATCAGGTAAAAAGGTTATCTGTTGTGGATCTTCCAGCTCGGAAACCTGCTTGTTTCTCCGGTTGTTTATTTTTGATGTCTTCTTCTAATAAATTTCTAAGAATCCTGGAATATATTCTTCCTATTGATGGAATAACTGCTATGCCACGGTAATTCCTGGGATAATCTTTTGAACCTTTTTTGTGGATGGTTGTTATACAGGAAGTTCTCCATTCAATCGGCGTTTCTTCTCCATTTAGGCATCTTTCAAATAAGATCGGTAGCATTCTTATAAGTTTTTCAGGTCCATATCTTAATAATTTGGAGATTTCTTTCTTTTACAGCTTGTCGTACCTGACTTATCTGGAGATCTGTATAAGTTAGATTGTGTATTTGATGTTGTTCTTTCAGGAATTCATGTCGTTTTTCCTACAAGAGGTCTTTAAAGTGGTGTACCCAGTTTTTATTGGTTATACTTCCTAAGTTCGATCCTTGCTTTTTTGATGTTTTTATCATTTTTATGATTTTTCAAGCTTCTGAACTCCGGCTTCCTCCTATTTGATGTTCTATGTATTCGCAATTTCTCTCCCAGGATTGATTTTTTTTAACTACTTCGTAATGACTTAAATTGTAACAAATTTAAATACCTGTATGAGCAGCCAGAAAGTGTTAAGGAAATGCTGCGGTGTAAAAGAAGGATAGAAACAAAGATAGATAAAAAAATGCCTAAATGGTTTGACACAGAGAGGATAAATGAAAGAAGATTGACGAAACAGAGTGTGCATGGGCAAGTTGGTAAAGGTCGACAAAGGCGAATGTATCTCGACCAGATCGAAATTGTTTTGAAGAAAGGCCAGGTCAAGAGTACCAGCAACCAACGAGCAGGTATAAAAGCGCTGATAAAAGTAAAAACGTAAAAAAAGCAAGTGGTCTTTGCCACCAATACGGGAAAAAGGCGTGACTATATGTATAAATGGGTAAATATTCAACAGTTGAACAGTTATATTTAATATTTGTTTGCCCGGCTCAATATTTATCCCATCCTACCCTGTGTGCTAAAACAATTTTGTCTTTTTTTTCTCATTTCTTACATTCTTGATTTCCTGTTTTAAACATTTCAAAGACCATGTTTCTGAAGAAAGAATAAAAAAAAATTTAAAATTTGCCCGTAAAAGTTGATATCTCCGCAGGACTCTACAAGAAATTGGCGTTCAGATTTTCTAGCAAGCTGGTTTTAAGTGAAATCGTGCTTTTTTGATCAAATTTTACCGAATAGTCTTCTCGGTGACTTTTCGATGTTCGTAGAGGGAGCGTAGTTATTGAATTTGTCCGTTTTTTTTCTGCAGACGATCTTATTAGGAGTTTTATTGGTTCGAATATTATTTTCTCTGTTGTTTGTATCGATGTTCGATCACTGTTTTTATAAACGTAGCGGCTAGTCCATAGATACGAAAACCAAAACGATACAGTTACAATATCGCAACACACGCGAGTTGGAACGTGCCATAGCTTTAAAATTGTGATTTAAAATCTACTTTACAAAAGCTCAAATAAGGCTGTTTGCGCCACTATTTTCATTTCTATAAATAAATATAATAAATAAATAAACAAAAAAGTCAAGTGGTGTCATTGGACACCCAATAGGTTTATAAATTTTAATCAAGGTATTTTGTAACAAAAAAACAAAGAAATGTTTTTTTTTCGCGCATTTTGTTTTACCAATACTCATCGCATCACACACACACGCTTACGTTGTAGCATTTGAAATTGCTACTCGTTAATTTTGTTTTTTTATATATAGTAAATTTTTCATTTATTGGGCATTGTAGCATTTGAAATTGCCACCTGCTAATTTTGTTTTTTTATATATAATAGTTTTTTATTTATTGGGCATAGTACTTACAGAGAACATTCAGTTTTGATATCAAATTCCTGAATAAAACATTTATTTCACTATTTCAAAACAAACATATATATAGTTGAATACTAGTGAATTTCACAAGTTTCAACACTAGGTAATACTCTTGCTTCTGACATTCTAAGAGCTGTTGAAAGTAATATACTCAAGCTGCAGGAACCTTATGATTTCTGGCTGGATTCCTGGATTTCTGAAATTTAAGATAGTGAAGTCAATAAAAACATCCATTCACATGTGAGCAGGCGACATACCGTTGTGTTCTCTGGTATGATGAATTCTAGGCTATTGAAGGTTTGTCCCAGGATTTTGTTGATTCTGAATGAGATCTCTAGGTATTTACTGGGTTTTTTCTTTATTTTTCAAAATATAATCTTAAAGGTTATATTTATTTACTTTCTAGACGTCGAGTCATTGTGGGCGTGTCACTGTTCTTCTTTCATAGAACTTCTGTCATCGGTCTCAAGTCGGTTAGCCGTTAATGTTTCGTGCAATAGTAGAAAAGAAAGAAGAAGAATGGTCTTTTAGATTACATTCTATGAAATTCATTCTGTCAATCAATAGCATTTATGGTTCTGACCAATGAGAGGCTAGGAATTCAAAACTGGCGCTGATTTCATACAGGATGTGCAGTTTTTTCTGGCAACTGTTAGAAATAGGAGGATGGTTCTGTCCTCGTGGTCGTCGAGGAGTTCTTTTTCGGTGCGGCCATGATGAGGTGCGCTTGTCTCGTGTTTGGGATTCTTTTTCGGTATTGAACCGAAATTAACCCTTAGGGGGGAATTTACGAAGTGCCGTTTGGGCCGAGATCAAGTCGCACCCATCGTTAGTGGTTTTTTTTGGAGCCTTATATGGGGATTTGTGCCAAACACCGGTAAGCTGCCATGCGGTGGGAACACCGCCATTTTGTCCTGATGTCCTGTTAGTCCGTTTTAGTCCTGTTTGCTGTTATGGATATCTTCTAGTTTTACCTCCCTTCTCAGAAGGTAAGTTATGACTTTTGAACTAGCAATGATATCGATCAGGTTGAAAATATACCTACTTCATTTTGTTGGTTTTTTATTTTGCACATGTCCTTTCATGAGATTATTTTTTTGTTAGGGTGTTAGGGTACAGCTTAGCTCTCACCATCAGACTCCTGGAAATCGAACGACGACTCTTGTGGCAACTCTTGACTTTGGTCAAGATTCCCACGAGGACCAACACCGAGTCGCTTTTAAATCCTGGCCAGAGTCGACAGACATCCACCGGATGAGATCTAGTAGTAGCCGATAGAGGCTAGAGACCTGCTGAGTTGCATCATCGACCCCTGGCTGACCTGGAAGGTTGAGCCTTTCTTCTGCCTTCTCTTCGTTTTGCTGTCTGTTTCCTGTCTTCTTCCTGTCTTCGTTTTTGTGTCTTCAACTACATCAAGTGGACCTTGGATAGAGGCTACATATGTGGACCATTGGACTTTAATACCAGGTTTTTTTACACCTTCAGTGTTCTCTTACCTTTTTGAAATTTTTTATAACTATTTTATCATATTAGTGCTTATCATACCATCATTTTAAATAATTACTAATTATTGATATCGTATATTATACCACCGTGATAATTTTATAAACTATAATCTAAAGGACTTTTGTGAAGTTCTCACATAGTACTATGTGACAGCAGATTCAGTCACAGGTTTATTTCTTACCATTATACCCCATTCTGGTAACTTTGAGCGGTATAACACCAGGTATAAAAGTGTATGTATTTCGCTATAATACATTAGTTAATATTATTATATATGTTATTTAATTTATGTAATTATTATTTTATGGTTCCCTGGTCTACAACCTATTTTGCCTTGTCCACTTTGATATTCTAATTATATTCTTATATGTGATATGTTTTTTTATTCTTCTATTTGCCCAGCCTGAATGTCTAAGAAAATTTAATATTAAGTCATTTTAGGTATTTTGTTAAAGATAGATATTTGGTTTTCTCAATTATCCAAATATAGTAAAGCAATATCTAAATTGGGTGGCGCCCTTAATGAATTTGAATTTTCATTCTTAGAGCCGTAAATAATTCGAACTCACTTTATCTGTTCTCCGGCGAACAGCTGCCGTCAGCACATTGTGTTCTATTTTTTTATGTAATGAACATAATAAAGTAGGTCTTCGTTTTTGTGTCTTCAACTACATCAAGTGGACCTTGGATAGAGGCTACATATGTGGACCATTGGACTTTAATACCAGGTTTTTTTACACCTTCAGTGTTCTCTTACCTTTTTGAAATTTTTTATAACTATTTTATCATATTAGTGCTTATCATACCATCATTTTAAATAATTACTAATTATTGATATCGTATATTATACCACCGTGATAATTTTATAAACTATAATCTAAAGGACTTTTGTGAAGTTCTCACATAGTACTATGTGACAGCAGATTCAGTCACAGGTTTATTTCTTACCATTATACCCCATTCTGGTAACTTTGAGCGGTATAACACCAGGTATAAAAGTGTATGTATTTCGCTATAATACATTAGTTAATATTATTATATATGTTATTTAATTTATGTAATTATTATTTTATGGTTCCCTGGTCTACAACCTATTTTGCCTTGTCCACTTTGATATTCTAATTATATTCTTATATGTGATATGTTTTTTTATTCTTCTATTTGCCCAGCCTGAATGTCTAAGAAAATTTAATATTAAGTCATTTTAGGTATTTTGTTAAAGATAGATATTTGGTTTTCTCAATTATCCAAATATAGTAAAGCAATATCTAAATTGGGTGGCGCCCTTAATGAATTTAAATTTTCATTCTTAGAGCCGTAAATAATTCGAACTCACTTTATCTGTTCTCCGGCGAACAGCTGCCGTCAGCACATTGTGTTCTATTTTTTTATGTAATGAACATAATAAAGTAGGTCACATAAATAGCGTCCAACGTGTGGGGCCCGAAAATTCAGAAATTCATGTTAGAAATTTTTTGAAAAACCTGAATTGATTTTCTTAGATTTTTTGGTTTGGTACATTTAGTTGAATAATTACAACCTGTCCTTCAAGTCTTATTGTTTATTTGAAGACAGACATTTCAGGAACAGCTTTAGGTGTTTTTGAAACAGGTAAACAGGATAAGTTATTTTTTTGAGATATCTAGGAACCGTGTATGTGTGTTCATTTGTAATAATTATATATTTCGGAGCTAAGATAGCAAATTTTAAAGATTTCCTTTTTGAAAATTTCCTTTTTTGAAAATAATTTTCTGGTAACAATTTTGACAGATATTTTTCATAGGGATTTTCATAGATATTTTTGTGACTGACAACCTGATATTGATAACTCAATATCAAATTAGTTAGATATTACATTTGCTTTTTGTTTCTGCTCATTACAAGTCACTATGGATTCACTTAAGGTAAAACACTTGCTGATAGCTGAGATCAACTATGAGTTGAGGATCAGAGGTGTTATTTCTGAACGTAATATGGATGATAAGAGAAAAATTTTAGGTCGTTTGATTTCAAAAGAGATACAACAAGGACAGAATGTTCTGGCCTTAGTAGATCCATCTTTTAATTTTGAGATTGAAAAAACAGAGATAGAAAACACATTAACTTCTATTAAATTTTTAATTAGTGATTTTGATGGTCCTTCTACAGATTCCACTTATAAAAGAGTAGTATCTAGATTATGTCATGTGACTTTGAGGATTCAGAGAATTCCATTAAATAACACCGATGAAAACTTTGAAGATATGTCATTGTTTAAAAATGAGTCCTATGCCACATCTCTACAACTAGATGCTGAATTACATGACAAGGTGTCGGAACAGGAATCTGAACCAGTTAATGTGCCTTTAATGAATTCCACTGTTAATCCTTCTCTGAGACAATCTACCAGTAATTCTTTCTCTCCAAATTTCTCGAAATCAACTCCTGTCTACAAATTGGGAATACAATTTGATGGAGATTCTAAAAATCTTTTGTCGTTCATAGAGCGAATTGAAGAACTTGCTCAAGCTAGACATGTTTCTAAAGTAGAGCTTTTTGAGTCTGCTAGTGATCTTTTTACAGGAAAAGCTACCTTCTGGTATAGATACATTAAATCTCAGGTCACTGATTGGGACTCATTAACTTTAAAAATGAGGAAAGATTTTCTAGTGTCAGATTTTGAAGATGAAGTTTGGCTACAAATTAAGAACCGGAAACAGGGTAATACAGAACCAGTAGTTATTTATATTGCTTGTATGGAAGCTCTTTTTAATAGACTCAGTCATGGAGCAGCTGAGGTTACTAAAATAAGATATATTAAAATGGGACTAAAGTCTGATTATAGAAGTAGGTTGGCTTTGTGTGATATAGATTCAGTTTCACATCTTGGAACTTTATGTAAGAAGTTAGAGGAATCTGATGCACTATGCCCCAGTAGTTCTAGTCCCCAGAGTAGATCAGTAGCTATGCTAGATGATCCTGAATTAGCTTTCATTTCAAATACCCAAGTGAACAGAAACCCTGTTCATAAGAATATAGATTCTGGTAATAAATTCCGGAAAAATAAATTCAGAAATGCCACTTCAACATCAAATTTTCCACCTTCAAATTCTTCACCTGCAACTTCGAATTTGGCTTCAAATAGCATTCCTGCCTCTTCCTCAACAGTTGGTACAGCTAGTTATAAAGTGGGAAACCCTAAAGTGAGAAATCCTGTTATTTGTTGGAGATGCAATTTACCTAATCATACTTTTCAAGATTGTAAGTCAGGCATCAAGAAAAAGTTTTGTTTTAAATGTGGAACACCAAATGTTGTTTTCAGAGACTGTGTTAGGTGTAAAGGGAAACAAATAAAGAAGAATGTTGTAAAAGGCTCTCAATTTTCTCCAAAAATTTCAAGAGCCAATAGTCAAAATTTTAATAATGAGGGAGATTCCATAAATTTTGTAGCTCCTTTATTGATTAAGAAAAACAATGATAATAGGCCTTATGTAAAAATCCAACTTGTGGACACTAATGTCATTGCACTTCTAGATAGTGGTGCCAACATATCAGTTATAGGTCAGGGAGGTTTAAGAACAATAAAAGATTTAGATTTAATAATAAGAAGTCCTCACTTAAACCATGTTCTAACAGCTGATGGTACACAACAAAAAGTTGATGGTATAGTGGATTTGCCTATCAATATAAATGGGGATATACAAATTATTCCTGCATTAGTAGTACCTTCCCTATCACAATCTTTTATTTTGGGTAGTGATTTTTGTAGTAAATTTAGTGTGTCCATTGATTTTCATGACTTTAGTTGGGACATTAAATGTCGAGTTTCAGGTGAAACTGTTGACATTGTTGCCACATCTCAACAATGTAGTATTTTTGAGACTAGTATTGATGATGAGCTCACACAGGAACAAGAGAAGCAGATGATAGATTTAGTAAACTCATTTAAGGAAATTAGTAGTGATTCTCGTTTAGGTCGAACTGATAAAATAACTTTAGAGATAGATACTGGTGATGCAAAACCGTTTAAGCAGAGACAGTATTTAATGTCACCGTATATGTTGAACATGCTTAATGATGAACTAGATGACATGCTCAAATTGGATGTCGTTGAACCGTCTAACAGTCCTTGGAACAGTCCCGTCTTGTTAGTTAAGAAATCTTCTGGTGAATACAGATTTTGTTTTGATGGACGTAAGTTGAATGAACTTACTAAACACGATAGTTATCCACTGCCAAGGATAGACAGAATCTTAACTTTGTTGAGAAATGCTAAGTATATATCGAGTATCGATTTAAGAAAAGCGTTTTGGCAAGTTCCACTTACAGACTCGTCTAAAGAAAAGACTGCGTTTAGTATTCCAGGACGAGGATTATTTCACTTTAATGTTATGCCGTTTGGTTTATGTAACAGCGCGCAGACGCAACAAAGGCTGTGTGATGCGTTGTTTGGCCCCCGATTTGAACCTCATCTATTTACTTATTTGGATGATATTATCATCATTTCAGCTACTTTTGAAGAACATGTAAATCTTTTATATGAAGTGAAAGATATTTTAAAAGATGCTAATTTAACCATAAACTTGAAAAAATGTGAGTTTTTCAAAACATCTCTTAAATATCTCGGTTTTGTCATTGACAGGCAAGGTATCAGGACTGATCCTTCCAAAGTCTCGGTTATGGTTAATTATGCTCGTCCAACTACTAGTACTGAGATAAAACGATTTATGGGTCTTTGTTCATGGTATAGGAGATTTATTGATAATTTTTCTACTTTAATAGCTCCTATTAGTGCTTTGTTAAGAGGGAAAGGTAAAAAGCAACCTATAGAGTGGACTCCTGAGGCAGAAACTTCTTTTCTCGCCATCAAGAAGGCTCTTGTATCAGCACCCATTTTATGTCCCCCTGATTTTGCTTTGCCGTTTACCATCCAGTGCGACGCAAGTGATGTAGGCGTGGGTGGTGTGTTGACTCAGGAAGTTCAGGGTGCCGAGAGAGTCATTGCCTATGCCTCAAGGTCCCTATCAAAATCTGAAAGGAATTACAGTGTAACAGAGAGGGAATTACTCAGTTTAATCTTTTTGATAGATAAATTTCGCCCTTATATTGAAGGAACTGTTTTTAAGGTGACTACTGATCACCATAGTCTGCTCTGGCTACATAATCTTAAAGATCCTTCCGGCAGATTAGCCAGATGGGCTGTTAAATTAAGGCAACACACTTTTGAGTTGGCCTATACAAAGGGTGCAAATAATCGGGTGCCAGATTTTCTCTCCCGAATGCCTTTTTCAGAAACAGACAATAAGTTAGAAGTTGATTTAATAGATGTTAAGTCTGATTCAGACAATTGGTATTCCTCTCTGCGAGCTAAAGTTTTACAAGATCCTGTTGCTTATTCTCATTTTAAAGTAGATAATGATTTGATATATAAATATGTTCCTTCAAAAGTACCCATTAAATCTAATATAGTTGAATGGAAAGTAGTTGTTCCGAAATCACAAAGAATTGATGTCATAAAAGATTCGCATGATCCATCCATTTGTAGTCATTTTGGTTTTTTTAAAACACTTTCGAGAGTCCAAGAACATTACTATTGGCCTAAAATGAGAGGTGATATTTTGAGATATGTTAAGTTGTGTAAAGTCTGCCAGTCACAAAAATTATCGAACACTCCTCGTATGGGACTTATGGGTACTCAACGTTCCGTTAAATATCCTTTTCAGACTATTGCTGTTGATATCATGGGACCATTTCCCAGATCTTCAAAAGGTTTCACTTATTTATTGGTTGTTTCAGATTTCTTTACTAAATATACATTGTTGTGTCCAATGCGAGATGCCAAGGCACCTAGCATAATTAAATTTATGGAAAATCAAGTTTTTTTGATATTTGGAGTACCACAGTTCATTATCTGTGATAATGGAACTCAGTTTGCTGGTAAACAGTTTAAGAAGTTAGCTGAAACATATAAAGTTCAGAAAATATGGTACACCCCTCGTTATTCAGCACAGTGTAATTTTGTAGAAAGAACCAATAAGACTATAGGTCAAGCTATTAGAAGTTATGTGGATGAACACAAGGATTGGGATAAAGAATTGTATAAGATTCAACAGGCAATAAATACAGCAACCCATGAAGTCACCCATTATTCTCCTGCTTTTCTAAATTTTGGTCGTAATGTGCCTATTTCTGGTAATTTTTATGGTAACCTTCCTAACACTCAAGACATAGAACTTTTACCTGATTGTAGGGATAGTTATGTTCAAGATGTCAAGGGTCTTAGTGAAGTATTTGTGACTATCCAGGATAGACTACATAAAGCTTATCAGAGGAATGCAAAATCTTACAATCTCAGGAAAAGAGATCATGTATTTAATGAGGGTGATAAAGTTTGGAAAAGGAATAAAATTCTTTCTGATGCTGCGAGTAAATTCAGTGCCAAGCTGGCGCCGAAATATATATTATGTATAGTGAAGAAGCGAATATCTCGTTTAGTTTATTCCTTAGATAATATGGATGGTTCTCCTGCTGGAGAATGGCATATTAAAGATCTAAAGGAATATTTTGGATCCAATTCAGATGTTTCTGTTGGATAGTTATTTAATTCAAACCGTAATTTTTTAGATTTGTACACAGAGTATATCTGTAGTGGTTTGGTTAAATGTTTCATTTAAGTAAACTTAATGCTAAAGTTTTACTGATTTTTTTTGTGCGTTGGTGCACAATTTTTTTGGTGCGTTGGTGCACAAATTTTTGGTGCGTTGGTGCACAATTTTTTGGTGAGTTGGTTCAAAATTTTTGGTGCGTTGGTGCACAATTTTTGGTGCGTTGGTGCACAAATTTTTTGGTGCGTTGTTGCACAATTTTTGGTGCGTTGGTGCACAATATTTGTTGCGTTGGTGCACAATATTAGGTAATTGCAATTACAAATTTTGAGGTCAATCTTTGACAATTTTTGCTGGTGCAACTTAGGAAACCTTGGTTGGTTTTCCTATTTTTTTGAAGAAAATAATTAGTAGGAAATCTAATTATGAATGTTCCCTTAAGAGTATGCATACTTTAATTCATTTTTCCTGTTGATGTTTCATATAGGTCTGATCAACCTGAAATGAACATCATTATTACCTTGTGTAGATATTTCTTCTATTTTTTTAGCAATTCATTCAATTTACTAGTGATTTTGATTTGACATACCGATTTTGACCTGTAAACCGATTTTGACTTGTAAACCGATTTTGATTTCTTTCCCTATATAGACATTCTACTGATTTTGACTTCCTTAAGGAACGTGTGGTACGCGAAGATACTATATATAAATCAATTACTATCACTAAGTAGCTACTACCTCATAAAAATTTGTTTACAAATTTTTACTCTTCGGAGAGGGGTATGTGTAGCATTTGAAATT
The DNA here is from genome assembly GCA_950111635.1 of Agelastica alni. Lineage (NCBI taxonomy): Eukaryota > Metazoa > Arthropoda > Insecta > Coleoptera > Chrysomelidae > Agelastica > Agelastica alni. The sequence continues at coordinate 6,327,330 of OX467712.1, read as the reverse complement.
GCTACTCGTTAATTTTGTTTTTTTATATATAGTAAATTTTTCATTTATTGGGCATTGTAGCATTTGAAATTGCCACCTGCTAATTTTGTTTTTTTATATATAATAGTTTTTTATTTATTGGGCATAGTACTTACAGAGAACATTCAGTTTTGATATCAAATTCCTGAATAAAACATTTATTTCACTATTTCAAAACAAACATATATATAGTTGAATACTAGTGAATTTCACAAGTTTCAACACTAGGTAATACTCTTGCTTCTGACATTCTAAGAGCTGTTGAAAGTAATATACTCAAGCTGCAGGAACCTTATGATTTCTGGCTGGATTCCTGGATTTCTGAAATTTAAGATAGTGAAGTCAATAAAAACATCCATTCACATGTGAGCAGGCGACATACCGTTGTGTTCTCTGGTATGATGAATTCTAGGCTATTGAAGGTTTGTCCCAGGATTTTGTTGATTCTGAATGAGATCTCTAGGTATTTACTGGGTTTTTTCTTTATTTTTCAAAATATAATCTTAAAGGTTATATTTATTTACTTTCTAGACGTCGAGTCATTGTGGGCGTGTCACTGTTCTTCTTTCATAGAACTTCTGTCATCGGTCTCAAGTCGGTTAGCCGTTAATGTTTCGTGCAATAGTAGAAAAGAAAGAAGAAGAATGGTCTTTTAGATTACATTCTATGAAATTCATTCTGTCAATCAATAGCATTTATGGTTCTGACCAATGAGAGGCTAGGAATTCAAAACTGGCGCTGATTTCATACAGGATGTGCAGTTTTTTCTGGCAACTGTTAGAAATAGGAGGATGGTTCTGTCCTCGTGGTCGTCGAGGAGTTCTTTTTCGGTGCGGCCATGATGAGGTGCGCTTGTCTCGTGTTTGGGATTCTTTTTCGGTATTGAACCGAAATTAACCCTTAGGGGGGAATTTACGAAGTGCCGTTTGGGCCGAGATCAAGTCGCACCCATCGTTAGTGGTTTTTTTTGGAGCCTTATATGGGGATTTGTGCCAAACACCGGTAAGCTGCCATGCGGTGGGAACACCGCCATTTTGTCCTGATGTCCTGTTAGTCCGTTTTAGTCCTGTTTGCTGTTATGGATATCTTCTAGTTTTACCTCCCTTCTCAGAAGGTAAGTTATGACTTTTGAACTAGCAATGATATCGATCAGGTTGAAAATATACCTACTTCATTTTGTTGGTTTTTTATTTTGCACATGTCCTTTCATGAGATTATTTTTTTGTTAGGGTGTTAGGGTACAGCTTAGCTCTCACCATCAGACTCCTGGAAATCGAACGACGACTCTTGTGGCAACTCTTGACTTTGGTCAAGATTCCCACGAGGACCAACACCGAGTCGCTTTTAAATCCTGGCCAGAGTCGACAGACATCCACCGGATGAGATCTAGTAGTAGCCGATAGAGGCTAGAGACCTGCTGAGTTGCATCATCGACCCCTGGCTGACCTGGAAGGTTGAGCCTTTCTTCTGCCTTCTCTTCGTTTTGCTGTCTGTTTCCTGTCTTCTTCCTGTCTTCGTTTTTGTGTCTTCAACTACATCAAGTGGACCTTGGATAGAGGCTACATATGTGGACCATTGGACTTTAATACCAGGTTTTTTTACACCTTCAGTGTTCTCTTACCTTTTTGAAATTTTTTATAACTATTTTATCATATTAGTGCTTATCATACCATCATTTTAAATAATTACTAATTATTGATATCGTATATTATACCACCGTGATAATTTTATAAACTATAATCTAAAGGACTTTTGTGAAGTTCTCACATAGTACTATGTGACAGCAGATTCAGTCACAGGTTTATTTCTTACCATTATACCCCATTCTGGTAACTTTGAGCGGTATAACACCAGGTATAAAAGTGTATGTATTTCGCTATAATACATTAGTTAATATTATTATATATGTTATTTAATTTATGTAATTATTATTTTATGGTTCCCTGGTCTACAACCTATTTTGCCTTGTCCACTTTGATATTCTAATTATATTCTTATATGTGATATGTTTTTTTATTCTTCTATTTGCCCAGCCTGAATGTCTAAGAAAATTTAATATTAAGTCATTTTAGGTATTTTGTTAAAGATAGATATTTGGTTTTCTCAATTATCCAAATATAGTAAAGCAATATCTAAATTGGGTGGCGCCCTTAATGAATTTGAATTTTCATTCTTAGAGCCGTAAATAATTCGAACTCACTTTATCTGTTCTCCGGCGAACAGCTGCCGTCAGCACATTGTGTTCTATTTTTTTATGTAATGAACATAATAAAGTAGGTCACAACGTATAGATAAAACTGATTGCAACGGACCTTCATTGTTCCTTTCCGCAGTAAAATACATCTTAAACACGTCGCGGCATTTTCGCGGTCTATTAGGTATATGTACACTACTTGAAATTACAATCAGTACTGTACGATTTTAATGTCAGTACCCACTAGGATGATAACCCAGGATTACCAATTACTTTTCTAGAAATCTAACAAAAAATCTTACAAAAATGAAATAACATGCCAAATTAAAGCTTAATAGCTTAATTAATTGGTGAAATTTGTTAGGATTACTTACTCACCTCTCTTATTATGTACAATAAATAAAGTCATTTAGAACAGATTTGGTTGCAAAATTAACCGTGCTAACAAATAAAATTGGGGCCAAAGAGTGAATACAAAGGTAGAAAACCAGCCAACAGAGGAAATGAAAATCCGTCGTGGTGTAAGACAAGGATGCATCCTTTTGCTAATACTATTTAACCTGTATAGAGAAGCCATTGTTAAAGAAACCTTGCAAGAAAAATCGGTAGGGATAGTTATTAACGGAGAGGTTATAAATAATATGCGATATGCTGATGATACCGTCTTGTTAACGAGCAATCAAAGAGACATTCAACATCTTCTAGAGAAATTAAATGATCTATGTAACGAATACGGTCTAAAGATAAATCTTAAGTTAATGGTAGTTACAAAGTTCCCCTAAAATCACAACCATGTAAACGTGTCAGTAGCAGACATCTTAATAGAGAATGTGCAGTCATACAAATACCTGGGAGCCTGGATAGAACAATCGGGTGACCAAACAAGAGAAATAAAAACGAGAATAGAGATAGCCAGGTCAACATTTACGAACATAAAAAAGTTGTTCACCAGTCGAGATATCAAGATTGAACTTAGGATGAGGATGCTGCGTTATTACTTGTTTTCCGCGCTTTTGTATGGAGTGGAGGCATGGACTCTTAAAAAGAATCACACAGACAAACTACAAGCTTTCGAGATGTGGTGTGCTATCGTAGAATGTGGCGTATCCCCTGGACAGAAAATATCTCTAATGTGGAAGTACCAAATCGGATGAATAAGAAATGTGAAGTCATTAACACCATAAAAAGGAGAAAGCTTCAATATCTAGGTCATATACTGAGAGGACCCAAATACGCACTTCTCCAGCTGATAGTTCAGGGAAAGATCGGTGGAAGGAGGAATATTGAAAGACGCCGTGCCGTGTGTCTTGGCTTAAAAACCTAAGGGACTGTTTTAATTGTAGCAATGTTGAACTCTTCCGAGCTGCAGTCAATAAGGTCCGGATAGCTGTGATGATAGCAAACCCCCGATAGGAGATGCACTATAAGAAGAAGAAGAACAAATAAAAATATTGACCTTTAATTTCCAAACAAGAAGTCCCTTATAAAATAAAATTCGTTACATACGACATTTGTTTAAAAATATTAGGGGAATTTACTTTCTTACTTCTTAAACGGACAGTTAAATACTGGTTATCGAGTTTCTAACGATAATTCGTATATTCGTGAAATATGCTATAATATATTTTACTTACTTAAGGCAGGTCAGACGAAACGTCTGGATTTAACTTTGTTCTCACAGCAAGTACAAACATTTTTTGATGGTAAGAATTGTGCACAGTATACCTAAAAGCGTTCAAATACGAGTTACCTATTGTTTGCCAACAGTTTTGTGTGTACGAAGCGGGTGACGATTTTGTAGGTTTTTTGTGTTTTGATTGACAGTTTAGGTGAAAATTAATTTGACAGTCGCAGATCATGAGCCTCCCCAATTTGCGAATTCTATTTAAACGCGGTTGAACGCAATTATAACGTCGCGTATTCCTTCTACTGTTAAAATACAGTCGTTCATATAATATTTTAAGTGTTGTAATTTGTCAGTGTCATTTTAAATGCGCATCTCGGGGGCCTAAATAATAAAGACACACTCGTCGCCTTTCCCGAGACGCATAAAATATTTTCATTTTCTTGTTAGTTATTCAATGTTCGGAGCGGAAGAGAAGGCCTAGATTGAACGTAATTGAATGGGAAATATTTTCCTGGGTTTTCGAGATGAGAGAGGCACCTCGGAATGTAATTTATTATTTTGTTTGTCAGTCGCCGTCTTAAGAGGCACTACTTTCCTATTTTTCTTTATCCCTTTCGGTGCGTCCTAAAAACAACGTCAGGTGATATATTTGATTACCGTTCGTCCTGGCATCGTCTCCTTGCTTTTGGCTAATCGTCTGTCGTAACCTCACATGTTAGGTGCACCTCGTATTATATATCATAGCTGTCATATTGACAACAGTTTACAATTTATTTGTCAAGTACGAATTCAAGATTTTGGTGTACAATTCAATTTTACTTCGGTCCTGAAAATAATACTCACATTAATTAACTTCCCAATGCTTGTGTCAGGATAAACGGAGCTTGCACGGACTGGTTTAACATCGAAAAAGGTGTGAGACAGGGATGTGTGGCTTCGCCATGGCTGTTTAACTTATACATGGACAATTGTTTAAAAGATCTGAAAGAGGCTACGTATGGATTAAAAATGAATGATTTGATCGTCAAATGCCATCTTTACGCCGATGATCAAGTCATATTAGCATTATCTGAAGAGGAGTTGCAGGCATGATTCCCTGAAAATCAAAGAAATGAAAATAAATGTGAGCAAAACGAAATTAATGGTTTTTGAAAAAGAAGAAAGCATGACATACTGTGAAGTTCGATTGAGGGAGAAAGAGTGGAACAAGTAAATGAATTTGTGTACTTGGGTTCAAAGTTTACGAGAGATGGAAAGTATGACAAAAACATTGAGCGAAGGGTGTTGGCAGGAAAACAAATATAGCTTTATGAATAGCCAGAAAGTGTCAAAAAAGGCACGTCTGGCGGTGCATTGAGGTGTGTTGGTTCCTACACTTATGTATGGTAGTGAATGTTGGGTTTGACTGAAGAAGCATGAAAATAGGATTAATGCTGCGGAGAGAGATAATGGACCATTACTACCTCTAGCGGCTGTACGAGAGGTAAGTTCAAATATGAAATATTTTCAATAACCTCCAGTCCAATATTTTTTCTTTTAGCGAGTAGCTGAAGCTCTTCAATTGAGGATGAGGACCGTTAGTGGAATTTTACAAACTGTGATGAACAATGAACCGTTAAAGTCGCCTACAAAAAGGCGTTCTTGCGTAAAAAATGTTACGAATACCGCAACATTAGATATAAGTGCTATTAGAAATACTATTTACAACATGTATCAAACAAGTAAGTGATGTTACATACATTAATGTAGTCACAAGCTTTATTGTAAAGCATTTTAACCTGTATTATTTTTATTAAAAAAATTATGATCAGTATTATTTTTTTGTTAGTGCTTCTAATCAACTCTATGTTGATTCGAATTAAATAAAACATTAATAAACTTACTTGAATAGTTTTTATTGAAAATTTTCAAAGGTTTATTGCAATGTCCTAGACTAATTAATAGTAGTATGTTTAGTAAATGATCAAAAACCTAAACTTATTTTTTCCTTAAAGTCCGTACTACTGTCAAAGTCTGGCAACGTTGTTTAAATGTGACCTCATACTCGCTCTATGACGTGCACGCACATTTGTATTGTATGAGCTATATGTACGTATGTGCGTATGTTCTTATGTGCGTTCGGAAATATTTTTCGTCTTGATTATCTCGAGAAAAGAAAATGATATCGACGTGGGACCAAATGCATTCAACGCTTAGTTACGCAACTTAAAACTGATTAGATTTTTAGCAAAATCGGTTGAGCTGTTTTTTATGAAGAATCAAAAACTGAAAAAAATGGTAAACTTAATGTTTAAGAAGAAGAAATTTTTAATTTTATCTGAATATTTTGCTATTGATTATGCCATATTTATTTCCGTTAGTAAACCATGCTTTCTATACAAAATAGTTTAAATGTTTCACATGTGCTAGGCGTCCCGCGACGGCTCATTTTTTGTTGTTGTTAAGACATGGGTAAAACTGATTAGATTTTTAGCAAAATCGGTTGAGCTGTTTTTTATGAAGAATAAAAAAACTGAAAAAAATGGTAAACTTAATGTTTAAGAAGAAGAAGAAATTTTTAATTTTATCTGAATATTTTGCTATTGATTATGCCATATTTATTTCCGTTAGTAAACCATGCTTTCCAATTAATATAGTTTAGATGTTAAACATTTGCTAAGCGTCCTGCGACGGCTCATTTTTTGTTGTTGTTAAGACACGGGTAAAACTGATTCATCACCACTTTCCATACCGTGATTTTCAGTATATTAATCGTAGAGAGGTATCACTTCTTTTCCACCGCTGCCATATCATGTTCGTCTCTATGTTAAATGCTACGGCAAACTTTTAAAACAGATTTATTATCGCGTGTAAATTATTTTTTATAAAAAAAAATTCTGTGAGCCACAATTTATATTTACGTTAATGAAACTATCCCGCGTCTAGAATGATATTTAAAGGCAACTCCATAAATCTCGACTAAGAAAACGTTTTTGTAACTTCATGTAAATTTGCATAATGATGCAGTCACAAGATTAACCACAAACTATAACAGTAAATTATATTTTTACAACTACTCCCTACCTCATTTAAATAATTTACTAATTATAGTTTATTTGTAAAGAATGTATGAAATTTTCATTATCATTGTAAGTTAAGCGTATTATTTTGTTTGCTCTGCGGGTTTGATTACGTTTTATGATACCGTATGGGAGGTCTAATTATACTTTTTAGATAAAATGATACTGTAATGTTACCGTTTGAGAATCTTTATACTCCGCATTTTACTGGTTTTATTTTTCTCGTCTAGATGTGGTTTCTTTAAATTTTTCTTTTGGGGTTGGTATTTGTTAAAAGCAAAATAATCAATGATCATTGTTTCGTCCGCGAAATTTTAAAATATCCGGGTTAAAACAAGTCGTAAATTTGCTTGGATCAATTCTTCTTCTTTCGCTGCTATCCATTAATGGATGTTTTCGATCACTTCTGACCATTTTTCCCTATCTCTGGTGGTGTGAATTAATTCTCCTGTGGTTCCTATTCCTGTCTAATGTTTGATATTTCGAAGCCATGACATCCCCTTTCTGCCTACGCCGCTTCTTCCCTCTATTTTTCCTTCTATTAATAGTTGAAGCAAATGGTATCTTTCGTTGCGTAACACATGTCTCAGGTACGCTGTTTTCCTGTGTTTTATTGTGCCCAACAATTCGTGTTCTCTTCCTATCGTCCTTAAAATTTCTTCGTTGGTTTTCCTTGCTGTCCATGGGACTCTTAAGATTCTTCGATAGATCCACATTTCAAATGCTTCCATCCTATTTATTTTGCTAACCTTCAATGTCCAGCCTTCCATACCACACAACAGTACGGACCATACGTAACATTTTGTGAATCTTGCCACGTCTTTTTTTTGGTTCTCTAAAGAGTACTCTGCTAGTGGTCTCTCTACTGGCAAATTATGCCCGAGCTCAGCCGTAGAGGGTAGAAGAAAAAAAAAATCTAAAAGTGAGCCGCGCCACCGACTTAAGACGGTACAAGCCGGAAACCCCTAGGTCTTGTAGGCACCAGCAGAGCCACGCGAAAAACAACAAACAATTATGGTGAACTAGATAAATAAAACTATATTTACAATTACTGCAATATATTAATTAAGTAAAAATGATGTTCTGATTTTTTTTTTACAATAAATTCTGTATTTTCGTAAAGTGGTTTAAACGATTTTAATACACTTTCTTAAAATAATATTTAAATTAATTATAACAATCTTCCAGACAGTAATAAAAACCTAATGAGGTACAAAAGAGAATTAAAATAAAAAAAACAACAAAAAAAAAACAACAAAAAGAAAATGTTCACAATATTTAAAATTTCGAAAATAATTGGTTTTATATAAAATTCCTGATAGCAAAAGATTAACACAAAAAAAAAAAGAAATACAAAATAAATGGACTTGCTACAATAATAATATTTTTAAAACCCTCACAATAACCACATAGATTATATTCAGTAATATATAAATTCCGATTCAACTTGGAGCCGGTACAAATTTAACAAAAAAAAAATAATTTGGTTACTTTTAAACTATTGAAAACTTCATTGGGACGTCACTGGGAGCAGGTACAAATTTAATGAAAATAACTTGTTACTTTTAAATTATTGAAAACACTTAGATCAAGCACATAATAACTGATAAGTTGATAAAATTAAATTCCATACCATGTAACAAATTGAAAACCTCACTGAGACGTCACGGTAACATCGATGATCCAAGAACCGAAACGCCAAGTAGTATTATCATAATAATTTCTGCTAAAATTTCCAGGCAAGTCTTTATAACGCTGAAATTTATCGTCGATGTGGATGGAACGGCACGTGGTACTTCACGATGGCTTCACTTCATCAAATCCCACAAGTGGTGATCTTAACTCGACCCCAATATCCAAAAAATATTCACCACATAGGCAGGACAGAATGGTCAAGTTAAGAATTAACTGGTTTATCTTCCTAATCCAATAAAGATGACCCCAAATACAGCCAGATATGAAAGAAGAAACCGTAGAAGTTCCGCTCCCGTGTTAATATCAAACCGTTCCAAAAAATCTCAACCGACTTCCACCACTGCCACCAAACGATACCCCATCACTCCTCGCTCCCAGAACGGATATCAGAAAATGTCCCGGGACACCCGTCAGCCAACCTTTCCATGTATAAGTCCCTAGTTCATAAACGCGCTCGTCCGCATCAATTGCCAGCCCAAGCAAACCAACAATAATATATCTAACAACACACGACAATCGAGGCCAATAATCAAGGCGAAGTCCAATAAGAGAGACAAAAATGTCACAGCTATTAATAATCGAATTCTATCACTACTATATAGGCAACACTATATACAACGAACCCAAATGAAGACTATTATAATAATGAAACGGCAGATGGGAGAAGAAAAAAAATAGTCACGTGACAATCTTATTCTGAGATTGAGGTCAAAGTCAGAGTTCGTGAAGACGTTTTTGAATTTTAGGAATGAGCTCCTCGCTTTTTCTATCCGGCATTTGATTTCTATGTCTGAAGACCAGTCTTCACATAACTAAGTCCCCAGATAGTTAAACTTTTTTACTCGTTCTATGTATTTACTATCGTATAAGAGTTTCGCATTCTGGAACTCATCCAATTTGCGGGTGATTACTAGGAATTTTGTCTTTTTTATGTTGATGTTAATTCACTTAAGTCGGCCGTGCATTCCAACTATGTCCAGGAGCCTTTGGAGGTCATTCATATTATCTGCTATTAGGATTGTGTCATCTGCATACCGTATATTGTTGATCCATGTGCAATTTACTTTGATGCCTAATTGTTGTCATTCGAGAGCTTCTTTGAAGATATTTTTAGAGTAAATGTTAAACAGAAGTGGGGAGAGGACACATTCCTGTCTTACACCTCTAAGCATCAATTAATCCTCTGAAAATCGGACTGTATCTGGGAATTAAGTCGAGATTTGCAATTAGAAGAGAAACGATTTAACAATATTACAACCAATATGTACCTAACCCAAAAATCCCGCTCATGAAATTTTAAGAAAAAGTTTGAAAGAATACGGTTGACATAAACCGAATATTGTTAATGACAATTATAATTTGTTATGAACAATTTGAAATCGTTTTTTATAATAATTTTAATAATAATAATTATAACAACAAATAATTTGGTATTTTTTCATTCTTTCCACTGGGAAGTTAGTCGTGTGGACCTCTCGGGTCGCACACAGACAACTGATATTTTTACTTTTAGTAATAGTAGAACATTACTTTAACTATCTTTGACCGATAAGAATTATAGTAGTAAAACGGTACATTATAAGTTAGTTAATACAAACATTATAACATCATTATTTGTAAAAAATTACAGTCCACATTTGCTCGAATCTCGAACAAACATTTTTTTGTCACTAGATTTTCTTTATCACGCCATTCCTGCAAATTATCGCCCTATTGCAGTGCTCTCAGTCATATCCAAAGTTATGGAAAAAGCGATTAACACAGAACTTATCAAATATCTAGAGAAATTTGAGATAATCCATGACAGACAATATGGATTTCGACTTCGGTCTACTGGAGATTTGCTGGCTTATGTCACTCAGCTCTGGACAAACACTATTGAAAAGTTTGGTGAATCCCGTGCAATAGCCTTGGATATATCTAAAGCCTTTGACCGCGTTTGGCACCATGCATTGTTAAGTAAATTATCTGCCTACGGTCTCCCAACCAAACTGCGCCAATGGCTCTTGAACTACATGCAAGATCGCTCCTTACATGTGGCAGTTGACGGTATTTCTTCTGATGCGTTTAAAACTAATGCCGGGGTCCCCCAGGGTTCCATCCTGTCCCCCACCTTATTTCTTTTACACATCAACGACCTCTTGAAAACCACCACGAACCCCATTTACAGTTTCGCAGACGATAACACACTTGTCTCAACTTTCACATCCTATCGATCACTTTCGGTGAATGATACAAATAGACTCAGGCAGGAACAGGTTGATTCCATCAATAGAGATCTTAAAGCAATCGTCGAGTGGGGAACCAACAATCTTGTTCAGATCAACGCCCAAAAAACAAAAAGTGCCACGTTTTCCAAGAAAGTGAATTCCTCAAATCATCCCGTCACAATGTCCGAAAATAACCCTGAACCAAGTCCCTCCATCTCGATTTTGGGAGTCACGGTGTCCAATAATATGTATTGGCATGACCATGTTGCTAACATCGCAAAGTCGGCAAACCAGAGGCTAGGTTTTCTGTGGAAAGCCAGATAGTTTTTTACTCCTGATCAACTGTTGACGACGTACAAGGCTCAAATCCGACCTCTACTGGAGTATTACTCGCACATTTGGGGTTCAGCACCAAGGCATTCTCTTCGTCTTCTAGATTCCATTCAGAAAAGAGCCATTCGCTTGATAAACAGCTTAATTCTAACAGATACCCTTCAACCTCTAGAGCATAGAAGGAGAGTTGCAGACCAGTCATTGCTCTACAGATATTTCCATGGCAGATGCTCCAGAGAAATAAAAACTCTTGTACCACCATTGGCCACATTCGGCCAAAGAACTCGGCACGCTGATCAGTCTCACCCATTTACTCTCAAGATTGACACTACTAGGACCAATCTTCATCAAGAATCCTTCTTTTACAGGGCTGCTACGGAATGGAATAAGCTTTCAAAATCAGTTTTTCCAGAGAACTATGACCTGCAACTTTTTAAAAAGCGTGTCCACAATCATATCCTTTCTATAATCCCTTCCCCTTCTAATAGTCGCAGTGCGGGCCGTCCGCGGCCCACACGATAGGTCTACCCTTTTTGCGACTATTTACATAAAAAAAAAAAAACGCCCAGCCTAATCAAAGCAGGGAGGAAAGGTAAATCAAATAGCCAACTTTCCAATGATTACATTTTATGATAGCGTCTGAGAGATCTTTGTTATTATTATTTTAAGATAAAATGGTGCTATGAGGTTGTCGCATTTTACTATTTTTTTTTATAACGATTTCAGAATGGTTATTTATAATTTTATTGTATTAACAGTTGGTATTTTTTTAAAAACAAAATTAATATGTAGTAGGATATCACAAATGTATAGAGTGACTCATATTTTCAACGTAGACCCTTGCGGGTCTAATGGGAAAGGAAATCGATGAGTCATAGGCGTGTGGTTATTATTATATTATTAAATATATTCTTCAGCATTTTAAAACGAATTAGATGTCACAAAAATTCTTTTCTTATTTAAAGATGATCAAAATGAGGAAAACCGGCAATAATAGTTACATTTTATGTTTTCCTATGTTAGTTTTAAGTTAGATACATTCAAATGTATAATATATTTTTTGTATATCCCTGTTATAAACTGGTAATAGTCTTTTGAGATAATAGTAATAGTAATAAATAGTTAAACATAATTAAATACTTCTTTCTATTAGATATAAAAAATATGAACAGATAAATATAAACTTTATTCCAATCTGAGTCATCTTCAGATTCATTAGTAGTATCTTCGATTAGATCCACAACTACGGGTGCGATGGTAATTTCCATGCCATTATTAAGATTCCACATATTCTGCTCTTCTTTCACTACATGTTCGATACATTTTATTCACGACTGTGAGGTTACTTTGTCGACGGCACTACTAAGCAGATCTTTTACGTTATTTAATTTGAAAGTAACATTATTCCTTGCTATTTCATGTTTTATTTGAGACCATACAAGTTCTATTAGATTTAACTCACAGTGGAAGGGTGGCAATCGAAGTACAATTACGCCATTTTATCTACTACATATTTGATACATACATAATGTAACTACCTCACTAACATTCAAATTTTGTTCTTTGACTCCTAGTCCTTTAAACACATTTCTGATCATGGTTTTTTTTCGGGTGTTAAATTGTGACGTTTTCATTTAATATCCGGTTCACTATCATTATTCTCACTCATATTTATTATTTGTCACCAAATTTAGTTAAAGCTAAATTACTTCAATTCACACTTCTAATTATATCGAAGATCAACGAAGAAATTGAAACAATGTTAATTACAAACTTTAAAACTATGAGTCTTGACGATAAGTACTGCACGTAAAAATATAAAATCAAAACTAAACGTAAAAACGCCCTTCCCTAATAATACAAAAAAATTCTGGTCTCTGCTTTACGAAACCCTTGCAGCACGTCTATGAAACTTTCTTAGCGATAAAATCCAAGACAAAAACTACCTGTTAAATGGCACTGATGCCAATAACGTAGCTTTAATTTGCGACGTCCTTGTTGATCTCATCTATTATCTACTGTTAGAGAAAGACAACCATACAGATACCTTCAAGTTGAATTATACACGCTGACAACGTCTTATTTTGTATCGAACCCTTAATTGCTTGGAAGGAATGTGAACAGTTTAAAAATAAACCAGTCAAATTAACGAAAATATTTCAACTAAATGAGACCAGTTCGGGAAGTAAATAATAAACTAATAAACTAATTATTCAAAAAATATATAAAGATAGTAATTTTCTCGATTTTTATGTAACGTATAGTCTTTGGAGGGTGAGTAAAAGAAGAGGGTTTTTGTAAATTTGTAAAAGATTAAACAGCTCTCGTTAGATAGAACCTACTTACTTTTTTATTAACTATTTTAATATTAAAATTCATAATTACGTACCAAATGTGTACATATGTACCAAATATGGTACAAGTGAGTCTGTAAACAATTTCCAAAAGAATTAGTTGACCCTTTAGATACGCCGCTGAAGTAAATTTAAATTTCATTTAACGGACAGAAATTCGTTGTATTTTGTCTTAAATGTACGTGAAACTGTGTACATAGAAAATGATAAGAAAATAAGAGAAATGTGGAAAACTATGAGCAGCATCTCCGAATGATGGAGTCTGTGTGAGAGCGTCTTCGGGGATTTTGACAGGAAGCGTGGATTTGCGAAAACCTTCCATAAATTAAAGTGGCTTTGCGAATTTGAAATAAGGCACAAAAGATGGCTCGCGAGCGATATAACGGAGGGTGGTCGACTGGGAGTCCAATAAACGAAATTGATTCTGATTTTTTTTTTCTTCTTGTGAGTAAACTTTTTCCGCAAATTGTTTGGCGAACTTTTTTCGGGTAGTCGTTTCGGATGCTAATGACGGGTATTTGTTCCCAGTATACAATAAGAAGGAAAAAAGTCGGAGGAAAGTAGCTTTAGTGTCGATTCTTTGCAAAGTTTCTTTTTCGGAATTTCATGAAACCGTTTACGTGTTTCAAAGATTTTGAAATTTCCATGTTTATCTCGCGGAAAATCAATCGGAAATATATCCAATCTTTCATTGAAATCAAAAGGCAATATATTTTTATGTTGAGTACAAAATAGAACTGTTCTCATTTTAGTTTCTTTTTCGACTGGTATCAAAGTCAATTGTACCATTACTGCAACCAGCAAAACTCATTTTGTCACACGTGTATAATTGGGCTCTCACAGAGGCAGTCCGGTAATTCCAGGATGTCGACAACGGGGATGATGCTAGGCATTTCAGGTTCCAGTTCTGGTTCCCCGAAGTGCTTATGTCTACTAAATGAGAGTTCTTCGCAGTAGCATAGACATGAAGAGGAGTCTCATCCTTCTCTTCACAGAACCTACAATGCTGACTCTCTGCAAGCCATTTTATTGATGTTGCAGAGGTGGAGAAAATCCTTTACGGAAAGGTTATGAGTCTGAATTGCTTGAGAGGCAGCATAGCCTTCACGACTCCCCCCCCCCTTTACAATCTAGGTCCGTCTAGCTAATGCCTTCGGTGATACTTGGGCCTGTTGGCCTATTGTATCTTGCCTATGTATATTTTTATCATTGTACAATGAAGACCCGCAGACCACCCGGCAAGGACCCGCAAAACACATACTGAGCCACCGCAAGGCATCGGACCGAAAAAGACGGAACCCGGAACCTAGAACCACGCTGAACCCAATCCAGTACCTTCGTACCTTGTACAAGTTTGTACAAGTTCTGTTCTGGGTGGGAACAATGTAGCCGCACAAGAAGCGCCCATCCTCCCCAGTGACTCGCAGCAGTGCAGCACGCGCTCCACTGCCCTCGGATCCCCGCCGCACAACCCGCAGGCCAGGCCTCCATTAAATAGTCCCTCAGTCATAGCTGATTCCTGTTCATCGGTAACAGTTCTGCCTTTCTTTTATAGCACGGTCCTTTGATGTATTATTTCCTGTGTTTGTTTCCTGGTATGATTTTCAGTAGTTTTTGTGTTTTTTCGAACCTCTTCTTGCAAGTTCTTCTACTTCCTCATTACCTGCAACTTCCTGGCGTCCTGGAACCAGTATCAGTTTGACGTGATTACGGTCTACCAGCGTTCTCAGTTCTTCTTTGCAGTTATACGTGTATGGGGGAAGGAATGATCCGGCCCTGAGGTGGTCCCTGCACAGGACTAAGGCTATCTACTACAGGATTATACCCGGTTTTCTGTAGGCTCCGTTAGTTACGATGCTTCCCCACCGCCATGCATCCATCAGCACGAGTCGCCTAACACTTTGGATTGGAAGTCTTTTAGTCGCCTTTTACGATCGGCAGACCATACCTGGGATTAATTTTATTTTTCCCGTATCCCCAGGGGAACTCTGCAAGCCATATGATGTTTAGGTATTTTTTTATGTAGCACTGCGCTGTGAGGACATTATGCTTGCATTATTTTCTTACACAGCTTTTGCCGTTTTATTAGGAAGTCGCCAAATAAGAAATTTTGTATGATACCTCTGTTGTGATTCTCCTACTCTTGCGAGCCTATCTGCTGGTTCGTTGCCATGTACTCTTTACCCATATCCAACAGTTTTTTGTGTTTCTCTAGTCCTACCAGTTTCCTGTGGCATTTTAATACTAGTTGTTGGAATTTCGTTTCCAACATTTTAATCATTTTTTTTTATTTTTATGTAAATTAGTCTTGAGCCACCCCTAAGCCCCAATATCTGAAACCGTTAGGCCTCGGAGTGAATTCTGAGAAACCATCCTTTCCCCTTACGCAAAGCAGTATCTCCTAAAAGGCCATTAGAGAAGGTCGATATTCTTCCTACTCAGCGATTAAAACGATCTTTCCTTATCCATGGCGTTCAAATTATTTCGGCGTTTGTATTTTTTTAATTTATCCAATTAGTAAGGGTGAATTTATGAAAAAAAGAAAAATATTTCAGTGTCAAATAAAACTTTGAAATACCAGCGATCTATGATTTAACCAGTCCACTATTATCGAAGTAGAGTGTAACTTACCCGTATACAGAAAAATAAATTACAATCCCTGCTCCTTACACTAGTATAGAATCGAATTGGCAAGATGGCAGCGCTTCTAGCGTTGCCTGACTGTCTAACATAATTTAGATTCTCCTGTTTTGATATCCTCATTTTCTTTCGTATATAAAAAAGTGGAGTTACAGATAATAAAGTTTTTTATGCAGTAAAAACTGATATATAAGATACTGTGGTTTCTTTCCCACATTTCTTTTTTAATGATTTTTTTACGAATTTTTATTTAGAGATAAAAAGAAATTTGTTCACTGTTCACAATGTGTCATTTTTAAGATTTCTGGTGGTTCTTTCTATAGATAAAATTTCAGCGTAATCGCACGACTACCTTTCAAAAAATAAAATAAAGTTTGTATACAGTTAAATGGTTCAATCTTTACCTTTGCATTATTTATGGTAAAATAAATTACATACTCTTTAAATATCAACTTTTTTCATTAACAGTGACCTTTAGTTCAAATTCAAGCAGAGAATTAAAATTTTTAATAAATGGGTTAAAATTTAAAACAGTACAAGGCCTTTTTTCTGTAGGGGTAGGCAGAGACCACTTCTTTTTACTTACTACGGCTCTTATACACGTCTTTCGTTTCTTCTTTTTCCATCAGCGCTTTCATACGTGCTCGTTGGTTGCTGGTAGTCTTGACCTGACCTTTTTTTAAAACAATTTTAATCTGATTAAGGTATATTCGTCTAGGTCGACCTCTACCGACTTGCCCATTCACACTCGCCTTACAAATCTGTTTCGTCAATCTTCTTTTATCCATCCTTTCTACGTGTCCGAACCATCTAAGCATTCCTTTATTAATTTTTGCTACCATATTATTCGGAAAATTAAGCTACATTCTAAAAAATATTTACAATACCTCAAAACCAAAGTATATAATCAATGTTTACTTCCTGTCCTCACCTATGGATCCGAAACATGGACACTTACACAGAAAAACATGGATAAATGACAAAAGCAAAAAGATCAATGAAAAGACATATGTTTTATGTAAAACTGATAGACAGAAAGAGAAACGAGTGGATAAGAAATAAAACGAAAGTAAGAGTGTTAAAAAAGGTAACAAAATTAAAATGAAAATTCGTCGGTCACAATATCAGACAAAAAGAGGACCGATGGAACAAACTGGAGACCCTAGGAAAATAAAAAAAGTAGTGGAAGATCCCAAATGAGGTGGGCGGATGACCTGAAAAAGCACTCTGGAACTAAATGGATGAACATGGCGACAAACAGGAAAGAGTGAGACTGGGGAAGGCCTATGTCCAAAGATGGACCGAAGAAGGCTAAATAGATAAATTGATAAAGATCTTCTTTCACATCACAGCGTTCCCTATTTCTTAATTTATCCATCAGAGTCACTCTGGCTATACTTCTCAGACTACTTATCTTTACAGCATTGATCTTACTTTCATGCTTCTTCTGCCAAACCCAACACTCACTACCATACATAAGTGTAGAGACCAGAACTTTTTTACTCACAGCCAGTCGTGCCTTTTTTGACACGTTCTGGCTACTCACAAAGTTATGCAGGGCCCTATTCAAGAAACAGTGTTTTAACTATGTAAGTAACTTGACTCTCTGTTGAAAACTAATTGAAGTTTGAAAGCCCTTGTCACGTGCCTATTCTTTCCCTTCTACCGTTCATTATAATTGTCTCAGATGAGTTTCGTATTCCTTGTTGCATAACTTGTAGGGGTAGGATTATCGTTTGGTTTGCAATTTCTGTGTGGATGGGACTGGATATCCGCACGGACGAGGCACAGATTTGAGAAGATTGTGGGTTGACGTTTATTCCGCGTATTTTTCTTAAATTCCGGGATAGGAGTGGCAGTCGTGTTTTGAGAGTCTTGGAGGCCAGGGGTCGCTAAAAGTTGTTGGGGACGGTGTGTTATTAGCACGTGTGCAGAACCTCTATGGGATTTCTTTCATATCTGGCTGTATTTGGGCCATCTTAATTGGATTTTGAAGGCAAACCATTTGATTTTTAACTTGACCATTTTGTCTTGCCTTTGTTGTGGAAATTTTTTTTGGATTTCTGGCGTCAAGTTAAAATAACCGTTATCGGGATTTATTTGAGGGAAGCCATTGTTATCTAACCGGTGCCGCCCCATAATCTAACCAGCCACAGGAGTAGCCTAGGAGTAGGCCACAGGAGTAGGCCACAGGAGTACATGTGAATTCGCATACCCTAAAGTTATCAGTGATTTATTTTTAAATATATAACGCCGTGTCTCATTCGACACCACGAGTAAGTTTTGCTTTAGTTCATAAATATAGTACTTTGTGAATTCGTATACCCAAAGGTTATAAGTGATTTATTTTTAAATATATAACGCAGTGACTCATTCTGACACCACTATTACGCTCTGTTTTAGTTTATTAATATAGTACATGGTTGGAAACTATTTATTGCATTAGATAATATGCCAAAACTAAACTTGGATTAAAATAACTTTCTCAATAATTCTTTATGTCCAAGTAAAAATATATATTCTTCCTACTTATTTGTAAATATCCTACAATCTTGATATTTTAAACGACAACCATTGTAAAGATATTTTTAAATGAACTCGATTGTTTTGGCAGTGAAAATCTCTATGTAAACGGTTAAATAGTGAATTTTCTTTGCCTTTATGTAAATGTTTGAAATAGTGTTATTAATGAGTTAACTTATATATGTTTTACCTTTTTTTCTTTGCCTTTTTGTAAGCGTTTGAATTAGTGGTATTAATGAGTTGATTTATATATGTTTTACTTTTTTTTGTAACTTGGTAAAGTCTGTTACTCTTACTTCTGTTCTGGTTATTTTATAAAGTTGTAAATTTTACATTTTTGGTTTGTTTTAGCAAGAAAATTTTACCATAGCTGTTAATTTTGACTATATTTGTTATGATGTTGCTATTGAACTGTGTACCTTAATTATCTATTGTGTGAGTAAAGTATCCAACATATTTTTGCTATAATTTTATTTATTTGGTTCACCATAATCATAGTTGTTTATCTTGTAGCTCTGCTAGTGCCTATAAGATCTAGGGGTTTCCGGCTTATACCGTCTAAGTCGGTGGCGCAGCTCACTTTTATATTTTTTTCTTCTACCCTCTACGGCTGAGCTCGGGCATAATTTGCGTCATTTTTTTTTATTAAATGCTTTAGAAATACGTTGTGTTTAAGGTTTTAAATATTTGACAACAAAAAAAAATTAAAATACGTATATATTGGCGTTGTCAGGATATTATTTTCAAATATTATGTCATAATGTTTTTCCCACGTGCTTTTAGTAATTGATCGTTCTCTCCTCAGCTTCCAAATTAGTCCTTCGTCTTGAATTTCTTCGTGATGACCATTAATAACGTCCATAATCTCATTTTCACCTCCAAATTTCTTTCAGATCGGTGATTCACGCACTTGTCTCTATTTGATTGAGCTAGGGAAAGACACATATGCTTAATGTGTTGTACGAGGGGGTGTTTAACAATAGAAACCAGCGGGAGGGGTGCGACAATATGTAAAGTTATGTGTGTGCGAATAGTGCGTCCTCCCGTCCTGCGGGATTTCATCTATATATACTGAGTCATAGAATCTTATTTTTGTATCAGATTAAAAGACATTATAAATGATGAGTGCAACCCTCGGCGATACGATCCAATTTTATTCTCGTGCATTTTTTTCCTTTGTGTTTTAAGTGATTGGAACCACTGGAGGTCAATGTGAAAAAGTAATAAAAAAGTGGGGAACCAAGACTTTTATTAATTACATCAATTACGCTGACACAAGTTATCGGAAAATGATAAAAAGTTTTTTCCAAGTGGGAAATCACACGAATCATTTGTACCGTTATCAGATTCTAAGTTCATTCATTTGTGGGGCAGTATAGCTGTCTGAAAAATGTTGTTTTTCTTTTTATTTTTACATCACGAAAGGCTTCGTCATAAATTGCCTATAAATAAATCTGTTACCGATAGCATTCTCTCGCTAGAAAAAAAGGCCACAAAAGTTTTATAACGGAAAACGGCCGATACAAGTGATGAAAAATCACCCGTCTCTATAAGAGAGGATGAAAAAAAAACTTCTCCGGGTATATTGTACACTGCAAAAATAAAAAGTACTTTTCATGAGGGCTATTATGCTTACAGGAAAATTTTTCTGTGGTTCTAATTAGCTGAGCAGGATAAAGGACGGTTTGCATCCGAGAGGGTATTTGTTACAACTTCATTTAATAGTATATTATGTAACAAGTGTTATAAACGTCCCTTTAGTAACGAGTGTTTAATAAACGAGTGTCTAGAGGAGTTTATAAACTAGTAACATACTATACTTTTTCTACGAACTTTGACTTCCATCTGATATAATCTTTTGAATAGATGAGGCCGATACTTGACAAAAATCCATAATTGAACACTAAAGTCTTGTAGTGTTATACATTAGGTTAGTGTTCTAATGTAATCATTTTCTACTAAGAATATTGATACAAACAGATATAAAGTTTAAATAATCTCGAACAAATTCTAAAAATGACAGGTTCAACAATTGACAGACCTGTCAGACAGACTCACGACAGTATTTTAGGCGGTTCTCATGGCTTATTAAATCGCTGAAATCAAACGGTACCCAAAGCAATGTATTTAAAGAATTGAGTTGCCGTAGTTATGTGTTTAAAATCGCAAAAAGTCACAACTTGTGAAAAACTGTGACTAATCGATCATTTAGCGTGATACATACATGACAAACTGTGAAGTTCTGATTAAGGGAGAAAGAGTAGAACAAGTAAATAAATTTGTGTGCTTGGATTCAAAGTTCACGAGAGATGGAACGAATGACAGTGACATTGAGCGAAGGTTGTTGGCAGGAAAACAAATGAATTGGGCACTTCATAGCTTTATGAGCAGCCAGAAAGTGTCAAAAAAGGCACGTCTGGCTGTGCATAGAGGTGTGTTAGTTCCTACACTTTTGTATGGTAGTGAATGTTGGGTTTGGCAGAAGAAGCATGAAAATAGGATTAATGCTGCGGAGATGAGTAGTCTGAGAAGTATAGCCGGAGTGACTCGGTTGGATAAAGTAAAGAATAGTAAGATAAGAGAACGCTGTGGTGGATGGATGAAAGAAGATTGACAAAACAAATTTATAAGGCGAGTGTGAATGGACAAGTCGGTAAAGGTCGACCTTGGCGAACATATCTCAGAAAGGCCAGGTCAAGGGTACCACCATCAACCGACGAGCATGTGTGAGAGCACTGATAAAATTAGAGGAAGCGAAAGATGTGTGTAAGAACTGTATCAAGTGGAAGGAAGTGGTCTCTGCCTTCCCCCACGAGAAAGAGGCGTGACTATATATATTTTTGTATGTATACCCGTATGCCAAATGCCACATTAGTTATGTATGTAGAAAAAATAAAAACATCGACTTAATTGTAACAAAGAATCTTTTTTATAGTAGAACGAATTTTGCTGTGGTTTGTGGTCGTTTTCTTGATGTGACCATGGGTTACAATTAAAATATTTGGTTAATTCCACCTACACTTTCGTGAAATTTAAAAAACTACATTCAAAAACTTTTTGGATGGTCGTAATGCTTTTTATAATGATTCTTGATAATCTTAAATTCTTTTTTGATTGTCGTTACCTGTAGTGTCCGATAAAGATACCAAGAAACACTGACGATTTTTTTGGAAAGCTTGTTCATTTTTTATACGTATTTTCACCCCACCTTTATCCCTTTTAAAGAATGCAATGCTTGGCAAAAAATAAAAAAAAATGATTTTTTTTATTTATTTTTCAATAACTTCTTAAATAGCAAGAAACTTAAACAAATTTGTTACTGGTCCGTATGTATGGAAATAATTCATTTTTAGCTTTATTAGGTATTTGTTGAAAAAACTAAAGGTCGATATGTTCGGGACTCTGTCTCTCAATGTTTTTCCCGTTATTTTATTTCTGTTGTTCTAAGTATTCTATTTGATTCTGTTGTATCAGCTCACGTTTCTATTGAATATGTGAGAATTGGCCTTACACATGACCTATATATGCGTATTTTCCCGTCTAACCTCATATCTTTATTCCTCCAGATAACATCCCTTAATTATTCTGATACATAAGCTGCTTTATTAACCTGCTTTCGTACACTTTCTTTTAGGTCTTCGTAGCTGGATATTTCTATTCCCAGATATGCGAACTTAGAAACTTGTTTGATTATTTCTTCGTTAATTACGATTTAGCATCGTATGGGTTTTCTTGATTAGAGCATATGTCTTTCCAGTTCTTTTGTACGGAGTCGAGAGCTGGACACTAACAGAAGCCACGCTCAAACGTCTACAAGCTTTCGAGATGTGGTTTTACGGGAGAATGCTAAGAGTAAGTTGAGTGGAAAAAATCACAAACGAGGAGGTGCTTAGAAGAATGCATAAAGATACAAAAGTGGTCAATATTGTAAAACAACGAAAACTTGAATATTTCGGACATATCATAAGACACCCAGAAAAGTATGACGTTCTACATCTTATAATACAGGGTAAGATTAATAGTAAGAGACGTCCCGGCAGACGAAGAACTTCCTGGCTCAAAAATCTCAGACAGTAGTTTGGTCTCACCACTATACAACTTTTCCGAGCGGCTACAAACAAAATAATGATTGCAAACATGATAGCCAGAATGATCGCCAACGATCGTTATACGGTCATGGCACCTAGAAGAAGAAGAAGGGTTTCCTTGCTGCTACGAAAGATTTGGTCTTAGATGTTGATATCTGTATATTGTAGGTTTCCGCCGTTGTTTTAAAGGTATGCACCAAGCTCTGTAGGTTATCTTTATTATCCGAGATCATAATGGCGTCGTCTGCATAACAAAGAATTTTTATCTGTTTTCTAACGAGCCCGTATCCGCGTCCTACCTTTTTTGTTTCTTCTATAATTTTTTCCATTACTAAATTGACTAATAGTGGACTTAGGCTATCTCCCTATTTGACAATTGACAATTGTCAATTGTTTAAATTTACCATAGTTTGTGATTCATGTCTACAAATTTAAATAAATATCTTGTGAGTAAATTCCAATATACAAATAGTTTAAACTGGTCGTGACGCACACTGTATAATATTTAGACTTCGAGAGCTCCTACACACCTGCCATTATCCTTGCTTGTATTTCTGTTTCTATATTCGATTGTCTTGTAAAAAATACTGTTCCCAAATACGTAAACCTATCCACCTCCTCGAATTTGTATATTTTTTCTTCTTCTGTTGTTATTTTCAGATATTTTTTTATATTCTTTATCTGTTCTTAACATATATTTTGTCTTTTGTTGAAATATAAAAAAGGTTATACAAATACCAAATAAAATCGAACTGACTGTAAGAAGGTTGAGGATAACAAAGAATTTAAAATTACAAGGAAAAAGTTGGTACTATTTTAGAAAGATATTTTATCTACTATAGTCACGCCTTTTTCCCGTAGGGATAGGCAGAGACCACATCCTTTCACTTGCTACGGTTCTAACACACATCTTTTCCTTTCTCTACTTTTATCAGTGCTCTCATACATGCTCTTGACCTGGCCTTTCTTCAAAAAAATGTTGATCTGATCGAGGTCGACCCCTACCGACTTCTGTCCATTCACACTCGCCTTATAAATTTGTTACTTCAATCTTCCTTTATCCATCTTTACTACGTGTCCAAACCATCTGAGCATTCCTTTATCTATCTTTGTAACCACATCTTTTACACCACAGCGTTCTCTTATCTCACTATTTGTAAAAAATAACAATATCCTATTTGATTTCAAAAATACCTTTATCGTAAAACGTAGTCAAAACTATCAATCTATTATAAAATGCGTCTTTACCCTTCAGTCTCGTACCAAAGACTGCCAAACTACCTGCCGTATCCCGCACTTCTTTCTCATCGTCTTTCTATATAGGTACCCAGCAATTGTTATTTCAAGTTTCCTTCGTTTATGACTCCACCGATGGACCTTGCATACCGGGTTCATTCAAATATATCTTACATATTTTTTGTTTTTTCCAACCTTTATTTATTTAATCTAGTATTTTTTTAAATCTCTAGTGAAATAAATATTGAAAAATTCCCCAAAAGCTATTTATTGCATTATAAACCGTCAAACTTTACGTGAGTAAATGTAGTTTTTTTAAAGTTTTTATAGTGTGCGCACATCAGACACGGGATAATAAAGGACGTGTGACCGCATTTGTACGCCCCTCTCTCCGTCATAAAAGTTAGAAAAAGGCTTAGAGGAAGCGTCTGAAATTATTACATGATTTCCCCTGATACTTATCTTCTAGCGAATAAAAACTTTTTCTGTCCCCTGTCTCGGCTTCCAGTCGCGCTAAATATAAAATAGAAACGGAAATTTATTACGCTAGTACCACAAAAAATAAATATCAAAAATAAAACCGGCAAATACGGCGATGTTAAACAATTTTCGTTGAAATAAGAATTGGACGTTGCAAAATGCCAAAAATAGATTAAAAAAATTACAAAGTTTAAATCATACGAATGTAGTTTGATCTAAAGAACAACATACATACATATAGTCACGCCTTTTTTCCGTAGAGGTAGGCAGAGACCACTTTCTTCCGCTACGGTTCTTACACACATCTTTTGCTTCCTCTACTTTCATCAGTGCTCTCATGCATGCTCATCGGTTGTTGGTACTCTTGACCTGGCCCTTCTTCAAAACAATGTTGATTTGATCGAGACATGTTCGCCGAGGTCGACCTCTACCGACTTCCGTCCATTCACACTCGCCTAATAAATTTGTTTCGTCCATCTTCCTTCATCCATCCTTTCTACGTGTCCACACAATTTAAGCATTCCTTTATCTATCTTTGCAACCACATCTTATTTTACACCACAGCGCTCTCTTATCTCATTATTTTTTTCTTTATCCAAACGAGTCACTCCGGCTATACTTCTTAGACTACTCATCTCCGCAGTATTAATCCCATTTTCATGCTTCTTCTGCCAAACCCAACATTCACTACCATACATAAGTGTAGGAACCAACACTTATCTATGCACAGCCAGACGTGCCTTTTTTGATACCTTCTGGCTGCTCATAAAGCTATGCAGTGCCCCATTCATTTGTTTTCCTGCCAACACCCTTCGCTCAATGTTACTGTCATACTTTCCATCTCTCGTAAACTTTGAACCCAAGTACACAAATTCATTTACTTGTTTCACTCTTTCTCCCTCAATCGAACTTCACAGTTTGTCATGCTTTCTTCTCTTTTAAAAACTATTTACGTTTTGCTTACATTTATTTTTATTTCTTCGATTTTCAGGGTATCATGCATAACATTAACCATCGCCTGCAATTCCTCCAGATGACGCTAATATGACTTGATCATCGGCGTAAAAAAGGCATTTGACGATCAAATCATTCATTTTCAATCCATACGCATTCTATTTCAAATCTTTTAAACAATCGTCCATGTATAATTTAAACAGCCATGGCGAAGCCGCACGTCCCTGTCTCACACCCTTTTCGATGTTAAACCATTCCCTGCAAGTTCCGTTTATCCTGGCAAAAGCAGTGGAATCCTCGTAAAGTGATTTCAGTGCTCGTATTAAACTAGCTCTTTCCCCATACATAGACAATGTCGACCACATGGCTTTGGACCTCTATATTCCTTAACGACCGCATAATGATAGCTATTATTCTCAAAAGAAAAAGGCGAGTAGAAGACTATACTTTCTCAGAAATTTAATGCAATCTAAATATTGGGGTTTTTTCTTTAATACGTCCCCGCATTTTCAAAGTTTTTCATCAGTTCCTGTTGGTGTTACGTTAGGACGTTAGGTTAGGTTAGGCTAATAAAGGCAGTAAAAGTAAAAGTAAAACCTAACCTAAACTGACGTCCTAACCTAACACCAACAGAACCTGGTGAAGAACTTTGAAAATGCGGGGACGTATTAGAAAAGACCTCTACAACTGTTAACTTTTGTTTGTGTGTCGTTACGACTGGAAATCACTGGGACCCACTGGGAACTGGGATAATATCATTTACATCATGCATTAAATATTATTAATTTTTCAATTTTTTTTCGGTGTCCAAAGCCATGCGTCTCTTTATTATTACCTGGGATAGTACATACTAGCGGTAAAGAACGATAGAAAAAAATTTGAAGCACTTTCGAAGTGGAGCCGTGATTCGACAAATTTATCGATGTTGTTGTATCGTTAAATGTTATTGATGACGATTGGGGTGTTGGTTTAAAAGAATTATTGCATTATAATTAATAATCACCTTAATGGGACGCAGATTACTTTGAAAAGTAAAATCAGTGTCTTTATTTATTTTACGAGCCTACGCACAGCTCGTCTAACGTTTTCCTTAAATAAATATTCATTCAACCCTTAATATATTAACTAGTCGACGATCATATTGCAGCATCCTATAAGACACACCACGTCCCTCCGTTCATTTCGAAATATGTGAACTGTTATATCAACAATAAAAAAATGTATGGACTTTACTGTCGCATTCAAATAAGTGCTTACCATATCTTCACCGTTTGTAGATTATTTATTCAAACCACTAGCATCTTCGAGTGTCTAAATAACCAACGAAATGTATAGGCACGCGTCGACCGCAACCACTAAAATACGATGTAGAGATGGAAGAAACCAAACGAAAAATTTCGAGACCAGTAAAATCTTTAAATGTATAGTTGTAAATCTACAAAACAAAACTAAATATAATCGTTACGATATCTTCCCATTTAGGCATCAATTTTCATGTGTGCAAGGTTACAGCTGTTCTGGAATCATGTTTACCGGGAGACTGTTGGTTTTAATGTATTTAATATATATAATATAATATATATATATTTATTATCGTTAATAAAAATGATGATTGGTAGGTCATCAAAAAAATCAAACACTTATCAAATTTTTGATAACTGACAAAAGAGTTAACTGTTTATTAGTAGACACTAGTTTACAATTAAATATATTTTCTTGTTAACATTTTTTGATTCGGTCAAAAATAAAAGTATTTTACCATTCTCGTATATGACCTGAAAATTTCGATAGCTAAAGGTTGCATTTTAGATTTTAGACCATGCAGAACTTTTTAAGAAGGACGACCTTTTTTTCGTAAAATTAATAATAAAAAAGTTTCCCATATGCTGCGAACTAAAGTGGACTCACTGCACATATCGAATGATTTATGTTTATAGCTACTTTTCTTTCTATTGCGCGAGTTTTTCTACAAAGAACAGCTACCGAGAATAACGGTTTCCCTCTCCCTCTATACAGGTGATATGCGGTAGCAGCAGGAACAGCTCGCGGTAAAAGAGCTGCGGCTAACCGTCCGAAGCACGGGGGAAAATGTTAACAGGTTATAATACATGTGTCTAGGGGTACACGCGATCCATTTTCTCGTGTTCCACCACGAGGAAAGACGGCTAGAAAATAAAACAATAAGGAAGTTTTCGAAGGGAAATTTACACTCGGTAACAAATGACAATCGTTACGGTTGACGTTCCAACTGTTTATGAGATCGGAAATGGAGAAAGGAATGGAAAAAAATAAATAGGTGCGGAGACGCATCACGAAACAGTTAAAGAATGGACGCAGAGACTGTCAATTGTTTTTATTGCTGTGTAAATTGAAGGGAATATACGAGGCATGACAATAAAGATCTGGAATTCGTTACCTTAGAGATGCACTGATGCCACTTATGATATGTCATATAATTTTAACGTTTAAGGGTACTAATAAAACGAAAAAAAACCCTGTACAAGGGTCGCGGCAAATAATGACGGGTGACAAAAAAGAGCATCGCGTCAGTATATAATTCCTGGTTAAAGTTATTAAAAACCGCTATTAAACGTTGACACAGGTGTACTTATGTAGAAAAAAGCCCAGAATCTAAAAGAACCTTCCCAATACCAACAACATTGCTAGGCCAACTTTGATAGCAACAGGCAATATATTCCTTTTTTTTATCTTCTGGTTTCCACGAAAAGAAAATTCTGTTATTTTCAGAGAACATCGTGGGAACCATGGAAAAATAGCGAGGAATTTAGTTTTCCTCCTAAACTTTTGGAGACTGTAGGTATGTCTTGAGGAAAACTTCCGCTGGCAATAAGTTTCCAAGCTGGTTCGTTGAAAGAGCCCTGGAAGACAGATGTTTGTCTCTAGGGTAGCGATGATTAAACCAGTCAGGTCAATCTCGAAGAAGCTACCAACGGTGGAACGACCAAGGATATTTCTGTAGAGCATCGGCCATAAAAATATCTGTAAAAGAAAGACAGATCGCCAACACTTCTGCGGTATTCCCGATCGATTCAGCAGCTTGTGAGAGAGACATCACCGACAAGACGATCATATATCATAAGCAGCTGATGGGAAGCGAAATAGGTCTTACCTCGAAACAGAAAACCAAACTTTTTAGAGGCAATCTTATCAATAGACCTCACGTGGTTTTCGCAAGAAAAATTATTGCTGATAGTAGTACCTAGCATCGAAATTGATGATTTTATTCGTATAGTTACACCTGACATACACTAGTGAGTCTAAGCTGACTTGGGACTGTAAACAATCCCTGAGACAACTGGCAGCAAACAATCAGGTTACTCTGATGCGAGTTCCAGGTCACAAGGTAGTTAGAGGCAACGAAAAATCTGATTGCCTTGCCAAAGAAGGGGCAAATACACAATTTTCCGGCCAGAGCCCTTCTGTGAACTTTAACACTTGAAAGAAGAGGTTCGTCACTGGGAAACAGATGAAATGAAATCTCACTGGCATAAAGTGCCAGGACAAGGACAAGCGAAAAGTCAAGTAAGCCTTAGCTACCAGGTGGTTGCCAACGTTAGATAGCTGATAGGGCATTCGAAGAAGAAGATAGCTAAATTGTAATATTTTGAAAATGATGTAGCTTTATCGCACCATAAAAATGTGCGTAAGTTAAGTAAACATTTTTTATTTAATTAGAAATAGTGACAATTATTTCTGATAAAGGTTAGGTTTACATTATTTCCAATCCATAAAAAAATTGTTTGGTTTTTTTAATAATTTTTTACAGAGTGGACTAACAGTCTGGAAACGGACAATTATGTGAGAACATTTTGAACACTTGATTAAGTAATCATTAGGTTAAAAATGTAACGTTTAAATGTAGTTGAAATACCCTTACTTCGGAAAAACCCTTGAACCAAGTCCCTTCATCTCGATTTTGGGAGTCACAGTGTCCAATAATATGTCTTGGCATGACCATGTTGCTAACATCGCAAAGTCGGCAAGCCAGAGGGTAGGTTTTCTGTGGAAAGCCAGAAAATTTTTTACTCCCGATCAACTGTTGACGACGTACAAGGCTTAAATCCGACCTCTACTGGAGTATTGCTCGCACATTTGGGGTTCAGCACCAAGGCATTCTCTTCGTCTTCTAGATTCCATTCAGAAAAGAGCCATTCGCTTGATGAACAGCTTAACTCTCACAGATACCCTTCACCCTCTAGAACATAGAAGAAGAGTTGCAGACCAGTCATTGCTCTACAGATATTTCCATGGCAGATGCTCCAGAGAAATAAAAACTCTTGTACTACCATTGGCCACATTCGGCCGAAGAACTCGGCACGCTGATCAGTCTCACCCATTTACTCTCAAGATTGACACTACAAGGACCAATCTTCATAAAGAATCCTTCTTTTACAGGGCTGCTACGGAATCGAATAAGCTTCCAAAATCAGTTTTTCCAGAGAACTATGACCTGCAACTTTTAGAAAAAGCTTGTCCACAATCATTTCCTTTCTATAATCCCTTCTCCTTCTAATGGTCGCAGTGCGGGCCGTCCGCGGCCCACACGATAGGTCTACCCTTTTGCGACTATTTAAAAAAAAAAAAATAGTTTATATTAAAAAAATTATTAAGACAATAAGGCAATGCCACACTTCTGTTTTATTTATTTAAGACCTTCTAGACTACATAGAATCATAAGTGTTACATTTAGCCGAACTCTTATTGAAGAGGAGATTCCAATAATGACTAAATATACAGGGTGATGTATTTAAAAAACCAAAGTGACTTATAGTATCAGAGAAACGGCAAATCTGACAACATTGCAAATGTCAAATCTGGAATCTCCGTATCTCAAAATATGCTTATCCCAAATTTTGTACAATTCGGACAAGCAATTTACGAGATAATTGTCCGTTTCCCGATTTTTGGTCCACTCTATATAATATAAATTGTGGTTTATTAAAGTTTCAAGAAATATCGTCTTTCATTATGGAAAGTACGTAACCAGTACAAATTTCTATACTCTATGCATTCATCAGATCGATTTTCTGATTCGACCACCAAGTGAAGAAATTTGATAGCCCTGAAAGACTAATAAACGGTATTATTATTGTGTTATTCGATAACTTCGATTAAATAAGTTATTTTTTTAAAGTAATATTAATCTGATAACTATCAAGTGGATAAAGGAAAAAATATTTACAATAAAGTTTTTTAGAATTATTTTATGTTTTTTCGACCACTAGGTGAAGCAGTGATCCATAATAATCTCTAATAATGACTACTCCAGTAATAGTAAGTAGTAAAAATGAAATAAAAATAAAAACAAAAAAATACACTGCAAAAATAATTGATATTTTTTATCAGTTGGCAAAACTAGCACCGTAAAAGTTTGATTTTAACAATTAGATTTTTACACAAATACTTATTTTATCACCCTATATAAATGAAGTAAGTAGATTTAGTATTTTTAACAAAAGATTTTTCAGCTAAATTAAAAAATAATTTCGCCCCCGAGTAAAAAAAGCCGAATGACCATAAATAACAATCTAGGGTTGGTTTTTGGTAAATATCATATTGGAAGCATAACTCACCACGCCAGAAGGCCTTTTGTACCCTTTGTGGGGGTGCAGCAATGCAGAAAATATGTTGAAATGTATTCGTTTCCAAAAGGGCGAGCCAAGTGCGCAAATACACGATAATATTTATTGTAATGGGAGGAGGGGGTGTTCAATTTAAAACCAGTATCGCGACGGGGGTTGGTTTTTGCTAGAGCCGGATACTTTTTTTTGTCCACTTCCGGGGCAACGATACGCGCGCTTTTTATTTTCGGTTATCATTTACATGTTTTTGTAAAGTTGCGGTTTTTTAGTCGTTAGCGGGGACTTTGGGTTTGTTTTTATAGAAAATTCGCAACAAGTTACCTACCATTTTCAAAACAACGTTAATGCGCATGTCTGTTTCTGACTGATTTTAAACCAAATTTAGAAACAGTAAACACATACAGTCGTGAACAGCAAAACCGAATAATTTCATTATTTTAATTAATATGCATTTGGGATATTTGTTTGTGATGAGTGTTAGGAAAATGACGAACAATTCGAATTACTGTTAACTGTTTATTTATCAAAAAAAAAAAAATAACTTTGCAAGGGAGGCGATGCGCACCAGTGTCGGAATCCGTCGAGAGACTGTTTCCCGGTGTACGTCTATCTGTCCTTTTTATCTTCGTCTCCCCAAGTGCCTAAAGTCCAGTGTAAATAGGCGGTGTGTACCTCCGTCCGGTCAGGTCAACGGTTTGTAAAGGATGCGTAAATTGGTGGAAAGGAATTTAGAGTCATACAAATTTATATCGGTACGGCGAGTGTACGTAAGTAGATGAAAAGGAAAGGAGTTTATGGTCGTAAAGGTTAGGATCGTATACGTGCTTTACTGAGAAGGAAAAGATTTGGGATCAAAAAGGTTTTCAGTGAAATGAGTTGTCGGAATTTTAAGGATTTAAAAATGGAAAAGTTTTGTTTCGTCGTCTGTGCATAAAATGTCTGTATGGCCGCTACATGCATATTTTTATAAAAAATCCCAAAACACTTTAATTTTAAATTTTAAAATGACATCCCACTATGACAATATTTCATCCCCACATTTTACCCCCTTCGAGTGACAATTATGACACTATAATATTTGTGATACATCATTTAAAATGTTAAAATTAAATTTTTCGATATTTTAATTTATGATTTTTTCGTTTTCGTTAAATCTTCAAAGGTTTTTTTTTATTTTGATTTGTTTATAGAGTCGTGTACCTGTTGTTCCTCGTCAAGAAGATTGATCGAAACAAAATATTATGCGTCTGTGAGAATTTGTCACTTCAAAACTAACATGTCTCGCGTATCTGACATGTTTTTTTCGTGTCGCTTGTGTTTTTGTTGGAAAAAATCAGTCGTGTCAAATTTCCGAATAAACTTTTGTCGTCTGTCGCCACAGTTTATCGAAATAATTGCAGTGTCAAATCACACTATGTGTTTCTTTTAAATACTATTTGTAAAGATATTTAAAAAATATATCGTCTCAAAGCTGTAGAATCGACTGCACATACATACATACATATAGTCACGCCTTTTTCTCGTAGGGGTAGGCTGATACCAATTTTCCCACTTGTTACGGTTCTTACGCACATTTTTTGCTTCCTCTACTTTTATCAGTGCTCTCATAAATGCTCGTCGCTTGTTGGTACTCTTGTCCTGGCCTTTCTTCAAAACAATATTGATCTGATCGAGATATGTTCGCCTAAGTCGACCTCTAACGAGTTGCCCATTCACACTCTCTTTATAAATATGTTTCGTCATGTTAAGCTCTTTTTCTTAAGGAAGATGTCGTTTTTAATAAAGTCGTTACTACTGAACCATAACAACTGCTTCTCAGGGTTGTGAATTCTTGATTGAATTACTTTTGTCTTTCTTACATTCACTTTTATCCCTTTTCGATTTTCAGGAGACATCATGCATAATATTAACCATCACCGGCAACTCCTTCTTATAGTTTGCTACTTTGATTCCTAACCTTTTATTTAGCACGTTGTTATCATTTTATTGGTATTTTTTAGTACTATCACAAAGAAAACAAAACAATCGCTTTCCACGCCCACTATCGTGGAATATTTTATCCATGGTTTGGACAGACGAATGCACAATATAAAATAAAAGAGATAACTTAAGATTCTCAGTAAAGATCTTATTAAACATATTTCTTCTTAAATTGGTTCTCCTCCCCTGTTCAATACTGTTTATTAAATTAATCGTTGGACTGAGACGCCCACATAATATTTTTCATTTTTAAATTTTAATTAAACGTCAGCGTCGCACCAACTTAATTTCGGAATTAGAGGTTCTATAAATCAAGAAAGAAAGTAACGAACGTTTCATTTAATTTTCGGAAGATGGAAAAATCACATAAAATATTAAGAGGAATTTATCCTGACTATTATTAGGGGACTATACCAAAATGTTTATCAACTCTACTGAGACAAAGATTTTCACGTTGAAATTTGTCGATCCACTTAAATAGTTTAATTGAAACTTGACTCGTTAAAACGCAAATTAAACGGGCTGCTAGAAAAATAAATTGTTCGTTTGGCCGCTCAAACAGAGTGACCCTGCTGTGGGTACCTGGGCACCAAGTGGTGGAGAGAAACGAGAAAGCCGACACCCTTGCAAAACAATGGGCCAAATCTGCGTTCACTCGACCAGAATCGGTCTTTGGAGTCACTGCAAGTGCCACCAAAACAATTATTTCGGACTGGGCGGAGAGGAAAATACTCACGTACTGGTCCGTAGGGTTGACTCACTCAAAGGCGTTCTTACCTAAACCCTCGAGAAACACAACTAAGCAGATTCTAGAATGGAGCAGAAATGATCTGCGAATTCTAGCGGGACTGCATACATGACACTGTCGTCTAAGAAACCACCTCGGAAGAATAGGTCTGAATTAAGAAACAGACTGTCGGTTTTGCTGCGTGAAAGACGAAACTGCTAAACATATACTATGTTTATGCCCCGGCCTGGGAAGAATAAGGTTCAACATATTTGGTTATACCATCCTTTTCAAGCAAATCTCACCCCATACAACCATAAACTTTGTGAGAAGGGCTGGATTGTGCGGTGAACTGTAACCTCTAAGGGTGAGCCATAATAGACCTACTAAAGGTCGACCTACGCCCCTCTCACATGATACCTAAACCTAACCTTGTACATTCGTGAGAAGGGCTGGATTGTGCGGTCAACTGTAACCTCTAAGGGTGAGCCACAATAGACCTACTAAAGGTCGACCTACGCCCCACTCACATGATACCTAAACCTAACATTGTACATTTTAAAATTGATTTTTTTCCACATTTGTATAAAAAAAGGTCACAACCCTTTACGAATGATTCTGTGATAAGACTAGATCAAGAATCATAAAATATTAGTTCTTTACTGGTTGGTGTTCAACAGCACTTGAGATCAGTATCCCGCTTATTTTTAAGTATCTCATTATTGTATGGGAGATTAAATTAGATTTAAACAAGGACAACTCACTATCTTCCATATTAATAGATATATTTTTAAAAAATCTATCAACCAACTCAAAGTCGTCACTTTAAAACCCACTTAAAAACAAGATGTGTATCTTTTAGTATTACAAATATTTTAAAAGACACAATCTCGACATTTAAGAATATCTTACAACTCTAACTTTAGCCGAACACGCATTTAAAAACAACAAAATGGATAAATGTTATTTTTTATTATCTCTATCCTTTTTTTTCTTTTTTTTTTTCGAAGAGTCATTAGGGTGTTTAAATTATTCACGTCGGCACGCGATGAGTAAGACCACCCAAACGTTTTTATGACATTGTTCAATTCTTCTTATACTCGCGTATATGTAATTTTTTGTATCGGAACATCAATAAGGTGAATCGATCGATGTACCTACAGAGTGAAAAAAAAATTAAATAAGATTCGCATTTATTTTTTTAAATAAATTTTATTTTGCCTGCAGTCAATTTGAAAAATCCGTTGCAAATTAATTCTCACTAGAAATAATCATCTTTTATTTAACTGATGTAAAAGAATTGCTGCTCCCAATTCTACCATTATAAAACTGTAACAGCAGTGTGTCATTACATAAATGAAATTTACAATAAAAAGGTCGATGTGTCCCTGATTCCAAGTCACCTATTTTTGGAATTTTTTTGGGTCTGTAAGTATATCATGCAAAAACTACTGCATATATTTTAATAATAATAAAACTTTTTCTTGTAAGCTTTAAATTACACTTAAAAACTGTGCCACGTTTTTTTTGTTCTCTAAAGAGTACTCTGCTAGCGGTTTCTCTACTGGCAAATTATGCCCGAGCTCAGCCGTAGAGGGTAGAAGAAAAAAATATAAAAGTGAGCCGCGCCACCGACTTAGACGGTACAAGCCGGAAACCCCTAGGTCTTATAGGCGCTAGCAGAGCCACAAGATAAACAACTAGATTATGGTGAACCAAATAAATAAAATTATAGCAAAAATATGTTGGATACTTTACTCCTACAATAAATCAAAGTACACAGCTCAATAGCAACATTATAACAAATATAGTCAAAATTAACAGCTATGGTAAAATTTTCTTGCTAAAACAAACCAAAAATTTAAAATTTACAACTTTATAAAATAACCAGAACAAAAGTAAGAGTAACAGACTTTACCAAGTTACAAAAAAAAAAGGTAAAACTAGTATAAATTAACTCATTAATAACACTAATTCAAACATTTACATAAAGGCTGATAATTCACTCATTTTAACCATTTACATAAAGATTTTCACTGCCAAAACAATCGAGTTTATATAAAAATATTTTTACAATGGTTGTCCTTTAAAATATCAAGATTGTAGGATATTTACAAATAAGTAGGAAGAAAATATATTTTTACTTGGACATAAAGAATTATTGAGAAGGTTATTTTAATCCAAGTTTAGTTTTGGCATATTATCTAATGCAATAAATGTTTTCCAACAATGTACTATATTAATAAACTAAAACACAACTTAATCGTGGTGTCAAAATAAGTTCCCAACAATGTACTATATTAATAAACTAAAACAAAACTTAATAGTGGAGTCAAAATAAGTCACGGCGTTATATATTTAAAAATAAATCACTTATAACCTTTGGGTATACGAATTCACAAAGTACTATATTGATAAACTAAAACAAAACTTACTCGTGGTG
Source organism: Agelastica alni (assembly GCA_950111635.1). NCBI lineage: Eukaryota > Metazoa > Arthropoda > Insecta > Coleoptera > Chrysomelidae > Agelastica > Agelastica alni. The sequence goes on along the minus strand of OX467712.1, from coordinate 6,291,166 downwards.
TCAAAATGAGACACGGCGTTATATATTTAAAAATAAATCACTGATAACCTTTGGGTATACGAATTCACATGTACTCCTGTGGCCTACTCCTGTGGCCTACTCCTGGGGCCGGTTTGATTATGGGGTGGCACCCTGCTAATTAACAATGGCTTCCCTTAAATAAATCCCGCTAACGGCTATTTAACTCGACACCAAAAAAAATCCAAAATATCCACAACAAAGGCAAGACAAAATGGTCAAGTTAAAAATTAAATGGTTTTTCTTCAAAATCAAATTAAGATGGCCCAAATACAGCCAGATATGAAAGAAATCCCATAGAGGTTCTGCACACGTGCTAATAACACACCGTCCCAACAACTTTCACCAACACCCGACTTCGAAGAAGCTCCCCAAACGACTGACACTCCTAGGCCGGAAATCAAGAAATGACACGAAATAAACGTCAACCCACAATCTTCTCAAGTCCGTGCTCCACAATCGCCTCGTCCGCGCTGATAGCCAGCCCCGTCCACACAGAAATGCAAACCAAACAATCGAATCCTACCCCTACAAGGTATGCAACAGTATCTACAACGAATGATATATTTGAGTTACAACACAGTACGGTATGCAACCCTACTTACGAGTAACTAAAGAATACGAAACTCATCAGAGACACAATTAATAATGGAACTTGTAGAAGGAAAAAAATAGGCACGTAACAACTGGTATACATTTTATTTCGCTAAGATGATGAGAACTATAGATATACGAGGATAGTTTACGAATTGTCCTAAGATAGTGGGCGTTGAATGACAAATGCAAATAAAGTGTCAGGCAAAAGCTTGTATAACAGTGTGTGCCAATTAGCATCAGCGCATTAGTTCGTTAAATATAAATTTTGTTTTCATTGAGGTGTCCGTGATTTTATAAAAATGGACAAAATTAAAAAAAAAGAGGTGCGATAAAGTGCCACTGTAAAAAGAGGTTATCACTGCGGGAAATGTATAAGGATATGGTAGAAGTATTGGTATCTCTGCCCTTTCGTACCAAGTAATCAAGAACTGGTCACGAGATTTCAAACTGGAAGAAAGTCCTGAAAATGTGAATTTAGATCATGACATGGTATTGAGTGACAAAATAATTGCAATAAAAGCTATAGCAGAGTTATGTAGGTTTTCTGTTGGAAGCGTTGAACAAATTTTACATCATAAATTGGGTCTAAAAAAACTCTCTGTACGTGGGGTTCCACGAATGCTGACGGCAGACCAGAAGCGTGTTCGCTAGATTGCAGCGGAGACAACTTTGGAGATCGTTGTCCCATTAGCTGGTAAGATCATGGCTACAGTTTTTTGGGTTTTTGCAGGTGTTATTTTCGTGGATTATTTACCGCGTGGGCGCACCATAACAGATGAATATCCTACGAATTTAATACCAAAAGTACGCGAAGCGATCAGAAAAAAGATAAGAGGAAAATTTAGTCGAGGTGTGCTCTTCCACCAGGACAACGCTCCATTTCACAAAAGTTGTGTTGCAATGACTGCCACTCACAACCCCCCTATTCTTCAGATTTGGCTCCCAGCGACTACCATCTATTCCCAAAATTAAAAAAACTTCGTGGAATCCGCTTTGCTGATGATAACGAAGTGATGTTGCCGGTAGATGAATGGCTGAAAACTCTAAAGTTCTGAATTTTTTTTAAAAGGGTTTGAAACACTTCCACACCGAAATACCAAGTGTTAAAACGTTGCAGGTTGAAAAATAAATTAGTTTCATTATTCTCATGTGTTTGCTTCTATGTTAGGGACAACAATTCGTGATCTATCCTTATAAAACAATAAAACTATATTATTTCATAACCAAGTGCAACTCATCTTAATTACTTTCAAAATATGTGGATTTTTATGTTTTGATTTTTATTAGATCTTTACTTATAAAAGGCTAGGTTATAACTTAATGTCGAAGGATTTGACAGTGGTTTCAAATTAATGAATTGTGATTTTGGAAGTTTGTTTAAAGTATTTTGTAGATAATTTTGTATCAAAAAATGCGCGTCTTTATTTTGGTAGCAGTCAATTATTATTTATTGCAAAAACGTCAATGATTTGTATCGATTGGTTAAGTTTGAAAATAATATGGCATTAGGTTTGATTCACCTTGTATGAGATTCTCTTTAAGGATACTGACAGGCCAATGAAAAGTCAATTTTATCAGACAATAGACGCTAGTTTGACCTTAGTTAATAGAGATGAAGGGATGTCTCATAAATCAATATAAAAACTCGTAACATAATAGTATTCCTGCAGTGGCGTAGAAGTGAAAATTTGACCAAGTTAACAAAAACAAAATACCAATTGGTAATAAGATTTATAAAAGTACTGGTTTTGAGACAGTTAAGGCAACAAAAGTTAAAAAAGCGTCAGTTGCTCGACATTCTGGTAGGTGGGGACGCAAGTAACAGCTCTGAATGGGAATGCCTTGTGGTCTGATGTAATAGTTATTTCGGCTGGAACTCTCTATTGTCTCAGTCGTTGAAACTATCTAGGAAATTTTAACGGAAATTTTTTATTACTTTATGAAAAAACCTAAAAACCCAAAAAAAAAACGGTTAAAACCCAAATGCTAGTGCTGAAGTAACCGTCAACACCCTAGAAAGAGTGAGAAAAATAACATATCTAGGCTTCGTACTCAATCGGTTAAAATAAAGGCTAGAATAAAAAAGGCGAGAGCAATATTTAATAACATGTGTAATGTTTTATGGTGTGGAAACGTGGACGCTAACAGTAACAAAACAAAGGAGAGTGAAGGCCTTTAAAATGCTGGGAATTTCTTGAAAAAGCCATTCTACCAACAACGAGGTCTTAAACCTTATGGAGAAACAAACAGAAAAAATGACTACTGTCAAATAAAGAAAAGCAAGTTACTTACATAATGAAAGGCGACAAATACAGAACGCTACAACTCATATTTGAAGGAAAAATAGACGGAAAAAGGGGACCAGGCAAAAGAATGAATTCATGGCTAACAAACTTGCGACAATGGACAAATATGACTTTAATTGATATGTTCCGAGCTGACGTAGGTAAAGTTAAATGGGCTAGCGTGATCGCCAACGTCCTGAGAAAAAAAATTTGAAAATTTCGCTAAGATTTGAGTCCTTGATATCCTGAACGAACTTAAGTAGCCAAAGTCACCAATCATCTCAAATATTTATGTATATTTTTTAACGTTTAACTCGTTACCAAGATACCACTGCAAAGAAACACCAAAAACCTATATGGCAATGTCCAGAGTGTTTCTGGGCTATTACCAGACACTGCAAGCTTATACATAGATAGTTTAAAAGACGTAGATAAATGCTGATCCCTACACTTATGTATGGAAATGAATGTTGGGTTTGGCAAAAGGAGCATCAAAGTAAGTCAATGCTGCGCATATGGATAGACAAAAAAGTAAAGCTGGAATGACTCTGATGGATAAAGTGAAGAATAGTTTGTATTGAAAAATGTCCTTTTGGTATACATAAATTTTTACCACTTTGTATTGAAGGTTTATTTTAGTTTTTAAGATTGTCAAAAAAATAATATATAACAATTTTAGACAAATTGCCATAGTAGTTAGATTGTAGGGTGGTCGTGAAGGCTATGCAGCCTGTCAAGCACCTCGACATATCAGAACTTTCGTGCAAAGCCATAGTAGTTAAAAAAACAGTAAAATCGTTTAAAGAAATCATTTGCTTTTTATATATTTTATCTTTAGTACCATTTTGAGCCTTTGACTCGTATGAATTCACCTGTTAGGTGCCTTGTACGCTACAGTGTGATAAGAGAACGCTGTGGTGTGGATTAAGATGTGGTAACAAAGATAAATAGAGGAATGCATACATGGTTTTGACACCGGACACGTTAAGAGGATGGACAAAAGAAGATTGACGGAACAGATTTATAAAGCGGGCGTAAATGGACAAGTTGGTAAAGATCGACCTCGGCGAAAGTATCAGATCGAAATTGTTTTGAAGAAAGGCCAGGTCAAGAGTACTAACAACCGACAAGCATGTATAAAAGCACTGATGAAAGTAGAGGAAGCGAAAGACGTACGTAAGAACTGTAGGAAGAGAAAAGAAGTGATCTCTGCCGAACACTACGGGCAATAGGCGTGACTTTATGTATGTATGTATGTACTGCAAGCTACGAAAGCATCTTCGTAACATGAAGTGGCACCACTATATGCAGAGATTTCGAACAAAAAGACTGCGATTTTTCTGCTTTCATGTCAATCAGAGAGAATCTATTAGAGAAAAATGCCCATTTCTGGCTAACCTGTAACTCCCCTAAGCAATATATCTTTCTTAGAAAACCTAGGAGTGAGGATGTACAAGGTGTTGTGGCGCCACGTTTTTCCTAATTTAAAATTCAAATTTTGTTTGTGGTTTAGTAACTTAAGCTTTCTAAGTGTGTCTTGTTAGACAAATATTCGGATAGGTCGTCTTGGAGCAAATTAATTAAATTAAATAAGACTTAGGTTTTTCTCTACCAAATTAATAGTACGCTTTCAAATGCTATATATAAAAGAATATCTGCACTAAAGCTCGCCGGAAAATTTATTGCCCATGATATTAAAAAAGAGTTTATTAAAAAACACGTCGTGGGCCAAAAACAACAACCCCGAGCACGGAGACCGCTCATAAAACGACAGAATTTTTGTGTCGCCATAAAATATACGCCGTTTGTGGATAATTTGATAAAAATTAAAGTTGGCAGCTCGCATGACGTTTAGTAGCTGCAATTTTACGTCGGGAAGCTGTAAATAACTCACTCGAAAAGTTCGTGTGCGTTTGGAAAATTAACTGCGATAAAAAAAAATTATAAAAGTGGTTACGAAAAATTATGTATCTACTTTGATACAAATTTAACGTTTTATTTTTCAGGGCTATGTTCTATAAATTAACCACCCTTTATCATATTTATTATTAAATGCTGTGCAAAGTACAGTAAAATATAGGGAAAACATAAAAAAATATTTGTTTTTAAATGGGATACATACAAACATATAGTCACGCCTTTTCCCGTAGGGGTAGGCATAGACCACTTCCTTCCACTTCCGCTACGGTTCTTACACACATCTTTTGCTTCCTCTACTTTCATCAGTACTCTCAAGCATACTCGTCCATTGTTGGTACTCTTGACAGCTGGCCTTTCTTCAAAACAATGTTGATCTGATCGATATATGATCGCCAAGATCGACCTCTACCGACTTGTCTTTTCACACTCGCCTTATAAATTTGTTTCGTCAATCTTTTTTCATCCATCTTTTCTACGTGTCCAAACCATCTAAGCATTTCTTTATTTATCTTTGTAACCACTTCTTTTTTTACACTCAGCGTTCTCATATCTCACTATTTTTTACTTTATCCAACCTAATCACTCCGGCTATACAATTCTCAGACTGATAGAATGTATAATTAATTATGACGAATTTACTTTGACATTATCAATACTCTAAAAACGGAGTTCCTTCAGCACTCATTTTTATTTTTAAAGTAAGAAATAATCGCAAGGATCCAGGTTTAGTAAGTAAGTATACTTCGGAAGGACAGTCAACTGATTTTTGGCATACCTAGACAAATTTACAAAGCTGAGTGTAAGGGTGCATTGTCGTGGTGCAAGGACCATGAGTTGTCTTGCCATAACTCTGGTCTCTTTTTGTGCATTTTTTTATAAAACCGTTACAAAATTCAGTGATAGGATCTACACATAATGAACTGTTTTATTACGAGGCAAGAATTCAAAATTACTGTGTTGCGAACGAAAGATTTTAAGAAGAATTTTTGGACCACTATTCAACCCGGAGACGCAGAGATATTGCATGAGAACCAATCGCGAACTAAATCAACTCTACCAAGACCCGGATATTGTACGTGAGATAAAATCTCGAAGGTTACGTTGGGCTGGACATGTACAAAGACAGCCAGATGAACGTTTAGTAAAACTAGTGTGGCAAAGCAACCCGCAAACAAAAAGGCCGCTCGAAACACCACGGCTAAGATGGCGCGACAACATCAAAAGCGACCCTGAAGCCATGGGTATGAAATGGATACCCAACTAATGACCAACCAAGAGGAATTGAGGCAAAAAGTCCGGTCAGTCAAAACCCACCAAAGGTTGTAGTGCTATGGAGTAGTAGTAGTAGTAGTAATTCAAAATGCATAATTCCATTTAAAATATAATAAAACTGAGGGCATTTTAAGACTGACGTGCTTTCTTGGGGTAAGAATCATTTGTCAGTCCATTGTAATTGTTAAAATTTTGTCACAGTTTCATAACAATAAACACAGCTCTTGGTTCTCGATATGATCCTTTTTATGAATGTTTCATCGTCATTGATTTGTTCAAGAAGTTGTCGACAAACGTCTACTCAAACTTTTCTTACTGTTATTCGATGTCATCAATTGACTATTACATTTTGCTGCATCTTGATGCCTTCATGGCTTGACCTAGTTGACATGCTCACATCTTCTCTGACAGTCAATTTGATCGCACCACTTTGTTCATTTTCTAAACCTGGCGGTCATTAGTTGAAATGGTAGACCTTCCTGGTGAAGGATCATCTTCAACAAGATATTAACATTCCAAGAACATGTAGTTACAAAAGTGATTATACTGTCACCCGCAGTAATTCGAAATGTTTAGTTATTTTCCGAATAAACCTCGTAGAACAAAATACATTTTAAAACGATCAAAGTTTCGTTTTGGTCGGGTATGCTTTGTAAAAGGCTGTTCAACAGCGAGCTAGCTAACATATTTGTGCAAAAAAAAACTCGCTTCAAAAAGGAAACCAACCCCAATTCACCAATAAACATATTCAAAAGATACTTCCCATTATAGCTCTCTACCTTACCGGCAAAATTACTTATTTACGAGTTAATAGGGATTCTTTTCAATTTTCCCACAGTTTCTTTTCCTTCGGCTGGCGGCGGCATTACAAATTGCGTCCCTTAAGTGGGCACGCAACATTCAACCGCCCCCCTACTGGCACCGAGTGAGTTGCCCAGACGACGACTAACCTCTTAAAATATGCATCGACCCTAGCGGCAGCGCTGGGCACTAGTTTTCTACGAAGTAACGCTCACAACTCGAAAATCTTCTATTTTCTTTTCCAATTTTTTACTTCACTTTTTATTGTTTTTTTTAATGGATCATTTCACAAATCACCATAATACAATACAATATAATGGAAGTTTAGTTTTAAATAATTACAAAAAACATTTATCCACATACTTGTCTTAATAAACAGACTTTATAATATAATTGCCAAATACCACTCACTGACTCAATGTATCTCATTAACGATAAAGCCCAGGAAGGTGAAACTCTGCATGGTTTTCTATATACAGGTTCTTACAGACGTCTTTCGTTTCTTCTATTTTCATTAGAGCTTTCATACATACATACATATAGTCACGCCTTTTTCCTGTAGGGTTAGGCAGAGACCACTTCCTTCCACTTGTTACGGTTCTTATACATATCTTTTACTTCCTCTACTTTTATCAGTGCTCTAAAACATGATCGTTGATTGTTGGTGATCTTGACCTGGCTTTTCTTCTAAACAATTTTGATCTGATCGATATATGTTCGCCGAGGTCGACCTCTACCGACTTGTCTATTCACACTCGCCTTTTAAATTTGTTTTTTTTATTTTTTACATAAAACATGCTAATAAGCAAAGGAGTTCATAATCAAGTTGCTAGTGTTTACGTCAACGAAACATAAGTAGAGTCTTAAGTGCGAGCTACCTTGGTTGCAGGATAAACGAGGAGTGGGATCCATCAGTTGAATTCAAAATACGTATTGAGTGTGCCCGGGCAACATTTATTCGCATAAAAAAACTTTTTACCAGTCACGATCTATCGATTGCCCTGCGAATGAGGATGATTAGAGCATATGTCTTTCTAGTTTTTTTGTATGGAGTCGAGAGCTGGACACTAACAGAAGCCACGCTCAAACGTCTACAAGCATTAGAGATGTGGTTGTACATGAGGATGCTAAGACTAAGTTGGGTGGAAAAGATCACAAACGAGGAGGTACTTAGAAGAATGCATAAAGATACAAAAGTGGTCAATATTGTAAAACAACGAAAACTTGAATATTTCGGACATATCATAAGACACCCAGAAAAGTATGACGTTCTACATCTTATAATACAGGGTAAGATTAATAGTAAGAGACGTCCCGGCAGACGAAGAACTTCCTGGCTCAAAAATCTCAGACAGTAGTTTGGTCTCACCACTATACAACTTTTCCGAGCGGCTACAAACAAAATAATGATTGCAAACATGATAGCCAGAATGATCGCCAACGATCGTTAAACGGTCATGGCACCTAGAAGAAGAAGACAAAAGATCTGATAGTTCAAGGTGCTTGAGAGGCTGCATAGCCTTCATGATCGCTTCAAAATCTACAATCTACTAAACTATCTAAGACCATTTTAAATCATGACAACTACACATACGCTATTCACATGCCCTGAGTATGGAAGAATAAAACTCGGAAAAAAATAACTCACAACCAATCATGAAACTTAAAGAAGAAATCTCAGGTGGATCTGAATTACCATACATCCAAATACAATATGGCCAAATGGGATATCTCTCCAATAGGTCATGATATATATACATAAAGGTTAAAACAAGATATGCCCCATATACTTGCTTGCCTTAAACTTAATGCTTTTTGTTACAACGAAGACCTCATTGCTATCATCAAAAATGCGATCAGAACAGTAGAATATTTGATGCTTGGTCATCAACTAACTATTTTATTATCTTTGTAATTTTTTATATCAAAAGTTTTATTTTACAGCTTATTTTTTACTTCTACTTCTTCTCTTCGTATGGGTGGTTATGGTCCACCAGTTTCTGCATCTAAGTTTCTTAAGATCTTCCAATACATAATCTTTCCACCTTTTCTCTCTGTCTCGTTTCGCAGCGTTTTTATTCAGTTATCCTTCTCGCTGATCTTTCTAACTTCATTCTTTGTGTATGGCCCAGCTATCTGATTCTTTGGGATTTTACAAACCTAACTATATCTTCTTCATGGGTTAACGCATTTAGTTCATGGTTCATTCTTGATCTCCATGATCCATCTGCTTCTTATATTTTACTATTGGATAATATAATTAAAAACGATTATCCCTAATAAAATAAAACTGATTTCTTGCCCTATTGTGACTGGGTCGTGTTTTTTACTCCCTGTCCTATGTATGGTACTTACAGAACTTTTATATTAGTATTGTCCCTCTATACCACGTAATATGCCACTCACAGTTACATTTAAGCAGAAAACCTTCATCTGTTGCTTTATCTTGATGGTGAGGTAATCTAACAACCCAATGAGTCTGAGTATTATTGATGGCACATATTATGGTGGAAGTGTAATGGGCATATAAATGCCTATTTTAAGCTTCTCATCCTTTAAAACACTCATTATCTTTCATATATGTAGATAAATCTTTCCATCTGTACCTCGCCATCCTCTGAGAGCCTTGAAAAAGATCTTTTTTTTTTACTTATTACAGATTATCAAATAATTGTATGTAAATTACTAGACTGTATATTATCACTTGTACCGAAGCACGGATAATCTGCTGTTACCCTCTTATAATTTGTTTACCGAGATCAGGTCGATTACTTCTAAAGCCTGCCGCTTCAAGAATCGTGACTACATTTTTAAGCGCATAAAATTACTGAATTACGAAATTAATAAAAAATGTTAGTTCAATATCTTTCAATCAAAATTACATTCCACAAATTTCTCATAAGATACTCATAAACGAAACACCCATAGAACAAATATTATACTTTAATTTCTTGGGATGTGACATAGGCTACGAAAATGACAAAGATATTACAAACTACATAAATTCCAAATGATGTGTGGCACCATACAAAGAACACTACAAAACAAGACAAGTAAAGAAACAAAAATGAAATTCTATAAAGTGATGACAACACCTGTATTAACATACGGAAGCGAAACCTGGGCACTCCGAAAACAAGATAGACAACGAATACAGTCTGCCGAAATGAAATTTCTAAGAAGGGCAAAAGGTTGTACACTGAGGGACCATATAAGAAATGAAGATATAAGGTGCCACGCCTTTTTTTTGGTTCTCTAAAGAGTACTCTGCTAGTGGTCTCTCTACTGGCAAATTATGCCCGAGCTCAGGCGTAGAGGGTAGAAGAAAAAAAATCTAAAAGTGAGCCGCGCCACCGACTTAAGACGGTACAAGCCGGAAACCCCTAGGTCTTGTAGGCACCAGCAGAGCCACGCGAAAAACAACAAACAATTATGGTGAACTAGATAAATAAAACTATATTTAAAATTACTGCAATATATTAATTAAGTAAAAATGATGTTCTGATTTTTTACAATAAATTATGTATTTTCGTAAAGTGGTTTAAACGAATTTAATACACTTTTCTAAAAATGATATTTAAATTAATTATAACAATCTTCCAGACAGTAATAAAAACCTAATGAGGTACAAAAAAAAATTAAAATAAAAAAACAACAAAAAGAAAATGTTCACAATATTTAAAATTTCTAAAATAATTGGTTTTATATAGAATTCCTGATAGCAAAAGATTAACACAAAAAAAAAGGAATACAAAATAAATGGACTTGCAACAAGAATAATATTTTAAAACCCTCACAATAACCACATAAATTATATTCGGTAATATATAAATTCAGATTCAACTTGGAGCCGGTACAAATTTAACGAAAAAATAATTTGTTACTTTTATTGAAAACTTCATTGAGACGTCACTGGGAGCAGGTACAAATTTAATGAAAATAACTTATTACTTTTAAATTATTGAAAACACTTAGATCAAGCACATAATAACTGATAAGTTGATAAAATTAAATTCAATACCATGTAACCAATTGAAAACTTCACTGAGACGTTACGGTAACATCGATGATCCAAGAACCGAAACACCAAGTAGTATTATCATAATAATTTCTGCTAAAATTACCAGGCAAGTCTTTATAACACTGAAATTTATCGTCGATGTGGATGGAACGGCACGTGGTACTTCACGATGGCTTCACTTCATCAAATCCCACACGTGGTGATTTTAACTCGACCCCAATAACCAAAATTATCCACCACATAGGCACGACAGAATGGTCAAGTTAAAAATTAAATGGTTTATCTTCCTAATCCAATTAAGATGGCCCAAATACAGCCAGATATGAAAAAAAAACCGTAGAAGTTCCGCTCACGTGTTAATATCAAATCCTTCCAAAAACTCTCAACCGACTTCCACCACTGACACCAAACGACTGATGATCACTCCTCGCTCCCAGACCGGATATCAGAAAATCACCCGGGACACGCGTCAGCCAACCTTTGCACGTCTAAGTTCCTAGTTCATAATCGCATTCGTCCGCATTAATTGCCAGCCCATTCCCACAGAAAAGCAAACCAACAATAATATTTCTTACAACACACGACAATCGAGGCCAATAATCAAGGCGAAGTCTAATAACAGAGGCAAAAATGTCACAGCTATTAATAATCGAATTCTATTACTACTAGATAGGCAACACTATATACAACGAACCAAATGCAGTATGCAAAGCTAATTACGAACGCCAGACTATCATAATAATGAAACGGCAGATGGGAAAAAAAAATAGGCACGTGACAAAGGGCCGAATTGAACATATTTTCAATGAACGACAGAATACACCAAAACTCATTAAAATAAAGACAACACATTGAAAGAATGAACAAAGACAGATTGGTCAAACAAGAGTGGTAAACTACAGACCACGAGGAAGAAGAGATATTGGTAGACCCAGAAGAAGATGGCTAGAATGAAGACGGAACCTAATCGTTGAAGAGCAGAAGAAATCTCGTACAGCTTGAAATTAAGTTTATATTTTAATAGATTATGGGGGGGGGGGTAGTAAAGGCTATGCAGCCTCTCAAGCACCTTGACATATCAGATCTTTTGTGGATTTATATTTTTAATTATTAGTCACGTCCTGAACAGACTGAATAATGACATAAATTCACAACAACCACCACACATCATGTATGATGTAATGGACTAAGAAGATGTGAATAAATGTCGTCTAAAGTGGATCATTGAGATATCATGTTCGTGGGGGACGTCTTTAAGCTCTCACACATTCCGTCCATAAAAATAAAAAATGTGGTATCATTAGCTTCTTTTTATGATTTCTGAACGTCTCGACTTCTGATGCCTGATAATGCGAAGAGCCGTTTCGTCCGCAAAGGATCCATAATAACAGATAACCCCTCGAAGTTTATAGAAACGACATCTAATAAAACACCAAGCAAATAACATACAGACAGAAATTTGTGTGGGGTGGCCCTCAAGAAAAAAAACTAACTTAATACTTTTATTACAAATCTTTTTTTTCTACTTACAAGAAATTGTTGTTGCATAAACAAGCATATAAAATACAACTTTGTTGCTCTGCAGAAGTAAGCAACATCCAAATTATACAATGCTATCGGAATATAGTATTAAGGAGCATCGTCAATGCGCCCCAGTACTACAAAACAAATGTAAATTCACTCCTCCTTTCCTCGTTTTGAGCCCACGTTCAACTTACAAAAAAGGCACACATTTTTTATTTTATTCAATGGCTTAGTTAGCTCTCTTACAAAAGGGGTAACTGCGAGGTTATGACTTACTTCCACAAATTATGTAGACACGTGTCTCGAAAACACATCAAAAATAATTTAAAAGGTCTTTTTACTATATACAACTCAAAACATTGAAATCTATTGCTAGTCCTAATAGTCATGAAATATATTAGAGGGGAATTTAATTTTACGTTTCATCTGAATTACCATAAGAAAAAACTAATGAAAAGATTGATAATAATGATAGCAAGTAAATAATGTAAATAATTTTAAAACTTTATTGATGAGTATTTTTTTATCCTTCTTATTTAGATTCCAAACTTTGTCACGTGCCTATTTTTTTTCCTTGTACAGTTCCATTATTAATTGGGTCTCTGATGGTTTAGTATTCCTTAGGTACTCGTAAGTAGGGTTGCATACCGTATTTTGTTGTAACTTAAATATATTATTCGTTGTAAATAGTGTTGCATACCTTGTAGTGATAGGATTATTGTTTGGTTTTCATTTCTGTGTGGATGGGGCTGGATATCCACACGGACGAGTGCAATTCTTGGTTTAAGTCAATTCCGTGTCATTTCTTGATATCCGGCTTGGGAAGGAGTGTCAGTCGATGGGTGTCAGTTTTGGGAGTCGGGTGTTGGTGAGAGTTTTTTGGGACGGTGTGATAATAACACGTGTGCAGAACCTCTACGGATTTTCTTTTATATCTGGCTGTATTTGGGCCATCTTAATTGGATTTTGATGAAAAACCACTTAATTTTTAACTTGACCATTCTATCTTACCTTCGTTGTTGATATTTTGGATTTTGGTGTCGAGTTAAAATATCCGCATGCGGGATTTATTTGAGGGAAGCCATTGTTAATTAGCAGGTGCCGTCCCATAATCAAACCGGCCACAGGAGTAGGCCACAGGAGTAGTGAAGTCGTATACCCAAAGGTTATAAGTGAATTATTTTTAAATATATAACGCCGTGACTTATTTTGACACCACGATTAAGTTTTGTTTTAGTTTATTAATATAGTACTTTGTGAATTCGTGTATCCAAAGGTTATAAGTGATTTATTTTTAAATATATAACGCCGTGACTTATTTTGACACCACGATTAAGTTTTGTTTTAGTTTATTAATATAGTACATTGTTGGAAACTATTTATTGCATTAGATAATATGCCAAAACTAAACTTGGATTCAAATAACCTTCTCAATAATTCTTTATGTCCAAGTAAAAATATATTTTCTTCCTACTTATTTGTAAATATCCTACAATCTTGATATTTTAAAGGACAACCATTGTAAAAATATTTTTAAATAAACTCGATTGTTTTGGCAGTGAAAATCTTTATGTAAATGGTTAAAACATGAGTAAATTAGCAGCCTTATGTGAACGTTTGATTAAGTATTATTAAAAAGTTGACTACGTTTTTTTTGGTAACTTGGTAAAGTCTGTTACTCTTACTTCTGTTATGGTTATTTTATAAAGTTGTAAATTCTAAATTTTTGGTTTGTTTTAGCAAGAAAATTTACCATAGCTGTTAATTTTGACTATATTTGTTATAATGTTGCTATTGAGCTGTGTACTCTGATTTATTGTGTGAGTAAAGTATTCAACATATTTTAGCTATAATTTTATTTATTTGGTTCACCATAATCTTAGTTGTTTATCGTGTGGCTCTGCTAGTGCCTATAAGACCTAGTGGTTTCCGGCTTGAACCGTCTAAGTCGGTGGCGCGGCTCACTTTTATATTTTTTTCTTCTACCCTCTACGGCTGAGCTCGGGCATAATTTGCCAGTAGAGAGACCGCTGGCAGAGTACTCTTTAGAGAACAAAAAAAGACGTGGCAACTTCTTCAATAACTACGTTTGTAATGACCATTCATCGAGACCTTCAAATGGTCACTGTTATCCATACAATAAGTAACCTTGTCAAGAGTCATGAACCACGGCTCTTGACCCATATAAATATCGAGGCTATCAAGCCACTTGGCAACGCTAACCAGCCAAGAAGACTCAAGAGAACGATGATGTTCGAGTTAGTGAAGTGATAAAGTGAAAAAGCGGAATGTTATACTCAAATTTACACGTTATTAAGTAATGTATTAGAGCCAAAGGATTATTGATAAATATCTTAAGTCTTCTGTAGCATTAAGCTAATCGGTCCTAGTAATAATTCAATTGGAATAATCACAAAACTCTTGTTAGATTTTACTTACAAAACAATTCTTACAGTACATTAACGTTGAGTATAAGAATGTTACTACTTTATTTTGAATTACTCGTCGAGTCTCTCACCCTGTACACAAGAAATTCTATCGTCAAAGATGGTGCATATTTTTTCCGGTGATTTTCATCAATAATAGCTTTGTTTGGTTGGCAGAATTCGTAAGCAGTTTTGGAAGACATTAAGAAGGAGCTGTTATGTGTATGTGTTGTTGGAAAAGAAAGAGTATATTAGTCGGAAGGAATAAAGGAACAAAGAAGAGATGGTTTGGAATTGGCGTGCACATAAATTAAATGGCATAAAGGAGGGTCGTTATGTTTGTGTGTTGTGCGATTGATAAGAAAAACAGCAAAATGGTTTATTTTCTATTGAAAATAATAACGATAACTTGTTTCAAATTCTCGTTTCGTATTGTTTAAATGCCTTTTACAATAATTCTTATACGGAGTACACTCAACGGTAAATTCTCACAGCAAGAATACAGTTGGCACAGTGTCTCGCAAAACAAAATACATTTGTCTGTAAATATTTGGCTATTAACAAATATTTTTTTAAAAGCTGATAATTGGTTACCTTAAATTAGTTTTTGGATTTTTTTTTTCGAAATGGTATTAAAAAAATAAAAATTGTTTTTTTTTTTACTGAATATAGTCGCAAAAAGGGTAGACCTATCGTGGGGGCAGCGGACTGCCCGCACTGCGACTATTAGAAGGGGGAGGGATTATAGAAAAAAGATGATTGTGGACCTGCTTTTTAAAAAGTTGCAAGTTATAGTTTTCTGGAAAAACTGATTTTGGAAGCCTGTTCCATTCCGTAGCAGCCCTGTAAAAGAAGGACTCTTGATGGAGATAGATCCTTGTAGTGTCAATCTTGAGAGTAAATGGGTGAGACTGATCAGCGTGCCGAGTTCTTTGGCCGAATGTGGGTGAAGGGTATTTGTGAAAGTTAAACTGTTTATCAACCGAATGGCCCTTTTCTAAATGGAATCTAGAAGACGAAGAGAATGCCTTGATGCTGAACCCAAAATGTGCGAGCAATTTTTTTTTTTATGAAAATAGTCGCAAAAAGGGTAGACCTATCGTGTGGGCCGCGGACGGCCCGCACTGCGACTATTAGAAGGGGAAGGGATTATAGAAAGGTAATGATTGTGGACACGCTTTTTAAAAAGTTGCAGGTCATAGTTTTCTGGAAAAACTGATTTTGGAAGCTTATTCCATTCCGTAGCAGCCCTGTAAAAGAAAGATTCTTGATGAAGATTGGTCCTTGTAGTGTCAATCTTGAGAGTAAATTGTGAGACTGATCAGCGTGCCGAGTTCTTCGGCCGAATGTGGCCAATGGTGGTACAAGAGTTTTTATTTCTCTGGAGCATCTGTCATGGAAATATCTGTAGATTAATGACTGGTCTGCAACTCTTCTTCTATGTTCTAGAGGGTGAAGGGTATCTGTGAGAGTTGAGCTGTTTATCAAGCGAATGGCTCTTTTCTGAATGGAGTCTAGAAGACGAAGAGAATGCCTTGGTGCTGAACCCCAAATGTGCGAGCAATACTCCATTAGAGGTCGGATTTGAGCCTTGTACGTCGTCAACAGTTGATCAGGAGTAAAAAACTTTCTGGCTTTCCACATAAAACCTAGCCTCTGGCATGCCGACTTTGCGATGTTAGCAACATGGCCATGCCAAGACATATTATTGGACACCGTGACTCCCAAAATCGAGATGGAGGGACTTGGTTCGAGGGTATTTCCGGACATTGTGATGGGATAATTTGAGGAATTCACTTTCTTGGAAAACTTGGCACTTTGTGTTTTTTGGGCGTTAAATTGAACAAGATTGTTGGTTTCCCACTCGACGATTGCTTTAAGATCTCTATTGATGGAATCAACCTGTTCCTGCCTGAGTCTGTATTTGTATCATTCACCGAAAGTGATCGATAGGATGTGAAAGTTGAGATAAGTGTGCTATCGTTTGCGAAACTGTAAATGGGGTTTGTGGTGGTTTTTAAGAGGTCGTTGATGTGTAAAATAAATAAGGTGGGGGACAGGATGGAACCCTGGGGGACCCCGGCATTAGTTTTAAACGCATCAGAAGAAATACCGTCAACTGCCACATGTAAGGAGCGATCTTGCATGAAGCTCAAGAGCCATTGGCACAGTTTGGTTGGGAGACCGTAGGCAGATAATTTACTTAACAATGCCTGGTGCCAAACGCGGTCAAAGGCTTTAGATATATCCAAGGCTATTGCACGGGATTCACCGAACTTTTCAATAGTGTTTGTCCAGAGCTGAGTGACATAAGCCAGCAAATCTCCAGTAGACCGAAGTTGTCGAAATCCATATTGTCTGTCATGGATTATCTCAAATTTCTCTAGATATTTGATAAGTACTACTATATGTACTCTAGTATACAATGTATACAATGTTCAAGTATGTGATGCATGGTTTGGTATGCAGCACCGCAGTCGCATATTGGGCTGTTTCTGAGTCCCCATTATATATTTTGCCTCTATGTTGTCACTATTGGTAATTACTTTAAAACTTTTTTTTTAATAAAATTTTGTCCAGTTCACTGGCATAAAAGAAAATTCGCAAAATTCTGGTGGTTATCCCAAACCATATTTATGCCTTTTTTCTTTTTTACTTTTACTCACAAAAGCTATATCATATGCGAACATTGGTGTCTTCTGTTGTAGAGAATTTTGTTGAGAATATGGTTTCTCCCAAATTAAATATAAAAAAATGTATTGGCTAATTGAACAAAACTTCTTTCTGTCTTTTCATATCAAATTTATGTTGCACAAACATATACTCAAATCCGTTTGGTCTTATGGTTTTTAGCTGGCTAGTCAAATATGTCCACAAATTATTCACAGATTCCAGAACAAGATAGTGATGGATTCGAAATAGTAACTTCCATAGAGACCGGGATATGGATACTGTTAAAAAAGCCAGAGCCAAATTTTCCTTCTGTCATGATCTTCCACTCCATCATCATACCAATCTCGAGGCAACCCAGCTTCTTGAAGCTGCAGGATTAGTGAGGCCTTTCGAGTTTGTGCAGTGAGTGTGACAAAAGCAGAGTTAATTAGTGAGAAGTGTGTAATATAAATCTAAGGATACTGTTGAGTAAGACCAAAGTTATTTACAAGGAAGTATTTTTAGTGAATTGTGAGTTTCTGATTGATGGATAAACAAAAAATCTAAAGAATTTGGGGTTGCTATATTCCATCCTCTTCTACTAAACAGTAGCAGATTCTGTCATACAGATTTCTTCTTATATTTCTGAGTTGATTACACAAACGTTGATTATTTTGTTACTTTAATTTATGCAACGGTAAGCTTTAAAAAGCTTTCGTTTATAGACGTGGAATCGGAATTGCAATAGCTGTTATATTTTCATTGCTATAGTAGGTTAAATTATGTCGGGCTTTGTAGTTTACACGAGTGATAATAAACTTCTTTCCCAGCAAAAATGTAATCTGATGGACTAGTAGACGCCGTAAAACATTTACCGGCATAAAATAATAATAGAAAGAAAATTCCAGCAAAGCATTTCTTGGAAAAATAATTGAATACCCGCCACTTCGGATATACCGTCTTCGGATCTCGAAATCCATTTTAGAACTAATCCCCTTGAAGGAGTTCCTAGCTCCGAGAAGCGATATCTTTTGAATTCCCATTTACTTTTTCTCTAGTCGGTTTTCTGTCGCTCGCCGCACTTCATAACTGAATCTCGGAAAAAAATAAAAGAACTCATGTAAACTTTCGAATGAAAAATGAATCTACGTAACAGCAAAATGTCGTTTAAGGGTGCGTTGCGCAACTGGTAGTTTCCAAATCAACGTAAATGTGCAAGTTTGCTTGTAACACTTTTTTCTTTTAGTGAAAATAGTCGCAAAAAGGGTAGACCTATCGTGTGGGCCGCGAAAGGCACGCACTGCGACTATTATAAGGGGAAGGGATTATAGAAAGGAAATGATTGTGGACACGCTTTTTAAAAAGTCGTAGGTCATAGTTCTCTCTGGAAAAACTGATTTTGGAAGCTTATTCCATTCCGTAGCAGCCCTGTAAAAGAAGGATTCTTGATGAAGATTGGTCCTAGTAGTGTCAATCTTGAGAGTAAATTGGTGAGACTGATCAGCGTGCCGAGTTCTTCGGCCGAATGTGGCCAATGGTGGTACAAGAGTTTTTATTTCTCTGGAGCATCTGCCATGGAAATATCTGTAGAGTAATGTCTGGTCTGCAACTCTTTTTCTTTGCTTTAATGGGTGAAGGGTATCTGTGAGAGTTGAGCTGTTTATCAACCGAATAGCCCTTTTCTGAATTGAATCTAGAAGACGAAGAGAATGCCTTGGTGCTGAACCCCAAATGTGCGAGCAATACTCCAGTAGAGGTCGGATTTGAGCCTTGTACGTCGTCAACAGTTAATCAGGAGTAAAAAACTTTCTGGCTTTCCACAGAAAACCTAGCCTCTGCCTTGCTGACTTTGCGATGTTAGCAACATGGTCATGCCAAGACACATTATTGAACACCGTGACTACCAAAATCGAGATGAAGGGACTTGATTCAAAGGTATTTCCGGACATTGTTATGAAATGATTTGAGTAATTTACTTTCTTGGAAAACGTGGCGCTTTGTGTTTTCTGGGCGTTGAACTGAACAATATTGTTGATTCCCCACTCGACGATTTCTTCAAGACATAAGAATAAAATAACTGAAAGCGTGGGGTGCTTTGTATGACGTT
The DNA here is from genome assembly GCA_950111635.1 of Agelastica alni. NCBI lineage: Eukaryota > Metazoa > Arthropoda > Insecta > Coleoptera > Chrysomelidae > Agelastica > Agelastica alni. Next base: position 6,271,543 of record OX467712.1, on the reverse strand, counting down.
TTTAAACTATTCAGGTACGTGTCTCAAATAGCTGAATTGGTAGAGCTCTTAGCGCGTAACCAGTAGATCTGGGTCCGGTCGTAGTGTGAGTCGTCCGAATTATTTTTGTTTGTTTGTTCAAAATGTCCAGCCACTTTTCTTTGTCTACAGATGAATCGACAGGTACATTATTTTTGATTGCATTTTTCACCCTTAAAAATTAATTTATTTTTAATAAATTAGCTTATGTTATACCTATAATATTTTATTTATATTGAATGCTGCTCAGTATCTACAGTTGTTACATTTTATGTTAATGGACGGAAGTCGGTAGAGGTCGACCTCGGCGAATATATCTCGATGAAATCAACATTGTTTTGAAGTAAGGCCAGGTGAAGAGTACCTACACCCGACAAGCATGTATGAGAGCACTGATGAAAGTAGAGAAAGCAAAAGATGTGTGTAAGAACCGTAGCGGAAGTGGAAGGAAGCGGTCTCTGCCTACCCCTACGGGAAAAAGGCGTGACTATATGTATGTATGATGTAATGTTATCATTAAGCACGTAACAATAATAAGAAAATACGACAATAAAAGTAAGCTATATCAGCACAAACGCATCCTAAAGTAGGTGCTTGGTTATCAGAACAGCCTCTCCGTGCGTATGTTCCCTTACCAACGGATATTTACGATGAAATACTCCGCAATAGTGCCCTGTCAGCGATGAACGATAGATGGAAATCGCACAGTTCGACCACCGAAATCGTCCCTAAGGACGACGTGTCCTTCTCGTTCGTCCTTCGTGTGTGTCGTCTCACGAGAACAATTCCAATGATTAAATCACTCTTTCTCCGCCGAATGGGTTTTAGGTATAATGAGTTAAACTATCGCCGCCCTTCGTTCCCCCTTTTATTACTCCGTCTCTCTTCCTTTTTTTTCCATTCGGACCGAGACTAATCTTGTCCCACTTCTGGAATTTTAAATTGGAGGATGCGGTGAAGTGTGCCACTGGGTGATGGGGGTCGATCCGTAGTCGAATTTCTTCTTGATCCGCCGAGAGCCATTGGCATGCTAAATTAGCGCTTGACATACAGATGCGATGCGAGTATTTAGCGTTATTTGCAAATTCCTTCCTGATATAATATGTTTAATGAATAGTTTATAATTATTACAGACATTCTTTTGATTGCATCTTTCTTATCTGCCCACGCTCGTTATTAATAACTTAATTTTTGTTGCAGGTAAGTACATCATCTTCCGACTAAAGTTAACGGGTCCACCCACCCGTACACTTAACTGGGATAATGTATTAGTCAACAGCCTTGGGGGCTGCAGCAAGACCCTCAATTATTTAGACGCTCGGTGCAGGTATGAGGGTTTAATATTTTTTATAGTTCCAATGGGAATTTAGAAACAAAGTTTGGTTTATTATTAGTATGCCGACAACTGCAAACCGTTACTTTCTTTAAGACTTTCATTGCGAACCATCCAAAAATTACATACTGAGTAGTGAAAATTTAAACGTGAGGGAAGAGATTATAAAAACGAGCGAGCATTACAGTAGTCGTATATGATTTGACATCTCACCTTATTATTGAGCAATTTTAAAATTATATTCTGAAGAAAATGGGTCAGGTATTATTAAAAAATAATTTTTCATAACAAACAATAATTCTTTTTACACTGACAGTGATAGAAATCAACCTCAAATGTTAAAAAAGCTAAATACTGAAATAATTTATTCGAATAATTATTTATTATTACTTACTTGAATTTGTTATCAATGATCTGAACTTTATTGAGACTTATTAGCAACAGTAAATATTTATTTATATAGTTTACGCATATAACAGCAAACTTTATACACAACGCTCTCGGAAAATTGGTTGACGTCTATCTGACAGCCACCTCTAACTGCGCGCTCATTCGTACCCCGTAGGGGTAGGCAGAGACCACTTCCTTCCACTTGCGACGGTTTTAACACACATATTTTGCTTCCTCTTCTTTCATCAGGGCTCTCTTACATGCTCGTCGGTTGTTGATACTCTTGACCTGGCCTTTCTTCAAAACAATGTTAATCTGATCGAGATCGATGTTCGCCGAGGTCGACCTCTACCGACTTCCGTCCATTCACACTCGCCCTATAAATTTGTTCCGTCAATCTTCCCTCATCCATCTATTCTACGTGTCTAAACCATCTAAGCATTCCTTTATCGATATTTGTAACCACATCTTCTTTTACACCACAGCGTTTTCTTATCTCACTATTCTTTACTTTATCCAACCGAGTCACTTCGGCTATACTTCTCAGACTACTCATCTCCACAGCATTAATCCTATTTTCATGCTTCTTTTGCCAAACCCAACATTTACTACCATACATAAGTGTAGGAACCAACACACCTATGCACAGCCAGACGTGCCTTTTTTGACACTTTATAGATGTTCATAAAGCTATGCAGTGCCCCATTCATTTGTTTTCCTGCCAACACCCTTCGCTCAATGTCACTGTCATACTTTCTATCTCTCGTAAAGTTTTAACCCAGGTATACAAACTCAAATACTTGTTCCACTCTTTTTGCCTTAATCAGAACTTTACAGTTTGTCATGTTTTCTTCTCTTTCAAAGACCATTACATTACATTTATTTTTATTACTTTGATTTTCAGGGCATCATGCATAACATTTAGCATCGCCTGCAACTCCTCTTCAGATGACGATAAATGACTTGATCATCGGCGTTTATCCTGACACAAGCAGTGGAATCTTCGTAAAGTTATTCAAGTGCTCGTATTAAACTACCGCTCACCCCATACATAGACAATGTCGACCACAATTTACTCCTCACCACTCTGTCATATGCCTTTTCCAAGTTTTTAAAAGCGCAATAGACCTTCTGACTTCTAGCCAAGAATTTTTCGGCTATACCTCGTAATGAAAAGACCTGATTTATACATCTCCTTCCTCTTCTAAATCCTGCTCGCACTACCATATCATCTTCTCAGTTTCATTCGTCACTCTTTTAATCAATATCTTTGCATACAGTTTGCCGACCATGCTGAGTAAACTAATACCTCGGGATTTCTTACAGTCCTGCTGCGAACCTTTTCCCTTGTAAAGCGGCACGATAACAGCCTTGCACCAGTCGTCTGGTACGCTACCATTTCTCTAACAAAGGTTTTATATACGAAACATTATTTTTATTTTAATTGACAGATGTTTTGCTTCTGCGAGTTTAAAATTTATTCATAAATAAAACGGTAAAATTATGAGCTTGGGTGCAACGGTTGTCGAAGTTTTAAAATAACTTATATAAATATGCAGTTAAATCGCATGTTTTAGCGTTTTGTATCCTTCATGATTCAATTGATAATATCGTCGTTATTTTGTGTTAAAAACACAGCAACAATCTCCTGCATGTCTAATACCCACTTAAAATGCTCCTGTCACCATTTAACCAGCACTTTAAGCAGATATAAATTATTTTCGATGTATATAATTTTATCTGCATACAAGTTGGGTACTCATAGAAAAAGAAAAGCAGACCTTGCTGTGCCAATTAAGTGGTCTCACTAACTGAACAACTGCGGCTATCTGACGTACAAGATCTTCGCAAAAGTTGGCGAACACTAAAAAAGGATTTCTAAGGATTGAACATGAAAAAAATGGACGAGTCGATGACTGATGATCGAGAGAATGAATTAACTAAAAAAACTGTGTTCTTGCAATATTTGAAATTTAACCGAAGTTAATGAAAAAAATATTTTTCGCAACAGTTGGTTTTTGAAAAAAAAATGTAACAGAAAAATTATCTTTTTTCGTTACTTGTATTATGGCTTATCTTATTTGACAGTAATCCTTCTGGAAAATCTCAGCCCAGACATGGGCGTCGCAAGAGTTTAAGGACAAAAAATTTTTTATTTAAATGTCAGGACTTAATTTTATTTCATTACAAAATATTATGGCATGATATTCTAAAAATCATAGGGATGAAAGTGAATGTAAACAAGACAAAAGTATCGGTCTTTGAAAGAGAACATGTCGAAAAAATAACTGTCTGTGCATGGAAGAGTGTTGGTCCATACACTTCTGTATGGTAGTGAATGTGAGTTTGACAGAAAAATATGGAGTAGTCTAAGAAATATAGCCGGAGTGACTCGGTTGGATAAAGTAAAAAATAGTAAGGCTATCTCGATCAGATCAACATTGTTTTGCAGAAAGGCCAGGTTAAAAGTAGCAACAACCGACAAGCATGCATGAAAGCACTGATGAAAGTAGAGGAAGCAAAAGATGTGTGTAAGAACCGTAGCGAAAGTGGAAGGTGAAAGTGGAAGGAAAAAAAGGCTTGACTATACAGGGTGTTAGTAAATAAGTGCGAGAAACTTAAGGGGGTGATTCTACATGAAAAAATAATGACAGTTTGCTGTATAAACGTATGTCCGCAAGTTTTTTTTTTTTTTATAAAAATAGTCGCAAAAAGGGTAACCTATCGTGTGGGCCGCGGACGGCCCGCACTGCGACTATTAGAAGGGGAAGGGATTATAGAAAGGAGATGATTGTGGACACGCTTTTTAAAAAGTTGCAGGTCATAGTTCTCTGGAAAAACTGATTTTGGAAGCTTATTCCATTCCGTAGCAGCCCTGTAAAAGAAGGATTCTTGATGCGTTTAAAACTAATGCCGGGGTCCCCCAGGGTTCCATCCTGTCCCCCACCTTATTTCTTTTACACATCAGTGGGGAACCAACAATCTTGTTCAGTTTAACGCCCAAAAAACACAAAGTGCCACGTTTTCCAAGAAAGTGAATTCCTTAAATCATCCCATCACAATGCCCAAAAATGCCCTTAAACCAAGTCCCTCCATCTCGATTTTGGGAGTCACGGTGTCCAATAATATATCTTGGCATGACCACGTTGCTAACATCGCAAAGTCGGCAAGCCAGAGGCTAGGTTTTCTGTGGAAAGCCAGAAAGTTTTTTACTCCTGATCAACTGTTGACGACGTACAAGGCTCAAATCCGACCTCTACTGGAGTATTGCTCGCACATTTGGGGTTCAGCACCAAGGCATTCTCTTCGTCTTCTAGATTCCATTCAGAAAAGAGCCATTCGCTTGATAAACAGCTCAACTCTCACAGATACCCTTCACCCTCTAGAACATAGAAGAAGAGTTGCAGACCAGTCATTGCTCTACAGATATTTCCATGGCAGATGCTCCAGAGAAATAAAAACTTTTGTACCACCATTGGCCACATTCGGCCGAAGAACTCGGCACGCTGATCAGTCTCACCCATTTACTCTCAAGATTGACACTACTAGGACCAATCTTCATCAAGAATCCTTCTTTTACAGGGCTGCTACGGAATGGAATAAGCTTCCAAAATCAGTTTTTCCAGAGAGAACTATGACCTACGACTTTTTAAAAAGCGTGTCCACAATCATTTCCTTTCTATAATCCCTTCCCCTTATAATAGTCGCAGTGCGGGCCGTCCGCGGCCCACACGATAGGTCTACCCTTTTTGCGACTATTTCCATAAAAAAAAAAAAATTCATTTTGCCAGCTGTATTCCTGCAGTGACCATTCGCTGTAAAGTGGAGGGACTAGAAGTGGGATTACCAAACTCCTGTGTATCTGTTATTTTTTGTAACTAAAAATATTTGGAAACTATTAATTTTTTTTGACATTGTTGAATTATTCTATTTAATATTTCATTAAGTAACTAAATATAAATGGGGACTTTTATATTTATATAAATACCCTACAAAGTACTTCCGACTTTTCGACATTAATTCGCAATTTATAAGTATATCGTTTGTTTGTTCGCAGTCGACCGGGAACTTTTCGAATAAAATTTTTCATTCCTGCTACATCAGCGTATTTATCGGGGCGTAAATATCACCTTCGAATATACCGAGAAACCCATTAAAACTTTTTGAAATTACCCTAACCATAACAAAGTCTTAAGAACACATTTTCAATAAGTCGTTACGCGTATGTACATAGGGGGATTTTATGGGGCTAGTATCAAATTTATTATCGGAGTATTTAATACCCCGAACGGTTAATACAGAAAGTTTTTCCTAACAAATGATGTATGTAGGAATCATTAAAACAAAGTTGCACGTATGTAAGGATTTCTTTTTTTTTAAATAAGAATTTTCAATTAATATGGGTAAGAATGACAAAAAAATAAAGGGGGCAATGCATAGCTTTATGAACAGCCAGAAAGTGTCAAAAAAGGCAATCTGGTTGTGCATAGAGGTGTGTTGGTTCCTACACTTATGTGTATGGTAGTGAATGTTGGGTTTGGCATAAGAAGCATGAAAATAGGATTAATGCTGCGGAGATAAGTAGTCTAAAAAGTATAGCCGGAGCGACTCAGTTGGTTACAAAAATAGATAAAGTAATTCTTAGATGGTTTGGACACGTAAAAAGGATGAATAAAGGAAGATTGACGAAACAAATTTATAAGGCAAGTGTGAATGGACAAGTCGATAGAGGTCGACCTCGGCGAACATATCTCGATCAAATCAACATTGTTTTGAAGTAAGGCCAGAGTACCTACACCCGACAAGCATGTATGAGAGCACTGATGAAAGTAAAGGCAGCTAAAGATGTTTGTAAGAACCGTAGCGGAAGTGAAAGGAAGTGGTCTCTGCCTACCCCTACGGGAAAAAGGCGTGACTATATGTATATGTATGTATGTAAGAATAACAATTGACTGTATATCTAAAATTAAAAACGTACTACTTATATTGTTCTTTTAAATTTTATTTAAGAAATTGGTTAGAAAGTTTGATACAATATAACTGAATCTGAATGCAATGAAATTTTGCTATATGGGCAAAAATGATAATATACTGTATATCTGAAAGCCAAATGCACTTCTAATAATGGTTTTTATAAATTCATTTAAAAAATATACTGGAAAATTTGGTACAATATCCAATACAAATTTTCTAAAGTGATTAAACTGGCTCAAAGGGTCGTTAATATGGGCGAGAAAGACAATGGACTGTATGTCTAAAAATCAATTGCAGTTTAATTTTTAAAAAGGGCAAAATACCTCTTTGCCCTATCTGTAGACCACCTTTTAAGTGAATCGACAAGGTTTTTTTGGACGGTCGTCGATTTAATCTTCTTCCCGAACGGTGCAATCACACACTCGCAAGTAAACATACATACATTCATATATACATATGATTACGCCTTTTTTCAGTAGTAGTTGGCAAAGACCACTTTCTCCACTTACTACGGATCTTACACACCTTTCGCTTCTTCTACTTTAATCAGCGCTCTCATACATGCTCCAAATATGAATAGAATAAAATGTTAAATAAATTAATTCGACTTAAGGGACTTATATTTTTGACGAAAATGGTATGGACTGTAAACTGCATGCCTGAGAGACAGTTTAATTATTAACAATAACTCAATAAGTTCTACATTAGTACCTGCTTATTTTTTATGCGATCAAATTTGACTCTGAAATAAATATTTTAAACAGTAAAACAGCATGCAATAGTCCAACGTTTTTGTACGTTTTGTACGATTGTTTAGTTGGATATTTGGTAAAATGAAAAAGACAATTTGGTGTGTAATAATACAGTGCAAAATACTGTCTTGTGAGAAAATAATACGTACCTTTAAGACCCATAAAAAAAACTGATGTACAGTTGTAGCGGGCTTACTATAATTTTATGTTGTTTATTAAAGTTGTAAACTAAGTTTGGTATGTGCTCGTAGGACCCTTATAAATTTAAAAATCTAGTTGCATTGCTTTATATTGTTTTACAATAATTTATGTTTGTTTTTATCGAAGTATTTAAATGTTATAAAGAGTTGTATCTCAACACGTGTCGGAACTCTTTTACGCGACTATATACAAAGTGTTTTATTTTATGTTCCTGCATAAATGTGATAAACACGCATTCAACATAAATATTAGTGACACTTATTTACAAAAATGTAAACGTTTCGTAAACAACTTCAGGTAGTTAGTTTATTTAACTAAATTATGCACTAGCTATTAAAAAGAAGGGAGATCTACGTGAAGCAGCATTTAACGATTGATGTAATTCTTATTTATTTTCGGTCTTTTTCTTGTTTTTCCTCTAATGCCCCCCATAAATGTCTTAAATCGACCATTCGGACGTCCGTTATCTCATTTTAAATAACATCCAGTTTATCTGGTACGAGGATCATGTCGATAAAGAACGAGTGTTGTTTATATTATATTTTTTATTAATCGTACACGAGTTTATGTTTGAAGATAACCCATTGCATTTCCGTTTAAACAAGAAATTTTACTATTTTTTTTTACTGAAAATAGTCGCAAAAAGGGTAGACCTATCGTGTTGGCCGCGGACGGCCCGCACTGCGACTATTGGAAGGGGAAGGAATTATAGAAAGGAAATGATTGTGGACCCGCTTTTTAAAAACTGTAAATGAGGTTCGTGGTGGTTTTCAAGAGGTCGCTGATGTCTAAAAGAAATAAGGTGGGAGACAGGACGGAACCCTGGGGGACCCCGGCATTGGTTTTTAACGCATCAGAAGAAATACGGTCAACTGCCACATGTAAGGAGCGATCTTGCATGAAGCTCAAGAGCCATTGGCGCAGTTTGGTTGGGAGACCGTAGGCAGATAATTTACTTAACAATGCCTGGTGCCAAAGGCGGTCAAAGGCTTTAGATATATCCAAGGCTATTGCACGGGATTAACCAAACCTCTCAATAGTGCACGGTATTAACCAAACTTCTCCATTTGAAATAAGAATTTCTTTCAACTGTATATCCTCATGCCTTTTCTCAACGTGCATTAACAAATCAACATCTTCGTACTTTTACATATGTATTTATGCTTCTTAATCCTTCGTGAGCTGTCGTTAAAATCACAAATTTAGGCTTCATAAAAAAACTAGCATAAATATATACATGGACAATAAACGAGTACAAAAAACTTGTTTAATTAACCGTATTTTTAAAGCTAAATCGTTGAAAAAGCGATAAATTTTCAAGTTTTAAGACGTAAGAATTTGTGAGAGTCAAAGACAAAATGTAGAAAGTAATTAAATTTCTTCCTTTGGTCTAGCATTCCTAAGGTAAATGTTATGCAGTGATTTTTCTTTTTAACTTTTTAAGAATTCTATAAATAACTCCTCGCTGCTCGCTATCTTACATACACACTACCAATTTTTTATGAAATCACTCAGTATTTAGGAAAAAAAAAACATAAAACGAAACAAAAAAAGATGAATGTTTTCACTAACAAAAATGGTAATTATTAAAAAGTGGGGTCCACCACATGAAAAATAGATGTCATAAAATAAGATTGTGTTCAGAATTCAGATTTGTTTGAAAAATAAAATTTTCAAATTTAAAAATTGTCATCAGAGTGTATTTAAATATTATTTAAATTTCAAACAAGAAAATTTATTTGAAAGTAATAACTACACTAAAATATGATTAACAGTGTTTATTAACATGTTTTGGAACATGAAAGTTAGTGGCCATTTGCAAAGAACGTAAAAATATTAAGTGATTCAAGTCTAGAGTAAGTTTTTTATTTATTTTTTACGGAAAATAGTCGCAAAAAGTGTAGACCTATCGTGTGGGCCGCGGACGGCCAGCACTGCAACTATTAGAAGGGGGAGGGATTATAGAAAGGAAATGATTGCGGACCCGCTTTTTAAAAAGTTGCAGGTCATAGTACTCTGGAAAAACTGATTTTGGAAGCTCCGTAGTAGCCCTGTAAAAGAAGGATTCTTAATGGAGATTGGTCCTTGTAGTGTCAATCTTGAGAGTAAATGGGTGAGACTGATCAGCGTGCCGAGTTCTTCGGCCGAATGTGGCCAGTAGTGGTATAAGAGTTTTTATTTATCTGCCATGGAAATATCTCTGTAGAATAATGTCTGGTCTGGAACTCTTCTTTTATGTTCTAGTAGGTGAAGGGTATCTGAAAGAGTTAAGCTGTTTATCAACCGAATGGAATCTAGAATGGAATCTAGAAGACGAAGAGAATGCCTTGGTGCTGGACCCCAAATGTGCGAGCAATACTCCAGTAGAGGTCGGATTTGAGCCTTGTACGTCGTCAACAGTTGATCAGAAGTATTTCCGGTATTTCCGGACATTGCGATGGAGTGATTTGAGGAATTTACTTTCTTGGAAAACGTGGCGCTTTGCATTTTTTGGGCGTTGAACAGAACAAGATTGTTGATTCCCCACTCGACGATTGCTTCAAGGTCTCTATTGATTGGGTCAACCTTTTCCTGCCTGAGTCTATTTGTATGATTCACCGAAAGTGATCGATAGGATGTGTTAATTATATTTTTATAATACAGGTATACTTTTACAGGTATATTTTTAATATCATCTCTTTATTTAACTTCCCAGCGGGAACTTGTAGTTATGGGTCCGATTTTGCTAATCCCGAATTTTGACATATTTCCACATTTCAAGGTCCCCAGAGTCAAATATAGAAGTCTTTAAGTGGACGTCTGTGTGTGTATGTACCAAATTTATTCGACGCATAATTACGCAACTTGAAACTGATCAGATTTTCAGCAAAATCGGTCAATCTGTTTTTTATGGAGAATCAAAAAACTGAAAAAAAAAAACGTAAACTACCTGAATTTTGCAATTTATAAATTATACTATTTTTAATGCAGAATTTTAAGTATTTTTGAATAATATGATTATTGCATGTTGGGAATATTTGTAGGAAAAATTTCATAAAAATAGATAGTTTTAGAAAACAAAAATAAGGAAGGAATTGGAGAATTTTAAACTTGTGTCAGAATTGAGAGAATTGCATTGAAGACGCTATAACAGTGAAAAATTACTGTTAGTAATAATCAAGCATTGCTTATAACAATTGAATATTGTTACTTACAAATAATTATTGATCATAATAATTAAAAAAAAAATTTGAAAATAGCTCCCGCTTATGAAATGATAAGAAAAAGTTTGAAAGAATACGGTTGACTGATAAACAGAATATTGGTAAAAACAATTATAATTTGTTATAAACAATTTGAAATTGTTTCTAAAAATGATTATAACAAAACATGGTATTTTTTTATTCTTTCCACTGGGAAATTAGTCGTGTGGTCCTCTCGGGTCGCACCCAGATCACCGGAGAGCACTGTTATATTGTCTTTTGATTTTGCCATAGTTATTTCCTTTATTAAACCATTCTTTTATGCAAATTTTTTATATCAAATAGTTTCCATGTTTCACATCTGTCAGGCGTCCCACGACGGCTCATTAATTTTTTTTTAAAGGTTTGTCAGCCTACCGACCGTTGATAAGCCAAAGTTTCATCCCCTTTGCCTAAATAAAAATTCCCGTCACATCTTGCAATCGTAATTCAACTTCCAGTCACAAAAAAAAATAAAATTACTTAACATTTCCCGCTCCATTTCCTCGAAAGTATTTTACGCGGCGTCTCCGATCGACTCAATTGGTCCAAAAGAGTGTCTGAAACAATGAAAATAATGAAGCGTGGTGTGTCTAAAACACTCGCAAGAAGGTGCATAACTCATTCGGTTCCCGAATTTAGGAGATTCTGTTCCGTTTCTCCGGCAACACCATTAATTTTCTGTTACTACAGCTGTAAGAGACTTCTCTCCGGTAAAATCTGTCTTGTGGTTCGAGGAGCTGAAATAATCGTTTTTAATCCAAAAATATATAAATCGTGCTCGATCGAGAGTTTCAACCTCCTTAAAATATTAAGGAGAATAATAGCGTATGGTCCCAAAGTCCCTACGTAACTTCATTAGTAATTTTCCAAGCTAATTTAATCAATATGGGACCCTTTTTTAGTAAGATATTCCGTAAGATTTTGAAATTTGGCCACGTCGACGAAGGAGTTGTTAGTTACTAACTAACTGACAGGTGGATTTTATTTACTGGTAGTTAATTACTACTTTTTTTAAATGAAACATAAGTCTGGTGTAACAAGGATAAAATTAAGCAATAATATGAAGTTATCCAAAAAATTAACTTATCTGTTTTGTTGTCCGTTTTTAAAATTTATCGAGTATTTGAATAGTAGGCTATGTATATTTTGTCTTATTGTTAATGACAGCTATCAAAACAATTCGGAAATTTTTCGGAATGTGCGTAAACGTTTTGAGCAAAATCTTTATTATTGTATGGAAGCGAGCGGTCATCAGTTTGAACATTTAATCAATTAAGAAGTAGATTGTTTTTTTTTTATGAAAATAGTCGCAAAAAGGGTAGACCTATCGTGTGGGCTGCGGACGGCCCGCACTGCGACTATTAGAAGGGAAAGGGATTATAGAAAGGAGATGATTGTGGACACGCTTTTTAAAAAGTTGCAGATCATAGTTCTCTGGAAAAACTGATTTTGGAAGCTTATTCCATTCCATAGCAGCCCTGTAAAAGAAGGATTCTTGATGAAGATTAGTCCTTGTAGTGTCAATCTTGAGAGTAAATGGGTAAGACTGATCAGCGAGCCGAGTTCTTCGGCCGAATGTGGCCAATGGTGGTACAAGAGTTTTTATTTCTCTGGAGCATCTGCCATGGAAATATCTGTAGATTAATGACTGGTCTGCAACTCTTCTTCTATGTTCTAGAGGGTGAAGGGTATCTGTGAGAGCTGTTTATCAAGCGAATGGCTCTTTTCTGAATGGAATCTAGAAGACGAAGAGAATGCCTTGGTGCTGAACCCCAAATATGCGAGCAATACTCCAGTAGAGGTCGGATTTGCAGGAATGGTCTTCTTTCCTTTTTTCGGAATCGGTTGGACTTTAGCTTTAGATTGTAGATTGTGGGGGCGGGTCGTGAAGGCTATGCTGCCTCTTAGGCACTTCGACCTATCAGATCTTTTGTGCATCTCTTGCTTCTTCTTACTCGCTATCTCGTATTCGAGTATCGTGCTTTCAAGAGTTGCTCTCCACAATATGTCTCCATTCCTCTCTGTTCTCTGCTATCCTGAATGCGCAGGCTAGACTTTGTCCCGTGATGTTAGTGATGAGGTCCGTATATCTAGTGGTAGACCTACCTCGGGGTATTTTTCCGACTACCATGCCCTCAACGGTTAGTCCTTTAAGGCCGTTTCCTCGTACTACGTGGCCAATAAATTTAGCGATGTTTTCAGCTACTATTGTTCCTAGTCTCTTTTTTGGTTTTATTTGTTGAAGTATTGATTCATTGGTTCTTCTTTGTGTCCACGACATTCTCAGCATTCTACGCCAACAGAACATTTCCAGAACTTACCAGTCTCATTTTTGTTGCCAAAGAGATTTCATGACTTCTCCATATGTTTGTTAGTTTAGTCATAGGATAATAGGATAGGATGGGATAATTTAAAAATAGGAATGTCTCTGTTTTCGATTCGTTCAAAAAAACTCATTGTGGTCAAACCATTGTTTTGCATGAGCGGTGATGCCTGCTGAAATCCTATCAACATCAGTAAATGATTCCAAGTCAAGAGAAAAGGACGTATCATCAGTATATAATATGGTCAGCAATTCACGTTTAAACAACATGTATGTGAGGGTAGATATATATTTTTTTAAAGAAATTTATAAATCTTTTTTAAAAGTAATAAATTTTTTGTGGTAGGCTGTTTAATTTTTGACCTCGAAAAATAAAAAAAAATGTATCTAGCTGTATCTGCTTACCTGTTCTGACTTTAATATCAACCCGAGGATAAGGTTCATAGAATGCGACGTTTGGTCGGTGCTTCTTTATGGTGTGGAAGGTTGGAACCTGAAGATGAGTTGTATCAAGAAACTGGAAGCCTTCGAGATGTGGCTGTATCGCAGAATTCTTAAAATATCATGGACAGCAAGAACGATAAACAAAGAACGTGAGCTGTTCAATGTAGTCAAGAAAATTAAAACGGCCTATTTGGGACATATCATGCCTAACGAAAAGTAAAGGTTCCTGCAGTTAATAATCGGGGGCAAAATTGAAGACAGAAGAGGAATAGATGCCTTGGCTTCGGAACATCAGACAATGGACAGAAGAATCTAGCAAGGAATTTAACTTAACAAGAGGTAGTGCGGGCCTCACTTTTATTAGTTGTCCAAGTTATGTTGCCAATTTGTTAGGCACAAATCGTTTTAAAATAAGTCTTATTGTAAGACGCTTGAATGAGGAAGAAAATTATTCTAGCAGGCCAGGGCAAGGGCGAAAACGATACGCTAACGACCGAGATTAACGTTTTATTTGACAATACTTTTAAAAAACAGGACTGGAATGAAATAAAAATGTAGAAGCATTTGATTTACCATATTCTTCGATCGATTTTCAAGCTCATTTACGTTATAAATTATATACAAGTAAATTAAAATCCGAGATTAAAAAGTAGATAAATTCTAAAAAAAAATCATAATAACGTCGGTGTACACTTCTCTTTCTACACTTAAGAGGAGTAATTGAAAAAGATTGAATCGTAAAATAAACGATTTTATCCCCGACATCAGAGTACTCGACTCGAGACCTCCCTCCGTGTTATAATCTCTGAAAATTCCCCGTAAATCTGGTCAGTAATTCAAAACAGCGGCGTCCGTCACGTAAAGAGAGTCCGTTTATTAATTTTGAAGAAAAATTCGAATATGAATGTCAAATTTTCGTTTTTCCTTACCTAAATAAATGGGGAGGGACACTTTCGTATTTACCCATTATTCAATAAAGATAGTCCTCGTGGGGATCGATTGAGCGAGGCTTGGGAAGTTTATACATGTACATAGTTTGCCCTTGAAAGGTACAGGTAAAAAGTTAAAGGCACTTGATTCCCCTGTATTAAGTTCATGGAAAAAAATGTTCTCTTATTTTTATCCTCCTCATGCTAATATTACGTCCAATGAAGTATTTTATTAGTGGACACTTGTTTTATACATTTTAACCTAACCCAACCTAAATTAAAACAAATTCTTGTTTACATACATACCTTTAAGACATTAAAGAGATGTTACAAGAACTACAAAAGGTATGTGCTGACGTAGGTCTAAAAATGAATATCTTAAAAACAAAATATATAACAAATTTAGTTCCCATTGAGCAAATCTTTACTGGTGATGAGAAAGTGGCTCTGGTGAATAAGTACACTATCTTGGTCATGAAGTCCAAATATCAAGAGACAACCAAACGTGCGACATGAAAAAGTTACACTCTCTTGGGCAGCCTATGGAAGACTTGCGGAAGTCTTTGAAAGCAACATACCACAATTTTTAAAGAGGTAAGTGTTTGATCAGTGTGTTTTGCCGGCCATGATTTACGAAGAAGAACCGATTCGCAAACTCAAGTGGAAGTGGGCTGGTCATGTGTCACGAATGACAGACTTCCGTCCGTCCAGAAGTGTCTTCTTCTTCAGGTGCCTATCTGTTCCAGACGTTGGCTACCATATTGGCTAATCTAACTTTATTTACAGCTGATTCTTCTTCTTCCGGCGCTTCTTTCCTTTCACTTTCCCTTGTAATATGTACTGCAAGAGATTATATCTGTTTTCATTTTGCATGATGTGATCTAGATATTGTATTTTTCTTGTTTTAATTATATTCATGATTTCTTTTTCCTTTGACATTCTATTAAGGATTTCAATGTTAGTTACATGATCTGTCCATGATACCCTTAGCATCCTTCTATAGAGCCACATCTCGAATGCTTCGTTTTTTTTCGTCATTGCTTCTGTCAGTGTCCACGACTCCACTTCGTATAGTAACACGGAAAACACATAGCAGCGTAACATTCTTAGTTTTGTGTTCATGGTTAGGTCTCGACTTTTAAAAAATGCTGACATTTTAATGAATTCATTTCTGCTCTTTTCAATTCGCCTTTTAATTTCTTGCGAGTGGTCCCATTGATCATTTATGATGGTGCCGAGATATGTATATCTGTCGACTCTTTTAATTGTTCCACCCTCTAATTTTAGTTGTAAGGTGGGAACGTTGTTCTTGCTTATGATCATATATTTAGTCTTATCCATGTTGATATCCAGTCCATATTGGTGGCTACTGGTTGTTAGTCTATCCATTAGTTGTTTCAGGTCTTTTATATTATCGGTAAACATTACTGTATCAACAGCGTATCTGATGTTATTCAAGCGCTGTCCATTTACCAGAATTCCTTCTTGTGCAATGTCCAAGGCTTCTCTAAATATGTTTTCGGAGTAAATATTAAATAATAGTGGCGACAATACACATCCCTGTCTTACTCCACGTAAAATCTTAAATGTCTCAGTTTGGTCTTTTTCCACTCTCACACTTGCTATCTGGTTCCAATATAGAAGTGTAACCAGATAAATTTCCATTCAAGAATCCTTCTTTTATAGGGCTGTTACGGAATGGAACAGGCTTCCAAAATCAGTTTTTCCAGAGAACAACTTTTTAAAAAGCGGGTCCACAATCATCTCTTTTCTATAATTCCTCCCCCTTCTAATAGTCGCCGTGCGGGCCGTCCGCGACCCTTTTTGCGACTATTTTCAGTAAAAAAATTCCTTTTCGGCATCTTCTAGTTTTTGATAGGTCGTTCGTTTCAAATTTTTCACAAATTTTGCTTCAATCAGTTCCTTCTTCTCTCCAAGTAGGTATAGAATTCTAAGTTGTTTACAACTATTTTTCGGGAATAAGACGCGAGACCAAAAGTATTTGTTTGTATGCTTAAATTTTTCTGGACCCATTCTCGGATACGTCTATGCGTGAAAAGATAAAGAAACAAAAATATTTTTAAAACTACTATAATCGTGGTGGGTTTAAGTCTGTAAACAGGCTATAAAAAAGACATTAGTGTGTATGTCGGTAGCCCAAGGTATTTCAGATGTTACTTTTTAATGTTACAACATATCGCTACATTTCACATTAAACGTTTATTCTTCCCAAATATTCCACCAAAAAAGAAAAAAAATCATTTAACTACCCACCGAGCTGTAAATCGAACTATTTACAAGATCACTTGTGTTAGTAGTAGTAATTTTTATATTTATTACTTTTAAGCCCAGATTTTTAAAGTATCTGAAGGTCATTTGTTGTTTGCATCACTGCACCATAAAGCTATAAATACTTTTAATTATTTAAGCCCGATATAAGGATTAAAGAACTCACTGTTAAAATCCTTCCTCTTCTAAACTTTGATAGTTTAAAATTTGTGTAAATAAAATAATACTTCTATTTATCCACCCGGGCTTTCTTTTTGGATCATAAAGAGACAATGAACTCTAGTTTTTATATTGAAAAAAATATACGTACGTGAGTGATCTAACAAAGATACAATTTTTTTTTTTAAATTTATTTTTATTTTTCCCTATCACACTACAAATTTCTTCAAGGGATGCTCTCATCTCTTTAACCCATCCAAATAGTACTCGCCGTCTTTCTCTGCAAGATAATTGTTTAATAGGTGATGGCCTCCTCATTTGACAAAAATCTCTGTCTCCATGTAGCAATTTTTAGATTAGGGAACAAAAAGAAAGTGACTAGATCTGGTGAGTAAAGAGGGTGGTTAAGCACTAATTTGAAAATTTTTGACGTGGCAATCACTGAGGTGTGAGACGGCGCATTGTCTTTTTTTTTTATGAAAATAGTCGCAAAAAGGGTAGACCTATCGTGTGGGCCGCGGACGGCCCGCACTGCGACTATTAGAAGGGGAAGGGATTATAGAAAGAAAATGATTGTGGACACGCTTTTTAAAAAGTTGCAGGTTATAGTTCTCTGGAAAAACTGATTTTGGAAGCTTATTCCATTCCGTAGCAGCCCTGTAAAAAAAGGATTCTTGATGAAGATTGGTCCTAGTAGTATCAATCTTGAGAGTAAATGGGTGAGACTGATCAGCGTGCCGAGTTCTTCGGCCGAATGTGGCCAATGGTGGTACAAGAGTTTTTATTTCTCTGAAGCATCTGCCATGGAAATATCCGTAGAGCAATGACTGGTCTGCAACTCTTCTTCTATGTTCTAGAGGATGAAGGGTATCTGTGAGAGATGAGCTGTTTATCAAGCGAATGGCTCTTTTCTGAATGGAATCTACAAGACGAAGAGAATGCCTTGGTGCTGAACCCCAAATGTGCGAGCAATATTCCAGTAGAGGTCGGATTTGAGCCTTGTACGTCGTCAACAGTTGATCAGGAGTAAAAAACTTTCTAGCTTTCCACAGAAAATCTAGCCTCTGGCTTGCTGACTTTGCGATGTTAGCAACATAGTCGTGCCAAGACATATTATTAGACACCGTGACTCACAAAATCGAGATGGAGGGACTTGATTCAAGGGTATTTCCGGACATTGCGATGGAGTGATTTGAGGAATTTACTTTCTTGGAAAACGTGGCGCTTTACGTTTTTTGGGCGTTGAACAGAACAAGATTGTTGATTCCCCACTCGACGATTGCTTCAAGGTCTCCATTGATTTGGTCAAACTGTTCCTGCCTGAGTCTATTTGTATGATTCACCGAAAGTGAGACAAGTGTGCTATCGTCTGCGAAACTGTAAATGGGGTTCGTGGTGGTTTTCAAGAGGTCGTTGATGTGTAAAAGATATAAGGTGGGTGACAGGATGGAACCCTGAAGGACCCCGGCATTGGTTTTAAACGCATCAGGAGAAATACCGTCAACTGCCACATGTAAGGAGCGATCTTGCATGAAGCTCAAGAGCCATTGGCGCAGTTTGGATGGTAGACCGTAGGCAGATAATTTACTTAACAATGCCTGGTGCCAAACGCGGTCAAAGGCTTTAGATATCTTAAGATATCTTGGTAAAACAGATAATTTTTTTTGCAAATGTGGCCGTTTTTCAGCAATTTCTACATTCAGCTTGTCAATTAATGCGTCGTATGATGAAAAAACAGTCTCCATCACTTTCCCAATCGAAAAAACACTTTTTTTATTTTTTTGGATCCGATTTTTCCTTCGTATTCCACAGTTTAACTGTATTTTTGTTTCGGGCAAATAATAGTATACCCAAGTTTCATCCACAGCAATCAATCGGCGCCAAAACTTCGATTTATTGCGCTTATAATGCGCCAACAGAGCGTTGGCACACAATGCGCGGACAGCCTTCTCATGCCTCATTCTTGATTCAATAGGTGACAAATATGTTCGTTGAATATATTCATAGCCTCTGCTATTTCTTTTACTTTAATACGACGGTCGTTTAACACCATTTGGTAAACTTTAGCGATGTTACCGTCAGTGGTTGCAGTTTTTGGACGTCCCGAAAGTTCATAGTCTCCCAAGATGGTATGGCCACGTTTAAATTCAGCTGTCCAAAATTTCACGGTGGTAAATAATGGTACAGAGTCCCCGTACACAGCGTCCAATTCATCGTTGATTTGCATGGACGTATTGTCTTTTAAAAACATATTATTTAATGACAGCTCAAAACTAGATTTTACAAAAACACTCACATTGACATACTTAAACGATTGTCAAATAATAAATGCGCGTTTAAAATGGCTAAAATGTTGGTTAAAAGAGGCGCAACCACATTCCCCAGCTTTTATTGACGAGTGCTGCATCTTCGAATTGTGGGTGTATAGAATAATCCTGAAGATATCATGAAGATAACACATAACAAACAACGAAGTCATGAGGAAAATGAGCAAAGAAATGGAAGTAATAGAAACCATTAAAACCGGAAAACTACAATACTTGGGACACATTACACGTGGAGAACGATACACCATGCTTAAAGCAATTATACAAGAAAAAATCCAGTGCTACGCAATTTGAGGGAATGTACATCAAACGAACTATTCAGAGCTGCCGCCTCCAATGTCAGAATAGCTATGATGATTGCCAACTTCCGCCGCGGAGAAGGCACGTAAAGAAGAAGAAGTTGCCATCTACACGTAGGATTTTTTCTCAAGTTTACAGTTGTTGAGTCGTTTCTCTGTTCCTCCTCATCCCTTAGAAAGGATTCCTACTGCTACTCCATGGCTCTACAACCCGGGGTGGGTCTTGGACGACTGTCTATTCGCCTCCGTTCTTGCCGATCTTCCATCAATGCTGTATTTTATCCCAATTATTCTTAGGTCTATTTTGATGTTATCTCGCTACCTCATTCGTCCTACTGGTGCTCCTTCCCGAGCCAATTTCACCATTCGTGTGTCTTTTCACATGACCTGCCCATTGCAGCCTTTTTGCCTTTATTTTCTTCACATTATCTGGATCTTTGTATAATTCTGATATTTCTTGATTGGTTCTTACTCGGTACTATTGGGTTACCGGTCCAAAAATCTCGCGTAGAACTTTTCTTTTAAAAATTCTTAATTTCCGTTCGTCGTTGTCTTTGGTCAAGGTCCAGGTTTCGCTAGCATACATAACAGTCGGTCGTATAACGTTTTTATAGATTGTGATTTTTTTTAGAAAGGATTGTACGAATGCGCATGGTGTGTTTGAGTGACAGATAACAAGTCTCATTATCATTATCACGTAGCTAATATTATTAATATACTGAGTGATAATAGAAAGTTGTTTCAAAAGTAAAAATAATTGACCGTTGGAGGAATTGTCGAATTAAAAAAAGACCTTTTTCCCTGTTCCAAGAGTTGTAAGGTATGTTGTTGATACTGAGTAAGGCGACTTTTTATGGTCTAAGAACAAGCTACACGAGAGGTTTAAAGATAACAATAATTATTAACGTCTGTTCTTACGGTTTAACGGATCGAACAATTTTTCGGAAAAATGTTACGAAACAAACGACGATATCAAGCAATGTGAGTCCCTTCACCGATTGCGCACAAATACATAAATTTCTTGATACAGTCCCACCGAAAATTCGTAAATCGAAGTAGATCCAAAATTTGATACGAAATGATCACATACAATTATAAAACTTTAGTTAAACCGAACTTTTCATGAAAATTCAGCAACAATATATAATTCAAAATCTGGTTTACAACTTTCTACTACATTTTGATCGACTTCAAAATCGAGTTCTCTTATATAAATAATGAAAGTAGAAGAGTCGGTAATTAATTGACCTGCCTAATCGTAGAGAACGTTTTTAACAAAATAAACAAGCGAAAATTGAGTCCTGCAGCCTTCAACTCTAAAAGACTACTTTCCTACTTTTAACCAAGGGAGTAACCGACTCTTAACGACTTTACTATCTACAAAAATTAAAAAAATATAGGGAAAAATCACGTAACGCGAGGTGGCACTGTCAATGACAAAATATCGGATCTTGGTGTGAATAACAAATATTCTGTTATTTGATCACTTGTAAAAATAAAGTTTTTATTGAAGGGAGTTTAATTTATCTCAGAGATTTGAGTTGATTTTTTTGTTAAACTATTGGATTAACAACCTGGTACACAGATGGATCAAAAACCAGCGAAGGAACCGGCTCAGGCGTCTACTCTTCAAAACCCAAATATGATCAAACAAACTCATTGGGGAGACATGCCTCGGTATTCCAAGCTGAAGTACATGCCATAGAAGCATTTACTGTTAAAAATCTGAGACGAGGATATAAAAAGAAAACGATCCTCATCAAATCAGATAGCCAAGCGGCACTCAAAGCTTTGGCCTCACGGAGAATAAACTCAAAAATTGTCCGAAAATGTGTCGTAAACCTACGAACCTTGGCTAACCATAACAAGGTTACCTTGTCGTGGGTGCCAGGGCATAAAGGTATTTTTGGTAATAAAAAAGCGGACAAACAAGCTAGGCGGGGCTCTGAAACACCATTTATTGGGCCATAACCAATAATAGGGATACGCAAGGCCAGCGTTAAAGCAGCGATCAATGACTGGATCCACTCTCAGCATCAGCTGTAGTGGGCACAGACAGAGGGAGCATCAAACTAATGCTGAAAGAACCCTTACCTAAGCAGACAGGAAAGTTGCTCTCGCTAAGTAGGGAAAAACTTAGAACAGTTGTAGGGCTTTGACCCGGACACTGGTCTTTGAGGAAACATCTGCAAAATATAGGCGTGTTTGACACAGAACCTATATGCAGATTATGTAATGAGGAGGAGGAAACAGCCACTCATATTATCTTCGAATGTGAAGCCACCGCCCAATGGAGGTACTACCTGGATTGAATACAAGACCAAGGGAGTGATTCACCTGTGTAAATAGCAGTACATGAGCTTCTACTCTTTAATAGGAGAATTAAAGAAATGGGACTAAACTAAAAAGCTGAAAAGGAACAAAAAGCCGACAATGCTGAAGTGCCTAGTGAAAAATTAGACTTCTTTTACAACTCCTATTTACTCTTTCATTCATTTATTCATTGGATTGAAGCAGGATTTAAGTTTATCAGTTCTGTTGTCCCTGGAATTCTTGTTGCAATGCCTATGAAAGTCGAAATATCAATTTCGAACATTTGTATTATGTGGGTGAACGTGTTTGGGCACTTAAGGAAGGTGAAGAGGTTTTTAGAGCTAGCCACATCATTTTATGTGGAACTGAAGGTCTTAATGAAAAAATTACAAAAAGTTTATACATGAGATCTTTTACAATTCTACAATCCCCTTATGAAATCACCATTAGGCTAGATGAGACATGGGTTTAAGAATGTTCCTGTAAAGCAGGTTTAGGAGGATTTGTAGATAGTAGGGGGGGTCGAAAGGCTATGCTGCCTCTCAAGCACTTCGAACTATCAGATCTTTTGTGCATAGGTTTAGGAGGATATCAAACTTACCACTGAAAAAATCATCTTACACAAAGTGCTTGCCTTAGAATTTAAAGGAAATTTATTCAAAGATATAATCCGACCTGTACTGGAGTACTGTTTCCATATTTGGAGTGCAGCACCTAAACATATCCTGAAGCTACTGGATTCTGTCCAAAAAAGGGCAATTCGTCTCGTCGGTGATGCCTCGCTTACAAACTCGCTCACTTGTCTGGAACACCGTAGAAAAGTTGGCGATTTGTCTCTATTTTATAGATATTTTCATGGGCGATGCTCTTCTGAAATATCAACAATCGTTCCTTCTTTGGCAGTCTCTTCGAGATTAACCCGTCAAGTTCAGTCTTCACACCCCTTCGTGGTCACTTTGGAGACCTGCAGAACATCACTTTCCAAAGACTCATTCATCCAACGAATTGCGAGGCTTTGGAACTCATTGCCTAGGGAGGTGTTCCCCGAGGCATACAACCTCCAGAAATTTAAGAAGAACACCAACTCCTACCTTCTTTCCCTTGGTTCCCACGATGTTCTCTGAACATTACAGGATATCCCTTTTCGTGGGAACCAGAACATAAAAAAAAAAAAAATTGAATTGCCACATGTAGAGCATTGTGGAACAGAGCATTATTATCATTATTATTTTATCTTCATGTTACACCAATTTTTTTACAAAATATCGTTGAAACATAACACTTTCAATGCTTAAATTGTTTAAAATACTATTTACTAAATAACTAAATAACTATTTACCCACATAAACAAATGGAGACTAGTTTGTTGTTCACACCTCGAGAAGTTGATACGATCAATAATAGATGTCGCTCACTCCGTGATTTTTCCCTATACCCCACATCTTATTTTTAGCGTCACCTATCGGCATATTTAGGAAAATGACTGCAACCATTATTGTTTCACATCAATTCTTACACCTACAAATGAATGTACCTAAAATGTTTGCTCACCTTATATTGGTTGTGAAAAAATGTAGTTTTATTGTTGTACATTTGACTCTCGTCAAAATAAACATCCAATTATCAGCTTTGAAACACAAAAAGTTTTATCAAAATCGGCACAGTAGTTTTTGCGTGATGTCCGAGCAAACAAACAGATAAACAGACAGACATTAAATCCAAAAATCGGTGATTTGGACCGAGGGACACCGAAACGCCATATCTTAAACTTTTTTTTGTAAAATGTGCAGTCACACTTTTGTTAAAGTTTGATATTTGTTCAGATAAATCAAAACAATTTTTCCAGTAAAAATCAACCGATATACCTACATACTCTTATAATATAACAAGTTGTTGAGCATATCAGGAGATAACAATCTAGAGATTTGGTTCGCCTTTTTCCTTCTAGAAAATCCAGTTAATTTTAACGGTCACAGATGACTGGTTAGCTACTTGATCGATACTATCTACGCCCATATTTATTATCGAGAATTTAATATCTCAATTTACGCATTACGATTTAACATTTCTTGTTTAATTGGACGCTTTACACGATGCGTATTCGTACCAGTTTTGTGATGCACAATGTCGGACGAGAAAAAACTGGCTGGTAGTTCAACATTTTACTCGGGATGAAAAAATTTAACTTAATTATTACACGTGATTTTAACGTAGAATCCAAATATATTCCAATAAAATCGCTAATACACTCATTAAATATACCAGAAAGAAATTAATTTTAAACATTGTTGATGTCTTATTAGGTACTACAAAAAATTGTCCA
Source organism: Agelastica alni (assembly GCA_950111635.1). Classification (NCBI taxonomy): domain Eukaryota; kingdom Metazoa; phylum Arthropoda; class Insecta; order Coleoptera; family Chrysomelidae; genus Agelastica; species Agelastica alni. Next base: position 6,247,245 of record OX467712.1, on the reverse strand, counting down.
CACTGTTATTTTTTTCGAAGTCCATTTCACACAACTCCCATAAGCACGTTTAAAAAAAATAAGAATATCTAATATTTTGTTTTAAATGGGAGATAGGAGACGTGATAACGATGGATAAAAAAGGCGACCAGAAAATATTTTTTTATTTAACGTCATGATTGCAATCTATCAATCTTGCAGATATTCAGCAATATGTGTAAGGTTTTATTAAATTAAAGGACTTGCACGACAGCCGTCCAGTGACTGCTCTATTTATTCCTGTGCTTCTTAGAGATGGTCTTGAGGAGTCTTTCTTTTTAGTCTACGAGCAACTGTTTGGGTGTTCATTAGATTGACTGCCAGCATATTTGGATGATTAGTGATTCGTTTCTTGTACGCTTTTGTCCTTTTCGAGATTTCTTCTATAACCCTTTTGACGCAGAGGTCGTGATGGAGTCTAATTATTGCGACATACCAAGGTGTGTTCATTATTATTCTTAGTATCTTTGACTGGAATCTCTGTATTATTTCAATGTTTGATTTTGCTGCGTTTATGTCTGCACCTGGATATGTTTTTGCATACTTTATGCAGTTTCTGTATCGCTTTTTAATAAGTATGAAGTCTATTTGATTACGAATAATTTTTTCAGGGGTATGGGCGCTAGATGTCCACGTATAGAGCCTTCTTGTTGGATGTTTGAAAAAGGTGTTTGACACAATGAAATCTTGTTCCTGGCAGAACTGAACTAGCCGGTCTCCTCTATCGTTTGCTGTTCCCAATCCGTATCTACCGATAATATCCTCTCGTGGTGTACTTCCTACTTTGGCATTAAAATCGCCCATGATAAAAGTCACTTCTGATTTTTTCGCCAGCTTCAGGGTATCTGTAATTTGTTCGTAGAAGTCTTCTATTTCCTCATCGGGGTGATCACATGTTGGTGCGTAAACCTGGATGATGTTGATGTTAAATGGCTGCGAGTGTAGTTTTATAAAAAGCACCCTGTCCGATACCGGAACAAACGACATTACTGACTTGCTGGTTTCCTTGTTCATTATGATGCCCACGCCATTGTAGTGTTGGTTGTTATCGCTACCCGAGTAGAATACTTGATGTTCATTTATTTCACAATGTCCCGATTTGCTCCATCTTATTTAAGTCGTTTCATCTCCTTGATAACATTGTGTATTTTACCCGCCTGATACATGCTTTTAACGTTCCACGTAGCAATCTTCCTCATGACTGGCCCGGTGATTCTTAGCACCCTCTGGTCATTTAAGACCTGCCGGGGACTGAGGGCCTTGGCACTTTCTTTTCCAGTCATGCTGATGATTATCCTGGGGAATTTAATGAGGTGGTTTCCCGTTGCCTTCCTCATCGCAGCCTTACAATCGATTTGATCATAATATGAAATGGTCGCTTGTAAGTATCTGGTAACGAACCTTTAAGGACGCAAATATTCAGTAGCTTCGCTTCAGGAATGAAGCAGCTGCTGCCCTGCTTCATGCTAGTTTTGGTCAGCCCCGGGTATTTCATTTCCCCGGTACCACCCATATCTGGGAGGCGTTCCCCTATCCGCCACCTGGGGAGGCTCCCGATGGAGGGCTAGCAACCCCACACCCCAGAGTTGTAGGCCATATGTGGGTTTTATTACGTTTTTATAAATCAATAGTTAGTTTTAAAGAAAGAGTCGTGATTTTTTATTTAGTAGCTAGTACATAGTGCGCAACTGTTGGCCAATATCTAAACGCTTTGTAAAAATATGCTTCTTCCAGGTTAGGCGTCTATCCAAGTATATTCTAAGATACTTAGCGTGATCCTCTTCCGGTAGAAGTATGCCGCAGTGATAGGTGGACATGTTTCTTTCCTGTTTGTGAAAGTAACCTGGACAGATTTGGTTTCGATGGCTTTGATTCGCCAGTCTTTGAGCCATTTGGATACTTGATCGAGACTGTTTTTAAGCTTTTGTGCTGCAATGTCTGGTGAATTGTCCATTGATAGAATTGGTGTGTCATCAGCAAATGTTCCAGTAACTACTCCATCGGTAGTAGGAAGATCAGCTGTAAAAAGCAGAAACAACGTGGGACCTATGACGCTGCCTTGCAGAACTCCAGCTTTGATAGCATATAAAGACTTCCACTTGCTTTGCAAAAAAGTGTCTGTTACTTAGATATGACTTTATTACATTGTAGAAGTTTATAGGTAGGTCTTTTTTTATTTTGAAAAGAAGTCCGTCATGCCACACTCGATTAAATGCCTGATATATATCTAGAAATGTTGCGACACTGTATTGTTTTGATTCAAGAGCTTTGTTTATATGTTTCACAGGTCTGTGTACTTGTTCAATAGTACCATTCTCTCGACGAAAACCAAACTGATGGTCAGGTAGTAATTTGTTTTAAACTGTAAACTTGCAGAGGTAAAATCAACCGTAAAACCCTGGACACAGTTCGCAAACGAGAGGAAATCTCAGGTAAAACTATCAAGGCTTAAAATTGGTCTTACCAGATTAACCCACATTCATCTTCTTAGTCGCCCACTGACCCACCTACTTGCGATGAATGCGAAACAGCCATAACAGTTAAACACATACTCGCCGAGTGCACAAAACTCAACGGAGCTAGACGACTGTGTAATCTGATTAGCGTGCCGAGTTTTTCGGCCGAATGTGGCCAGTGGTGGTATAAGAGTTTTTATTTCTCTGGAGCATCTGCTGTGGATATATCTGTAGAGTAATATCTGGTATGCAACTCTTCTTCTGTGTTCTAGTGGGTGAAGGGTATCTGTGAGAGTTGGACCGTTTATTAGCCGAATAGCCCTTTTTTAAATGGAATCTAGAAGACGAAGAGAATTCCTTGGTGCTGAATCCCAAATGTAATAACCTTTTATGGTTGATGCGCAAAACTAAATAGAAAAAAAATAAAAGTAGAAATGCTTTTTAACTAGCTACACGACTCAAAAAAGAGCAAAACTACGGATGGCTCTTCAAACATAAGGAATTACAAAAAAGGTTAATACAGTTAATAAAAATGACGATGCAAAAAACACAAAAATATTGAGATTAGACAATAACAAGAAACTATTAAAATACTTATACATAAATATGAAGAAGTGGAAAAGTTAAAATATCTGGGAATCATAATAGATAGAATGGAAGACAGAAACCTTAAAATAGCAGAGAAGAGTCAAGAAAAAAACCAAAATGAAAATTTACAACACAATTATTAAACCAATATTATTTTACGCCGCAGAAACAATAAACATGACAAAGAAAGAGGAAGATCCAATAATCATAGAGAGAAAAATTATGCTAACAATAATAGGACCAATTTAAGTCGGCGAATATAGAATTAGAACAAATGAAGAAATTAAACAATGAATAAATAAAGATATTTTAACAAAAACAAGACAATCTAGAGTTAGATGATTAGGACACGTGTGGAGAGCATTGAATGGAACATTGGTTCATTCAATGGTTAAAGGAAGGGAAAGCATGGCAGGAGTCAATAATTTGCACAGGAACGATAGTGGAAAATGGAGAGACATTGTAAAGAGAGTAATATAAGAGACTGGGATTGATCCACACAAAATACGGATCTATAGAGCTAAAGCGACTTAGCCCTACCTACGTTAAAATCCAATAAAAACCATAAAAACCAATGTTGACTTAAGAACGATACGGACGTTTACTTAAGTTCGATTTATTTATTTCTTTATTGATACAATACATCCAGCAGGCCCACAAGCCCATTTACAGGTGTACACAATTAGCATTATAATTAATTATACATATAATAAAGTCAACAGAAAATCTCTTTTTTGAATTGTTTGAACGTTATAAAAAATATATCTACACTAGAAACATTATTAACACTTCTAGATATTGTAGTTATAGAAGAATTACAATGATGCGCTGTATTGGAAACAGGAATGTGAAATGTACTTTAAAATCTCGGCGAGATACGTGGGACAATGAATAGCATATGAGACAATATAGGGGTGAACAATCTATTAGTCCATGTATAATTTTATATGCAAAACACATATCTCGGCTTTTCCTGAATTTCTTTAGAGATATCATTTGAAACTCGTCCAACAATGAATCATAGCTATAACCCTTCTCGGATATACACCTTGTTTTTTGAGTTATGCATATTTGGAAAAAAAAATTTGAACATTTTCTATACTAGATATATGTTTCATTTGAGACGGATTCCAAACAACACTGCAGTACTCTAATTTACTCCTTAGTTAATTTATGCCTTAATGACGTCGATGTATTACAAAGAAGTTAATCTGGTTTAAGTTAAGTAGAGCAAAGGACCAAATCTCGAATGGACTTACTATAGTTTATAATAATTTTGGTGCATACCGCCCCTAATCTTCAACTAGTATGTATTAAAGGGCTTAAACTCTAATTAGTTTGGAGAGTCACGGTACTTGTAGCGACTTGGGATCGAAGCATTAATCCCAATTAGTAACATTACTTGGTATTAAGTCATTTTATTTATTTATTGTTACAATCTGCACAAATCGTCCACTATTTCAGTCCAACTCTCTAATCTCGTTTGCCGATCATTACAGACTAGAAAGCTATCGATTACATTAAAGACACCCGTAATTTTCAAACTCCTTTGTCACGCGAATGCGCTAGACAAACAGTCAGTATCTTTTTTCATTATTACTACTATCAACAAGTCGTTTAAACGACTTTGAACGTCTAAAGTATCGATTGATATTTGACACTGCCCAAAAAATGTATATCTACCTTTTGCAGCACCTCGTATTTGTCGTATTTATTAATAATAAAAAAGTTTCTTGCATGGACGTAAAGTGCCAGTCCACCTCTCGAAGCTTTCGTGTTTTTAACCGGTGAATAACTTGTAATATGCCATTCAACCCCCTTGTGTCTTTTCTTTTATAGTGTGTACTAATTATTGGTTGCCCCTATAGACGTCTGGTCTGCGTATCGGAGAGATAAACTTGGTTTCAAGTACCTTAATACTTGTTTCTGAATGCCCTTTTTATGTTTTCAAGGGCTCGTACATTAAATCTACTACATTCTACAAGTTTTTTTTATAGTCGAGGGTCGGTCGAAAGTAGGTTCACGTAATGTGAAGAATACTTAAAAATCTATTTATGTAAAATTAACGTTAAAGTGCTCGTTGCACCATTGAAATATTAATTTGCATTAAACGGGAACACAAAAGTACTGTGCATATTTAAATTAGTTTGCTAATGCGGGTCTTAAAAGTTGAGTCCGTAAGAAGAAAAAGCTTTATATGGAAGTTGTGCTGTAAAAAAATTTTACGGGTTGCACTCTGGGAGTGCCGGCAGAAGTGAAAACTTAAGTATTAACGTTGTGCGCCCTGCGCCGCCTAAACGAAACAGCCGGCGCAGGCATACATTTTCGCCGCGCCGTAGAAAGAGAGGGGGATACTCCCTCTCCTACGCCACGCCAGCTGTCTACTCTCCATCCGTCTTACGAATTTTCGATCAGGTCACGTATCCTGACGCGAGTTTAACATTTTTTACCCATTACAAAAAAAGTGTACAACGCCGCTAAAGAAGTTTTCATTTCAAAAAATTGCTCGTTTTAAAAATAGAATTATAATTATCTACGAATGATAACGAATGATTTCGTTCCGAAACCAGCCAACGGCACTCGTATACCCGTGATAGCCATTAGCGATCCGCTTTACCCGTCTTTCTCTAAAAAAGGAGCAGGTCGTTAATTGCCCAAGTAAAGCTGAGCTCAGCACAGTCAGCTTTAGTCCGGCGTACGTCGGGCATTCGTCCAGGATATGAAGGCTGGTTTCCTCCTCTCCACACAATCCACAATTAGGGCTATCGGTAAGCCACAGGTTGTGCACGTGATATCTAAGGGTACCATGACCGGTCAGTATGTGTACTGCTATTCTGGCATCCTTTCTACTCAGCGACGTATTGCTTCTGGCTAGTCCCTCTCGGGGAGATTTCCCTATGAGGCCCTTGCCTGTTTACACTTGTCTCTGGTTTCTGTTTTCCAGTACATTAAGTTCCGGTTCCTGAGCCATCCCCCAATTGCACCTCTGTCTAGACAGAAGGGCTCCGGGCCCACGAACTTAGTCTCTGATCCCGATTTTGCTAACTTATCATCCCTCTTATCGCTTTGATTCTCGAGTCAGAAACCCAGACAAGAGTGACCTTGTTGCTTTTCGACAATGCCTCTAGGGTTTGTCTTCAACCCAGAGTCATCGTTAATAATTAGTCGGAGCCGCTAGCGCTTTAATTGCCTCTTGGTTGTCCGAGCATATTTTAATGCACCTGCCGGTCCCCCCTATTGAGAGCGCCGTTTGTGCACATTGCATGATTGCTACCGTTTCCGCTTATCTACGAATGATAGAACTTAAAAATAAATTTGAATGAAAAATAATTCTAGACGAATCTCCACATCACCTAAACAGTATACATTCTCCCTGAAATGGGATCCAATCCTAAGCATTCAACCAGCCGCTGACGACCCGCACTGCGACTATTAGAAGGGGAAGGAATTATAGAAAGGAAATGATTGTGGACACGCTTTTTAAAAAGTTGCAGGTCATAGTTCTCTGGAAAACAAGTTTTTAAAAGCTTGTTCCATTCCGTAGCATTCCGTAAAAGAAGGTTTCTTCATGGATATTGGTCCTTGTAGTGTCAATCTTGAGAGTAAATGTGGCCAGTGGTGATATAAGAGTTTTTATTTCTCTGGAGCATCTGCCATGGAAATATCTGTAGATATCTGGTCTGCAACTCTTTTTCTATGTTTTAATGGTTGAAGGGTATCTGTGAGAGTTGAGCTGTTTATCAACCGAATGGCCCTTTTCTGAATGGAATCTAGAAGTAGATCCAGTAAATTTATGTTTGATTGTATGTTTGGCTTCTTTGTTATTACCATATGTTTAGTCATTTTTATGTTTATTTTTAATCCATACTGTCCACAAAATGTACTGGTTCTATTTAATAGTATTTGAAGTGCTACCGCGGAGCTTGTCATAATCACTGTGTCTTGGATATACACATGTTTATCAGCAGCATTTTCTTTGTCTATTAGGTATTTGCACACCATGTCTTTTTTCTTACTTCTGCTGATTCGTAAGCCATTTTATTCTAAAACTTTCACCCACCTATCCAAATTTTCCTGTATCTTATTTGCCTATTCCGCAAAAAGTACAATGTTACCTGCATTTAACAGGCATAGTTTCGTCTGTAGGTATATCTTTGATAATAAAATCCATTATTATGTTATATGATATATGATCCCTGGTAAACACCCATTTTTACCTTAAAAGACTTACTAAATCCCGCTGTGTTTTTAACTTTTGTGCTAATGTCATAATACATGTCTTTAATGATCTCGGCGAACATCGATCTCGATCAGATCAACATGTTTTGAAGAAAGGCCAGGTCAAGAGTACCAAAAACCGACGAGCATGCATGAGAGCCCTGATGAAAGTAGAGAAAGCAAAAGATGTGTGTAAGAACCGTAGCGGAAGTGGAAGAAAGTGGTCTCTGCCTACCCCTGTGGGAAAAAGGCGTTACTTTATAAATGTATGTAATGATCTCGTTATAAGCCTCTGGAACTTCTTGAAATCTAGCAGCTTGCCAACCAAAATCACGAGGAACTCTTTCGAAAGCCTTTTTCAAATTGATGAACAGAAGGTGCAGTTCTTGTTTAGACGATATTTTTTAAACATTATTCATTTGTATCACGTCTGTTTTAACTACCGTACAGAATATTTTTAGTCTCGTTCGAACTCGAATTAAATTCATTATTATCTCTTTTATTTTTTAAAAAAACTGTTGGACAACATAAAATATTTACTTGAACTTTTTAATAGTATAGCTGATTATTCAAAGCGATAAAAAGTCGACCATTCTTTAGATGTTTTTCATGACAATGTTTAAAGAAGTTCCAGCAAAGCTGTTCATAAGCGTCGAAAAAGTCCCCGTCAGTCTAATATTCAGCCAATTCCAACTTCAATATTCCTCATAATTCCATTCTTATGATACCGATTCGAGGAAAACTTTTTAATAAGGATGAAAATAAGGGAAACTGTCAAATGTTAAAAACTTCGTAATTGATTTTAAGAGAGCTATTTCGTACAAGTTTCAAGCAACTCGACTACAATACTCCACTTTTACCAGAGCCACGGCGTTTTATTACACGTACTTTTATTCATTTTAAAATATTTGTTGGATTACGTACAATTGTAATGGACAAATAATGTCTACGAAAGCTGCCTTTATTATGTACTCGTAAAAGTATATTCACAAACTACTGAAATTCTAGTTTAAATGTAATTAACATTACATTGAATGTATCAGTGCTTGTAGTATAAGATTAGATCATTAGGTTAAATCGTTTTATGAAAAATTTATAATCAGTGTTTCCTGGTGGAGAAATTTGTGTGAAAAATTTTATACGAGGTTTTAGCTCGTCAAAGCAAATAAGTAAAATGTTTAAGCATCTCGAACGAACTGGCAAATGGTGTAGTGTAACCCCAAACGCTTCAAGATCTGCTGAATCTTATAAATTGGGATGGCGACATAACAGTCCCGATTTTTCATAGGAAAACCAATTCATTTGAATTTTTAGCATTTTAAAACTACATACTATGGAAATGTTACACATTTTTGGAATCTACACCACGAGATCTATTTTATGCCATAAAAAAAATTTAATTACCTTGGAAAGAGGGTAACGTTTTGCAACGTGTCCATATAGCCTTCATGTCCAAATTTTTGGCATTTCTAACCGAAACTGTTATACATTTTTAATATCTACACTGCTATATTTATTTTAGTTTACCAAATTTCGTACCATAAAGAATGTAGTATTCATTGAACATTTCAAAGCAGTGTTTAACATATTAGATGATTTGATTCTTTTGATAAAGTTTGAATGGTGGCAAAAATGTTGACGTCGATTTGGCTCGTCCTGTTTATAGTAGTAAATAAGTTAGGCATGTAAAGTAATAAACTGTAAAATAATAAAGTATTACCCCCGACGCTTCAAAATCTACTATTAGGAAGTTGACTAAACAGTATTGATTTTTTATAAGAATACGAATTCGAGTTATAATAATAATGTTCCTGTGTCATATTATTATGTCAGTTTTAAACCAAAGAAGATACCATTTTGACAAGATTGGGTGTGCTAGTATTAATCTGCTTTTAAAAGATGATTGGCTGCAATATGCATTTTAAAAAGAAGCAATAAATGAAGTTAAAGATTTCCTGAAAAGCTCAAAAATAAATGAACACAACTTACGACAAGAAAGTTTATTATCCTTTTTTTAGATATTTTAAAAAATATTATTTCTATGGATTTATTGATAATGGTAGATACCCTGAAGAACCAGCTGAAATTAACCATCAAGAGCAAAAATCCAACCACCAAAAAATAATGTAATTTACAACCTTACATTAAATATTTCAAAGTACTGTTTGGTTATTAGGTGGTAAGATTCTTTCAAGGACTTCTTGACCAGACCATTTATAATTCCATGGACAGCACGAGAAACAAATGAGAACGTTCTTAAAAGGATAAAGAAAAACAGAGACAAGAAAGTTTATTATTCCTTTTTTAGATAATTAAAAAAATAATGTTTCTGTGGACTGAGAACGATAGATGACCTAATACATACATTAAGAGACCGGAATAAAATGGAAAATGAGGTCGCAAACATTCAGTAATGGATAAGCATGAGAAGAAGAAAAAGAATTTTAGAGTTTAGAAAGTTGACAAAACAGTCCTGCTTTTTTATAAGAGTAGCAATTTATTTGCTCCATGAGCCAAAATAATATAAATCGATCTCTAAAATGTGAGGCGTTTTGTTGCCGCCGAAAGAAATATGCATCTTTGTGTGGATGATACACCGCCTCGGCTAGATAATAAAACAGGGGCGTATTTATCGACAATAATAAGTGCTCTGGTTTTCACAGGCGTCTTTTTTTACCATTCTAAAGATATTTCAGGGCGGATTTAAAAAAAAATAGATTTTTTGAACCAGCCTAATGCATATATTATGACAGGAGCAAATATGTATATTTTACTGTGGGTTTTAAACTACATCCGAACAGATACCATGTTTTTTTAGGCACTCCTCAGATAAAGTATTGTTAAAGTGAAGAAGATAATAAAATAAATATGGAGCACAAAATGTATGGCTATAAAAAAGAACTGTATCGAGTAGGTAGTTTAACTATTAACGTAATGGTGTGACTGGTAGTAATAGCAGTATTTTATGGCAACGTCTGGAGCACTTCTTTATGCACGATGGTGTCACCATTGTTAAGATATTCCGAAAGAAATACGTTTTTGAGGAGGTGATTGTTAAAATTGCATAATATTGTACTAGTAGACGTAAACTTTGAACCGATCAATGTTAAATTCAGCATTGTCGTGTCCCCGAGCGAGTCTGTTTTGAAAAACATGTAGGATTCCAAGAGTGTACACAACACGTAAATGCTGCATAAGGCACCAACTTCTTGTTTGTTTCCAGTAATTTATCGCAAAAGCGTATCAACATTTTCATTACTCTTTTTAAAAAATGTGTATTGAACATTCAACCCCACGCTTTTAGAACAGTAACATTAATTTTCTCGTCAGTGATTTTATTCTTCTGTTAAGAATTATTTTTTACTTTTTAGTTTGATTAACTCTAAAGGCGTATTTTTTAGTTTTTTCTTCTTCTTCTTCCTTTTTGTAAGGCATCTGCCTTGTTCTCTAATTTCTTAAAGTTGTAGCTGGGATGATGAATTCCAGCTTTGATACCAACGTATAGGTGGACGTCCAGCTGGTTTGCTGGATTTTGGGAGACCATCCCTTGCAATCTTCGGTAATCTGTTGTCGTCCATCCGTTCAACATGATCTCTCCATTCGCGACGTCTGTTTCGGGACCATCGGGACCATCTAACTATGTCTTGGACAACGCAAAGTTCTCGAATGTCTTCGTTTCTTTTGTGGTCCCTTAGTATGTAGCCTGCTATGGATCTTAGAGAGTTTTCGGCTCTTGTTTCTACAGCGTAGGTCATAACAGGACTCACACAGGTCTTATATATGCGGACTTTGCTTTCAATAGACATGTGCTTGTTTCGCCATATTATATATCTAAGGAATCCTGATATTAAAGTTGCTTTGATTGTTTGAGCCTTTACTTCTTCTTGGAGGTCTCTGCTGCTCGTGACGTTGACGACGAGATATTTGAAACTTATAACCTGTTCTACTGGTTTATTGTATATAGCCAATTTACATCTTCTGGGCTATTTTGAGATGGTTAGCACTTTTGATTTTGCTACCGATATCTCCATGTTGTGTTTGGCAGTTTTTTTAAACTATAATTTACTTTTTAGTTTAATTATCACTATACTTTTATACAACACAGAAAAAACAAACTACCATTTGTATTACTGAAAATTGATAGTGGCGCCATCTACTAGATAATAGGCAAACTACTTATTTTGTAAAGTAGAAAACTGTCGCGTATTTTAGTTTTGTTAAAGGAACTGCGCGCATGCGTAGTTCACGCACTAGTTCTATCTCTCTTACTCTCATGCAAAGGATCCCTGAAGAAATTTATAAATCCTGGCGAAAGTAATCAGGATAATCGGATATTTTGTTCAAAATTTTGCATTGTCGTCGGTCTTTGACAAGTTTGCAAAGTTTTAATTAAATCTGATCGTTTAAAGTAGAAAAAAATCGAGGCCAAAGAGTCAGTTACAAATACACAAGCAAACAAACATACAGGTGAAACGAATATAAGAGTGTTTAAAAAAAACTTACTTTGTGGGTAAAAAACAGGTAAATTACTTACTGTAAAAGTAGCGGTATTTGATTAATATTTAAACGCCCCAAAAAAGAGGGATGATTTCATCAATATTACATCAAAAATTTTTTTAATGCAAAAGCATACCTTTGTCACCTCCTAGACGTTCCTTCGTTGAACTTTAACGTCACAGCAAAACTTTCGTCACTCTATTCCTACAAAGGAATAGAACAAAGCTGATGTAAGTTAACAAGAAAAAGTTGTCTTGTACTTGATGAGAAAACAATATTGTATTTGAATAACAAATCAGTCGCCGTCTGCGAACCGTGACACTCTTCGCGAGATGGAAAAATACAAGTGTAGGAACAAAGCGACACGTGAATATTCGTCTGGGAATAAACTAAAGCATATTTTTTAAAGAAAATTTTTATTGGGTAGCAAATAATTTTTTTTATCGCTTTTAGCATCGTCCTACATTCAAGTCATTCTTTACTCTATAAACTGACAGCTCTAATGTGCTCAATATTCTTGGATTATTTAAAAAACCGCTGTCCTGGTCCGAACTGGGTACTTTCTTAAAGCAAAGGATTTTTGTTAGTACCCACAAATATTTTTAAAGTCAGAGATAATTTTTCCTGTTTCGCAAATTTGCACTTAAAGAATTTAGTCGACGGCAGGTCCAGGATCGGACTTTTATTGGATGTAGCCAACAACTCAAAATATATATTTTTTTTTTACTCAAAATAGTCGCTAAAAAGGTAGACCTATCGTGTGGGCCTCGGACGGCCCGCACTGCTACTATTAGAAAGGGAAGGGATTATAGAAAGGAGATGATTGTGGACCCACTTTTCTCAAAAAATTCTTGCAATACAAACGACTGAAAAACTATATACACTATCTTAAAGTATTAACATCTATTTGAAGTATCAACAGGAGCTTTTTGTAATTAACTTCATTTTAGTTTTTGTTCTAATTTCGCTATGTTTAATATTATTTGCAAAATAAATCGATTAAATAAATTGTTGTTTATATGGCTGATTTGCATTTTTCCTGGGTTTTCATTTGATGTATCACAAGGTAGGGGTTGCTATGTGATATTTTAAAGAAGGGGTGGGGGATGATAAAGGGGTGCCACTTGGAAACAGCAGAATAACATTTTTAAACCTCCTCCTTGATTTAAAATTTAACGTTTTTGTTATTTAGACTAGCTGCTTTTAAAATAAAAGAAAGCACTGTAGTTTTAATAATAATACCGATAAATAATTTAAAAAAGAAAAAAAATTAAATCTGACTTTACCAATTTACTAAACAAACCTATTTTCTGACGGTCTGTATTTAAAAGACCTATTAATGATTGCAGATATTCTGTTGATTATATTTTAATAAAAACTGAATGTTAAATTTTTTAAGATTAGCATTAAGAAGCTAATATTCACATTTATTTGAAAGCTCATTCTTTTATTGCGCTTTTAAGGTTATAAATGGTATACCGTTTAAATTTCGTTACTTCTCCCCATAAAAATTTTAAAAAGTTCTGTTTGATTATTACTATTTCTCTAAACAAAAATAAGTACATAATTATATTTCACGAAGGTGTCATAATCCCCTGCCTAGTTCTGTTTTATTAAGCTGTATATTTTGATAAGTTGTAGGAATATTTTTATTATATTTTTACGTTCAATAATTTCCTATTTTAGTCTATTTGATATTAAAATTGTATTTTACGAAGTTCTTTGGATGTAAATAATATTATTATCTACCATCTTCTGGTTTAACAGGTGGAAGAGCAGACATACATTAACTATTATATACTTTTTCTACATTATCACGCTAATGATGAATGTATGAAATGAACCTCGCTCAAAAGTTTTTGGTATTATTTTTGTATATCATAATTTGTATTAATAAAGCAATTTGTTATTATTATTTTTACTAATACATGCATACATATAGTCACGCCTTTTTCCCGTAGGGTAGGCAGAGACCACTTCTTTCCACTTGCTTCGGTTCTTACATACATCGTTTGCTTCCTCTACTTTCATCAGTGCTCTCAGACATGCTCGTCGGTTGTTGGTGCTCTTGACCTGGCCTTTCTTTAAAACAATGTTAATCTGATCGAGATATGTTCACCGAGGTCGACCTCAACCGACTTTTCCATTCACACTCGCCTTATAAATTTGTTTCGACAATCTTCCTTTATCCATCCTTTCTACGTGTCCAAATCATCTAAGCATTCCTTTATCTATCTTGGTAACCACACCACAGCGTTCTCTTATCTCACTATTTTTTACTTTATCCAACCGAATCACTCCGGCTATACTTCCCAAACTACTCACCTCCGCAGCATTAATCCTATTTTCATGCTTCTTTTGCCAAACCCAACATTTACTACCACACATAAGTGTAGGAACCAACATACCTCTATGCACAGCCAGACGTGCCTATTTATAGTCGAAGACTTGTTCTATTTGGTATCCGCCACTTTCTAATGTACCACCAAGAACGAGGTTTGTTATAAGTTTTGTTTTCTGCATGTTCATGTTTAGGCCTACCCTCTTTGAAGCTTCATCCAACATTTTTCCAGCATCATTAAAATTATCTGCAAATAGTACAATGTTTCGAAAAGGGGTCTATCGCCTTCGCGAATAAGGTCGAAGTATGATTTACATGTATAAAAAGAACAGCAGCCACGAACAGTTTTAGTTTTAAAGTGTTTATGATTTATGAAATTTAAATAGTTATAAAAAGTTGTATATCTAAGTGAATATATAAGTGATTTATTTTAAAGTAGAATTTATTGTATTAAAATAAACATTGTTTTTTTACTGTATCGAGAGTTTTAAATTTCCGAACCCAATAATGATCATATTAATATCTTCTATTGAGAATTCACTACTATGCGAGAACACAGAGTTTGTAAACATTTAACACAATGAAGGCGAATTGCTTGAAACGGAAGACAGAATTTGTCTTAAACACTTGTCGACAATTGCCAATACAAAAATGGAAGTAGGCCAATACTAAATGGAGGACACTAGCAATATGAAACAAAATACAGACGGCTAAATCGGAGTACTTCCGATAAGCTGACGATACCAGCCACAAAATTCCAGAAGTCAGAACTTGGTTGCAAGAGCCGCAGTCACCAAAGGGCAGTGAATGCCTGACCCAAACAATTAAAACGTTTTGGCGCAAACAGATAATAATTAATTAAAGTAATGCCCCATTTTTAAGTAAAATAAACCAGTACAATGCTTAAGTTGAAAAAAAAATTTTAAGATGGTAAACTTAATCGAATAACTGCTCTTCCGTTTCGGATTAATTTTTCTAAATGAACCCCATAATAAAAAACCCTTGCCTAATTTATTTAATAGTCTGTAGAGAAATACAAACGGGAGTAGTTTTTATAAAGCTTATTTGGAAAACAAAGTAATGTTACTCGCATTTGTGTACCCCTCATTAAGTTTTTCATTAACTAAAACTATCTCCGCATATTCAGAGCACGACAGAAACATTTCTGTCGTTACAATCAACAGAAAAAAAAATCCACCAAATGCAATACTAACATAAAATACGACAGAGACGAATTAAGAAAATTGATAATAATACTACTGTTGCTAACATTAAAATTATTTATCTATTAAATGCATACTTATCAAGGAACTAAAACTGATACACCCCAGCAAAGATTTTTTTTTATGTCCAAAAATAGTACTATTTTCCTCACTGGGTAAAATATTTGCAGTATAACTGTTGGAAGCCACCGCTTAAGGGTCAAAATTTCTGACCCGTCGTACATTTTTTTATCCTAACTGATACCCAGGTGAAAATGCAGTGCTTCAAATATGACACCAACTTTAAGCTGAGCTTAATTTGAGCTTTGTATATTGGGTTGAGCCAACAAAATTATAATACTGTCTATAGCCCAAACTGGGCCTTGGCCTCCTTTATTTTCTGCCTCCATGCTTGCCTATCTTCTGTCGCTCTCTTCCACACTCGAATGCCCAGGAGATCGCGTGCATCCTCCTGAATTTCATCTTTCCAGCGTTTCCTGGGTCTTCCTACTGGCCTTTTTTTATGCATTCGGCTAATATTCTTTAAGGCAACCTTTTATCTTCAATTCTCATTACATGCACTGCCCACTGTAACCGTTGTAATCTGATAAATTCTGAGAGTGAGGGTTCTTTAAAAGGATTGTATGATTCGTGATTAAATCTGACTTTCCAGATATTATTGTCTCATTATCTTTCTCAATGCCTTTCTTTTGAAGATATTAAGCAAGTTTTTTGTTCTCTCCGTCACGGTCCACGTTTCACTTCCATAGCTTGTGATAGGGCTTATTATTGTTTTGTAAACTTTCAAGTTGTTATTATGGTGTACGTTTTCGGATTTTAATGTATGGGACATTGCGAAATAGGCTTTGTTGGCTATGTTTATTCTCCTTCAAATTTCTCTATCTTCCGTACCATCTGAATTCAGTTCCACAATATTGTCTTCTACTATGATCCGAGCGTCTCCATTACACCTTTTTTGTATTAATGTTTTTGTTTTGCTTTAGTTAATCTCAAGGTCGATATACTTGGCATGTAGTTTTGATCCTAAATATGTTTGTTGTGCCGCTTCTGCCTATCGGCTCATAATATTAATGTCATCTGCATAGGCAGCCAGCTGTAAGGTCTTGTTGGTTAACAGGTTTTCTTTTCCGATGTCTTTCTGCCTTATTATGTATTCCACGTTTTTTTACTAAAAGAAAAACTACATGAGACTGACTAGTAATTATTTGGAAAAGAACTTACCCTAACCAACTATTTTCTAAACATATTAAGTAGAACTTCCAGATGTTAAGAATCTTAATGAACCTTTTTTCCATGGAAAAAAAATGAATTGTTACTTTGTTAAACATTCCAAATATATATATATATATATATATATATATATATATATATATATATATATATATATATATATATATATATATATATATATGACCCATAAGTTCTCGTCTAGGCCTCTATCTCTGATTTCACTATCGATTTCTTCTCTCCAGCTCTTTAATGGCCTTCCTCGTCGTCTTCTTCCAGCTGGGTTCCACGTTAACACCTGTTTAGGCAATCTGTTCTTCTCCATCCTCTGCACATGACCGTACCGAACTAGTTGTTTTGTTTGAATGTCATCGACTACTTCCCAAATTTTCTCTAATTCTTTGTTTGGTGACTCTTTCTCTCCTCGATCTTCCTGCAGTCCTTCTCCAGTAATCCACACAACATCCTCTCCGTTCTCTTCTTAATTTGCCAAACTTCCGAACCATATGTTATAATACTTTTTACGATAACATTGTATCATTGAAAATTTTCCAGACAACTTTTAGTACTCCTGTTTGTTTGGATAAGGTAAAGTACTGTAACGTTTTACCTAAATTCATTCACAGGGTTCAAATTTATGTACACATTTATTTATAACTTTCCAACACAATTTATGTCAACTAGCGAACACAATTATTACCTTCAGCAAAACTGACTAACTTCCGCCAACGGAGGCAAATTTATATACTAACGTTAAAACGAGAAAAGACGAGAAGTTTCTAAACATATCCAGACTATTCTATCGAAAATTCTAGATTAGTCGGGAAGGTTCTCGTCTTTAACATTCAAATGGCGTATCGCAACAGTATTTAACATCTTTAAGCCACACATGTTATCCCCATTGGTTTAATTTTTGTTAAATAAACATAAATATTCGAATAATATCCAATTAAACAAAGTCTTCGACATTCATTTTGGTGGAACCCGGTTCTGAGCTATCGTGCTAGATAGCCGAGTTGTCTTTACCTGTAACACAATACAATAAACATTTTTCTTTTGTTTGTATTAATGTCACCGGAAGCGAAAACCTTCCCGACGACGATGACGATGAAAATAGTCTTCGTATCCGTATTTCCAACCGCGCCAATGCTCGTTCATCTCCCGGATTTCGTTGTTAAGTTTATTACTTTCAAGGATACCATTCCACGTTTCTATCGGTAAGAGACATTAATTTCAGTTATGTAATGAGAGATGCGATGCTACTATATATTTGGTTGTAAAATAAATTAAGCTGTAAAATTTTATTTGCTTTTATATAAATGTGGCATTCACTCTACTATACCTACTTTTATTAACCTTTTAATTTTATTTAGCCACCTTGCACAGTGAACATTTTATTCAGTGGATTATAAACGTTGATTATTTACTGCAAATACAAATAATTAAATTAAATAAATTTGTTAGAATTATGAATAATTTTCATAAACGTCATCAGATGGAAAAAAGTTAATGCAAGTAAAACGAAAGTAATGGTTTTTAAAAAAAAGATATCATGACAAACTGCGAGCTGCTGATTGAAGGAAAAATATTGGAGCAAGTAAATTAGTTTGTTACTTCAACTAGCAACCCTTTAGCAAAGGACTTAATTCATTATTTTAATATAACCTCAGATAATCTCCAGAGAATCTATAGTATATGGTACCTGAAATAAATAAACCGTTTATACACCAAAATCCTTCAAAGTAGTCTCAGAGAACCAATAATAGGTGGTAACTATTTATTGCACCAGATCATTGGAAAGGAATTCAATCCTATATTTTCAACGAATGTACCAATATAATCTCCAGAAAACAAACAGAAGATGATATCTAAATAAATTAATATCACTTATGCACTTATCCTTCAAATAATCTTCACAAATCACTTTAATGAGCAACCATTTGGAATATGTTAAAACCATTGTAGCCAAAAGATCTTTTTAAATAGTGGGTTCAAAGTTTACGAGAGACGGAAAGTATGACTGTGATATTGAGCGAAGGGTGAAACAGCATAACTTAATGAGCAGCCAGAACGTGTCAAAAAAGGCACGACTGGCTGAGCATAGAGAAGTGCTAGTCTCCACACTTGTGTATGGTAGAGAACGTTTGGTTTGGCAGAAAAAGCATGAAATTAAGATCAATGCTGCGGAGATAAGTAGTTTAACAAGTGAAGCTGAAGTTTAAAGTGAGAAATAGTGTGATAGGAGAACGCTGTGGTGTAAAGGAAGATGTGGTAACAAAGATAGATAAAGGAATGCCTAGTTGGTTCGGACACTTAGAGAGAATGGATAAAAGAAGATTGATGAAACAAATTTATAAGGCGAGTGTGAATAGGCAAGTCAGTAAAGGTCGACTAAGGCGAACGTATCTCGATCAGATCGACTGTTTTGAAGAAAGACCAGGTAAAGAGTACCAGCAAACGACGAACATGTAAGAAAGTGCTGATGATAAGGAAATAAGCAAAAGACGTGGGTAAGAACCGTAGCAGAAGGAAAGAAGTACATTGTTTTAAGTGATTCAAAGTCTTTTAAAATTCACTAAGAATAACGTTAAAAATTGTAATATACACTCTGTTACAAAATGAACGCTATAATAGCTGTCAAGAATTTTTAAAGTAGAACATTTTCTTTTGGGGTTAGTCTCTGCTTCATATACAACCAATTTACCCCAAATATGAATATACGGGGTGTTTTAAAAAGATTTTGTTTGAAATGTATAAAAATAAATTATTTATTAAGTTCAAATAAAATTGTTCAGAATTATTTGTGTAAGTGTAAAATGCAAAAAATTAGAAAAGTAACATCAATTTTTTTTTATTTTGAGACATTTTGTCCAATTGCATAATTTATAATTTTTAAGAACTGCTATTCCCAAAATTGATATTATCGGAAAAGTTTCAGTATAATATAAGCGTAAGAAGAAAAATTAAAAGTGTTTTTTACAGAAAGAAAAATGATAAGCGTCCCAAAACACCTGCAAACTGTTTATTATGTCGTATACATATATCGAACGTCATGAAAATGACAAGTATAAATTCGGAATTACCATTTTAGAATATAAATTTCTATCTCTGCTGTCATAACCCGCTTTATTCATTTCCAATAAGTGCCGCATGTAGCGAACCAGCTCGCCTTTCAAGTACACATTGGTCGAGAATAAATTTACAATTTTCGTACAATGCGTTATTACATAATAACTATTTACGAGTTATGATTTCCTTTGCTAAAAGCGCGAATCGGCGGATACGGGGAATTCTAAAATATCTTATTGTTGCGAAATTTAATCTTGGGTTCGATTATTTTTAAACACTCATTACAAAAACTAAACAATGTATTCTAATCTACCTATACAATAATTTTCTACTTTATAAATCACAGTTGAAATGCTGAAGGCTGGACAAAGCGTGCTAACTAGTCTGCTGTACCACCTTTTTAACCTTTGTTGGAGGAGTGGTAGCGTACCAGACAACTGGTGCAAAGCCGTTATCGTGCCGCTTTACAAGGGAAAAGGTTCGTAGCAGGACTCTAAGAACTACCGAGGTATTAGTTTACTCAGCATAGTCGGCAACTGTATGCAAAAATATTGATTAAAAGAGTAAGGAATGAAACCGGGAAGAAGATATGGGATGTGCAAACAGAATTTAGAAGAGGAAGGAGATGTATGGATCAGGTTTTTTATAGTCGAAAAATTCTTGGCTAGAAGTCAGAAGGTCCATTGCGTTTTTATAGACTTGGAAAAGGCCTATGATAGAGTGGTGAGGAATGAATTGTGGTCGACATTGTCTATGTATGGGGTGAGCGATAGTTTAATACGAGCACTAAAATCACTATACAAGGATTCCACTGCTTGTGTCAGGATAAACCTACACGGACTGGTTTAACATATTAAAAAAGGTGGGGTGAGCGATAGTTTAATACGAGCTCTAAAATCACTATACAAGGATTCCACTGCTTGTGTCAGGATAAACCTACACGGACTGGTTTAACATATTAAAAAAGGTGTGAGACAGGGATCTGTGGCTTTGCCATGGCTGTTTAACTTATTTATGATCAAGTCATATTAGCATCATCTGTAGAGGAGTTGCAGGTGATGGTTAATGTTATGCATGATGCCCTGAAAATCAAAGGGATGAAAATAAATGTAAGCAAAACGAAAGTAATGGTTTTTAAAAATAAAGAAAGCATGACAAACTGTGAAGTTCTGGTTAACGGAGAAAGAGTGGTTCATTCAGTTTACGAAAGGTGGAAGGTATGACAGTGACATTGATCGAAAGATGTGTTGAGTCCTACACTTCTGTATGGTAGTGAATATTAGGTTTGGCAGAAGAAGCATGAAAATAGGATTAATGCTGCGGAGATAAGTAGTCTGAGAAGTATAGCCGGAGTGACTCGGTTGGATTGAGTGAAGAATAGTGAGATAAGAGAACGCTGAGGTGTAAAAGAAGATGTGGTTATAAAGATAGATAGAGGAATGCTTAGATGGTTTGGACACGTAGAAAGAATGGATGAAGAAAAATTGACGAAACAAATTTCAAGAGTACCAACAATCGACGAGCATGTATGAGAGCACTAATGAAAGTAGAGGAAGCAAAAGATGTGTGTAAGAACCGTAGCGGAAGTGGAAGAAAGTGGTCTCTGCCTACCCCTATGGAAAAAAGGCGTGACTATGTATGTAATTTTATCAACAAATTTGAAAACAATAAAAAAATTTAATAGACAGTGAAGAGACCATTTAAAAGATATATCACAAGCCCCTACTTCCTACTTAAAAATTTGGGGGTTATAACTGTCACTCGAGGGGGTTTCAATGTAGGGATGAAATTTTTATTTTTCGTTTTCGTCGTTCCGGTTGTCTTTTCCGAATGCTTTTTTTTATTTTGATTTCTGGTAGTGCCAAATAAAACTATAGGCAGTTCTATTCTTACACCTTGATACCTAGTGCTTTCCAATTGGAGAGGTAATTTGTCTCCAGATTGGGTAAACTTTTCTTTTATACTTATAATAACAATTTATAAAGATCTGTCTTAATGAGAGTAATTTTAAAACGTACCTCGTTCGTCAAAAGATTGCACAAGCAGCACATGATACCCAATATTAGAGCTTGTTTATGACCTCTAACAACAAATACACCACCGCAACAAAATCGTAGATCCTCCTCTTATTAATTATTTACATGTGACCGAGAATATTGTGCAAGTGCGTAGGTTTACATTGATTATAGCAAGTCATCATGTCTGGGTATTTTATAATGCTGTTTAAGACCGCGAAACTGATACAGGGGATGTGATACCGATCTGTAATCTGAGATTGTTTTTTTATAGTTTTTTTATTCGACCGACCAGACGATGACTCAGCTTTTAGGAAAGTTGGAATCGATCTGAAATAAACAGAATTATTATTATAAATATAAATGACATAGCTGAATGTTACAAAGTCAAAATATTATCTCCAGTAATGACTTGAGCCATTACAATGAAGTAAAATGGCAATGCACTGTATACCCTAAATTTACACGTCATTCATTTATGACAAAATAGACTGCAGACTATCACTTTAAAGAGATTTTCTTGGGCGGCCTTTCCTTTAATCCTCTTCCTCGATGGTGCTAGCAGACACTCGCAAATAAACATTACTTGTTATATTGTTTTTCCAATTTTTATTAAAGAAAATAATAGAGAATTTGATACAATATTGTATCGTGGTAGCATCGTGCCAGACGTGCTGTCTTTTTGCTAATAATGACTCTTTTGTTTAATCAACTTCTTGGCTTCTACATTTTTAGTTATAAAGGTAATATTCATTATACCGAAAAAGAAACAGAGTGCCATTCGCGGGAACCTCGTTTACATTTTAGAAAAACGCTCAGACCCTTCGATTTTTGGTTAAAGCGGGACACTCTTTTCCGGTATTTTTGACTCCACTACAGTCAATCCCAAGCGAGGGTAAGAATTACCCCCAAATTATTTAAAAACGTATTAAAAGGTAAAAAAAACTTTCTCGAAGTTGTTTAAAGTGATTACAAGCGCATTAATTACGTAGCTAAAATGAGACATCTGTAGGAAGTTGTAAATATTCATATAGAGATTTTAATGTCCTCGTTAGCGATTCTACGTAAAGTTTTCGTTTTGTTTTACCATACAATGCCAACGAGACCAATTAGTCCATCACGGTTTATTACTCGAACCCATCGATTATAATTATTGTTCAATTATCTTCAATAGGCGATTCATTTGTCCACCGACGTATATGATACTTTCTTTGTTTTTTTATTTCATTTTAAAAGTGTGGTCAGCTCCCACAAGATTAGCGTGATTGGATGAGTTATTATAAAGCGGGACGAAAGTTCAACGAAAAATACGAGGGCGATGTTAAAGTTTGACGACAAACCAACTTTTAAGTTGGCATTAATACACCACCACAGCTTTTCTATTAATTAGTACTAAATATCTTTTTTTTGTATTATATCTTCCATGGTTTCTTTTATGACTTTACATAAGGAGATCTGCTCTCTGTCTTGTATGTAGGCTTTATCTTTCTTTTGTAGTTGGACATAAGAGACTCAATTTATGTAGTATCTTTTTATCATGTTATTATTATTTATTATTTTTTTTTTTACCGAAAAGAGTCCCAAAAAGGGTAGACCTATTGTGTGGGCCGCGGAAGGACCGCACTGCGACTGTTAAAAGGGAGAGGGATTATAGAAAGGAAATGATTGTGGACCCGCTTTTTAAAAAGTTGCAGGTTGTAATTCTCTGGAAAAACTGATTTTGGAAGCTTGTTCCATTCCGTAGCAGCCCTGTAAAAGAATGACTCTTGATGGAGATAGATCCTTGTAGTGTCAATCTTGAGAGTAAATGAGTGAGACTGATCAGCGTGCCGAGTTTTTCGGCCGAATGTGGCCAGTGGTGGTATAAGAGTTTTTATTTCTCTGAAGCATCTGCCATGAAAATATCTGTAGAGTAATGACTGGTCTGCAACTCTTCTTCTATATTCTAGAGGGTGAAGGGTATCTGTGAGAGTTGAGCTGTTTATCAACCGAATGGCCCCTTTCTGAATGGAATCTAGTAGACGAAGAGAATGCCTTGGTGCTGAATCCCAAATGTGCGAGCAATACTCCAGTAGAGGTCATGCCAAGACATATTATTAGACACCGTGACTCCCAAAATCGAGATGAAGGGACTGATTCAAGGGTGTATACATTTAATATTTAATAGTTTCACGCAAATCATTTAAAGTTAGCATTTCTGTCGGGCGCCCCGAGACCACTTCTTTTTTTTTATTTCAACTAAATTAACCCCACATCTACTGCGATGTGTTATGAGCAGGAAGAGACAAAACAAGAATTGAAAATTTAGATTCTATAATGTATGTTAATGTCTTTCTTCACGGTTTCTTTTATCTTCTTCTTTTTCAAGTGCCATCTCCTCTTAGAAGATTGGCTCTCATCATAGCTGTTTTCACTTTTTATGCTGCAGCTCTTAACAACTCAATGGAGCTACAGTTGTACCATTTTCTCAGGTTTTTTAACCAGGAAATGCGTCTTTTTCCTCTGCTTCTTTTTGTTCGATATTTTTTTTTCCTTTCTCATTTTTCCCAGTACCTCCATATTTGTTACCACGTCTACCCAACTTATTCTTAAGATCCTTTTATATGACCACATCTCAAATGCTTCCAGTCGATCACTTTTATTTTTCTTTAACGTCCAGGATTCAATCCCATATAGCGACACTTAGAAAACGTAGCATCTCAATTTTCTGACTCAAAGTTGTAAGTTAAGATCTCTACTGCATAACACATTTCTCATTCTGTTAAATATGGTTTTGGCTTGTACGATTCTTGTTTTAATTTCTTTAGTGTACTCCATATGATTGATCCATAGGTTTTCCTGTTACTGAACTGATTTTGTAATGGTCATAAATTTGGTCTCTTTGATATTTAAGGTAAATCCGCTCTCCTTGCTGCTCGTCACTACTTTATCAACCAAGCTCTGTAAATCTGTTATTGTTTCGGTAATAAGTATGGTGTCGTCTGCATACCAGATATTGTTAATGGGTATTCCATTAACCTTTACTCCTGTTGTTGTTTTCTCCAGTGCTCTCTGAATAATTTCTTCCGAATAAAGATTAAATAATAGCGGTGAAATTACACATCCTTGCCTTACACCACGTTGCATTTTCACTTCTTTCGAGAGTTCATTATCCACTTTGATATTAACCGTCTAATTGTAGCACAAATTATTTATTATTTTATTATCTTTCATGTCTATATTTTTACTTTCAAGCAATTGAATAAGGTGGTTATGGCGAACTTTATCAAATGTTTTGTTGTAGTCAAGAAAACAGAAATACATCGGTTGAGTGATGTCCATGCGTCTTAAAGTCAACACCATAAAGGCAAACAAGGCTTCTCTTGTTTCAGGCTTCTCTTGTTTCCATTGCATTTTTAAATCCAAATTGGGTCTCACTAATATCTTGTTATAGTTTTCTAAAAAATCTGTAATGTATTATCTTTAGGAATATTTTGAGAACGTGACATTCTTTACATTCTTTTGCGCGCGTTATCCATTTTTGGTAATGTAATAAATGTCGATCTAAGCCATTCAGAGGGAATGATTTTTTTGTTTTTTTTTGTAGCTGTACATAAAAGGCTTAATTCGTGAAGCATTGAGAGATCTTCTTTCTACCTTGTTTGTAAGCTCTATCTTCTATGATTTTTGCTATAATTTATATTTGTTTTAAAAAAGTAGTTACGAAATATTTTAACGTTTTCTAGCCGATAAATCAGCTTTGCAGAGACTGCAATATTTTCTTCTCTCTCGTTTTATGAGATCCGTTATGCACCTTTTGAGTTGCTTGTTTCTTGAATATATAAAACGAAAGGAATGCGGAATTTTCTAAATTAACTAATTATCTTTTATGTCATAGTTTTAGTTTATACCGTTATCTGTAATGTCGGTGAATTATTAAAAATTATATTCGGGAGCTATAAACTTTGAAAAAATTGCATTTAAATTTAAACATTAATAGATTATTTGACGTTTGTTATAGACTTGTTTAGTAGCTAATTATCATCTTTTTACAAACCCTATAAAATCAGCATAACAAGATTTAGAGTTTTTTTATTTTATCGCCTCTTTCAAAAAAGTATTTTATTCATAAGTAAAGGCGAGTTTATACAACAAATAAGATAAAATAAAAAATAACATAAAATAAAATAAGGAATGAGTGCAGAAAAAATTGGTTTATACAGATGACTAAAATAAAATAAGAATGAACCAATGAAATCACAGCTTTTTTGACAATGACTTTTGTGTTTTGTGCATAACAGTACATATTTTACATACATACATATTTTATTTCAAATACGGATTTTTTAAATTTCATTATTATCCAAAATTATCCAACTATATATGTACCATTCATTTCCTATTAAAGATATTATAATGGATAATGGCATGTTGATAGAGCAGGTATCGACCTTTCCTCAGTTATAGGCCTAAACTGATGGAAAATGCAAGAACAGCCGACTGAAAGAAAATGCTTTGCTCACAATTGCTCACATAATGGAGAAAACACGTAAGTGCCAAAAAATCAGAGAGTTTAACGTTTTTTAAATCACTTTTTCTGTAACTGAAGCTTCTGAGCACAGATAGAAGCTTTTAAGAAATAAATATACGGGTCATAGAAGGAAAATTAATAATACCTCCACAAATAATATTATTAGAATAGGTTAGGTTGATTGAAAACCCGAAACATTTAGAACAGAAAAGATTTGGGACAAGCGCATTATCAGTTTTTAAAAAAAATAAAATAAGACAAAGAGATAAAAGTTGGCCATCTTTTGTTCTTATTTTATCTTTTTTCTTGTATAAACGCTTTCATAGTTTTGGGCATGTTTATCTTTCTTATTTTGCTTTATTTTGTTCCTTATTTTATTTTATTTGCTGTATAAACTCGCCTTAAGGAATGTAACATTCTCCTTATTTCCCTGACCTCGTCCCAACCGACTATGCTTTATTTAAAGCTTGGAAATCTAGAATCTCTAGAATTGAAAATATTTTGATTAAACTCATCATTACTGGCTCGTAATGGGATAAGATGTTATTAGTAACGACATGACCCATGTCGAAAAATTCTTGGCTAGAAGTTAGAAGGTCTATCGCGCTTTTATAGACTTAATCTTGGATATTAGTCATTCACAAACAAATCTCTTTACTGTATGCTGATGATCTAAAAATTTTCTCTCCTATCATTAATATGACTGAATGTGAGAAACTATCGAAAAATCTTAATCAAATAAGCCAATGGTGCAGTCGTAATAATTTAGCGTTAAATCCTACCAAATGTTGCGTAATGTCATATACATTGAGATCTGATCCAATTATATTTGACTATAAGATAGACAATTATTCTCTAGACAGACCATGTAATTTTAAGGATCTTGGAGTTACTTTCGACAGAGAGCTATCTTTCCAAAACCACATAGACAATATAACTACGTCAGTAAACCGTATGTATGGATTTATAATTAGAGTAGGCCGCGACTTTAATCATTTAACACTTAAAACTCTCTACTAGGCTTTTGTGAGATCAAAGCTAGAATATGCATCGGTTATCTGGAACCCATATTATCAAGTGCATATTTATAAACTGGAGGCAATCCAAAGACGCTTTCTCAAATAGTAGATCGGACTTATCCACTAATTGGCACGGCACACGAGAGTTTACTGTCAAGACATAGCTTTTTCACTCTGGATAGAAGACGAGAATGTTCTAGTGTCATTATGCTACACAAAATAATTAACAATGAAATTAAATGTCAATGCTTACTACATCAGATAAACTTTAAAATTCTCCGTCAGACATCTCGATACACCGACTCATTCTACACTACCACACCACGAACAAATATACTTAAAAACTCTCCTGTTCATACTATGTGTAGCAACTATAACCTTATAAGTGACCAGCTTGATATATTCTATTGTAATGTGAGGCAAATTAAGAGCTATTATTATCAGCAGTAATATTGTTGTGTTAGTCTTAAGCTTTCTACTAATGTTAGTCTGATTTTGTAAATTGTGTATTACTCTTAAGCTTTTTTATTGTTAGTACTATTGTGCAAATGTTTACTTTGTTCCTGTTCTGTAATTGGAAATATTTTTTTCTGTAGAACAGTGTAAATAAATAAATAAATAAATCTCCTGTGTACGTCTTCTTCTTCTTCTTCTTATAGTGCCGGTCCGGATGTTGGCGATCATTCTGGCAATTATGATTTTGTTGGTTGCGGCACAGAAAAGCCTTGTTGTCGATACTGAAAACCACACCCTGAGATTCTTTAGCCAGAAATTTCTTCGTCGACCTGGCCCACGTTTCCTTGGGATTTTCACTTGCAGTATGTTTTGTAGTAGACCGTATGTTTCCATTTCTCATTATATGACCAAGTTCGCGAGTATTTATCGTGGTTATTAATTCGGTGGCAAATTTTTTGGTGGTTGCTTCGGTCAAGGTCCATGATTCTACTCCGTACAGCAAGACAGAGAAGACGTACGAGGGTGGTTTGATAAGTCAGTGACTTTTTGAATAAAACAAATTTTTTTCCGCAAATAAACATTTTATTTTTTTACATAATCAATTTTTAGCTCGATACATTTAGTCCAGCGTTTTTCTAATTTTTTTATTCCCTCCAAATAATAGGTGTTTTCAAAGCTCTCAAAATACGCGTTTGTTTCGGTAATGACTTCTTCATTCGACTCAAATCTCTTACCGCCCAGCCATATCTTTAGGTTTCTTCTTCTTTAGGTGCCCTGTCCTCCTCGGACGTTGGCAATCATCAGCGCTATCTGAACCTTGTCTACAGCTCGGCGGAACAATGTGGTAGTGCTCACTCCATACCATTGTCTTAAGTTTTTTAGCCAGGATATCTTTCTTCTACCCGGGCCTCTTCGTCCTTCGATCTTCCCTTCTATAATAAGCTTTAAAAGTCGATACTTGTCATTTCTTAAGATGTGTCCAAAATACTCCAGTTTGCGCTTTTTTAGTGTAAACAGAACTTCCAGCTGCTTGTCGAGGCGTTGAAGTACCTCGGTGTTACGCACTCTTTCTACCCAGGAGATTCTTAATAGCCTTCTGTACGTCCACATTTCAAAGGCCTCCAATTTTTTGCACATCGCATCTGTCAAAGTCCAAGCTTCCATTCCATAAAACAGTATGCTAAACACGTAACAGCGAAGCACTCGGACGCGCAGAGGCAAGCTTAAATTTCTGCTACAAAGTACTTTACGCATTTTCAGGAACGAAGCACGAGCTTGTTCTATTCTGGCACGAATCTCCTGCATGCTGTCCCACTTCTCATTTAGTTGACACCCAAGATATTTAAAAGTTTCTACTCGCTCAATTCGTTGACCGTTAATTGTCAGGTGACCGTCCACGTTGTTTGATTTGCTAACTGCTAGCCACTTTGTCTTTCTCACGTTCAGGCTAAGTCCGGCCTCTGAGCTTGCAGCCGTCACGCGGCTTACCAGCTCCTGCAGTCCTTCCAGTGAGTCGGCAACAAGAACCGTGTCATCCGCATACCTCAGATTGTTGATATTAATCCCATTGACGGATATCCCCTCGTCACATTCATCCAACGCCTCTTGAAATATCCTGTCGGAATACAAATTAAATAACAGTGGTGATAAAATGCATCCTTGACGAACGCCTCTCAGGATTTTGATCTCGTCGGACGCGGTGTTATCGATTCTTATTTGAGCACTTTGGTTCCAGTAAATGTTGGCTATTATTCTAAGGTCTCGTTGTTCCAGTCCTATGTCTTTAAGAATGTTGATCAGTTTTTCGTGCTTTACTTTATCAAAGGCTTTTTCGTAATCGATGAAACATGCGTAAACGGTCACCGACATGTCCCGGCACCTTTGGATAAGAACCTGTATGCTAAATAGTGCCTCCCTTGTTCCAAAGCCATTGCGAAAACCAAACTGAGAGTCCCCCATCATTGTCTCGCACTTCGCATATATTCTTTTGTGTATTATTTTCAAGAAGAGTTTAAGCACATGGCTCATCAGGCTAATAAGACGATAATCACCGCAGTTCTTGGCCTTCGCGTTTTTGGGGAGCGGGACAAAAGTAGATTTTAACCAATCAGAAGGTATACTGCCGTTTCGGTAAATAAGATTGAATAGCTTTACCAGCGTGTTCAGTGATTCTTCGTTTTGCAGTATTTTTAGAACTTCTATATAGACGTCATCAGGACCACTAGCTTTCCCATTTTTTGAAATTGACAGTGCATACTGAACTTCTGCCTTCGTTATGTCCAAGCCTTGGCCTTGATTAAAGAATTCTTTCTGAAGTTCTGGCCGGGTATCGTGAAATAGGTGCTCGATGTAGTCGCACCATTCCGTCAGTTTTTCTGAAGTATCCAGTATCAGCCTGCCCTGTGCGTTCTGTAAAGTCGTCGCGTTTCTATTTTTGCAGATACCTGCTGCCTCTTTTATCTTCTTGTGCATGTTGAAGGTATCGTGTTTTGTTTCCATTGCTTCTATCTCTTGGCATTGCTCGTAAAACCATTTCTCTTTTGCTTCTCTTATCTTGTTTTTGATTATGCGGTTTTGCGCCCGGTATTCGTTGCTCTTGCCTTTGAGTGTCCGTCTTTTTTCCATAAGATCAAGGATTTCCTCTGACATCCATGGTTTCTTCTTGTGGTTTTGTTGAGGTTTAAGTATTTTGGTGGTACTTTCTGTGATGGTATTTTTTATATTGGACCACAATTCATCAGTCTCGGCTGCCTCCGTTATGGGTATCGCATCAAGTCTGGAATTCTTTAGGTTTGGAAACAGAAAATAGTCGCAGGGGGCTAAATCTGGAGAATATGCTGGATGGGGTAGCGGTTCGTATCCCAATTCGTGGATTTTTGCCATCGTGACTAGACAAGTGTACACACGCGCATTGTCTTGATGGAGCAGCACTTTCTTCTTCTTAGCCAAATGCGGCCGTTTTTGCTTCAAATCAACGTCGAATCTGTTCAAAAGCTTTGAATAATATTCGCCGGTGATAGTTTTACCTTTCTTGAGGTAATCGATGTGGATGACACCGCGTACATCCCAAAAAACTGTGGCCATGACCTTGTTGGCTGACAGACTCTGTTTCGCCTTCTTTGGTCCACGTTCACCTCGAGCAACCCACTGTTTCGATTGTTCCTTGGTCTCTGGCGTGTTTTGATGGATCCATGTTTCATCCACAGTAACAAAACGGCGCAAAAATTCGTCCGGATTACGGCTGAACATCGCTAAACACTCTTTTGAAGTGGTCACACGATTGCGCTTATGGTCGAGTGTGAGCAATCGCGGCACCCATCTCGCAGAGAGTTTTTTCATGTCCAAATATTCGTGTAAAATATGATGAACCCGTTCAGTTAAGATACCTACAACATGAGCCAACTCACGCACTTTCATTCTCCGATCATCCAATATCATTTCATGGATTTTATCGATGATTTCCGGCGTGATCACTTCTTTTGGGCGACCTGGACGTTCGGCGTCACTAGTACTGGTACGCGACCACAACGGAACTCTGTAAACCACTTCTTAACCATTGAAATTGATGGTGCTGAGTCCCCGTAGTATTTATCAAGTCTTTCCTTAGTTTCAGTGATGAATTTTTTACGTAAAAAGTAATGCTTAATCAGCACACGAAATTAACTTTTTTCCATTTTCGTAAAAATTCACGAGGTTGTCTGCTTTGAACGGCTATCAAACACCAAATGCACGACGTAGCTTGCTCAAAATTGCCCACTGATAGATTATAGTTGACGGCGGCAGCACTGTTGCATTTGGAGTAACTGCGCGGGAAATTCAAAATGTCACTGATTTATCAAACTGTCCTCGTAGCACCGGAGGAGTCTTACTTTTGTGGTTAAAGTAAGAGAGTGGCTTTTAAACATTGGTTTCATTTTAAAAAATACTGATCTTGCTTTCTCTATCCTACAGCAAATATCTTGTAAATGGTCCCATTGGTCATAGAGTACGGTTCCGAAATATGTATATCTACTGACTCTCTCTATTTGTTGTTGATTTATAGTAAGAAGTTCACGTGAAAAACGTTTTAAACGTTTTAAATAAATTTTACTATATGGATTATCTTAAAAAAAACAGCAAACAGTATGGATACTTTGTTAAACATAAACCAATTTAAAAGTATAATGTAGTATACACGTAAGAACATACAAATACTGCTTACGGCAGTAAAAATTATTACCCAATTTTAGTTTACCCGCTATAACGCATTTTAACGTCCAGTTTTACATCGCAGTGTAAACATTCCAAGTCTACGTTATTAAAACCGGCTATACCTCGAATGGATTTAAAAGTCTCGAAACTTTATGCGCACTATTTATATTATACAAGAAATTTATTTGCTGTTTTACGTAGATTTTTATCAACCACTAGCGGGACCCGGCAGACGGTGTCGTGCCAGTGTTTGGCAGCAAATTATAGCAAAGTGGATAGCGCGAAAATATTCTCGTATTCAAATATTTATGTTTACCCCAATATTAATGGCCTGTATAGAAATTAATGCGCTGCAGTGCCATCTAGTGTAAAGTGACCAGATTTTTCGATGGGCAAAGCGGAAAAACTCCGAAGGAAGGGGGAGGTATCAACGAAGATTTTCATACAAAATAAAAATAATATTTTTTTATTTTTAACATAAATACAATTTATAAATATAAAAAAACGTATAATATTTTATTCCTTGACATAATTTTTATTTGAGTGAATTTGTTTCAGTAGATTATTGTCATTTTTTAAAATATTGTAAAAATCTTCACAAGAATTTGTTAAATTATATATAATTTTTACAAATCTAAAAGTGGGGACTTTTGAAAAACGTCGCGGGACGTGGGACAAATTGTGAAAAATCGGGACTGTCCCGCCAATAGCGGGACGTCTGGTCACCTTAATCTAGTGGCGAGTTAAAGTAAAATGGATTGCTCATTAGCTCATTAGCGATCTCATATACAGGGTGTCCCCGAAAATAGTGCGTTTCTTTAGACACAAGACAGGTTTTCTGTGGAAAGCCAGAAAGTTTTTTACTCCTGATCAACTGTTGACGACGTACAAGGCTCAAATCCGACCTCTACTGGAGTATTGCTCGCACATTTGGGGTTCAGCACCAAGGCATTCTCTTCGTCTTCTAGATT
The DNA here is from genome assembly GCA_950111635.1 of Agelastica alni. NCBI lineage: Eukaryota > Metazoa > Arthropoda > Insecta > Coleoptera > Chrysomelidae > Agelastica > Agelastica alni. The sequence continues at coordinate 6,214,446 of OX467712.1, read as the reverse complement.
CCATTCAGAAAAGAGCCATTCGCTTGATAAACAGCTCAACTCTCACAGATACCCTTCACCCTCTAAAACATAGAAAAAGAGTTTCAGAGAAATAAAAACTCTTGTACCACCATTGGCCACATTCGGCCGAAGAACTCGGCACGCTGATCAGTCTCTCCCATTTACTCTCATGATTGACACTACAAGTACCAATCTTCATCAAGAATCCTTCTGTTACAGGGCTGCTACGGAATGGAATAAGCTTCCAAAATCAATTTTTCCAGAGAACTATGACCTGCAACTTTTTAAAAAGCGTTTCCACAATCATTTCCTTTCTATAATCCCTTCCCCTTCTAATAGTCGCAGTGCGGGCCGTCCGCGGCCCACACGATAGGTCTACCCTTTTTGCGACTATTTTCATAAAAAAAAAAAACATAATACAGTATGCAGAGTAAAAAAGTCTTAAAACATTTTTTTCTGAAATCAACGGTGTGCAAGAAAACAATCACATTAGTATTTGTATCTTAATATTATTGTCTACAGAAAATCAGTTAACGCCGGCAACGCCGCACCTCTTTACAAAAATAACATATTTGTTTACTATAATGATTCATGACATGACACTGTCTGTCGAGAATAAAATCTGGCCCTTAAATCTAATTAAAAATGTACTTTCAACATAAATTTGTTAAGCAAAATGCCGATTAGTACAATTTTTAAAAATGGTTTTTAGTTAGATAAACCAAAACGTCAAATGAACTTAGTTACTTGTTTAATTCTAAAGTTTTTAATTTAACTGATTATTGAAATAAAAGTACACCTTTATTGAACGTTGTTAAGGTTAATTATAAAAGTTTATAGCAAAATGTTTACAGTGAGTCACTTAAAATCGAAGCAAAAAATCTGGTGCTTTATGTAAACCTTTTTTAATTGACTTTAAAAAATAGTAAATTATTTACTTTAGTAGCCATTTAGAATATCTGTTATACGGGACGGAAAAGAATTAAATAAATGGTATTACTTACGTATGCCTTGTAAATTAATAAGATTAGGGATTTGGACACTATCCATTATTTTGTCTTCTGCGTTTAGAATACTAGCACTTCGTGATTGTCCACTAGTTTTTTTAAGTACCACAGAACCTGTAGCCAATAATCTTTGCGACAAATTCACAAAACTGCGGGCATTAGGAAATTGTCGGTGAGGATAACGTTCTGTATGCAGCCAAACAGCTGCATTAAAATTACCGTGAGCCTTTTCGTATGTTAATAACATGTCGTGATATTCGCGAATCGAAAACGCAGGCTTTTTAACAAAGATTACCACCGTTGTATTCTTGTGAGTAACACGTTAATAATTAATTAAATTTATTGGTGGTACTTTTTAAGTGAGCTTTTTGTTTACTAGAGTACAACTCATGGGTGCCAAACCTACATTTAAATAAAAAAATTTGTTCCCAATTTTTCTGAAAACGGATGACTTAGAAAAACAGTTTATAAAAATGTTTTGTTCCTAATTATTCATTCTACATCTCCTTTCAAGAAACGCACTACTTTTATATAGTGTGTACATAAAGTAACGTAACTAACTAATATTTCGATTTCTGTTGGGTTGACAAAAAAAATTTTAAATAAAAGTTTTTTAAAATAATTTAGGTATCTGCATAGGTCGATTAGAAGTATACTAAAAAATAACATAACTTAATAACATAATTTTTTTAATAGTACACCCTATACATATTTTTAGTTGTCATAATCTCTTAACTTACAAATACAACCGTCAAGACCGCATAATTCTACCTTTAATAGTTCCAAAGTTACAATAGTTTGAAACTTAAATTATAAAGAAACTGTTTACGTCAAAAAAGTAATAGGTTTTTCTACCATTTATTGTCTTTCAATGTCATAAATTGTTTCTCATTGTCATCAGTGAAAGGTGTTGTAATTAGTTACTTTTAAAATTTAAGTATGTTTACCGAACAGGAAAGAATAGTAAGTCTTGTGATGAGAGCTTACGGTTATCGTAAAAGAACTTTTGATGACGTAGCTTACTTATTTAATGATACGTATTCAAATCGCAACCAAATTACCAAAACTGGGTTCGATGATTTTAAAAAATCATTACAATAACTAAACAATTTTTATTCCAATATTTTTACACAATAATTTTTACTTTACAAATCACTTAGATATTCACTTTATAATTACTGTAAATAATTGAATTTAAACTAACTTTAACTTAAACTTTTAAAACTAAAAACTCTTCGTGACCGCTGTCCTTTTTATATTTCCAAACCATCGTTGTAGAAGAATCTCCACTATTCGACCTTTTTCTAGAGAGTGCCAGAATAATACTTTTACCATTTCGGAACCGCTAAACGCGGTATTCTAGAATTTGCCGGTCCTTTCTTTTGTCACGCCGGTATAATAAAGCAGTCCCCCTAATTGTGATCGACTCGCTGACGCGAGTGACAGACATCAGGGCCGGTATTCTAATCTTCCTATACAATAAATTCTTACTGGATAAATCATTTTGATAATTACAAAACTCTATATTTTCTATAATAATATCACTTTCTCAATTTACTTCAAAACTAAACTAAAAACTCGATTGACATTTTTTTTATATGAGCAAACAAACTATTCAAGAATGGGGACGTTCATTCTGGAAGAACGAAGAACCAGCGAGAAGATTCTTTCCTAAAATATCTTACAAAACAAAACACTTTTTCTTCATTGTGATTGACGCGTAATTGACAGAGACGGACTCCGCAAATCGTAACAGTACTTTGTTGCAACTAAGACATCCATCGCGATTTAAAGATGCTCACCGTTGAAGATCAGCTCAAGAGAGTTTGTAAGCAAATACCAGAAGAGGCTGGAAAGCCATCAAGAGACTACTAATTCTTTTTTAAAAATAAATCGGTTTGGTGCTATCGATCGATGTCGTAACAGCTCTCGTTTGTTTTTGTTTAGCAATTCAAAACGATGCCATTATCACTAGAATACAGTGCGTCCTTTGCAAACATAATTTGCCTCACCCTCGCCATAACGATTATCTAATCATCAACGTTCTACAACGATTTAGTGTTCTACGAAAATCTGGTAATTATCACCGCAAAAAGCTGTAAAGACAACACAGGGTTTTATTAAAATCTCCAAAACCGCCCACCTAAAATACCCGTTAACCAAATATTAATCCGTAATAAGATAGGGAATACCTCCGCATATCATAAAGGGCATTCGAGAGCGTGCTAATGGAAACTTTATTGGGAGAAAGAACCCTTGAATTTCTGTGTGTCGACTAGCGCTGTTTCAATTCAGAGAGGGAACATCAAATCTTATTAATTTTATCTGGCAGTGGCGCACCGCGTTCTTTATCATTTCAATACATTCACCAAAACGACGAACCTGATCCTCCACCACGACAATACAAGATTGAACTTTGCTCAAAGGACTACTATGTTGAATTTAAATCTATTCTTATTTGCTTCAAAGCTACAATGGCTTGCCTGGTTCCTTTTTATTTCTGATTCTAAATTTGTCTTTTACCATTTGATGACCCTACCCACAGTAGGGTCACCCTGTTGTTCGCACCAAGGTACTTTAAGGATTCGATGCAATTCCATACACGTTTAGAATTATGTCAAAAAGATGTACTTTTCTTCTATCTCTTCCTCTATATGTAGTTTTTTCATATTTAATTTTCATTTAACCTCTCTTTTTTTTCATTGTTCTAAATAATAATTTCCGGTTAACTTCGTTAAACGCTTTTTTCCGATTTATAAATATAACGAACACTTCAAAATTTAAATCTATTCTTATTTGCTTCAAAGCCACAATGGCTTGCCTGGTTTACCTTTTTCCTAAATCCAAATTTGTCTTTTACCATTTGATGATCTATTTTTGTTTTCAGTCTGTTTTTTATTATGTTTGGGAAAATTTTAGAAGCATGTGACAGAAGGGAGATAGTTTTATAGTAGGACCAGGTATTGTAAGTACTTAATTTTCGTAAAGTCTTTTGGACTTTATAATCTAAACAAATTATGTCAAAAAGATGTAGTTTGATTTTATCTCTTCCTCTGTATGTAGTTTTTTCATATTTAATTTTCATCTAACCTCTTTTTCTTTCATTGTTCTAAAAAATAATGTCCGGTTAACTTCGTTAAACGCTTTTTTCCGATCTATAAATATAACGAACACTTCTAAATTTAAATCTATTCCTATTTGCTTTAAAGTTACAATGGCTTGCCTGGTTCCCTTTTTTCCTGATTCCTAATTTGTCTTTTCCCATTTGATGTACTATTTTTGTTTTCAGTCTGTTTTTTTATTATGTTTGGGAGAATTTTAGAAGCATGTGACAGAAGGGAGATGGTTTTATAGTTGTTTGCATTTCCTTTTTTGGGTATTGTAAGCATTTAATTTTCGTAAAGTCTTTTGGACTTTTAACCTAAACCAATTATATCAAAAAGATCTACTTTTGTTCAGAATGTTACTTCTTGTCTTTGGTATGTAATGATGTCTTATTACTTTACTGTAAGCTTTGTCAGTATTGTTATCCTGTAAGCAATATTTTATTTCTTTGCTCTTCATTACGATTAAGATTTGTCATTTTTAAGGAAAAAATAGGCCAGCACTTAGTTTCAAAAACATTTCCGGGCCAATAATATTTTTAATTTTAAATGAAGTAATAATTTTACTATTAGCCTTTCAATCAAGCAATTCTTTTAATTATGCTTCGCGAGTCTATAAATTAAGCACCTCCGCCATAAAAAAAATGGCCATCAAGTATTCATTAGCAATTGTATAGGTAATTGCTTTCAGATACATCTAATAATTATGCGGCGCGCTGCGGTAAGAAATATTAAAAAAAAAATTCGCCTACGTGCCTCCATTACAGGACGACTGGACCACCACGGGTACGTCACAGGGTGGTCCTCTGCATCGGTATGTTTTTGCTACAAGATAAAACTAGTACTTGCTGGGTGTATTTGGTCTCTGGATAAAATACAAGCGAAAGAATAATTACCGCTGATAATAGTGGTGTAATCTTGATGGGAATATAATACAGTAGACCGACTTTTATTTTGTCTTCGTCCAGCATTATGTTTCTCTATTATTATATGAAAAATTACGTATTTAATTTACACGAAGACTTGCTCTTATCAGAAATCTCACAGATTTTTTAAATTTCTTAGGATATTCTTATTTTTTTTTTATACACAAGATTGTAAAATGAAACGTCAAGTGTTGCAGAAAAAAAAGAATCACAACTCAAGAAAACCTCTTAGCCGTATCATTACAAGATACACATGTATGGCAATAAATTAATTCATTGATACAATAAATAAAGGTTGAAAAAAGTGAAAGAGTTTGTATATTTTGGTTCAAAGTTTACGAAAGACGAAAACTATGACTGTGAGACAAATGAATGGGGGGGCACTGCATAACTTTATACTTATGTATGGTAGCGAATGTTGGGTTTGGCAGAAGAAGAAAATAAAACGAAACAGATTTATAAGGCGAGTGTGAATATGAATTGTTTAATTCGTGTACACAGCCAAACTCAAATCACATACATACATACATAAAGTCACGCCTTTTTCCTGTAGGGGTAGGCAGGTGTCCTTTCACTTGCTACGGTTTTTACACACATCTTTTGCTTCCTCCACTTTCATCAGTGCTCTCATACATGCTCGTCGGTTGTTGGTACTCTTGACAGCTGACCTTTCTTCAAAACAATGTTGATCTGATCGAAATCGATGTTCTCCGAGCAGTCGACCTTTACCGATTTGTCCATTCACACCAATCACTAAAGAAGCAAAAGACGTGTGTAAGAACCGTAGCAAGTGGAATAAAATGGTCTTTGCCTACCCCTACGAAAAAAGGCGTGCCCATATGTATGTGTGTTATAATAATAATTTAAATATTTATTATCACAGCGTCTACTGTTGACAGCAATTGAACTGATCAATTTAGGTATAAAAAAATTATAATGTTTTATATGGCAACATACTGTCACGTGCCTATTTTTTCCCATCTACGGTTCATTATAATTGTGTCTTACTCGTAAGTAGTGTTGCATACAGTACTCTGTTTAACTCGAATATATCATTCGTTGTAGATAATGTTGCATAACTTGTAGGGGTAAGATTCGATAGTTGGTTTGCAATCTCTGTGTGGACGAGGACGAGGCACAGATTTGAGAAGATTGTGGGTTGACGTATATTCCGCGCCATTTTTCTTGATTTCCGATATAGGAGCGGCAGTCGTTTGGGGAGCTTCATCGAAGTCGGAGGTGTTAATGAAGGTTGTTGGGGACGGTGTGTTATTAGCACGTGTGCGGAAACTCTATGAGATTTCTTTCATATCTGGCTGTATTTGGGCCATCTTAATTGGATTTTGAAGAAAAACCATTTGATTTTCAACTTGACCATTTTGTCTTGCCTTTGTTGTGGATATTTTTTTTGGAGTTTTGGTGTCGAGTTGAATAGCCGTTATCGGGATTTATTTGAGGGAAGCCATTGTTCACTAACTGGTGCCGCCCCATCATCTAACCAGCCCCCGGAGTAGTTCAGGAGTAGGCCACAGGAGTACATGTGAATTCGCATACCCAAAGGTTATCAGTGATTTACAACTTGTGTGTTATTTACAGCATTATTTTGAACGCTCAGTCAACAGTAATGTATCCAACTAAATAAAGCGAATAAATAAATAATGTAAGTGAAAAGAATGAACAAAAATGTTTTTTTTTTAGTTTTAATTCCAGGATAGATTAGATTGGGTCGGGTAAAAGTTTGAAAAAAAAATTCCATACACTTAACATGGGGAATAAGAGTGCCCCAAACTTGATACTGTACCTTCCCGTGCAAATCTTGCACATGTGTGAACCACGCCCAAGTGATTTACATTGGGACCATCTCTATATAATGGTGGCCAAATACGGCGGTAGTGTCCCTATCAAAAGTCCCTTGAAGTTTAAACAATTAATGATTTTTTTAACCTTTTTCACAACTGTATGATCAAACACCGTAGACACATACCAAAAATGGTATTCTGATTCATTAAACATGGTGCTTAAATTGCCATTTTATTCAATAAATAACATCGACGGGTTATACATAAAACGAGCTTTTTCATTTTTTAATTTATAATCGATGATTTTTACGTTTCACTGATGGACAGCAATTAAAAAGATTGTAATGTGACATTTTGGAAGTTAAAAGATCTTGTATCATTATTTTATCGAAACTACGGATTTTATCTCATTTTTTTTTGTAAATGACACCATAAAATCGTTAATATTGCTTTCTAAAAAAATATTTAAACTTTTAAAACCAATGGTGAAAGAAGGTTTTTCATGTTTTTATTGCAACAGTTTTTGTTTTTTGAACCCAAAAATGTAAATGGATGAAGCAATTTTTCTCAAAATGCATCGGAATGATTCATAAACTCAAACAAAATACAATACTTACTTTCAGTGTCCGGGTTATACGATATCTTTCCAAAAGAAAGCGGTTGCAATAGCGTTGTCGTTGCATAATATTGGGTCTCTGTGAGTGCATCTTTCATCTATTCGTAGGCAGGCCAGTGGGTGGTTCATATCTTGGGTTTGACCACACGAACACAGCACATCGTCGTTTTCCGGCAGCATTCCCCACTTCAGCAGATTTGTCTTACACCTTGCTCAAATCCGACCTCTACTGGAGTATTGCTCGCATATTTGGGGTTCAGCACCAAGGCATTCTCGTCGTCTTCTAGATTCCATTTAGAAAAGAGCCATTCGCTTGATAAACAGCTCAATTCTCACAGATACCCTTCACCCTCTAGAACATAGAAGAAGAGTTGCAGACCAGTCATTGCTCTACAGATATTTCCATGGCAGATGCTCCAGAGAAATAAAAACTCTTGTACCACCATTGGCCACATTCGGCCGAATAACTCGGCACGCTGATCAGTCTCACCCATTTACTCTCAAGATTGACACTACAAGGACCAATCTTCATTAAGAATCCTTCTTTTACAGGGCTGCTACGGAATGGAATAAGCTTCCAAAATCAGTTTTTCCAGAGAACTATGACCTGCAACTTTTTAAAAAGCGGGTCCACAATCATTTCCTTTCTATAATTCCTCCCCGTCCGCGGCACACACGATAGGTCTACCCTTTTTGCGACTATTTTCATTAAAAAAAAAAAAAACCTTGTCACACCTGTTCTTAGGCGATTTAGGGATTTTCATATTGCGAAAGCAACGTGTTTGCCTAGAGCCATTTCTTCCCTTGGGGGTTCCTGGGCAGTTATCTGATGGGTTATTTGCTTGGGACCCCTCGAGTTTTTGTGATCTAACCACAAAGCTCTTTCGCGATTTAGCGTTCATCGGTTTTTTGTTTCGTCCTTTCGGCATCTGTGGCGACTGCTCTTCACACTGATGGGGGCGCTACACCAATGAGACGGTACAAACACTGCACTGGAGTTGGCTTCAAAAAGCCTGTCACGATTCTTGCTGTCTCGTTCATTGCGACGTCCACATGTTTTGCGTGAGTTGAAGCGGCCCAAACCGGTGCGACGTATTCCTCGGCGGACACGCAGAGTTCTAAGGCTGAAATTCTAGTTGGGCTCCCCATGATTTGCTTGTGAGTTTACGTAAAATGTTATTTCGTGCATTCACTTTGCCTTTGGTATTAATGCAGTGTTGTCGGAAAGACAGAGTACGATCCAAAGTCACGCCTAGGTATCTCGGCGTCGGGCAGTGTTCTAGTCGTGTTTTCAGCTGGAAGGCACAGACCTGTGTCTTGCCTGGGTTCGGCTTCAGGTGGTTGTTCTGGTAGTAGTTTGCCAGTTCTTCAAGAGCGACTTATAGCTTCTTCTCCACCTCGGTAAACTCAGTACCCTGGGCTGCCACAGCTATATCATCTGCATAGATGAATTGCCTTATATTGTCATGGATCGGCTGGTCGTTTGTAAAAACATTGTATAAGAGTGGAAACATACTGCTTTGTGGCAGTGTATTCCTCTGGGCCCTCTATCTGCTATTTTTGCCTTGGATTAATAAATAAAATCTCCTATTCTGGAGGAATATAAGGATGACCGAAGTAAGCCTGAAGTCTTTTGTTGTATCATAAAGCTTACTTTATAGCCTCCTGTGGTTAACAGTGTCATAAGCAGCTGTCAAGTATATGAACGTTACTCCTGTGATTTTCCTTCTTTCGAAACCATCTTCTATATGCTGAGTTAAGTTGAGAATTTGACCACAGCATGATTTCCCTGTGCGAAAGCCAGCTTGCTGCTCGATAATCTTGGCATCCAGATTTTCCGCTATTCGGTTTAGAATTAATCGTTTTAGCAGCTTGAAGAGTGGTCTGAAGTTCTTAGAATCAGTCGGTTCCTTGCCAAGTTTTAGTAACGCGACTACACGAGCTTTCCTCCATTTTTTGGGGATCTTCGGTTGTGTGATAGAATACAATGTTTTATAATTATAAAAAAGTTTACAACTTCTTCCACCGATAGCTTCAATTATTGTTTGTGTTTGTACATACATATGTGCGTATGTTCGTACATGCGTTCGGAATTACATTTCGTCTTGATTATCTCGAGAACAAAAAATGATATCGACGTGGGACCAATTGCATTCGACGCATAATTATGCAACTTAAAAGTGATTAGATTTTTAGCAAAATCGGTGTAGCTGTTTTTTATAGAGAATCAAAAAACTGAAAAAATGGTTAATTACCTGAATTTTGCAATTTATAAATTATACTAATTTTAATACAGAATTTTAAGATATTTTGAATTATATGATTATTGCATGTTGGGAATATTTGTATGAAAAATATGATGGCAATAAAAAAAATGATTTTAGAAAACAAAAATAGAAATTGGAGAATTTTAAACTTGTGTCAGTATGGAGAGAATAGCATTGAAGACGCTATAATAGTAAAAAATTATTGTTGGTAATAATCAAGCATTATTTATAATAATTGAATATTGGTACTAACAAATGATTATTGATCATAATAATTAAAAAACAAATTTTAACTGTTATAAACAATTGAAAATAGCTCCCGCTTATGAAATGATAAGAAAAAGTTTGAAAGAAAACGGTTGACATAAACAGAATATTGTTAATGTCAATTTTAATTTGTTGTAAACAATTTGAAATCGTTTTTTATAATAATCAGTAATTATTGTAATGGTAAAAAGGAGGAAAATAAATATGTGACCTTCATAATCTAGTTTTATAAAAAGTTACTGGTAAATTTGGATTATAAAATAGAGGGTTAAACAAAGAAAAAGTTACAATTGAAATAATTTCAAAACATAATTCTCTTGTCAATAATATTTTTCTTCTGAAATTTGCTAAAATTATTATTTAATAATATTCAAATGAGAAAGATAAAATGATTGTGTAAAAATTATCCAAGGAATTTTCCAAATATTTTCCTGTACAAAATGCGCGAGTCGCGTGATTAGCGAAGAAGTAGCAAACCATGTAAAACGTCAAGTAAGTCTGGAAGTTACAAATGTTCAGCTGGCATGGCAGTATTTATACGAAACGTCAGAATATATCTTACTTTATTTTAATGACGCAAAGTGATAAATAGAATGTGATAATGTCGTTGGAAAAGTTCCCGAAATCGGCGTGCGAACGATAATGCTAAATGACTTGTTTGGTTTATCGGCTATTCTTACATACATACATAAAGTCACGCCTTTTTCCCATGGGGGTAGGTAGAGAGCACTTCCTTCCACTTCCGCTACGGTTCTTTTTTTTTTTTTATTTTTTTTTTATGAAAATAGTCGCAAAAAGGGTAGACTTATCGTGTGGGCCGCGGACGGCCCGCACTGCGACTATTAGAAGGGGAAGGGATTATGGAAAGGAAATGATTGTGGACACGCTTTTTAAAAAGTTGCAGGTCATAGTTCTCTGGAAAAACTGATTTTGGAAGCTTATTCCATTCCGTAGCAGCCCTGTAAAAGAAGGATTCTTGATGAAGATTGGTCCTTGTAGTGTCAAGCTTGAGAGTAAATGTGTGAGACTGAACAGCGTGCCGAGTTCTTCGGCCGAATGTGGCCAATAGTGGTACAAGAGTTTTTATTTCTCTGGAGCATCTGCCATGGAAATATCTGTAGAGCAATGACTGGTCTGCAACTCTTCTTCTATGTTCTAGAGGGTGAAGGGTATCTGTGAGAGTTGAGCTGTTTATCAAGCGAATGGCTCTTTTCTGAATGGAATCTAGAAGACGAAGAAAATGCCTTGGTGCTGAACCCCAAATGTGCGAGCAATACTCCAGTAGAGGTCGGATTTGTGCCTTGTACGTCGTCAACAGTTGATCAGGAGTCAAAAACTTTCTGGCTTTCCACAGAAAACCTAGCCTCTGGCTTGCTGACTTTGCGAAGTTAGCAACATGGTCATGCCAAGACATATTATTGGACACCGTGACTCCCAAAATCGAGATGGAGGGACTTGGTTTAAGGGTATTTCCGGATATTGTGATAGGATGATTTGAGGAATTCACTTTCTTGGAAAACGTGGCACTTTGTGTTTTTTGGGCGTTAAACTGAACAATATTGTTGGTCCCCCACTCGACGATTGCTTTAAGATCTCTATTGATGAAATCAACCTGTTCCTGCCTGAGTCTATTTGTATCATTCACCGAAAGTGATCGATAGGATGTGAAAGTTAAGACAAGTGTGCTATCGTCTGCGAAACTGTAAATGGGGTTCGTGGTGGTTTTCAAGAGGTCGTTGATGTGTAAAAGAAATAAGGTGGGGGACAGGATGGAAGCCTGGTGGACCCCGGCTTTGGTTTTAAACGCATCAGAAGAAATACCGTCAACTGCCACATGTAAAGAGCGATCTTGCATGAAGCTTAAGAGCCATTGGCGCAGTTTGGTTGGGAGACCGTAGGCAGATAATTTGCTTAACAATGCCTGGTGCCAAACGCGGTCAAAGGCTCTAGATATATCCAAGGCTATTGCACGGGATTCACCAAACTTTTCAATAGTGTTTGTTCAGAACTGAGTGACATAAGCCAGCAAATCTCCAGTAGACCGAAGTTGTCGAAATCTACATCCACATTACGCACTCTCTCCATCCAGGATATTTTCAACATTTGTCGATACGTCCACATTTTGAAAGCTTCTAGCTTTCTACACATGGCTTATGTTAGAGTCCACGCCTCAATTCCATAATAGAGTATACTAAAGATGTAGTTACGCAGTACTCGAGTGCGAACGGAGAGCGACAGTCTTCGGCAACACAACAAGGACTTCATTCTCACAAATGATGCTCTAGCTTGTTCAATCTGGACACGGACCTCCTGTATATTAAAATTACTCGAGTGTTTTAAGATTTTGCATTGAATATTCCGCCATACTTTTTCCATATTTGTATATTAAATTTTCTTATTCTCAACAGCAAAATGTTTTTAATTTTATTTCCGTGTTGATCCTTTTTTTGCAATCAAAGACTACAGCCTATGCGAACGCAGTCGCGGCAAAAGTTAGTATCTAATATAGTTGTAAATTAGCCTATAAACCTCCAGGAATGTGTGTACGCTGTTGGAACAAACTGTTGCGCCTAGTCAGGCACAGGCACGCATGGAGAGAGACATAACGCTATAACGGAAGCGGCTGATGTTGTAAACCGCCTCTTATAATCACTTTATCCGCCGGCTAATTGCCTTGTTTCGAGATTGTCACGGGGCAAATGGAAACAGAAACTACTGCCGGGGGATGCGATGTGATGTTGGGGTGGTAAGCGGGCGGTATTTGCGAAATACGGGCACTATTTACTGTTAATCGTTTCGGACGTGTCACCTGGATTTGACCATTTCAATGAAATACAGGAATCTGGAATAATGGACGAATATTTTCCAAAACTACTCCAGTATTTATTGCACTAACTAAAAATAAATAAATAGGTTCCGATGTAAAAACACGCTACCGTGCAAATTTTGAGTCAGTGCTTAGGTGAGAAATCTTCTGGGAAATGAACCATAATTTAGTAAAAACAATTATTGAGAGAATGATCAAGTGCTACATATGGTCTATACTGTTTTATGGGGCAGAGTGCCACGTCTTTTTCGTTCTCTAACGAGTACTCTGCTAGCGGTTTCTCTACTGGCAAATTATGCCCGAGCTCAGCCGTAGAGGGTAGAAGAAAAAAATATAAAAGTGAGCTGCGCCACCGACTTGACGGTATAAGCCGGAAACCGCTAGATCTTATAGGCACTAGCAGGGCTACAAGATAAACAACTATGATTATGGTGAACCAAATAAATAAAATTATAGCAAAAATATGTTGGATACTTTACTCACACAATAGATAATTAAGGTACACAGTTCAATAGCAACATCATAACAAATATAGTCAAAAGTTAACAGCTATGGTAAAATTTCCTTGCTAAAACAAACCAAAAATGTAAAATTTACAACTTTATAAAATGACCAGAACAGCAGTAAGAGTAACAGACTTTACCAAGTTACAACAAAAAGTAAGACATATAAATTAACTCATTAATAACACTAATTCAAACATTTACATAAAGGCAAAGAAGATTCACTAGTTAACCGTTTACATAAAGATTTTCACTGCCAAAACAATCAAGTTCATTTAAAAATACCTTTACAATGGTTGTCCTTTAAAATATCAAGATTGTAGGATATTTACAAATAAGTAGGAAGAAAATATGTTTTTACTTGGACATAAAGAATTATTGAGAAGGTTATTTTAATCCAAGTTTAGTTTTGGCATATTATCTAATGCAATAAATAGTTTCCAACAATGTACTATACTAATAAACTAAACAGAACATAATAGTGGTGTCAGCATGAGTCACTGCGTTATATATTTAAAAATAAATCACTTATAACCTTTGGGTATACGAATTCACAAAGCACTATACTTATAAACTGAAGCAAGACTTACTCGTGGTGCCGAATGAGACACGGCGTTATGTATTTAAAAATAAATCACTGATAACCTTTGGGTATGCGAATTCACATGTACTCCTGTGGCCTACTCCTGTGACCTACTCCTGAACTACTCCGGTGGCTGGTTAGATTATGGGGGCGGCATTGGTTAGATAACAATGGCTTCCCTCAAATAGATCCCGATAACGGTTATTTTAACTTGACGCCAGAAATCCAAAAGAAATCTCCACAACAAAGGCAAGACAAAATGGTCAAGTTAAAAATCAAATGGTTTTTCTTCAAAATCCAATTAAGATGGCCCAAATACAGCCAGATATGAAAGAAATCCCATAGAGGTTCTGCACACGTGCTAATAACACACCGTCCCCAACAACGTTCACCGACACCTGGCCTCCAAGACTCTCAAAACACGACTCACGCTCCTATATCGGAAATCAAGAAAAATGGCGCGGAATAAACGTCAACCCACAATCTTCTCAAATCTGTGCCTCGTCCGTGTGAATATCCAGTAATTGCAAACCAACTATCGAATCTTATCCCTAGAGTACTGTATCCAACCATGAATACGAAACTATATAAAAAATATGCACGTGACAAGAGATTTGGACCTAAAAAGCAGCAATCTTTAATCGTCTTGAAGCATTTAAAATGCGGCTACATAGACGTATGCTCCGAATCCCAAGGGTAGCCAAGCAGACAAATAAAGAGGTTTTAAATAGAGCAAACGCCGTCCGCGAACTACTAATAACAGTTAAATGCCGAAATACCCGGGGGTTATCGTTACCGTATCCTTCAACTTATAATGAAGGTCAGGATAGAAGGCCGTAGAGGAGTTACCAACTCGCCTCGTGGTTAAGAAATCTTAGAGAGTGGACCGGAATTCGAAGCGCAGAACAACCCTTTAGAATCGTCGAAGACAGAGCACAGCTCGATATTGTGATTGCCAACATCAGGAGGACCCGATATTTTACCAAAAGAAGAATTATTGTTATTATTGTTAATATTTAATTATAGGTTAGCTCTATTTCTGGGATGAGTTCTTAATTTCACGGACTAATTCAACTTGAAGAATAGACCAATCAATTTACAGACCAGTCTATTATATTCTTAATCCAAATTTACCCAAAAACTCACTAAAATATTTAAACGTTAAAAAGTTAGAAAAATGAAAAATGCTCGTTGCAGGCCTTCTTAACAATATTTAATATAAATTTTGGTTGTAAAATGTATGCTAAATATACATAAAAAACTTTGTATATGAAGATGAGCTTCAAGAAAATGTACGGTACTTCTTGGACTTTGTGAACTCACTGCATGTTTTGAAAACGAGATTAACTATCTCACAGGCACGAAACGACTCCAAATTCTATTGAAAAGAAAATAAAAATCCGTTATTTTAAACAAGCAATAAGTTCTATAGTATACTGACAATTCTTTGGTTTGTTGTTCACCTTTTGAGAGGTTTGACTATTAAACACCAGAGTAATTCTCGTACTTCAACTATTTACCGTTCATGAGGCAATATTTTTGCAGGTAGCAATTTCGAGAGCCATTCTTGACCCGAGTCACGCGTCTCGTTACTGTTTTGCGTGCCACTGAAACGTGTGACCGCGATGACGTTTCGTTGGTCGTTTTTTGTTTGTTTGCTTTTTTTCGCCACCGTCCTTCGGTTTTTGTTAGCGAATTAATAAAATAAGGCGTTCGTGTCTTGCATACGTTCGTTTTCTGTTGCGCGATACTGAAATAGTTGCGCGAGAATAAAAAATAAAATATATGACTTAAGAAATTGGATGGTATCGTGAAATATCCGAACGAGGGACGTCGTAAAATTTATCGCAAATTCGAGTACACAATGTAAACGAATTAATTTAGGAATGCTTTTATTATCGTCTTTCCTAGAAGGCTAATGAGATGGTGTTACGTTTATTAAACTTTCTTTAAAACAATTTCAATCTGATCGAGATACTTTGTCTAGGTCGACCTCCACCGACTTGCCCATCTACACTTGTCAGGAGTACCAACAACCGACAAGCATATATATATAAGCGCTTTTGACAGTAAAAGACAAAATAATATCCCTCACAGTATCTAGAGAACCAAGAAGATGTAAACTAGCGATTTACGATCAGAGTGTAGAACAAGGGGTGTCGTTCAAATATCTAGGGGCAAACATAACAAGTAATAGAAACCTAAAGAACGAAGTAAAAGCCTTTACAACAAAGGCATCATTAATATCAGGATACTAAGAGATTTAATTTGGTGGAATAAACATTTGAGCACTAGGAGTAAAGTCAGAATATATAAAACTTGCGTAAGACCGGTCATGACATACGCGATAGAAACCAGAGCGAAGAACGCAACAACCAAACGACTTTTAAGAACAACAGAAATGCGAACACTAAGATCAATAACAGGACATACGTTATTCGATCGGAAGAGAAATGAAGAAATAAGGTAGACTGTAGACTACCATTTACGTTTGGTTTTCCTGGATTACTGTCCCTTTATTTTTCTTCCCCAATGGTGTGATAACATATATATATATATATATATATATATATATATATATATATATATATATATATATATATATATATATATATCGCGTTAAAACGTGCGTCGGCGTCTTGCGATTCCTAATCTCCATTCCTCTCTATTTGTCCACATGTCCTCTCTCAGATCTCTCTCTTCCATCTCTTTTTGTATGCCTTCTCTCCAGCTCTTTCGTGGTCTTCCTCTTCTTCTTCTTCCTCTGGGGTTCCACTGTAATATTTTCTTTGGGATTCTGTCTGGTGGCATTCTTTGAACATGCCCGTACCATATCAACTGTTTAGTTCTTATTTCGTCTGTGATGTCGTGCTGTACTCCCATTATTTGTTTTATCCTCTCATTTGTAACTCTTTCTAGTCTTGATTTCCCCGCTGCTCGTCTCCAGTAATCCATTTCTGTGGCTCTAATTTTTCTTTCGATCTTTTCTTTCAAAGGCCATACTTCGCAACCGTACATTATTATGCTCTTCACTATCGTGTCGTAAATTCTTTTTTTGTTGTTGTTACTTATTGTTCTATCCCACAGTACTCCGTTTAACATTGATATTGCTCTTCTTCCTTTCATATTTCTGTCCAATATTGCTTCTTCGAGTGTCCCATCCTTTGATATTCTCATTCCTAAGTAATTGTAAGCTGACGTGTGTTTGATTTTTTGTCCATTTGATAATTGTAAGTCCTGTTGCACTCCCCCAATACACATATATTCCGTTTTTTCTACATTAACCTCTAGTCCCCAAATTTTATATTCTTCTATAAGTTTTCGTGTCATATACTCTGTGTCGTCTATGTCTTGGCCGACTATAATTTGATCGTCTGCGAATGAGAGTGTGTATAATGTTGTGTCCTCATCTAAAGGTATGCCCATGTTTTGGCATTTCCGTTTCCAATTCGCTAGTGCCCGTTCCAAATATATTTTAAATAATGTTGGTGACAAGCAACACCCTTGTTTCAGCCCTTTTGTGATATTAAACCCTGTTGTTAGGTTTTGTCCAACTTTAATTCTTGATTTGGTTTTATTGTATAATGACTTTACTCCTTTTATCAGTTCAATATTAATGTTGGAAGTTTCCAGAGTTTCCCAAAGTTTAATTAAGGGTACGCTGTCGTATGCTTTCTTTAGGTCAACGTACAGTATATGGATCTCTTGATTGAATGCTAGTTTTTTTTCTATAATTTGTGTTAGTGAGAATAGATGGTCAATCGTTGATCTTCCCGCTCTAAATCCGGCTTGCTCTTCTGCTTCCATTTCCGTGTATTCCCTTTCGATTCTGTTTTAAAGATCTTGCCATATATTCTACTGATTGTGTTTGTTACGGCAATTCCTCGATAATTGTCGCATTTGCTTTTGTCCCCCTTTTTGTGTATTGTTGACATATGTGATATTTTCCATTCTTCTGGGACTTCGGACTGATTAATACACCTTTGAAATAGATCTTGCAGCATTTTATATAATTTATCTGTTCCGTATTTAAATAATTCTCCTACAATATTTCCTGGGCCCGGGGCTTTGTTATTTTTTAAAGATTTACATACTTCCTTCACTTCTTTTGTATTAATTCTAATAGGGGATCCTTGCGTATTAATTCTATCATTCATATATTCTGTGTTCTTAAATTCTTCTCTGTCTTCAGTTAACATTTTTTCGAAGTATTGTTGCCAATTTTGTGCTGTTATTGGTGAGATTATGTCCTTGGTATTATCTTTCCTCATGTTTTTTAGTATTCTCCAGCTTTCTGTACTTCTTCTACCTCCCAGATACGTATTTATTCTAGAACATGTTCTTTCCCATTTCTCATTCTTTTTTCTGCAAACTAATTTTCTAACTCTCGCTGGTGTGATAACATACTAGTAAATAAATATAACTTCCAATATTTGTCTTTCAAGTTTCATTCGAAAAAAATGATGGAGAAGTTGGTAAAATATCACTGAATCTCGATACGTGCTGTGTCAATAATAACTCTCACTGTTTTGAAGGGGTATATACATATGTGAGTACCCATATTAAATGCTAACTACGGAATATAACTTTATATCGAATGATTGTTTGGATGATGTCGACTACGAAGGATCGAATGTTACATGCCAATGTGATGCAGAGCAATACCGTTTAGTCAGCAAGACAGTAATCGATACAGGTACTTGGTTAAGCAAAAAGGAGAATTATTAGTTTGTGACGGTATAGAGGATCATCATTGATAGACAATATTTTTCGTTAATGTTAAGTTAGTTAGAAACTATGAACTATTTTTTCTTAAAATTCTTTAGTTCCTACCACATACACACATACAGTTGCGTCTTTTTCCCGAAGTGGTAGGCAGAGACAACTTCCTTCCACTACGGTCTTTCGCTTCTTCCACTTTCATCAGCGCTTGTCAATAATTTGACGCGAAATAACACCACATTTAAATTCGTTTCTTTGGAAATCAATAAATACATTTGTTTTGTTTTATTTATTATTGTAGTTGAAGTGTTATCGTAAACCAGACTATAATCCCGGTAATATGAATGAATGAGAGACGGTATATTTTAAACGAAAACCCTTTTACTATTAATTCCGATCGAATAAGCATTTTATGTGCAATTTATTGTGCATTTGATGGCCATTGCATGTGTCGTTTTCGTGTCAAGACAGAGGCGTAACTGCCAATCACATAAAAACGACAAACATTACATTTATTGTTTACGACCCTACAAAAGTTAGAAAATTTGAAAAGATATTGTGTTGCGACTAATAAAATAATAACAATTTATTACTTGGAATAACTTTTTAAACATTAAAGCTCGATTTCTCGGAGTGAGACTAGATCACAACGACCACTCCTCACATTACAACCATTGTCCCTACTACCAACTTATAGGGATAAGACGGGGTCATATTATGGAGTTGGCGAGGAAGTTTTTAATGTTTGACGACTTTTTTTCTCTTAAAAGATCCACGAAAGAATTAAAATGATAGTCTGCATTGTGAAATGTTTAGAAAATTGTCTCCAAGCGTCTAAAAGTTATGCTCAAAACCTGACAGAAAACATCCAAAAAAGTTTTTGAAAGACGGCTCAATAGATTCTGTGCTACTGGCGACGTTTTAAACGAAAATGTAAATAAAACTAATCCAGTTACTGGTGACAACGCCAAAATATTTAACGTACTGCTATCTATTACCGAAAACCCTAAAACCATACGGAAAAAATTTCGAATCAGGAATCAATTAAATGAGTGTATGTAGAATACTTGAGAAAAACCACTATCATCCGTATTCAACTACAACAGCATTTGATAGAACAGAATTTTTTGTTTAGGGACTATGAATAAAATTGAAAAAGATTCTGATTTTTGTAAGTATTTATCGTTTACAGATAAATCTACTTTTTACAATAATGGTTTAGTAAAAAGTCATAATTTTTATTATTACGATAAAGTTTTTTTTTTATGAAAATAGTCGCAAAAAGGGTAGACTTATCGTGTGGGCCGCGGACGGCCCGCACTGCGACTATTAGAAGAGGAAGGGATTATGGAAAGGAAATGATTGTGGACACGCTTTTTAAAAAGTTGCAGGTCATAGTTCTCTGGAAAAACTGATTTTGGAAGCTTATTCCATTCCGTAGCAGCCCTGTAAAAGAAGGATTCTTGATGAAGATTGGTCCTTGTAGTGTCAATCTTGAGAGTAAATGGGTGAGACTGATCAGCGTGCCGAGTTCTTCGGCCGAATGTGGCCAAGAGTTTTTATTTCTTTGGAGCATCTGCCATGGAAATATTTGTAGAGCAATGACTGGTCTGCAACTCTTTTTCTATGTTCTAGAGGGTGAAGGGTATCTGTGAGAGTTGACCTGTTTATCAAGCGAATGGCTCTTTTCTGAATGGAATCTAGAAGACGAAGAAAATGCCTTGGTGCTGAACCCCAAATGTGCGAGCAATACTCCAGTAGAGGTCGGATTTGAGCCTTGTACGTCGTCAACAGTTGATCAGGA
This sequence comes from Agelastica alni, assembly GCA_950111635.1. Lineage (NCBI taxonomy): Eukaryota > Metazoa > Arthropoda > Insecta > Coleoptera > Chrysomelidae > Agelastica > Agelastica alni. Next base: position 6,194,021 of record OX467712.1, on the reverse strand, counting down.
GTAAAAAACTTTCTAGCTTTCCACAGAAAACCTAGCCTTTGGCTTGCCGACTTTGCGATGTTAGCAACATGGTCATGCCAAGACATATTATTGGACACCGTGACTCCCAAAATCGAGATGGAGGGACTTGGTTCAAGGGTATTTCCGGACATTGTGATGGGATGATTTGAGGAATTCACTTTCTTGGAAAACGTGGCACATTTGTGTTTTTTGGGCGTTGAACTGAACAAGATTGTTGGTTCTCCACTCGACGATTGCTTCAAGATCTCTATTGATGGAGATAAATTTATTATTGATTTATTATTGATAAAGAGGTGACTAATGCTTGACCTTATACATTAATTGCTTTAGTGAGCAGATACTAAATTTAGGATTCCTGTATGAATGTAGGTGTACAGCTCATTTCAACAATATACGACGGTATCTGATTAGTCACCGAAGTATCGACTTAATGGGCGCACTGTGTTGAGAGGTACATTAGTAAATTCCCCTAAGATTTAAATCCGAAATTTTTATTAATTAGTATGCTTTTGTTGAGAGGTTTTATTTTTATTTTTTGCTTTATCGTTGATATAGCTCTCGATAAGTTTTTTGGTTAGAAATAGGCACATATTCACATGTTCAATCATGTAGTACTTACGGTATTATCAAGCATCAGATTTATAGTCATCATAATCGAAATCACTGTCGTAGCTATCCTCATTCGGATTGTAAATGATAACAGGATTAACTGCTTCGATGCGGTTTTTACGAACCAACCATTCCTCTATTAAATTTTTACATTTTGTGACACATTTTTCCCAAATTTTAGAAGTGGCAGTATTAAGTGCTCGTTTCCAGGTTTTCAAAACAGCCTTATCACTGTAACCATTAGATTCTATGTGATTGTCATAATAAGTTTTGCATATTGCCCAAATATACTCAATGGGATTAAATTGGCAATGATAAGGCGAAAGTCTTAGCACAAGATGTCCATAACTGAGTATAATTTGATCTACTTTGTAAATTTTTTCTCGTTCGTGCCTATTAGCTATCGATAATAATTTCGGCTTGAAGCAATATTGTGGAAATGAAATATTTTCGTTCGTTAACCATTCTTTTATTTTCTGTACCGTCCAGGAGTTTGTTGGTTGATAATTTAAAATTTTCAAATGGTACGGAGCATTATCGTATACAATGACAGATGGTTCGTGTAACGATGGTAATAGTTGCTCTTTTAACCATTTCACGAACATCTCTGTATCCATATTGTCATGATAATAGGCCGATTTTGATTTTGACGAAATAAAAGATTCGCCCCATCAACAAAATCATGCTTTTCACCTGCATGCACAATAATGTGTCTTTTTCCTTCACCGTCGGTGTGTTTTATAGACTTTATGTTATCGTCCTGCCAAATTCTTTTTGTTTCACCTTTAGCAAAAATCCAAATTTCGTCCAGATAAAAAAATAAAGAGCTTTCTTGTTTACAGTGTCTCGACGCACCGGCAAACAACAGGGAGGAATTTAGAAGATGGTTGTTGAAGTTGTAGGATGTTGTATGTTTCTGCCTCTGTTGAATCTCGGCGTGCCTCGATTCAATGTTGAATCTTCGATAGCTTAGGTTGGTCGCTGTTTTATTTGTCCTGCTTTACTGTAAGTTGCGGAATTGTGAGTTTTAGAATGGTCATCCTGTCCATTACACTTTGGTTTGGTTTTCAAGGACATTAAAACTATATAATATACCTGGTTAGTATATTACGATGCTATACAAGAGACGCCAATTTGTCGTCTATTTAAAACATGATCGATTTACAAATTCAGGTCTCTTTTATCCTGTAGTTTTTTGTTTCTTGTTGTCCACCTCAACTGTATTTTTTCCTTAATAGGATTCACATTTTATTCCATTACTGCAGTAAAATAAACATTTTTGTTAAAACTTAAAAATTAATAATACATGATACCATGTGGGTTTTTCTAAGCGAAGCTTGCTTGTTCTCTCTGCGAAGACGATGGACAAAGTCACCAAACGGAAGTGGTCAAAAATCGTTTAGTAATAGCAGCGCTGTTGTCAGATTTTTATTTGGTTTACGCATAATCATGTGTATAATTGGTTGCCTATAAGCACGCGTTTATCGGCTGTAATAATAAGGTTTTTAAATCAAGGAATGAATTAAAGAAATATTCTATAGTTGAAAAATAACTAAATTTTCAACACAGTGAGTATAATTTCTTAAAAATTGGTACCATACGATTTTAATGTTGGTACTCACTACAATGATAACCCAGGATTACTAATAATTACTTTTTTAGAAATCTTACAAAAAATCTAACAAACATGAACGAGCCAAATTAAAGCTTAATACCGTACTCAATTAGTGAAATTTGTTTGGATTATTTACCTACCTCTTTTATTATGTTCAATAGATAAAGTCATTAAGAACAGATTTGGTTGTAAAATTAACCGTGCTAATAAATAAAAATATTGTTCCTTAAATTGCAAACAAGAAGTCCCCTATAAAATAAAATTCGTTGTTTAAAAATATTATGGAAATTTACTTTCTTACTTGTTAAACGTACAGTTGAAAACTGGTTATCGAGTTTCTAACGATAATCCGAAACCGCCGTATATTCGTGAAATACGCTATTCTCTCATGTACCATTCAAATTTCCGTATTGGCTCTCGCCAAGTAATAAAATTTCTGAACGTTAACTCTGTGCTTTGCCATTATGATAAAGGAAAATGATAAAAGGATTTTATGCTAGCTAGACTTCTTAACGGGTTGAAGAATATACGGATATCGTGCGCGAGATAAAAATATGTCTAGGTAACGGTAATTAAATAACATGAGATACGAAAAGACAGCCCGGGAAATTTTTTTATTTTTGATATATTTTAAGCAAGTTCTGCAGTGCAGAAAAATGGTAAGGTAAGGTCCCATGTTTTATTTTCTTAATATTTTGAAAACTGAAGCATGGCTTATACCAGTTATATCTGATAAACGTCCGGTAATTATCCAGCAATTCTTACTAAAACATCAATATCCTGATCCACTGTATTTGTTTTTGGAGTCCCAGAAACTCTATGTCTATTACCACTATTTAAAATATTCTTACATTTGCCAAGTAAGAACATAAAATTTTGGAAGGTTTAAAAAAAAAGGAGCTAAAATCCATGCAACATTTTAAAATAAAACCGCCTATCTTGTTAAGGAATAATATTTTATTTTAATGTATTGTAACGGATTGCGACCAACGAAGCTTGTCCCTGTTCGATTGTTTACCCTGAAGCGACGAATGGTCGATCACAAAAAGAAAGGAGAGATGTATTATGGAGTGATTTATAGCCGCGGACGGTAAGAATTTTCGCGTTAATTTCTCGTTCTTCCGGAATAGACATCCCATTCTTAAATAATTTATAAATTTATAATGTATAAAAAGAATGTTGCCGATGGAAGTTGAGTTAGTTAATCATACATACATACATACAGTCACGCCTTTTTCCCATAGGGGTAGGCAGAGACCACTTCCTTCCACTTGCTACGGTTTTTACACACATCTTTTGCTTTTCCTCTACTTCCATCAGTGCTCTCATACATGCTCGTCGGTTGTTGGTACTCTTGACCTGGCCATTTCCTCAAAACAATGTTGATCTGATCAAGATATGTTCTCCGAGGTCGACCTCTACGGACTTGTCCATTCACACTCGCTTTATAAATTTTTTTCGTCAATCTTCCTTCATCCATCCTCTCAACATGTCCAAACCATCTAAGCATTCCTTTATCTATCTTTGTACCCACATCTTCTTTTACACCACAGCGTTCTCTTATCTCACTATTCTTTACCTTATCCAACCGAGTCACTCCGGCTATAATTCTCAGACTACTTATCTCCGCAGCATTAATCCTATTTTCATGCTTCTTCTGCCAAACCCAACATTCACTACCATACATAAGTGTAGGAACCAACACACCTCTATGCACAGCCAGACGTGCCTTTTTTGACACTTTCTGGCTATTCATAGAGCTATGCAGTGTCCCATTCATTTGTCTTTCTGCCAACACCCTATGCTCAATGTCACTGTCATACTTTCCATCTCTCGTAAACTTTGAACCCAAGTACACAAATTCATTTACTTGTTCCACTCTTTCTCCCTCAATCGAAATTCCACAGTTTGTCATGCTTTCTTCTCTTTCAAAAATCATTACTTTCGTTTTGCTTACATTTATTTTCATCCCATTTGATTTTCTGGGCATCATGCATAACATTAACCATCGCCTGCAACTCCTCTTAAGATGACGCTAATATGTCTTGATCATCGGCGTAAAGAAGGCATTTGACGATCAAATCATTCATATTCAATCCATACGCACTCTCTCTCAAATCTTTTAAACAATAGTCTATGTATAAGTTAAACAGCCATGGCGAAGCCATACATCCCTGTCTCACACCCTTTTTGATGTTAAACCAGTCCGTATAAGCTCCGTTTATCCTGACACAAGCAGTGGAATCCTCGTAAAGTGATTTCAGCGCCCGTATTAAACTACCACTCGCCCCATACATTGACAATGTCGACCACAATTTACTCCTCACCACTCTGTCAGTTAATTATAAAGTGTTGAAAGTTTAAAAAAAATTGTATCCATAGAGTTTGTAAATATCCTAGTGATTTTTCAAGTAAGAATTTATTGTTTGGAAAGATTAGAATAAATTATTTAGTTTTGTACTGACTGTTTAAAATCATCGAACCCAAGAATAAATATCGCAACAGTATTAAAAGGTTTATCCAGCTATTGGACAATTCTCAATGAGACACCCTCTATATTCCCAACCAAATACATTCTGCTGCGTAAATTACTCAACAAATTAAATTATAAACTGTTCACGAACATTGTTTATTACATAAATTATGTAATTAACACGGATCCAACGCGATTTAGACATATATAAATATAGATATACATACATATAAAAAACATATCCTAATACTTTGATGTGCGCGTTTGGTTAATATTTATCAAATTGACGTTGTCAATTTGTATCGTTGAATCCCATACAAATCGTTCCCGGTTATATTTTCGTACAACAATAATTATAAATTAATTAATACATTTCGTGTCAGCATTGTGTATGTGACAGTTTAAATACTACACGTTCATTAGATCTGCTAGGACAATCATGTAAGCGGGGAATTCTATAGTATTAATTGAATTAATCGCCTGCTTAAATACAGGGTGCGTAAGTTTAAAGATTTACATGAATAAAATAAAAGGTGTGCGTAACGGGACGCCCGACAGAAGTGATAACTTCAAATAATTTGCGTAGAAACAAATAAATATTGAACGTATTTAACATAACAAATACATGGTTTATTATTATAAATTATATATCTTATGTATAATAATTAACATTTTTCAATAGATACAGTTGATTTGCTTTCATTTACATTATCATTACCTAATCCTACAAAAGTTACTTTGGACTTATGGTAGCTTTAATAAGAATAAAAAAATTTACACTTAAATATTATCTAAAAATCTTGCAAATACTGCATCAAGAGTAGTACCATGACTAGTAATAGCAATGTCTGGAATATTAATCATCTTTAATTAACTTCCCAGTGGGTCCGATTTTGCGAATCCCGAATTTCGACATATCTCCACATTTCAAGGTCCCCAGAGTCAAACACAATAGTTTTTAAGTAGACGTCTGTGTGTGCGTGTGTTTACGTATTCCAGGCTTAGGTGTTTCACCTGGATATGTCGGACTCAACAATGTCAACAATATCGACAATGCTCCTACTGACTAAAACCTGCCTCTGTCTCTGGCCTCTGAATCCCCGCGGAAACCGCCGTTAGGCATTACTTCGCGGAGAGAGGATCTAGCTGTTGCTCTTCCTTCTAGTAGTTGAAGTCACCACTTCTATCTCCTAGGCATTACTGTTTTGGCTCTTTCTCTTTCAATGAAACGCAGGTCTTGGAGAACTTTCATTGCATAAGCGCTGGTCGCACTCCAGGCGGCCTTTGATGTCAGCATGGCGTTCACTAGTGTCTCGGGTGTTATTGACTGTTCGAGAATTGTCTCCAAGTCATTTCGCCACATGGTAAAACGTGGGCACATAAAGAATACGTGCTCCGCGTCTTCATCGACTCCTGGGCAGGTCGGGCACTCCGGGGAATCATCGTGCTTAAAGCGGTGAAGATATGCTCGGAAGCAGCCGTGTCCTGACAGTATCTGCGTAAGATAGTAGTTGACCTCACCGTGATTCCGGTTCAGCCAAATATCGATCCTTGTGTGTGTGTGTGTTTGTGTGTGTGTGTGTTTGTGTGTGTGTGTGTGTTTGTGTGTGTGTATGTGTGTGTGCACATTATTGCATGTTAGTAATATTTGTATGAAAAATATGATGACAATATTTTATAAAAAGAGATTTAAAAAACAAAAATAGAAATTGGAGAATTTTAAACTAGTGTCAGTATTGAGAGAATAGCATTGAAGACGCTATAACAGTGAAAAATTATTGTTAGTAATAATCATGCATTGTTTATAACAATTGAATATTGTTGGTAACAAATGATTATTGATCATAATAATTAAAAAAAAAATCAATTGATATACACAGTTTGCAGTTGTCTGAATACTAATAATAAACCAAACTGTGTTTCTAATGGCTGATTGGAAGTATAAAAATATTATAGTGTTATCAAAATAATAGCAAATTGAATTTGAATTTGGGGTTAAGCCGGGCGCTTAGCTTTATAGCCATTGTTCCCAGGCCCTACGAAGGCCAATTCATGTTGGAAGGAATGGGTTCAGGAATCAGCTGGTCCAACCTTCTTGATGCCGGTGTTGTTGTCTGTGACTAGCCCAAGGATATCCTTGCGGATTCCCTGAGCAATTAACAGTTAACAGTTAACACATGGAGTGGAGTTTCTTCTTCCACCCTGCATCTTCGACTCAAATGTGGTTAAACAAGTAACAGATTTGTTCGAAACTGGCTATAAAAAGTTAAAAAAATCATCCAAATTTACTTAAAAATGCAACCACTTTTACGTATTGATCAGAAGGGTAGTCTTACTGACGCGAATTTTAAAAGCAGTACCTCCAATCTAATATGCTTTTCCATAAATATGTAAATAATGTAAAGTTTTTAGTCCATTATCTGATAAAAAGTCTTTCGTGGAAGATTTTAATCGTAGAAAATTTAAAATTCAGATAACCCGAAGCGTATGGGTGTTCTGTCTAGCGAATTTTATGATGTTCCTCGATCGAGAGACTTTCGAAGTCGCTTTTTCGTGACTAAAGTTAAAGAAGTGACCGTCCCTCGACTTGTCGTTGGTTTAACCGCCGAAGCGGAGAACGTATTTTATTTATATCTTCGATATCCGCCTACTTGTCATCCTTGCTTTTGATATTATTCTCTCGATGATATAAATCGCCATCAAATCGCTATTTGCTAGTTTCATTTTGTTTTAAGTTTTGTCATATTACTGGAAAATGTTGAAAAATTTACCAAAAGAGAGTTTTATCATGCAATCTGGAACCTTAAACGAAAGCTACTGCATCCACATTTAATTATTTAAAAAAAAATTATAATATATTTTTTTTGTTACAGGTAAGTATCTTCTTCTTTTCTCTGCCATACTGGGTAAGTTGACAGCTTCAAAAATTTTTTAAACTTTTTTACCATCAAGAAGTTTAAAATTAATGAATACTTCTTACCTTTTTAAGCTATCATCATTTTGTTTTCATATTTAAATTTATTTTTGCATACTTGGTCTTCCAAAAGACTCGAAGCGTTTTAGATTTAAATGTTTAAATTTAAATTCACACATTAGGAGTAATTAATTCATATAGAAACTATTTCCCTAATCAAAAAAGTATAAAATTTTTAAGATTTAAGAACAATTATTTAAAATCAGCGTAGACATTTATAAATTTTTACTACTGAGGATGTCGAAATTCGTAGGGGCGTTAGACAGGGAAGCGTTTTGTCTCCGCTGCTTTTTAATGCGGTTTTTGTAATAAGACAGATAACGGAAAAGTCAATTGAATACAACAGACCAGCATACATGTGCTTTATTGATTCGGAAAAAGCGTTCGATCGTGTGCGATTAAGAGACGTCATACACCTGCTTTACAACAGGCAAATCCCACGTAATCTCATAAAAACCGTAGAAAATATATACAAAGCAAATCAGATTCAAGCAAAATGGGACCACGACCGAACCAATAGCTGTGGGCCAAGTGTTATTCGACAAGGGGATTCTCTGAGCACTCTGCTCTTCAACATCATTATGGACGAAGTAATAAGCAAAGTGCGTCTACTGAAAGGATACAGAATGGATGACCGTGAAATTACTGTTATATGCTATGCCGATGACGCAGTACTGGTTGCTGAAAATGAAGACGATCTGCAGCGACTATTACATCGATTTAACTGCACTGCCAAATCACTTAATATGGTAATATCGGCCCAGAAAACTAAATGCATGACGACATCGAAAACGCCATTAAGGCGCAAACTGGAAGTTGAAGGCAAAGTTATCCTACAGAAATATAAGTATCTGGGCATAGAAATCTCAGGCTATGGTGATGTTGAGACGGAGGTAAGAGAACAGACAACGAAGGCAACAAGAATAGCAGGATGCATAAATGACAAAATATGGCGAAATAAAAACATTAAAATAGAAACCAAATCAAGAATTTACAAGGCAATAGTAAGACCAACTATGACATACACGGCAGAAACTCGACCAGACACAGCGAGAACTAAACAACTTCTAGAGACAACCGAAATGAGAGTACTTCGTAGAATAACTGGAAAGACGATCTTGAACATGCAAGGTAGAAAACATCAATGAGTGGGTTCTCGGCAGAAAAAGGGAGTGAAATGAGCACATCAGTAGAATGGACAACGATAGAATTGTCAGAATAGTCTGAAGTTGCTGAAAGTCTGCCTAACATTTCCCTGTTATCCTTTTCTGCAATATCCCTTACTGCTCTTGTCCCTAATGCAAATATTCGAGCTGTATGGCAAGTGTCCCCCAAATGAATATTGATTGAATTCCAGCATAAAATGATTGGACTAACACATGCAAAGAAGGGATTCTGCCCAAATTGTGCATAAAAAGTATTACAGTCATTTCATCTATATAATTCTCATAAGTCAACGAGGCATTTTTGCATTTATTAAAGGACCTTTCTTTTATGCTTTTCTGCCTGTTACGATAGTTTTAAGATTTTTCCCAAAGCTATACTTAGAGATTATCCCATCGGATGACCCTCCCATTATGTGGTCTGTTTTCAACTTTATGTATAGCTTGTAATACACCTTACTCGCACATGTATTCTCGCCGATCTGCTGGAGACTGACCTGACTTCGCTTTGTATATAAATAAAAAAGGTTTTACAAGGTTAAAGCAATCTTATTTGATGCAGAAATAAAAAACAGAGTAGATACCAAAGACACTATAAAAAATTAAGAAGAGGAGTAAAAAAATATCTATATTTCTAAAGAAGTTTGTCATTGTCATTTGTCAATTTTCTTTTGTCATTGTCATTTGTCAGTTTTCTTTTGACATTGTCATTTGTCAATTTTCTTTTGTCATTGTCATTTGCTTCTGTTATTTAAGGAGTGTGCCACGTCTTTTTCGTTCTCTAAAGAGTACTCTGCCAGCGGTCTCTCTACTGGCAAATTATGCCCGAGCTCAGCCGTAGAGGGTAGAAGAAAAAAATATAAAAGTGAGCCGCGCCACCGACTTAGACGGTTCAAGCCGGAAACACCTAGGTCTTATAGGCACTAGCAGAGCCACACGATAAACAACTAAGATTTTGGTGAACCAAATAAATAAAATTATAGCAAAAATATATTGGATATTTTACTCACACAATAAATTAAAATACACAGCTCAATAACAAAATTATAACAAATATCATCAAAATTAACAGCCAACAATAAAACGAAACTTCAAAATTTACAACTTTATAAGACAACAATAAATCAAAAATCCAAAGTTTACGATTCCATAAAATAATTAAAACATAGGTAAGAATAACAAACCTTATCAGGTTACCAAAAAAAACGTATACAAGTCAACTTTTTAACAATACTTCATCAACGTTCACGTACGGCTGCTAATTTACTCACGTTTTTTTTTCCATTTACATAAAGATTTACACTGTTAAAACAATCGAGCTTATTTAAAAATATTTCTTTTTACGATGGCTGTCCTTCAAAATAGCAATATTGTAGGATATTTACAAATAAGTATGAAGAAAACGTTTTTACTTGGACACAAAGAACTATTGAGAATATTACTTTAATCAAAGTTTAGCCTTGGCATATTATCCAATGCAATAAATAGTTTTCAACAGTGTACCATATTAATAAATTAAAACAAAACTTAATCGTGGTGTCAAAAACAAATCACGTCGTTTAAATATTCTAAAATAAATCACTTGTAACCTTTGGGTATACGAATTCACTAATCCTGTGGCCTACTCCTGTGGCCTACTCCTGTGGCCGGATTGATTATGGAACTGCACCTGCTACTTAACAATGGCTTCCCTCCATCAGATCCCGCATGCGGATATTTTAACTCGACACCAAAATCCAAAATATCAACAACAAAGGTAAGATAGAATGGTCAAGTTAAAAATTGAATGGTTTTTCTTCAAAATCCAATTAAGATGGCCCAAATACAGCCAGATATAAAAGAAAAAACCGTAGAGGTTCTGCTCACGTGTTAATATCAAATCGTTCCAATAATTCTCACCACCACCCGACTTCCAAGACTGACACCAAACGACTCACTCAACTACTCACTCCCAGGCCGGATATCAAAAATGATACGGAACACGCATCAACCAACAATCTTCACAAATCTATGTTCCAAACTCATAATCGCACTTGTCCGTGTTGATAGCCAGCCCATCCACACAGAAATGCAAACCAAACAATAATATAGCTGACAACACACGACAATCGAGGCCAAAAATCAAAGCAAAAATCTAATAACAAAAACCCCCCACTCCATCTCCATCGATTAACAAAAATTTCACAGCCATTAATAATTGAATCCTAACACTACAAGGTATGCAACACTATTTACAACGAGTTACAACAAAATACGGTATGCAACCCTACTTACGAGTACCTAAGGAATACGAAATCGTCAGAGACCCAATTAATAATGGAACTGTAGAAGGGAAAAAAAATAGGCACGTGACAAGTGTCTAGGCATACAATCCAAATTGTGCCAGGTCCTTAATTTGTTCTTGACGTTCCCAAGTTAATCTGGAATCAAGTGGATCAAGTAGAACTGTTGTAAAGAGCAAGATCATGGACGGAAAAATTCCGACTTTGTAGGTAGTTATTGTGGAGTCTTTCAGTAAAAAGTTGTTTGTATAAAAGACAAACTAAGTAATAATGACTTTTGCTTCGTCCGTTGGTGGTGTTTTTTTTAAAAAAAAAAATTTCGACGAAATGCAATTTACAAGTTATTAAAGTTACAAAGTTGCAGTGATGTATTCTTGAATTCGAAAAGTAGAAAAGTTTACCGTAGAATGCTAACGTTTAAAATTTAGATTGGATAACAGAACTTCGATGCAAATTATAAGCCGAATACTATGTAGAATGTTAACTTTGTCATTGAAGTTTTTCAGAGTAATAATTGGTGTATTGACGACATACAGCTATTTGATTTTAACAGTGTCACAACTCAATTACAATACGCACTTGGTTTCGGTGGGAAGTCATCTTAAGATCAAATATAATTTAGGTTACAAAATTTACCATTTTTAAAATAACTAATAATTTTTTTAATTAAAAATAGCTTAAGAATTTTTTTTTATTTTTTGTTATAAAAAATTATGTCGTAATTAAACTCTAATTTTACTTTATTACTTTTGTTTACCACACACAGATATTTTAACTGCAATCTCTGTACAAAGTTGTTTAACTTTGAAAAATGACAAAACGTTTTATGATTCGCGTCCTCTACACTACAAATTTTACATTATTCTTTGAGAATTTATGGGTGACGTGTAGCAAGTGGCCGCATTTTGACATCGGTAGAAAGGGTGACGTACAGGTGACGTCCAAGCAGTTTCTAAAAGGTAGTAGGAATGACCTGCGAATTTTGACTAGATTTGTCGTCAAAGATACTACCTCGGAAAGATAGGTCTGAACCAACAAATGGACTGTCGGTTTTGCTGCGTGGAATACTAAACTGCTGAAGGCTATGCTGCCTCTCAAGCCCTTCGACCCATCAGATCTTTTGTGCATAACCCTTAATCTATTCGAGGCCCGGGATTCCGAGACTTCGAGCAAAGTTTATCGGTTTCCTGGGGGCTAGGTTTCTGACATTGAAGGGCTTTGGAAAGACCCCTTCCAAAAATTTGAGCCTTTTGCAGAAAAGCGCTGGGTATTCGCAAAGCAAATGTTCTGTAGTTTCAGCGAAGTTCTCGCAGTAGCGGCAACTATCACTCTCTGTTTTGCCCATCTTTTTCAGGTGGTACTTTAGAGGGCAGTGTCCAGTGAGGAGTCCCGTCACCAGTTTTAAGTCTTTCTTGTCCAACTCGAGAAGCTGTTTAGCTTTCCTTGGCGAAGGGCTTACTAGCCTTTTCGCTTGTCTTTGTCCTGGCAATTTATGCCAGTGAGATTTCATTTCATCTGTTTCACAGCGTCGAACCTTTTCTTTCAAGTGGGCTTTGGAAAGTCCACAGAAGGGTTCTGGGCCGGAAAATTGTGTATTTGTCCCTTCTTTGGCAAGGCAATCTACTTCTTTGTTGCCTTTAACTACCTTGTGACCTGGAACCCACATCAGAGTAACCCGATTGTTCGCTGCCAGTTGTCTCAGGGACAGTTTACAGTCCCAAGTCAGCTTAGGCTCACAAGTGTATGACTTCAGAGCTTTTAGTGCTGCTTGGCTACTTACAGGATATTGTCGTCAAAGATACCACCTCGGAAAGATAGGTTTGAACCAACAAATGGACTGTCGGTTCTGCGTGAAATACTAAACTGCTGAACATATACTATGATCATGCCCCTGCCTGGGAAGAATAAGGTTCAACATATTTGGCTATAACCTACCGATTTCAAAAAATCTTACCCCATACAACCATGAAATTCGTGAGAGAGGCTGGACTATGCAGTGAACTGTAACCTCTAGGGGTGAGCCACAATATACCCATCAATGGTCGCAGTGGAGGGATCACCTTGCTACGTTTTACTCACATATTACCTAACCTAACCTACCTACAGCCAATACCACTTTTTGACAGTAAGATAGAATGTGAAGCCTTGACGTCACATTTGTCACTTTTTCTACCGTTGTCAAGATGAAACGTCACGTACAATAGTTAGTGTAACAAACAGTTAAGTACAACTAACAGTCAAAAGCTAGTTTATCTCATTGTTTATCGAATGTTTGCAACAACTGCAGAAATTATTACTAGAAATAATCTATAAATTCCCAGTTTAATTAAGGTTTTAATTTGATGCTCTTTCGAGAAAAATTGCGGCTCTAAGAAATTTTCAAAGAAAAAACGTAATTCTCCTTTGATACATTTTCAGTCACTGTGTGTTCATGTATACATCAAATTTTGCCTTTCATCTATATCCCCTTGGGCAATAATTGCTGCGAAAGTGCCCTGTTCATCCCCTCGTGTAAAGCGGATCCGGGGGTATGTCAAACTCAATACAAGTGTATTTTTTGTTGATATAACATCGCTGTCACTTTTTTTCCATTTAAGTCTTTTCACGACCTCTTTTTATCTGAAAGGATCAAGTAAAACGATAATAAGGGACTTTATTTCACTCTTTTTAATAAAAATTTGGGACTGTTGACAGAAGTGAAAACTTAAAATTACAATATAACAGTGCTTAGTTGGATTTTCAAATTTAATTCAGCATTAAAAATTAAAATTTCATAATTTATAAATTAAACATACATACATACATAAAGTCACGCCTTTTTCCCATAGGGGTAGACAGAGACCACTTCCTTCCACTTCCGCTACGGTTCTTACACACATCTTTTGCTTCCTCTACTTTCATCAGTGCTCTCATACATGCTCTTCGGTTGTTGGTACTCTTGACAGCTGGCCTTTCTTTAAAACAATGTTGATCTGATCGAGATATGTTCTCCGAGGTCGACCTTTACTGATTTGTCCAAATTAAAATCGTTGAATAATAAATAACCTTATAAAAGTAGGCTGTCAGCTCAAGGCCAATTTACACAGACACATAGAAGAAGAAGAAGCTACAATGTCACCATTGCTTTTTAGCCATATGACAACGTGGAAAGTTTAACGTGCATTGCTTAAATTGTGTTTTAGTTTATTTATTATTTTAATTACTTAACTTTTTCGAGTCCGAACATCTCAATGCTTTTCCGCCCAGTATCGGGCTACGTCATGCTCTTTTTTTATTTTATTTCCAGAGGTCATCGCAGGTACACGTTGCTGGGCATTGTTGACATAAAAAAATGTCCCATGGTCTGTATTTCTTCACATTCGTATAGGGTATCGCTCTGTTTAACTGCCTTCCCTTGATTTTATTAACTTTCACAGGTGCTACTCCCATTCTTATTCTATTCAATGTTCTCCACGTTGACCAGTCCTGTTCATGTACTGGTGGAGTGTTTTCGCAAATCGGAAAATGATGTGGAGGGTTTAGACTCACGCATCCAAGAAAACTTTTTCTGGATTTTAGTCTTTTTTTATAGTGCTCCTGTTCATACAGCATGTGACGTACATTAAAGACTTGCTTAAAGCGTTCGACGTGTTCAGCTGCCGCTTTGCGATTGAATGACGTTTCAAATCCAGCAGCTCTGTAGAGCTAATCTAGTGGCGTTGCTCTCATGCATCCCGATGTAATTCTGCATGTTTCATTAAGGGCTCTATCCACCTCAGTTGCATGCATTGAGCGACTTTACACCGGACATGCATATTCCCCCGCTGAAAAGCACAGCGCTCGTGCAGTTGTTCTGACAACGTCTGGATTTGAGCCCCATTTAAGGCGAATTTATACAGCAAAATATAATAAGGAACAAAATAAAATTAAATAAGAAAGATAAACGTGCCCAAAACTATGAAACTGTTTATACAAGAAATAAGATAAAATAATAAATAAGAATAAGAACAAAAGATGGCCAACTTTTATCTCTTTGTCTTATTTTATTTAATTTTGTTTTATATATATATATATATATATATATATATATATATATATATATATATATATATATATATATATATATATTTCTTAAAAGCTTCCATCTGTGTTCAGAAGCTTCAGCTACAGAAAAAATTATTTAAAAAACGTTAAACTCTCTGATTTTTTGGCACTGACTTGCTTTCTCCATTATGTTAGCAATTGTGAGCAAAGCATTTTCTTTTAGTCGGTTGTTCTTGTATTGTATTTTTCATCAGTTTTTGCATATAACTGAGGAAAGGTCGATACCTGCTTTATCAACATGCCATCATCCATTATAATATTTTTTAAAAGGAAATGGATGGTAGATATATAGTTGGATAATTTTAGATAATGTTAAATTTTAAAAAATCCGTATTTGAAATAAAATAACAAATCAATTTGGAGATTATGTACCTACTGTTATACACAAAAGTCATTGCCAAAAAAGCTGCGATATGTTATTTATTATTTTATTTTATCATCTATATAAACCAATGTTTTTTGCAATCATTCCTTATTTTATTTTATTTGCTGTATAAACTCGCCTTTACTGCCTGTAAGTTTACGCAGTAAGTTATTTCTTGCTTTAGCTTTCTGTCTTGTTTTGCGGCAATGGTGTTTATAAGACAGGGTTCTATCCAGAATTACGCCAAGATACCAGGGGTGTCGGTGTGTATTCAAGTTCGTTTCCTTTTCAAATAACTCTTAGTTTCTTTTTCGCTTTATGCGTAGTTAGATAAAAATTATTTTAAAAGTTTAATTATACCATCACTGTGCAGTACAACAATAAGTACTAAACAAGTTAATATTTTTATATAGAAAGATTAATATCAAAAACAGACACTGCTGCCACCTTCATCATCGAAACGCAAAACCATAAGTTTTCTTCCTGCCAAAAATTGCTCCGAGTGCCTAAAGAAGTTTTGTCTTCGTAAAGTGTTAACTAAATAGACGAAAGGGTGAAGAAAGCAATTTGTAAAAATTAAAATCAGTCTTGGTATAAAAAATCTCTATAGATCTATCAGCAGATAATTTGGTTAAATATATCCACTTATAAATGAAGTAATCACAGTTATGGTAATTGTATGAATGTCATGATGCCTGATTTAAAACAGGGACATCGTATTCCCGCGGGTGAAAATATGTCCATATAAATACCCGTGATTACAGTTCCGTGATGAGGGATAGCCAACTGAAACTATTTTCACATTCATGTATATTCCTATCACATCAAAATTTGAATTTAACCCCCAAGGATTTTACGAGGACCGTCTGCAAAGTTATCGCGATCGAATGGATCCAATAAATCGACGTTCGAGGTTTAAAAATTTGACTAAAATTGTCAAAAACTTTTACCGTGTGGTCCATGAAGAATAAAGTTAGTAATGGACGCAGAATTTGTTACAAAATATAGCAAGTGTAAAAAACTTTGCGGAAAAGAGATTGGAGTTTTATATTACGCAAAGGTAATGTCGAAGTGAAAAGACCTAGAAGTTTTTTTGAAAACCTCTTTGTTGCAACTTTCATAAAAGTATCAACGTTTTGAATCGATTTATAATAAAAGAATTCTGGAAAAATATTTAAAAACTCCAACTTTTACTTGCTTTTTTTTAATGATTGTTTTATTCCATAAATAACAGGATACGTCCTTGTATCATGTGTGGTAATTTTGGTGTAATCCCAAAGGATTTTCGTGCGTAAAATTTAGCTTCAAACGCAAATTGCCATTCCCGCTTTTAACAAATGCTCCATTCTCTATTGTCGGCCTCTTTGGTACACACATTCAACTCAATTTGGCTGATAATCATTGCAAATTCCCGAAAACCGATTATTTTATGTAAAGTAGATACAACAGAGATTTTTAATTAACTTTTCTTGAATGACGCAGTTCCTTTTTATTTGGTTAACATTCTATGAAGGCAATGCTTAAAAATACAAGAGCATAATTTAGTGTCCAAGCGAAAATAATAAATACAGAATTGCATGAAAATGAGGACCTGTTCATTAAGAAATCTATTCATTAAAGAAGCCTTAAGTGTAAGGATGTCAGTGATAGTAAGACCACAATCACAATTGTGGCCAATGTCAATACAAGCTGATCTAGCCACTAGATTAGGTTAGGTTAGGTTAGGTATCATGTGAGTGGGGATTGGTCGCCCCTCCACTACGACCTTTAGTAGGTCTATTGTGGCTCACCCCTAGAGGTTACAGTTCACCGCACAATCCAGCTCTTCTCACGAAGTTCATGGTTGTATAGGGTGAGATTTTTTTGAAATCAGTAGGTTCTAGGTTTGTGTAACCAAATATGTTAAACCTTATTATTCCCAGGCCACGGCATAAGCATATTATTGTTCAGCAATTTCGTCTTCCACGCAGCAAATCCGACAGTCCGTTTGTTTATCTAGACCTATTCTTCCGAGGTGGTATTTTAGACGACAGTTTCCTGTAAGCAGTCCCGTTGGAATTCGCAGGTCATTTTTGCCCCTTTCTAGGATCTGCTTAGTTGTGTTTCTCGATGATTTAGGTAGAAACGCCTTCGAGTGAGTTAACCCTGGTGTATCGGAGCAGTACGTGAGTATTTTCCTCTCCACCCAGTCCAAAATAATTGTTTTGGTGGCTCATGTGGTGACTTCAAAAACCGGTTTTGGTCCAGTGAACGCAGATTAGGCCCCCTGTTTTGCAAGGGTGTCGGCTTTTTCGTTTTCCTCCACCCCCTGGTGCCCAGGTACCCACAGTAGGGTCACCCTGTTGTTTGCACCAAGGTACTCTAAGAATTCGATTAAATTCCATACAAGTTTAAGAATTTATCTTGTTGGAGCTCAGTGCTTTTAAAGCAGCCTGGCTGTCTGATATTATACCTATGTTTTTGTTTGCTAGAGGTCTGTTGGTCAGCTCTCTTGCACACAATTCAATAGCGAAGACTTCAGCCTAAAAGATTGTAGCATACCCACCAAGACTGGTGAAAATTTCAATCTTTGGTTTCCTTCTGAAAACACCGGTCCCAAATCCATCTAGGGTTTTTGAGCCATCTGTGTACATTACGTATTTAGTCTCTGGGAAGAGAATTTCTCCCCTCACCCATTCGTCTCTCTTCGGAAAGAGGACTTTGAACGACCTCTCTACGTGTATTTTTGTGGCTAGGATGTCAGGAACCTTCCCGAGAATTTGGTGTTTTTTTTTGTTTCACTCAGTATCCCGGAGTGATCCCCGAGTTGCTCTCCATTAATTTGCCCTTTTAAAAACAGAAATCTGTGGGATACCATCCTGGTCTTCCTAATGCTCTAGCAAGAGAAACCAAATCTACCTCATTTGGTCACCAGTGCATTCAGGTATTCCGGGTTATAAAAAATCGCTTTTTTCCTATAGGGGTAAGCAAAGACCACTTGTTTCTATTTCCTAAGGTTTTTACACAAGTCTTTAGCTTGTTCTACTTTCATCAGCGCTTTCATACATGCTCGTCGGTTGCTGGAACTTTTGACCTGACCTCTCTTTAGAATATTTTTGATCTAATCAAGATTATAATTATAATTATAATTATTTTTACTTTTGACTAATTACGTTTATACTGTTACTTAGTTTTATAAAAATGTCGTACTTTTTATAATGATTGCATTATGTCTAACCATTTATAGGTGTGTAAATGGTATGCAGATAATCTTGCGTTGTAATAAAAGTTGTCATTATACAACGGGGTGTTACTGATATCGTTTATCTTTATTGCAAATCTGGCCACAAATGAGCAATTAGAGAAATGGACGTGTAAGTTAGTTTCACTACCAGCTGAATGTACTGGCGAAAAATATACAGCGTTGTCTGTTCTAAGAAGCATTATTATTATGAATAAGTGAACAAATTTTTTATTTTTTGTTTTATTAACTGCAGTATTTTGAATAATTCCATTAACATAAAGGTACTTAGCGTGTTAAATTAATTGTTCGATTATTGATACGGGAAGTACTGGTTCTGAAAATTCACGACCAAAAGGTGGCACTATTTTACTTTTACATACATACATATAGTCACGCCTTTATCCCGTAGGAGTAGGCAAAGACCGAGACTTTTTTTTCACTTGCTACGGTTTTTACTCACATCTTTTGCTTTTTTTACTTTCCTCAATTCCCTCATACATGCTTGTCGGTTGTTAGTACTTTTGACCTGGACTTTCTTCAAAACAATGTCAATCTAATCGAGATATGTTCGCCGAGGTCGACCTCTACCGACTTGCCCACTTTAACTTCTTACAAAATCTTCTTTGAACTTTCCTTTCTTCCAAAATCAACCAAAAATAAAGGAGGCAGTGGAAAAAAAAAGAAAATATTTACTGCATCGTAAGGAAAAGTAATAAAATTAATTGAATACAAAAAATGGAAAATTTGATTGCTTATTTTTAAATCAGGTATATTTTTTTGTAAATTTTTTTTTTTTAAAATAACAAAAATTCACCTAAAAAATATTCCAGATAATAGTTTAAAAGTAAATATATTTGCAACGATAAAGCCAACATCCTCGCAAAGGTATCAAAGTTTACGAGAGATGGAAAGTATGACAGTGACATTGAGCGAAGGGTGTTGGCAGGAAAACAAATTAATATGGCGAGTGTGAATGGACAAGTCGGTAGAGGTCGACCTCGGCGAACATCGATCTCGATCAGATCAACATTGTTTTAAAGAAAGGCCAGGTCAAGAGTACCAATAACCGACGAGCATATATGAGAGCTGATAAAAGTAGAGGAAGCAAAAGATGTGTGTAAGAATCGTAGCGGAAGTGGAAGGAAGTGGTCTATGTCTTCCCCTATGGGAAAAAGGCATGACTTTATTTAGGTATGTTAGAAGGACAGACACACCTTCATTAATTAAACAGTTTAACTGTTCACTTGCTGGCTTGAGACGACTGAATTCTCCTAGTCTCACCGGTTTATATCGATATTTTAAAGCTTTTAGATACTTTATCAATTGTTACAAAGTTGAAAAAAAAAAATCGAAGAATCGGAGATTTTTATCGTGGCTAAATATCCTAATGTCGGTTTTATTTACAAGGCGGAAATCGTAAACGGCGAAATAAGGTTTGTAAAAAATTTTTATGAAAGCTTTTAAAGAACATGTCGGAAATCTACATGGCGTTCATGTAAATTGGACAAATTTTGTCGTTAATGTCCGTCTTTATAAGCTTTTTATGATCCATTTAATGGTATTTTTTCTGCGCGCCAGTTTCCTCTAGTTTAATGTTTTGAAGGCAGTCTATCTTTACCCATGCGTCAAAACTAATATCCATATGAAATAAGTCGTGAAATTTTATTTGCTTGGGATTAAAAACAACGTTTGTATAGTAGGAAATTACTTATTTTGCATATTTTCAAGTATAAAAAAACCGAAAGATGCATAAAAATTAAACAATTAACTTTTTTAAATTTTGCGGTAACAAATAAATATTTTCCGATAATGTTTTAAGAATAAGTAATTCTTGATAGATGACTGTGGGGTCAAAAATAATATTTTTTTCACCAAACTACATATTTATACTGATTTTGACAACTAAAGTATCATTATTTGTATATCACCGCTTTGAGTTTCGGACAATGAGTCCATGTGGCAACTTTTACAGAACTTTGGACCAAATAACGTGCTTACATGTCCCTTTGTACCCCATAATGTGCTATACACAGTGAAATTTAAGCTGTAAGTGAAATATATCCTTCATCTGGTAGTCTTTGGTGGAAGTAAGGTAATTTTACAGCTTGATGATTATGAGTAAGGTTAAAGTGTACTGGGCCTATAAGAAGTGCCCACTTTGATCCTTTTATCCCTGTGTTAAGCCTCTCCAAATGTACCCCACCAGGAAGCCTTGAAAAATTCGTTTTTATATCGATTGTTTTTTTTATTTATTATTAAAAAAACTACTTAGTACAGACTGTTCCCTGATATCCATTGAAATTGAATTAATGATCCAACCAAACATGTAAGTAAAAATTAGAAAAAGCTTAAACAGCTTAGGTCATCAGGTCCTCAAACTGGCCAAATTCAGTGGCGCTTGTAAATTAACTCCAAAATAAGACCCAATTCGCTGAGGATGTGAAACGCTATAAAAGAGCTCATAAAATGTAAGCAAGACAAAATAATGGTTTTATAGACCTGGAAAATGCGTTTGACCGAAGACAACTGCAGGACGTGGTACACCTTCTATACTCCAGGCAAATTCCATATAACATCATAAAAACTATCGAAAACATTTACCAGAGAAACAAAATACAAGCCAAAATTTATGGCACAGCCACCGAAGAAATTCCTGTAAATAGTGGTATTCGACAAGGAGATTTTCTTAGCCACTTATTGTTCAACATCTTTATGGACGAAATGATAAGAAGCACTCGTAACCTGAAAGGGAAACAAAGACGTCAAAATCCTATGCTATGCCGATGATGCTGTTCTGTTTGCAAAAATCAAAGATGACCACAAAGATTACTATTCAAATTCAGCACAACGGCAAAAAGTCTTAAAATGAAGATATTTGCTGCAAAAACAAAATGCCAACCATGCACGACCACTTTAAAAACACCTTTTAGATGCAAACTGGTTGTGGATGATAAAATCATACAACAGGAGATTAAATTTAAATACCTCAGCATAGAAATATCAGGATACGGTGACATCGAGGCAGAGGTAAGAAACCAAGCGGCAAAAGCAACATGAACCTCATGTTACCTGAACGACACAATCCTCCGAAACAAATATATCGGAATCTAGACCAAATTTCGAATCTACAAGGCGGTCATCCGACCTAAATTAACATACACAGCGGAAACTAAACCAGATACTCGTACATCAAACACAAAGAGAATATTAAAAACCACCGAAATGAAAATAGGGCGCAGGATCGCTGGAAAAACACTTTTTGACAGGGAAAAAAAGCGAGGACATTAAAAGAACATATAAAATAGACAACGTAAATGAAAGGATACTGGAAAGTAAGAGAGAGTGAAACGAACACATAGATCGGATGAATGACGACAGTTTGGTCAAAATAACTAGAGACAAGTCGCCCTTAGAGCGCCGAAGCGTTGGAAGATCCCGAAAGAGATGGAGCGACAACCTCTCTAATAAATAATTTAATGGCAGAGGATACGAAGAAAACAAGCAATTTGCTTACATTAAAAAAGGAAAAGGAAGAAGAAGAAGAAAAGAAAGCATGACAAACTGCGAGGTGCTGTTAAACGGAAAAAGAGTCGATTATGTAAATAAAATTGTATACTTGATGGGTTCAAAGTTTACATGAGACGAAAAGTATGACTATGATATTAAGTAAAGTGTGTTGGCAGGAAAACAAATAAATGGGGTACTAAATAACTTTATAAGCAGCCAAAACGTGTCAAAAAAGGCACGATTAGCTATGAATCACTATACTTATGTATGATAGTGAATGTTTGATTTGGCAGAAGAAGCATGAAAATGAATAATCTAAACAGTATAGCTGGAGTGACTTAGATGGATAAAGTGAGAAATAGTGAGATAAGGAAACGCTGGGGTGTGAAAAAAGATATGGTTACAAATATAAAAAAAAAGAAATGCTTGAATGGTTTGGACACGTAGAGATGATGGATGAAAAAAGGTTGACGAAACAGATGTATAAGGGGCGAGTGTGAATGGACAAGTCGGTAGAGGCCGACCTAGGCGAACATATCTGGATCAGATTAAAATTGTTTTGAAGAAAGGTTAGGTCAAACAGGTTCCAGCACCCGACTTGCATGTATAAAAGCACTGATGAAAGTAGAAGAAGTGAAATACGTATGTAAGAAACGTAGCATGTAGAAAAAAGTGGTCTCTGCATACCCCTATGGGAAAAAGGCATGATTATATGTAAGTGTGTATGTATAAAAATTTAAAACTTAGCTTAAACGATAAAGGAAAATTCACCGATTAATAGATTAAAACTATTGAGTTAAATATAACATAGTAAAGTTTATTTGGAACAAAGTTGTTACATAAGAATAAAATTTACAATTCTTTATTTCTATTGGTAAATCTGTTATTACAATGTTGTAGTAATTTACAGAAAAAAATTAATAATATGGTTAAAAAAAAAGTTTCCTGGGCGTACATCTGATTATTTTCGAGAGTATTCTCTCATAAATAATTTTTTTATAGGCGTTAGAGCAACTTTTAATAGAAGAAGTTAAGTTTTTCTCCACGCCCCAACCGCAAGGTAAACGGTTTATTTTTTATTTAATGAGATCAGGGCCCGCTCGATGGGATTTTTTCCCTTATTATCAACTTCCGCGTGAGATTTTTAAGCAGATTTTCATAAATAATGAGAGGGGTTGGTCTTGTGTCGCTTAATGAAAAGTCGAGTTAGGGTGAAGTTCCTTCGCACCGCTCGCCAGTACCTTCGTTAATTTTGTATGAACGAAATTTCGTCCTGGGTGTTCTAAGGAAACGGGAGCAATTTTTTTAATTATTTAATTCCGGAGCTGGAGCTACAAAATGAGGATCGCTTTTCGTATGTAAACAAAAACTACTTAATATATTGTTTTTTTATAATAATAAATCATTCTCGTTCCTTTCCCGTCGGCTCCGAAATCATTCAGGCTCTCACCGGTGCTTCTCTAAAAAGTTCTGATCCATTCTCTCACGACAGGTCCGGCGTAACTTTGTTTCTAAATTCATGCGAAAAAATTCAGGAGGTTATTGCCCGTAATATGTTTTTTTTACTCTTTTTTATTAATATACAGATAAAGTTCTGATGTACTAAAGATTTTAGTGATTCCAGTTTTTTTTTTTTAAAATACTTGGTGCTCAACTACTAATTAGTTAAGTTAACCACGTATTTTAAAATTTGTTATTTCTTTTTTATTATAATCCATTTTTGTTCAACAATGGTACACGCTTTATTTTTTTAATTCAAATTTTTTATTTCAGTCAGTTTTAGAGTTACTTTATCTTATTATAATTAATTTTATTTAATGTTTTATGTAATGATGGAGATGGAACTAAATTAGCTTTTAATTAATCTATAAAAAAACAATACCAATACGCCAGGGTTGGCTTAAGCAACCGACAACCGGACAAATAAAAAAAAATAAAAAAGTTTGCATTTCAATGATATTATTTTATTTCAGGTAATCTAATTGAACAAAATCAATCAGAATGTCGTTATATTTGAAACAGCTTTCATGGGCGGCAATGCTGTGTATATACTTTTTATTTTAATTTTGACATTTTTTTTCCTCGGATGCTGTTCCTATCGTCAGCTACACCTCAGCCTCTTGGGCTTTTTGTGTCTTCCGGTTTGTTGTCACACCACCCATTCCGTAACTCTAGAGTTCTGTATTAATCTATTCAGGTTCTTCCCCAGTTGGTTGTTGTATTCTTTAGGGGTAAACATAGGTTGTCCGAATATTGTCTGTCTTTTGCGGTTTAGTGCCTCGCATTCTAACAGTGTGTGTTCGGCCGTTTCTGTACCTTCACCACATTATCTGCAGTGAAGTACTCCGTTGTATAGCCCCATTTTTTGTAGGTGTCCTCTCATTGGACTGTGACCAGTAAGAAGACCCCTTTAAATTCTCGCCTGATTCCTACTCACCTTCGGTAGTTTTTTCAGTTCTGTATTTTGTCGGTTCTTTGATGAATGTTTTCCCGTGGTGCATGAGAGGGTCTTTGTTTTCGTTTGACTCAGTCCGGTATGCATCCTCGGATCTCCGCTATAGTAATCCCGAGTGTGGGTTCTGGGCCAATGTATGGAGCTGATGAACCCTTTCTTGCTAGTTCATCAGCTTTTTCATTGCCCTTGATCCCACAGTATCCTGGAACCTTCATTAAAGGTATTTTGTTGTGTTATGAGAGGGCACTGAGTTCTTTCCGGCATTTTCAAACCAGTCTTGATGTTACTTTTGGGTTCATCAGAGCTTTTAGTGACGGCTGGCTGTTTGCCCATTTTTTTATCCATGCGTTGCGCACTTCCCTCAAGTTGTTTTCTCTTTCCGCCTGAAATACAGAAGTGTTTGTTTCTAGTGAGACACTTAGACATAGACATAGTTTTCTGGAAAAACTGATTTTCGAAGCTTGTTTCATTCTGTAGCGGCCCTGTAAAAGAAGGATTCTTGATGGAGATTGGTCCTTGAGGTGTCAATCTTGAGAGTAAATCGGTGAGACTGATCAGCATGCCGAGTTCTTCGGCCGAATGTGGCCAATGGTGGTACAAGAGTTTTTATTTCTCTGGAGCATCTGCCATGGAAATATCTGTAGAGTAATGTCTGGTCTGCAACTCTTTTTCTATGTTCTAGAGGGTGAAGGGTATCCGTGAGAGTTGAGCTATTTATCAACCGAATGGCCCTTTTCTGAATGGAATCTAGAAGACGAAGAGAATGCCTTGGTGCTGAACCACAAATGTGCAAGCAATACTCCAGTAGAGCCTTGTACGTCGTCAACAGTTGATCAGGAGTAAAAAACTTACTAGCTTTTCACAGAAAACCTAGCCTTTGGCTTGCTGACTTTGCGATGTTAGCAACATGGTCATGCCAAGACATATTATTAAACACAGTGACTCCCAAAGTTGCTATTTCTTTTGGTACATTCCTTATTTTGTTGACGCCAACCACTTGATTAACACATTTTTCTTTGACGTACTTAACAAAAAATTTTTTACTAGTGGTAACTGCCGGTCGTAACGCACAGTATCTGCGGCATATATTAATGTAGTTTGTACTTGAGATTACAAAAATTCTCTAAGTATGAGATTTGGAATCGGGAGTTTTTATAATAATAATCGAATCCTTGTGATCTATATCATTGATCAATATTTTTACCAACTCATCTCTTCGACATGCTACACAAACGCCTATTATTAAAATGACCTGAAAAATTGCCCAACATTATTCACCTTGGTTACCCATATCGAATGGTTATTTTGCTTCGCTGAAGCTCGGAAAAATAACTCCCATTCTTAAACGCAAAAGTATCATTTCGCATTGTAGATACAAAAATAACTATTTACAGTAAACAATGTATATGGAAAACATTTATGGAGTTTTATAAAGTTAAAAAGTAAGAATTAAATGAAAATCGCAAGATTTGACATCAATAATTTATTGTTAATTGTTAATAATATCTACTACATCAAAGGTATTTGAGTCGGGTAAAAGACTGCTGGTCACCACGCTAACGGCCAGCATAACCCTTACTCGCTGCATTAGAAATTTCACTTAAAAATTTTTAATTTTTCTTTCCTTAAAATTAATTTTGCAAAAAATGTTCGATTTAAATAACGCATTAACATTAACATTAACAAATAAATGCTCAAACATTTTATAACAGCAACATACTATAGAAGTCGGTTTAAAATTTTTTCGAACACTTATCAATGCTCTCGGATTATAACTACTGATAAGTAATGAGCTTGACGGTCCATTAAACTTTTAAGCTATCAAACGAGCGTCAATTTGATCGAATTAACTGCAAAAAACTGCTAACCAACTACATTTAATGTCATTTAGGCGGTCGGAAAAGCCGGTCGTCATATTTTTAAACAAAGTTAATCTGCCAGTACAGCAAAGGCAAAGCGTCCTTATTGAGTTATCACGGTTATTATCCGCGTATGCACTTTAACGATATTTCCAGAGATGTGCACATGGTCCCGCCGACGGCAGGACGTGTGCCTGACACACGCGTGCTTTCTGGCTTCTTCTCTCCGCCGCTCACTCCAGCGCCACTTATCCATAGCCGTAACGAAGGGTCCGCATCTTAATTGAGGGTTCCTTGACCGCATTGCGCAGTGGCGTTACATTGTATTCGCCATTTTTGTACCCATTGCATTTAAGCACACTGACAATTAACATTTCATATTATTCTTTGAAAAGTCAGCTTCCGAACAAGATGTTTTGTTTTTCTAAAATTTAACGTTTAAGTGTAGCAAAGTGACCCAAAAGGTTTATGGAGAGCTGATAACCATTGGTGTAAGACGATGAACCTCCTTGTTTTTCAAAACATAAAAACAATGTGAAGAAAATCCGATGAAATCATCAGTCAATCTTTACATTAGAAATTACTCAGAATGACACAAGCCTA
The DNA here is from genome assembly GCA_950111635.1 of Agelastica alni. Classification (NCBI taxonomy): domain Eukaryota; kingdom Metazoa; phylum Arthropoda; class Insecta; order Coleoptera; family Chrysomelidae; genus Agelastica; species Agelastica alni. The sequence goes on along the minus strand of OX467712.1, from coordinate 6,166,790 downwards.
TGATACGAAAAATGCAGACAAAACATTGCTAGTAAAACTTAAGAAATCCATCAAATGTTGTCACAGGTGATGAAGAGAATTACATGTCTCGTTCAGCAAAATTTATGTGACCCAAAAGGTTTATGGAGAGCTGATCAACATTGGTAAAAGACAATGAATGTAAGGGAGGTCATTCATCTTTAAAACATAAAAACAATGTAAAGAAAATCGATGAAATCATCAGTCAATCTTTACATTAGAAATTACTCAAAATGACACAAGCCTATGATACGAAAAATGTAGACAAAAAATTGCTACAACTCTAAGAAATTAGAGAACAAGGCAGGTGCCTTACAAAAAGGAAGAAAAAGAAGAAGAAGAAGTTTTGAAAATAAAGTAGCTGTTTTGTACCACTTATAGTAATTTATTTTTGGACCTTGCATCTGAGATGATCACAGGCAAAATCTGGGTCTGGCCAACACTTCTTATTGTGGATTGTGTGGAGAGGAGGAAACCAGCTTTCATATTCTTGGCCAATGCCCGGCGTATGTCAGTCTAAACCTAACTTTGCTGGACTCAGCTTTTCTTGATCCCCAACAACTAAGGCAATTATCTAACGACTGGAGAAAAATGGGTATAGTAGATCGCTAACTGCTTTCATAGGGAAACAAAATGAACGTTGTCTGAGTACCATTGGTGGGATTCGAAAACAACCACCCACCAGTATATAGGGTGGCCAACTGAAAACGAAACAGAGCCATCTGCAGAAACCTCGTCGAAATTTTAGAAAAACGCTTAGACCCGTCGATTTTTGATTAAAGGGGAACACTCTTTTCCGGTATTTTTGACTCCACTACTTTTAACACCGAGGGTAAGAATTACCACAAAATTTTTAAATGGCAATGGGGTCGAATAAAATGTCTTTTGAAAGCTCTGACAATTTTTTTTAAAATGGTCTTTAAATTTTAAATTTTCTCTCAAAACTTTATTTTAGTTGCTTACTTACTACTTAATTGATTATATGTCCAAACTGATGACCGCCCGCTTCGATACAACAATAAAGATTTTGTTTAAAACGTTCACGCATAATTCAAAGAATTTTCGGAGTAATTCGACGGCACTCGTCAACGATTCTTTGACGCAAATCTTCCAACGACGCTGGTTGTGTTTTATAGATTTTATTTTTCAGATGTCCCCACCAAAAGAAATCGAGAGGCGATAAATCTGGCGATCGTGGAGGCCATTTAATGCTGCCTCTTCTCCCAATCCAATGCCGTGGAAAACGTTGGTCTAAATACTGACGAACAATCGCCGCATAATGCGGAGGAGCACCGTCTTGTTGAAAATAAAAATGATCTTCGTCATACTGTGGATTATTTTCAAATAAAGTTTTACATTTAAAATCTAACTTCTCAATAAGTAAGGGGCAATATTTTAAAATTTAAAGAATTGTATAGAGAATTGTAAGAGATTTTGAAAGACATCTTATTCGATCCCCAATGCCATTTAAAAATTTTGTGGTAATTCTTCTCCTTGCTTGGGGTTGAAAGTAGTGAAGTCAAAAAAACCGGGAAAGAGTGTCCCCCTTTAAATAAAATTCGACGGGTCTGAAAGTTTTTCTAAAATGTTGACGAAGTTCCTGCAAATGGTTTTTTTTCGTTTTCGATTGACCACCCTGTTTAATTATTATTTATTATTTGCATTCTTAAAACCAGATGCTTTGTTACTTTCTTACATATTTCAAATCCACTAGCTTTACAAAAAAAAATCACGAGAAGATTATTAAAAACAAAATTGGTGAATACAGACTTTAAAAGTTAAAAATAGAATTCAGAATGAAGCAGTTTTAAATTTTAACAAAAATTTAAGATAGTAGACACGAACGACAAATAATTGACACCAAAGCATTCACAAAGTCACTTTATCTCCCAAGATTCTGTGAATAATTAATTTAAGAGAAAAAAAACCACTAGAGTAAACATAGACAGTCTGCAGACGTGTCTGTACAAAAAAATTTGTTTACAAGACGTTGTAAAACACATTTAAATCGGTAACGACGCGACGCCGACGTAACTATTCCCAGTAGCGTCCAGGAGCACATAAATCGCGACTTTTTTGCAAAACAAAGCATTTATATCTTTTTTACAAAGAAAATTTCGAGAAAACGAAAAAGATTACCGGTCCGACGCTGCGGAAATAATTTTTTTTTTCCGCTAAACAAGAGACGTACAATTTATTAAAATTAAATTTCGTGAATATTTAAATTTGTCACGCCACTGTAGATTCATCATGGTCATAATCGTGAATGACTATTGGACCTGTGCCATCTTTAATTATTGATTCAATTACGGTAACATCATTCTTGATAGTCTGCATCTGGTTAAAAAGCAATTATACAGAGGAAATGCTTATCAAGTGAAATAGCTGCTCATTTTTTGCTTTTGACTTATTTTTAATTTCCCGCTTCTGTTTTATGTGTGGAAGTCCGTCAAAATATAATCTTAAAAAAATGCTACTTGCAATTTTTTGGTTAGTGGTTTTATTATGATTGTAATTTTTTTGTAAAAACGTTAATTTAAAAGAAATAGTTGTAAAGTAGCATAAATTTGACATCGAAACGTCGGGTACTAGAATTTAAAAACTTTGATTCTCCATTTTTATTAAATTTACCAAATACCGTATGTTAATAATATTAATGTTTTTAATTTTGTTTATAAAGTGTTCCAGTATTGGTATTTCTTCTGATGCGTTAATAACCACTGCCGGGGTCCCCCAAGGAACCATCCTGTACCCCCACCCTATTTCTTTTATGTATCATCGACCTCTTGAAAACCACAACGAACCCCATTTACAGTTTCGTAGACGACAGCACACTTGTCTCAACTTTCACATCCTATCGATCACTTTCGGTGAATAATACAAATAGACTCAGGCAGGAACAAGTTGACTCCGTCAATAGAGATCTTCGAGTGGGGAACCAACAATCTTGTTCAGTTCAACGCCACGTTTTTCAAGAAAGTGAATTCCTTAAATCATTCCATTACAATGTCCGGAAATACCCTTGAATCAAGTACCTCCATTTCGATTTTAGGAGTCACGGTGTCTAATAATATGTTTTGGCATGACCATGTTTTTTTTTTTATGAAAATAGTCGAAAAAAGGGTAGACCTATCATGTGAGCCGCGGACGGCCCGCACTGCGACTATTAGAAGGGGAAGGGATTATAGAAAGAAAATGATTGTGGACACGCTTGTAGGTCATAGTTCTCTGGAAAAACTGATTTTGGAAGCTTATTCCATTCCGTAGCAGCCCTGTAAAAGAAGGATTCTTGATGAAGATTGGTCCTTGTAGTGTCAATTTTGAGAGTAAATGGGTGAGACTGATCAGCGTGCCGAGTTCTTCGGCCGAATGTGGCCAATGGTGGTACAAGAGTTTTTATTTCTCTGAAGCATCTGCCATGGAAATATCTGTAGAGCAATGACTGGTCTGCAACTCTTCTTCTATGTTCTAGAGGGTGAAGGGTATCTGTGAGAGTTGAGCTGTTTATCAAGCGAATGGCTCTTTTCTGAATGGAATCTGGAAAACGAAGAGAATGCCTTGGTGCTGAACCCCAAATGTGCGAGCAATACTCCAGTAGAGGTCGGATTTGAGCCTTGTACGTCGTCAACAGTTGATCAGGAGTAAAAAACTTTCTGGATTTCCACAGAAAACCTAGCCTCTGGCTTGCCGACATTGCGATGTTAGCAACATGGTCATGCCAAGACATATTATTGGACACCGTGACTCCCAAAATCGAGATGGAGGGACTTGGTTCAAGGGTATTTCCGGACATTGTGATGTTGCTAACATCGCAAAGTCAAAGGCTAGGTTTTCTGTGGAAAGCTAGAAAGTTTTTTACTCCTGATCAACTGTTGACGACGTACAAGGCTTAAATCCGACCTATACTGGAGTATTAATCGCACATTTGGGGTTCACCACCAAGGCATTCTCTTCGTCTTCTAGATTCCATTCAGAAAAGGGCCATTCGGTTGATAAACAGCTCAATTCTTACAGATACCCTTCACCCACTAGAACAAAGAAGATAAGTTGCAGACCAGACATTCCTCTTATACCACCACTGGCCACATTTAGCCAAAGAACTCGGCACGTTGATTAGTGTCACCCTTTTACTCTTAAGATTGACACTACAAGGACCAATCTCTATCAAGAATCATTCTTTTATAGGGCTGCTACGAAATGTAACAAGCTTCTAAAATCAGTTTTTCCAGAGAACTATGACCTGCAACTTTTCAAAAAGTGGGTCCACAATAATGTCCTTTCTATAATCCCTCTCTCTTCTAATTGTCGCAGTGAGGGCCGTCCGTAGCCCACACGATAGGTCTACCCTTTTTGCGACTATTTTCAATAAAAAAAAAATTGAATTTTTTAATACATTTCTGGAATATTGAGTTTTATTTATTACCAGGGAAAGAAAGGATCAACAGTAAGCTTTTGAGTAAAATACTCAAAGTTTCGCATGCCATTTTAGTAGGTTTCTTCAGGCTAGTTGGATTTAAATGCGAATTTTTTTAAAAAGAACTTCGTTTAAGTATATAACTCTACACGGTTTTAAAGTGGAAATAAACAAAATATAAATAAAAATTCGTATCATTGATTAACATTATGACATTTTGTAACTTTATCAATACAAACATAAAAACTGTCGTCCACGATATAAAGTCGAAATGGTAAAAAATTCTGGAAACAAATCCACAGACACAAGCTATTCAATCGGAAACTATTTCGTCCTCGCATTTGCCTCTCGAGTCGTGTTCCTTTCAAGTTTTTACTGCTTTGTCGTCCTTTGAATTGCTTGTTTACGGAAGCAAGCGAACTATTACTCAACAAAAATAAAAAATAGGAAGCTCCATCGTGGTCGTATTTTGTAGAAATTTACTGCACACTTTTTCAAGCTTTCTGTAGATATTAGATTTCTTGTTGTCGATTTTTAATGAAACAGTATAAATTTTTATATCCGATCGGCCAAACAGCGCACATAGGTGGATTTGAACGATTTAGGCCGCCAAAATTATTTTATAATATATACATACATACATATAGTCACGCCTCTTTTCCGTAGTGGTGGACAGAGACCACTTGCTACGCTTCTTACACACATCTTTTGCTTCCTCTACTTTCATCAGTGCTCGACCTGGCTTTCTTCAAAACAATGTTGATCTGATCAAGATATGTTCGCCGAGGTCGACTTCTACCGACTTCCGTCCATTCACACTCGCTTTATAAATTTGTTTCGTCATTCTTCCTTTATCCATTCTTTCTACGTGTCCAAACCATCTAAGCATTCCTTTAGCTATCTTTGTAACCACATCTTCTTTTACACCACTGCGTTTTCTTATCTTACTACTCTTTACTTTATCAAACTGAGTCACGGATTGCTATACTTCTCAGACTACTCATCTCCGTAGCATTAATCCTATTTTCATGCTTCTTCTGCCAAACCCAACATTCACTTCCATACATTAGTGTAGGAATCAACACTCCTCTATGCACAGCCAAACGTGCCTTTTTAGTTCATAAAGCTATGCAGTGTCCCATTCATTTGTTTTTCTGTTAACACAATTTATTGCCTAAATTGTCATCCATCACTTTTCACTAAATAACTTACTTAGAAAACAATACCACTTTAAAAAATTTGTTTATACTGTTAGTGACAAGAACAGACTTGCTCACAAGATTGACAATGAAAGTTTAAATATTTATTTGACAATTGCCAGGCATTGACAAACAATGCGTTGGGTGACATATTGTTTTTGGGACTGAATACTTGAGTGGAAAATAAATTGTTTTGTTTATTGGTAAATTTTCAAAAGTTACCTTTTGGCCGCATAAATCGTTCAAATCCAACTATGTGCAGCGTAGCTTAAAAATATGGGAATTTATATTTGATATTAGTCATGTGACATTTGATATTTGACAGGTAACTTTTAACATTAGTTTCGTTCTGAGGTTATTTATTTAGCATATCTTTTATTAAAACTACCATTTTTATTACTGTAAATTGCTATTGGTGCCATCTACTAAATAATATGAAAACTACTTATTTTGGAAAGTAGAAAACTGTCGTATTTTTGTTTCGTTAAATAAAATATTGTCTATGACATTGGAACTGCGCGCAAGAGTAGTTCACGCACTAGTTCTATCTCTCCTACTCTCATCAAAGGATCCCTGAAGAAATCAGGATAATCGGATATTTTGATCGAATTTTTGCATTGTCGTAGGTTTTTGACAAGTGTGCGAAGTTTAAATCAAATCTGATCGCTTAAAGTAGGGCAACATCGAGGCCAAAGAGTCAATTACAAACATACAAACAAACATAGAGGTGAAACTAATATAAGCGTGTTAAAAACACTTTCGGTTGGCGAATAACCCTACTTGACAATAAACAAAGAAGTTGGCTCGTATATTTTTGAGCGGGAATATGTAATCATGTTGAAGAAGTAAAGGTGTGGTTGGGTGGCAACCAATTCGGTTTAAGTCGGCACTCGACATCCGCTTCGTTGGGAACAAAGTGACAGTTCTATTTCTTTAATAAATGATCTTCATCATCATTTCTACTTAAATTTGAGTATACCTACTTAATGTTATTGCAATTGTTTTACTTTTTCTGAGTGTTTAAATTTTTTTGAATATTAGTGTATACATAAAAAAACCGGGAGAGTTACAGTTCTCGCAATTTTCACCTTCTTGAAATTCAACAACCTTGAGCATCTGTTAAACCCCGAGATTCAAACATAAAAATATTCAAATTTCAAATAAAAGGCAAATGTAGAACATCGCCAGAAGATTTATCGTTTTCCCAAAAGATTTCCATACGGAATTTCACACATTTTTCTTCTGACAAAAAATAAAATACAAAATGTATGTAAATATTTCAGAATTTTACTAAAATAATCTCAAGGATGGTGATTTTTTTCAATAAAGTAGAAATACGATTATGCTGCTTCATTTTTTACAAAAACATTTAGAACATAATGTTTTTTAGTTATCCTACAAACTCGATAAATATTTTACGGATCCTGCGGCGAAACAACCTTCTTTTTTTTAAAGATTAATATTGACTTCGGGATTACTTTGTGTCTAACAAATCCCCTTCGTGTAGATTATGGGTTGGAGTATGCAATTTTTTTCCTCAGCAACGTGAAGTCAGATTGCTTCGAACTAATCCCCCAAAGCCGAAAGAAGATTTACAACACTTGTATGGTGCTGTAGATTTTAAGGGGTTTAAGATTTTTTATATGTTTATTTCGGCGAGTTGGCACATTAAAAGAAAATTACAAAATTGCAGTTGACATAATGGAATAGAAAGTTTCTGACGCGAACTTCAAGACGAAGTTGATGTTTCAGGTTCTTCATAATCAAGTCTTTTGTTAATATAATTATTGATGTTTTATAGTGATAAAGTTTAAAACTAGACGAGTGATTCTCGCAATTTTATCTGACCAATATGGCAACAGCGCATTTCCACTAGCAGTGTAGAATTTATGCATCGATACAATTGAATCATTAGGTTCATACATACATACATAAAGTCACGCTTTTTCCCGTAGAGGTAGGCAGAGACCACTTCCTTTCACTTCCGCTACGGTTCTCACACACATCTTTCGCTTCTTCTACTTTCATCAGTTCTCTCATACATGGCCTTTGTTCATAACAATTTTGATCTGATCAAGATATGTTCAATGCAAATAACACATACATGTTTTTCTTTAGAAAAGCCGATCTCACTGTGCCCAACATAATATTGTCAGGAGTATTTCAAAGGAGTATTTCCGTCCATGTGAAAAAACGCTAAAGTCCAACCGATTCCGAAAAAAGGAAAGAAGACTATTCCTGCAAATTATAGCCCTATTGCATTGCTCTCAGTCATATCCAAAGTTATGGAAAAAGCGATTAACACAGAGCTCATCAAATATCTGGAGAAATTTGAGATAATCCAAGACAGACAATATGGATTTCGACAACTTCGGTCTACTGGAGATTTGCTGGCTTATGTCACTCAGCTCTGGGCAAACACTATTGAAAAGTTTGGTGAATCTCGTGCAATAGCCTTGGATATATCTAAAGCCTTTGACCGCGTTTGGCACCAGGCATTGTTAAGTAAATTATCTGCCTACGGTCTCCCAACCAAACTGCGCCAATGTTTCTTGAGCTTTATGCAAGATCGCTCGTTACATGTGGCAGTTGACGGTGTTTCTTCTGATGCGTTTAAAACTAATGCTGGGTCCGCCAGGGTTCCATCCTGTCCCCCACCTTATTTCTTTTACACATCAACGACCTCTTGAAAACCACCACGAACCCCATTTACAGTTTCGCAGACGATAGCACACTTGTCTCAACTTTCACATCCTATCGATCACTTTCCGTGACTGATACGTCGAGTGGGGAACCAACAATCTTGTTCAGTTCAACGCCCAAAAAACACAAAGTGCCAATTTTTCCAAGAAAGTGAATTCCTCAAATCATCCCATTACAATGTCCGGAAATACCCTTGAACCAAGTCCCTCCATCTGGATTTTGGGAATCACGGTGTCCAATAATATGTCTTGTCATGACCATGTTGCTAACATCGCAAAGTCGGCAAGCCAGAGGCTAGGTTTTCTGTGGAAAGCCAGAAAGTTTTTTACTCCTGATCAACTGTTGACGACGTACAAGGCTCAAATCCGACCTCTACTGGAGTATTGCTCGCACATTTGGGGTTCAGCACCAAGGCATTCTCTTCGTCTTCTAGATTCCATTCAGAAAAGAGCCATTCGCTTGATAAACAGCTCAACTCTCACAGATACCCTTCACCCTCTAGAACATAGAAGAAGAGTTGCAGACCAGTCATTGCTCTACAGATATTTCCATGGCAGATGCTCCAGAGAAATAAAAACTCTTGTACCACCATTGGCCACATTCGGCCGAAAAACTCGGCACGCTGATCAGTCTCACCCATTTACTCTCAAGATTGACACTACTAGAACCAATCTTCATCATGAATCCTTTTTTTACAGGGCTGCTACGGAATGGAATAAGCTTCCAAAATCATTTTTTCCAGAGAACTATGACCTGCAACTTTTTAAAACGCGTGTTCACAATCATTTCCTTTCTATAATCCCTTCCCCTTCTAATAGTCGCAGTGCGGGCCGTCCGCGGCCCACACGATAGGTCTACCCTTTTTGCGACAATTTTTATAAAAAAAATAATAAATAAGATAATTAAGTACCTCCCTAGCTATGTGAGATCGAACGTTGTCTTGCATAAACAGAAAATTGGCTGACAAACAACAGGTTGGTACTCGCTACCATTGTCATTATTTTTAAACAACAACCGCGATCTATACGTCAGGTCGGGTACTTCTGGGATTATCCCCGTTTAAAAGACAATGGGATATCTAAAATGGTATAACATTCGAATTATGGGGTGAAGAAAATGTGCCCACTTATTCTTGTTATGTTGCTCTGGAGAAATAAATGAATTCGAAACAAATGTAAGGTTAATTTAAAACTGAAAACACCTCGGAATATATTTTTAAATTAACAGACTCTGGAAGCATATACCTCGTAGGTAAATCAAAATATTTTAACGAATTTTTGACGCAGCACGAGGGAGATACGAAAAGTTTTCGAATTTTAATGAAAATTAAAATTTGTGAACACCAAACACATAAAGGAGCGGCCTCCCTAAGGGTGTTTTCCATGATTCCTAATCTTTTTATCAGAGAAATTATTTGCTTAAAAGTTGGATCCGTTTTTACTTATAAATGGATTTTTTTTTAAATCGAAAAAATACACAGGTCTGCTAATGAAGTTACCTAAACTTTGACTAAAAATAATCATATAGTCTTTTAAGTCATTAAATTTAAAAATAACTGTCAAATGTTATAAAATTCTTGTTTTCATTGTTGTTAAGATATTAAATATTTTTTTTTAGTACTCCTTTTAGTTTCAACAATGACAAAGTAAAAAACAAAGTATTTAATTTTTTTTAAATTTAATTTAAAACTTGATAATAGTGGATGAGGAGATTAAATAATTTTACCATGCAAAACTCTGGGACTGCTTTTGGGATTTTTTTATTTTTGGTTTATTGATAAAGGTTGCTATACATTTTTTTTTATTTTAAATGTTAGCGAAGGAAAAACAATTATCTAATATTTGCCGAATTGTAGGATTATTTTAAGTAATTTTATATTAAAAAATATTGTTTAGAGAGAAAAAAAAGCTCTGCATATCAGGAAATCTGTTTGAATGATTTTTGCGCCCTCTGATGAAACTCCTTATATATAAATTACTTGCTAGGCCGTTTGATGAGGACAGATGATAATAGAAGGACCAGGAAGACAACTGACTGGAGTCTAGAACAACTTAAAGGAACCCAGGACGACCAAGAACGAGGTGGAAAGATGACATCCAGAAACTGGCAAGAACCCAATGAATGAGTCAGACGACCGACAGAAGCGGATGACAACGAATTGAAGAGGCTTAGGTTCGAAGATAGAGAAGATAGAGAGAAGCTGAAGATGATGATGTTGAGGAAACACCAGTAAAAAAATAATAAAACTTTGAATTTATTTATAGCAAACTAAGTTTTCAAGAACACGTTACTCCTTATATTCCGCCCACCTATATTTCTTAATAGGCTGTTAATGAATACAACTAAAATAGACTTTGTTTTTGGTATTAGGTATCGAGCAAGTTTAATCAGGAGATGTTTAATATTGATTTTTTACTAGATCCCATTATTTTCATTATCCAATGATAAAATCTTTTCCTATTTTCCTGAGTATTCAAAAATAATCAAAACTCAAACTTCAACAAGAAAGTTAGTCTTTTCTTATACCTGTAACTTACATTATTTTGACGGATGATATTTTCTTTAAAGCATAATATGCCCATATTGTACATTTTGTGTTGACAGATATATACATATATATATATATATATATATATATATATATATATATATATATATATATATATATCAATACCGGCATATAGCCGGAGAAGTAGTTGACACATAATCGACCCAAATAAACCTATAATATATTTTGCTGTATGACACCTATATATATATATAATATATATATATATATATATATATAATATAATATAATATATAATATATATATATATATATATATATATATTCTTTATATTTACAATATCTAGAACTAAGCTATTTACCTGTAACTTCCAAATATCCATAACCTTCTTCCTTAGAATAGACTTCCCCACCTTCGTAATTATTTATACAATTGTTACATTTTTCATGCTCTTGTCACGGACTAAACATCACAATAAAACTGCTCCATTCAACAACCGACATGATTTATTGATATTTAGTCCCGCCCATCGTGTGTATCGTTTCATCATTTCTGTCCCGAATTTAAATAGGGTGAGGTGAAATACACAATCTTAAATATAAACACATCCTCGTAGATTAAAAATAGAACTACACTTTTTTATCGGGAAGAAAATATGCATAACCTACCACCCCGGTATGCCGTAGCAATTTTCGCTGGAAACTATTTTTCAAATTTACACGCGTAGTGAAGTGACATACCTCGCGGGTAAAGAACAGTGGAAACCAAAGTTGTTATATATCGATTTCAAAAGCGGCGGCATCAGCAACACAACTCCCAACCCGACAGCATTGCTTTATTAATCCTCTTTTGAAGTCTTATTACGATGGAGCAAGGAGGAGAAGGGATCTTTGATTGCTTATTGTGGTTTGCGAACGAAGAAGCCCTCCGGGGTCCCACTGACACCCCGGAACACCCACCTTACGTCGACCTTTATTCTGATAGTGTGGAGGCTTTTTCTTTCTAAGAATTTTCTTTTTAAACATACAATTTGGGTATTATCAATATTTTTCAACAGTTTTTGATAACCGTGTTAAGTATCTGTATAAAAAAAGTCCGATACTAATTTAAGCTCAATCTCTTGTAAATTTGGTTTCAACTAGTAAATTATTAAATATATAATTCAAAATCAAATATTACAAGTAATTTATTTATACAGAAAAAACATACAGATTTAACTTTATCAATGACATTTACAAGATGCCTTTAAAGATCTAAATGTACCACAAAAATATAAGTCTAGTAATTATGACACAGCTCTACAAAAAATTTTTTTTTGTGTTGCCCTGGATATCTTTGCAATTTTTTATGTTGTTAAGTGCCCAAATTACGAATATATTTATGAAAATACTGAATGTGCTCTTGTTTTTATGACAGTGGGGAGACCCCAGCATTGGTTTTTTAACGCATCAGAAGAAATACCGTCAACTGCCACATGTAAGGAGCGATCTTGCATGAAGCTCATGAGCCATTGGCGCAGTTTGGTTGGGAGACCGTAGGCAGATAATTTGCTTAACAATGCCTGGTACCAAACGCGGTCAAAGGCTTTAGATATATCCAAGGCTATTGCACGGGATATGATTCTCAAAAGTCAACCTTGGGTCCAGGCACACTCCCAGAAACTTGACATTTTCAGGATTTCCCTCCGAAATCACCATTCTAAATTATCCCTTTGAAAGGATTAAAAGATAGTCGTTAATATGTAATTATTCCAATAAAACGCGAATCTCTCGTACTAAAATCCTCTTGTTTTTCTACATTTCTCCAAGTTCTGAGTTGTCGTCTTTGTAAGGATTCTAACCTACGATTGTCATCAAATATTTGTTCGGTGTCTTGTTTTGTCGAAGGAAAAGGACTCCTGAAAGTGAGTCACGAAGCGTGCAAGACAATGGTTTTTATTTGACAATAGAGGGCGGTATTACGGCGTTTGACGACGTGTGAAAAAACGGTTTAATTGAAAACGACTAACATAAACGAAAAAACTTTGTTTATTTCCAGAAACGTTATTAATAATTCTAACAAATAATCAAGAGGTGCATCACAAACTAATTATTCTTCTAAAGAAATAATACGCAAAATTTATTATTGTATTTTACCTTGACGCGTTTGGGTTTAGATATTTATTATTTATCAGAAAATTCTTGTAGCTATTTTTGAGTGAACTTGGAAATATAAGGAAATTAGTGTAGCTGGTGAACGACTCAACCACCTGAGATTTTCAGATGATGTGGTACTTATTGCGGAAACCCTGGAAGAGCTTACCAATATGGTGGAGTGCCTAAAAGAAGAATTGACCAAAGTAGGGAAACGATTAAACAAGGGGAAAACCAAATAATGACGAATATTCCAACAGAAAACGAGCAGTTGCCGGTGGAGAATGTAGAACACTACATTTACCTGGGTAACAAGATCATGTTGGGTAAAGATAATCAGACAGCTGAGGTAAGCCGAATAGCGATGACATGGGTAGCGTTTGGTAAACTAAAAGAATTAAGAGCAAAATAATTCCTATGTATATAAAAGCGGAAGTCTTTGATCAGTACGTTCTACCGGTGTTTACGAACGGGACAGAGACAATGACACTAACCGCTAAATCAACATCTAAGTTTTGGACTGCACTAACACAACTGAATGGATACGGCAAAAAACGAAGCTATCAGATGTGATTGAAAGAATATCCAGATTAAAATGAAAATGGGCAGGCCATATAGCACGACTCAAGGATAATAGATGGACGAAGAGAGTCTTACAATGGCGTCCGAGGCAACAAAAGCGCCCACAAGGAAGGCCACTTATGAGATAGGTGGATGACATTAAGAGTACCGCTGGTAGAGGTTGGATGCAGAAAGCCAATACCAGGAAGACATGGTTCCAGTTAGGGGAGGCCTATGTTCAACAGAGGACGCAAACAGGCTTATGATGATAATGATGATGAATGGCCCATAAAAATTTGACCATCGTCATCCATACCCTTTATAATTGGTCTGAAACGGTATTTTTTATCATTTTATTGATCTAACTAGATTACAGCCCTTGTCGCGGAGAATTTATCGTTTGATCTTCAAAAGCCAATAAAGAGAAGCCATAATGTAAAATTGTACAAGTAGATTCAAATTCATGTGGATTATCTCTTTATGTATTAATTTTTATCGACTTTTTTTCTTGACAATGTTTACTTATTTTTAAGTTAGCTCCTATACCCAAATTACCAAATGTCTGAGACTTAAGAACTTTTAACAAGATTAATTTTTTTATAGTAAACTAAGCTTTGATTAAACCATCAAAATGAGATGGTAAGAATGTCGACAGCTCACAAGTTGGTTAAATTTAATAATTTAGACATACAAAGATTCAATTAAAAATAACCAGTGATTAAAGAACACCAAATTTTGTGTGTTACAACCTGCCATGTGGCTTCGTTGAATCACTGAAGTAAAGTGAGTCGAATCTGCAAACGAATATACTGACAGTATCGTTATTGGGATCAAACTACTTAAATTTAGTTAGACTAATAAAAGATTATATAACAACACGTCAAACTTTTCATTGTAGACTGAAAGTTAAGTGGTAAATAAGTTAGACGAAACAAAAAGGCAACACATTTCTCGAGGTAGAAAAAAAAACTTCTTAAAAGTTCCTACAGGTTACTCTGCTACCTGAATCCTTAACCAAGCGATTCAAAGAGGAGCATCAAATAGTAATAATAATACGTCCTGGACTTCTGAGGAGCAACAACAACAACAAGTGCTAATTTTTATGCATGAATGGTAAATGTTTAATCATAAATTTATAAGGAAAGAAAATTGAAAATAAAACACAATTTTAAACTACTGTCATTTTGATAACAAAAACTTCGATGCAACAATCAAAGGCGAACTTTAATCTTATTAATGTTCTGCCATTGGTATCATTGGCTACGCCCTTGTGTCAACTAATTTTCCACTAGACCATTAAATCAGTTTATAAACGTAGGCAATTTCACAATAGACGATTAAAATTATGCATCGACAGTTATACTACGTTTCTCTATAAGTACTAAAATTTGTTATCTTTTTATTACGAGGTATAGTCAAAAAATTCTTGGCTAGAAGTCAGACGGTCTACTGCGCTTTTATAGATTTGGGAAAGGCCCAGGCCTCTTCGTCCTTCGATCTTCCCTTCTATAATAAGCTTTAAAAATCGATACTTGTCATTCCTTAAGATGTGACCAAAATACTCCAGTTTGCGCTTTTTTAGTGTAAACAGAACTTCCAGCTGCTTGTCGAGGCGTTAAAGTACCTCGGTGTTACGTACTCTTTCTACCCAGGAGATTCTTAATAGCCTTCTGTACGTCCACATTTCAAAGGCCTCCAATTTCTTGCACATCGCATCTATCAAAGTCGAAGCTTCCATTCCATAAAACAGTATGCTGAACACGTAACAGCGAAGCATTCGGACGCGCAGAGGCAAGCTTTAATTTCTGCTGCAAAGTACCTTACGCATCTTCAGGAACGAAGCACGAGCTTGTTCTATTCTGGCACGAATGCCGTCCCACTTCCTCATTTAGTTGACACCCAAGATTTTTAAAAGTTTCTACTCGCTCAATTCGTTGACCGTTAATTGTCAGGTGTCCGTCCACGTTGTTTGATTTGCTAGCCTGCTAGCCACTTTGTCTTTCTCACGTTCAGGCTAAGTCCGGCCTCTGAGCTTGCGGCCGTCACGCGGCTTACCAGTTCCTGCAGTCCTTCCAGGGAGTCGGCAACAAGAACCGTGTATCCGCATACTAAAATCCTCAGGGTCTGTAAAAAATAAATATTTCAAAAAACTCTGAAAAATTTGAATTTAAATAACAATGTATACTAAAAAGTGTGCAAGGGATGTGATATCGGCTTAGAAAAACACCTTTTTTCCAGTCAACAAATAATTTGGTCATTTCATTTTGAAAAACCGTTTATTTTAATTTGTTTGTAAACATTGTTTACCACAAATATTACAACATTAATGAAATTATGCATGTTTGTAATTTTATTAATGCACAGGAATGACCCATGCATATTCCAAAACTCATTATCGGACAAAATATATAGAATATCACATTAGTCATTTGTTTACCTACGATTTACTATCATATTTGATTGCACCAAGAGACATTAAAAATATGTTAATTAAATGCAAATGTAACCTTTCCGCTTGTAACTCCATACGTATTTCTACGCTAAATCGACTTCATTTAAACCTACCCTTTATATTTCAGTATATTTTTTCTAAAAAATGATATGTAATCCTATTCCCTATTTCCTCTAAATTCTCCTTTCATTACAAATTTCCTTGAACCTACTAAATTTTACATGCACATAGTCACGCCTTTTTCCCGTATGGGTAGACAGAGACCACTTCTTTCCACTTGCAGTGCTTCATTTATTTGTTTTCCTGCCCTTTGCTCAACATCACAATCTCTTATTAACTTTAAACCCAAGTATACAAACTCATTCACTTGTTCTTGTTCTTTCTCCCTTAAGACATCGCAGTTTGTCATTCTTTCTTCTCTTTCAAAAACAATTTCTTTCGTCTTGCTTACATTTACTTTTTTAGGGCATCATACATAATGTTACGATATTTTCTCCTCACTTGGGTTCGCTAATTCTAAACTCTAAGTACAATAATTAACCATTTTTTATTTCAATATTTTTACACAGTAAATTTTACTCTAAACATCACATCACTTTAAATACTTGACTTCAAACTAACTTTACTTCAAAAACTAAATTTTTAAAACTAACTTCTTCGGAAACCATTCTGCGCTGGCAGTTCCCCAATTGTGATCGACGCGCTGTCGCTACAGACACCAGGACCTGCTCGTAACAATAATATTAACCATCGCCTGATTCTCCTCCCCAGATAAGACGTTATCATCGGAGCAAAGGACGCACTTGACGATCAATACATTCATTCTCGATCCATACGCACTCTTTTTAAAAATCTTTTAAACAACTATCTATATAATAATAATAAATACCCTTTATTTAGCTCTATAGCTATTTAGTACATCGCTTATTATACTAATATTATAAACAATTTCACCATTATCTTTACCTAATATCTGTGAAACACTAGTAATGAAGATATTATACATATGTTATTTTCAATAATCGTTTGAAGGAAATTATGTTTTTTGTATCTTTAATATTTTGATCCCGACTATTATATTTACTTATACCTTTGGAAAATATAGAGTTTTGTCCTGCAGCTGTTTTTGCCCTTTGCAGTATAAAATTATGTCTTCCCCTTGTATCATATCCATGCAACTCTTCAAATTTTTTCAATATATTTTGTAAATATATTGGTGTTAGACCTGTCCTGATTTTATGAATAAAAACAAATGCTTTAAACTCCAAAAATGTTTTTACACTCATCCACTTTAACCTAGCTAGCATAAACTCAACGCTTGTATACCTATCACAACCTATTATTAATCGCATAGCTCTATTTTGTAATTTTTGCAAACGATCTATATCCCCTTGGCTTGTAATATACAGTGTGGAACAGCCAAATGGAATAAATTCGATAACGAATAAATGAGAGCGTGTCGGGAAAAACGCTTGGACACCAGTCGATTTGTATTTTTAGATGCGCATTTTTTTTCAAAAATAAATAATTATGTAGGGTGTGTCCTGTGACAGTGGCCGATACCAACTTTCTTATTTTAAATACAACCCGCTGTATATTATTTATTTTTTGGATTCTTTTACAGAAAATTCCAGACATAATTCATGTACAATGTCCCATACCTATCTTTCGGAAATATTAAGTGTTTTCAGATGTATTACAAAAATAAACATTAAAAAAAGAAAATTATTTTATTTCACAAATTCGCTACATTATACTCAATACATTGCCGCTATTGGTCTAATGAGAATCCTCACTGGATGAGAGAGGAACATACGCAATATCCTGAAAAAGTTAATGTTTGGACAGGAATTGTTGGAAATCATATCGTAGGTCCCTTTTTCATTGATGGCAACCTTAATGGAGATAAATATTTAGAACTGCTCCAAAATAATGTCGTGCCAACTTTGACAAACTTATATCCTGATCCAGCAAACCCACAAGTTCCTGCCAATGTACTGTGGTTTCAGCAAAATGGAGCTCCGCCCCGTTACCAAATCAATGTCCGGCAGTACCTGAACCAAAATTTTCCAAATCGGTGGATAGGGAGGCGCGGATCGATAGAATGGCCAGCACGATCTCCTGATCTGACGCCATTAGACTTCTTTTTGTGGGGATATGTCAAAAGTATTGTATACAAAACTAAACCACTCGACTTACATTAACTTAAAAAGACGAATCATGCTTGCGATTAGATCAGTCACGCCTGAGATGTTAAGTAACGTTAGAAGACATTTCTATACCAGATTAGCATGTTGCCAAGACGTTCGCGGCGAATATTTTGAACATCTCTTACATTGAAATTAATGTTTTTTTGTTTTTTCTTTACATTATTTGTGAAATAAAATAATTTTCTTTTTTTAATGTTAATTTTTGTAATACATCTGAAAACACTTAATATTTCCGAAACAGTTGAAATTAGGTATGGGACATTGTACATGAATTATGTCTAGAATTTTCTGAAAAATCCAAAAAATAAATAATATACAGGGGGTTCTATTTAAAATAAGAAAGTTGGTATTGGCCACTGTAACATGACACACCCTATATAATTATTTTTTTTTGAAAAAAATGCGCATCTAAAAATACAAATCGACTGGTGTCCAAGCGTTTTTCCCAACACGCTCTCATTTATTCGTTATCGAATTTATTCCATTTGGCTGTTCCACACTGTATAAAACAGTACTGCAGTAATTAATGTGTGGCAGTATTATAGAAGTATACACTAAATTACGTGTCATTGGTGTTAAGTATCCACTGACCCTTCTAAGAACCTTCACCTTTTTCGATGACAATATAATGTACACAGAAATCAGCGGTGATCACTCTCGCTCTAAATGTAATTAACGATTCCATTTGAAAAATGCCAACATTCAAATTAATGTAGATGCAAAAAAATATATGCCTGCCTCCTTACTGAACGACAGAACGGAATTAATAATTATGTAAATTTTGTAGCTACCATACAAAAGCTTGTTGAAAATGACTTACGTTGACAGTTCAGTCGAACGGCTATTATAAATAAAGATCGTAATTATAACTGCTAAAATGTTGTTTATGTAAGTTTGTTTATGGTGTATCTGCGCAAGAAAGGTTTATTTTTCAATAAATTCTTATGACACGTAAATACATGAAAAGTATATATTGCAGACAGTGGTTTCTTAAAATTATAACAATGATGACGCCTATATGTTTATCCTTCTTTGTCGTAATCGCGTGAATTTATGTAAATTGGCTACACATCGACCCTCTGAGCTTCGCACCCCCGGTAGCTTAGTAGAATCTTGTCGAGTGTAGATTAAAAAAAATCATTTTCGCCCCTTACGAGAGCGTTTTAGAACAAAACCGAATACCGAAAGAGGCTCACAGGCCATCAATCCCAGAACTTATTCCTGCCTGTCTCATTAAACATGATAGATCACGCAAACAAACATCGACTTCTCGAAAAAATGTGTTTTATTTAACACAAACATTCGCCAATGTAATTATACGCCACCCCTTCCGAAATGGGATGGTGAGGGTGTTTGTCAATCGGTGGGTGGTGCTCTACCCCCAGTATTAACCGCCGCGGCGACAGTGACAGTGATATATGTCGACAATATCAACTTAGATGACGTTCTCAATCGATGGAAGTCTCCCTATCGCCCAAAGTGTTATTGGAATTTTGATACTCATAAAGCTAATAATCCCTTTTCTATACAGTAACCGTTAGTTATCTTTACAGAATTTACTTGTTAAACAGAAAACAATTTTTGTTAAGTTTTGCAACTGTAGTTAGTTTTTTCTATATACCAACTATTCCTCTTTTTTCAGTTGTACAAGACACAATTATTACGAATAAACTCTACTAAATATTCTAAATAATAGACATTATACTAAAACCTATGATTAATCAGAAAATCTCGTTTTTGTAAATCTGCTGATAGCAAAGTTAAGTCCTTATGATTTTCTAGTTTGGCAACAATTTAACAGGGTGCCAAAACGTAGATTTCTACTAAAGCTCGATCATCTTGGCATAAGAGGTACTCTTAACAAATGGTTTTCAGCCTTCCTAACAAACCGGTTATTCAAAGTCAGAGTTAGACAAGAATTCTCCGAGAAAAGACCCGTAACTAGCGGTATTCCACAAGGTTCCGTTCTTGGACCCATACTTTTCATCGCATATTCCAGTGATCTTCGATACTTTCTGTCAAGCTCAATTTCGGCTTACGCTGACGACACGAAACTCTATGGAAATCCCAACATTATTTATCTAATTTTACAGAATGATCTCGATAAAATACAAGAATGGTGTTCCAATTGGTTAATGCCTCTGAATACGATCTCATCACATAACGACCTTGGTTTATTAGTAAACCAGAAACTTACGTGGAGTGATCATATTTCTTATATATGTAAACGCGCGAACTCTAAATTGTTCCTAATCCAAAAAAATTTCTCTAAAGCTTCTTTCCAAACGTACTGCAAACTTAACAAGTGCTATGTCTGACCCAATACTTGAATACGCCGGGCCTTCGTGGTATCCAGATTTAGTTCAAGATCGTGAAATACTGGAAAAAGTACAAAGACGCGCAACCAGATTGTCTTTTGGCCGTGTTAGACCTACGTACGAAGAGACATTATCCATGGCAAACCTTACAACATTCGAAGAAAGACGTCTCCGAGGTGACCTTATAATTTCCTTTCGAATTTTGAAATTTCGGTGACCTTCAAGCAGCTTTCTCCCTCCATTTAGACGACCGTCTCCGTGGGCACTCCTTAAAGCTGAAGAAAGAGCCTTTTAGAACTCGTTACAGGCAAAACTTTATAAGTAGCAGAATTTTTGATATTTGGAATGGACTACCTCAGCAAATAATTAATTCAGAAAATGTTAATAGTTTTAAAAATCAAATAGACAACTATATTTTTAATTTTTAGCTTTTTAGGCTTAGTGTCAGTTATTGTTTTATTTATATTCTGTAACTTATTATGAGCAAAACAGGACTTGATCCTCTGCCCTTATCATGTAATATTAATAATCGCCGAAAGTGACGGTTGTCGAGTTCCCATTTAAGTGTCGACCAAAGTGGTCGTTCCTGTTAGTATCTCTTCGACCGCCGAGAGCGACGATTCAATTCATTTTATACACAGCTGTTAAAAAGATTGCTTTTTTTGCTTATATTTAAAGTACACTTCCAGATATCGACCAGAGTTGACGGTCGATTATCTTCTTCCTTGGTGTTAAATAAAAACCAGCGATTTGTGATTTTTAACCAGTACACTAATTATCGAAGTTAAGTACAAATTCTTGATTTCTACAGATCCATATTTGATTTTATTTTACTATTTTTTAACATAATAATCTATTAAACAGGGTGAATAACCTTTGAGTGATGACGTCAGCACCAGTTTTTTTAAATAAAACACCCACCTCCCTTTTTTCAATGTTCAGAATACCCCTGTTGAGCTGATTCCAAAAATGTATCACAAGTTGATTCAAATTAGTACCTACAGGGTGGACAAAAACACAAAAGTTGTTTGTATGTTTAATTTGGTGTTGACGTAGAGCAACATGATGGTCTCTCTTGTTTTGAAATATACTGCTCTTCAATAAAATAGCAATGCATATTTGATTAATTGCAACGCCAATACATTTGGCAGTAAGACTATTAAATTTAAAATTAAATTTCGTACGGTAGTAATTAGTATTACTTGTTTTTTGTCGAAAAGCTTTCGAAATGTATACACGATTTACGCTCGCCCAATTTTTGACTGAAAATTGCGCATCAACAACCGATCTGGGCATATAATGCACGTTGAATGGGACAACTTTAATTTCAAAGTCATTCAACGTTTATAATTATGAGCCATGGTTGTGCTTTTCTAATTAGCACAATGATAATCACGGTAGCGTATGCAACACACCGAACTCTTCAAACTCTTTTATTAAACTACAGTATTGTATCCAGCACCAGTAGTAAAAACATTTTCTTTTTTACACAATTTTAACGACTACAAGTTAAACATTTTTAACTGCATTTAATTTATAAACTAATTTTGACTTATTGTTATTGTTATGCATCATGCCCTGAAAATCAAAGGGATAAAAATAAATGCAAGCAAAACGAAAGTAAATGTTTTTGAAGGAGAAGAAAGCATGAAAAACTGTGGAGTTTCGATTGAGGGAGAAAGAGTGGAACAAGTAAATGAATTTGTGTACTTGGGTTCAAAGTTTACTAGAGATGGAAAGTATGACTGTGACATTGAGCGAAGGGTGTTGGCAGGAAATAAATTGGGCACTGCATAGCTTTATGAACATCCAGAAAGTTTCAAAAAAGGCACGTCTGACTGTGCATAGAGAAGTGTTGGTTCCTACACTTATGAATGTTGGGTTTGGCAAAAAAAGCATGAAAATAGGATTTATGCTGCGGAGATGAGTAGTCTGAGAAGTCTAGTCGGAGTGACTCAGTTAGATAAAGTGAAGAATAGTGAGATAAGGGAACGCTGTGATGTAAAAAAAGATGTGGTTACAGAGATAGATAAAGGAATGCTTATATAGTTTGGACACGTAGAAAGGATGAATAAAGGAAGATTGACGATACAAATTTATAAAAATGAATGGTGCACTGCATAGCTTTATGAATAGCCAGAAAGTGTTAAAAAAGGCACGTCTGGCGGTGCATAGAGGTGTGTTGGTTCCTACACTTAATGGTAGTGAATGTTGGGTTTGGCAGAAGAAGCATGAAAATAAGATTAATGCTGCGGAGATGAGTAGTCTAAGAAGTATAGCCGGAGTGACTCGGTTGGTTAAAGTAAAGAATAGTGAGATAAGAGAACGCTGTGGTGTAAAAGAAGGTGTGGTTACAAGTATAGATAATGGTTTGGACACGTAGACAGGATAAATGAAGGAAGATTGACGAAACAAATTTATAAGGCAAATGTGAATGGACAAGTCGGTAGAGATCTACCTCGGCGAACATATCTTGATCATATCAACATTGTTTTGAATAAAGGCCAGGTCAAGAGTACCAACAACCGACGAGCATGTATGAGAGCACTGATGAAAGTAGGGGAAGCAAAGTATGTGTGTAAGAACCGTAGCGGGTGGAAGGAAGTGGTCTCTGCCTACCCTACGGTAAAAAGGCGTGACTATATGTATGCATGAAACTGGTCTCTTTTTAAAAATGATAAAAACTTTTTAATAAAATTAAAATTTGAGCTATTTTCAGATACAATTTTTAAGGCCTTTAAAGGTAGGAGTTGCCTTACCAAAGAATCTTCTTCTTTTTTGTGATTGTGTTTCACATTCTATCAGAAGATGGTTTACATATTCTTTGTTCTTCCCGCAGAATCTACAGGAATCATTTCCCACCTTACTCACCTCTTTTATTAGATGTTCATTGACTGGGTGGTGACCTGTACTGAATCCAACTAGTAGTTTCAGTTCTTTCCTATTTAGGAGTAAAAGGTTGTTGTCCCCACAGTGTTTCCATTTCAGTATGCATCTCGGTGTAGAGATGTCTAGTCAAAAAATTAATTTTACCGGATATTTCACCGTTGGCAATTTTTTTATTTATATATATTTGCAAGGACCAAAGTCTCTGGATAACGAAAGAACGCGCTTAAAACAACATTTTTTTCGAAAATCCTTTGACTGCCGACTCCTCACAGTTCAGTCCTCAACATTCCATTTTGTTTTTTATTATTATTTTTGTTTCTCATAATGTAGTCGAGCATTGATGTTAATGAAGAGCGTTTATTTTTAAAAGTGAAATAATTTGTCCGAGTCAAAAGTGAGTCACGGCTCCGTGATTTCGGGATGGACTTTTCAAAATTAATGAACGTCCTTGGAGAAAATTGATTAGTTACGCAGCCCGGAATGTTGTAGGTTATTATTCAGGAGTATTTTTTTTATTTTTCTCTATCTGGTTTTTTCTCTCAACTAGCGATTTGATAAATGATACACTTCGGTCGGTAAAACAATTCCAGTCATGGTTGATATTTAAACAAAGTGGATCAAATGTTTTTGTCGGGATAAGGTTGATATACTGACTTTCTAAAATATTCGAACGCCCAGTATCGAGTTTATTAAAAATGGATACAAAATGTGTGTGTTTTATTACATTTAAAAGTTGATACCATTTTCAAACTAAAATTTAAAAAAAATTACAAAATTATGCGTGACTAGGGTAAATTTAGAAAAATTCTGGGGAGCGAGAAAACCATGAAAAAGGGGTTGAATTAATTCTCTTAGTTATGGTAGTGTAACATGTTGGGACCATCGTGGATCCAATAACAGAATCGGGACTCGTCAAGAAGCACAACACGGTTCCTTTTACCATCCCAATTAGATCTGCCGTTACACCAATCAAACTGAACACCACGATGTCGAGGAGTCAATGAAACACATAAAAATTATCTATACAAAGTTCAAAAGCGTGGAAATCAATATGTATACTTTACATTATGAATACTTATTACTATCTTGAAAATATTGTAATAGAGCATGTGATTTCTTACGATCCATTTTAAAAACCCATTTTCCTGTTTATGCAGTAGCCACCAAAAATCCCGGATCTGAATCCGATTAAGCATTTATGGGATCACCTCAAGAAAAATGTTAAACGAGAAATACCTGCACCTAGAAACCTGAGGTAACTTGAAAATGCAGTTATCATAGCATGGAAGTAAAGTCCTAAAGACTTCATCCAAAATTTAACTAGAAGCATGCTTAGACGCATAAATGCTGGAATCCGAAGTTAAGGAGATAACACGCGTTACTAGTGGCGCACTTACATCATTAATTCCCATTCTATTTATTTTTTTCAACATTACAATTTTATTAATAAGTCTTAAGAATAATTTTAATTCCAATCTTATAAAGAAAAACTGAAGCTAATTCACTTTTAAGTATCCGAATACGTTTTTTCTAACTTTTAATGTAACCAATGTCCATAAAAAAATATATTAATTAATTTATTACAGCAAAAATATACCAGAGATTTTGTTGGGAAGTTCTACCTGTTAAAATGTTCACAATCGGTGATCTGAAAATCCGAAATGAGAGGAAGGGTGGCACCTATACCCCTTTTACATTCTCCTGAATGCATTGAACCAGTCTATTGCTTTAAATTAAGTTGTGAATTTGCCTGACGAAAGTTCACACAGGTCTTTAAAGACCGATCATTTTTCTACCAGAATGGATTCTCTAATTGACTTGATAGCAACCTTTTTATTGTCTCATTGCCTTTATCGCAGATTCTGCATGGGAAGGTGTTTCACTTAGTTTCAAGTAATGCTTTTATAGCTTCTTTGATGAAGTCTTTGGCAAGTCTGTAGCTGATCCTATCACCCACCGCTCTTTGAACTGTGTCTTTGATTCTTTTGCCGATAAAGGCGGTACGTTGTAAGTTTTATACTCACCACCTTTCTGACAAATGTAACAGCTTTCATGTTGCCATTTTACCTCGCGTGTGCCCTTTGACCCAGCAGATCTTGATCTGAGAGGCACCTCCAAGGGAAGTTATTTTGTGTCTTCGTAGTGCCATTAAAGATTGTTTACTAGCAGTGTAGACATTAACGACCAGTACGATTAAATCACACAATGATACTTATTTCTAATTTTCCATAATTAAAAATATCCAATTGGTATAATCCATTTCAGTCGCATCTAATACTTTATTATCACTTTCACAATCTACAGTTGTTCGTTTATGAACTTTTAATTGGTTATTTATTTGAAATAATTCTTGAGCGACAGCAGATTGTGTAACATCGCAGGTGTTTCCTAAACATTAATTTTAATTTTAATAAATCACACCTTCGAGAATTAAATATGTAAAAATGTCCTTTAGCAATTCGTCACCTACCTAAAAATTATGCTTCCGTTATAATTAGAATAAAAACTTTAGACTGTTTATCTATCACCAAAAAAGATGTTACCATCAAAAGTTTTAATTTCCTGACTAAGTAATACATTTGTAGTAAAATTTTAATTCGATATGGATTATATAAATGATAATACTTTAAAACACAACACGTATCGCAAAAACAAAACAAATGAAATAAAAATATTTCCTAATTATTTTATTAACTTTTTAAAAAAAAATCATTTATGTACCAAAGGCAACGAGAGGACTGATAAGTTGGCAAAATCTGGATTTGGGCCCAGAGTCGGCTTTAGGAATCATAGCTAAATGTACTGAAAAACAGAAACCAGATACAAGTGTAGACACATTGGCATTGTCTTTAAGAGGAACTATCCGAAAGCATTACGCCACTGAGTAGGAAGAATGCCAGACTAGCAGCACACAAACTAACCAGTCATGGTACCCTTAGATACCACATGCACAATCTAGGGCTGTCCAACACCCCCAATTATGGATTATGTGGAGAGGAGGAAACTAGACTCAATGTCATTGGCCAATGCCCGGCGTATTCTTGACTTGGGCTGACTTTTCGTTTAAGCCCGAGCAAGTAAGTCATTTGCCGATAGGCGACCTACTCCTATTCTGGAGGAACACGCAGGTGCAGCATATCGTTGACTACTATCATAAGGAGGCATAATGGATGTTGTCTGAATGCCTTTGGCGCGATTTAATGGCGCTGTTGCTTGAAAATAGAGAGTTATGTAATTCTTCGGGTTTGTAAGTCCAAAAATGACATAATCGCCAAGTATTAATCGTCAATGATTACAGCGGCTTTAATCTAAAAGGGACTTACCGTGAGATGATGTTCGTGGCGGTTTCAGTGCTGGTAGTAGGAATCCGCGAGTTTTCACGATCGATCGTTTCCACTCCAAGGATGAACTCCTGCCCTTTGTGATAAAATAAACGTCGTTGCAATGTCTAATGCAATGTCTAATATCTTTGCGAACACAAGTGTTTATGAAAACTACACAATTGTGTAAATAATGGGATTTTATACCCAGCGCACTGCAAGCCCGACAGACATTTCTAAAGTTTAGAGGTGTGCTTACCTGTTCGGACTTTGTATCAACAAACAGTTGTATCAATAAAATGGAAGCTTTTGAGATGTTGTTGTATCATAGAATTTTTAAGATACCGTGGACAGCGAGAACGACAAACGAGGAAGTTCTTAGGCGTGGGAACAAAGAACGTGAGCTGTTCAATGCAGTCAAAAAAAGAAAAACGGCCTACTTGGGATATATCATGCGTAACGAAAAGTATAGGTTCCTACAGTTGATAATCGAGGGCAAAATTGGGGGCAGAAGGGGAATAGGGAGAAAGAGGATGTCTTGGCTTCGGATCATCAGACAATGGATAGTGTTACGTGATATACAATTATTGATTCACACCACGCGAGACTGAGAAGAAATAATACAAGCGATCGCAAACATCCATTAGTTGATATGCATCCGAAGAAGAAGAAGCACTGCGATTTAAAAAATGAAAATGAAAATGCTCAAAAACGTTGTAAAATATATTTGGATCCACCCTGTATGCAAGGCGAGCTTTTTGGGCACACGAACACATCTGGAGAGCAGGTATCTAAATAAAAGGACGAGATACGGGGGCTGGCAGCAATCTTTATGAAGTGACGACAATAAGTATGATATATAAAATGATAATGACTCGAAAGAAACGAATATTAATTTTAACTAAAATTAATCCATGAGCTTCGCGCTGGTTTATTAGAACAAATTGAGTGAATAATTATGATTATTGTAGAGCAAATAGAAATTATTAGCCAGATCGAACGTCATATCATTAAAAATGAAAGGGGATTTAGTTTAGTTTAAGTTTCAAGTTTTACAACCCCTTAACTAACAAAAATGGAGGGAAAGTTAAGTTAACTAGTGACAAATTTAAACATTAGTTTAAAAAAAAATAGTACCCTACTGATTTACATCAAAACGCTTTCCGAGAAGCGTATTAGTTAAAAAAAAAATTAATATTCATGATAGAACGAAGAAGAATGTCCACTATTAACTTACAATAATTCATCCGTGATGAGAACCCTCTTCAGAAAATTGACCACCGAGCAACGGTAATAACCGAAAATAACCATAGGCGGGTGCCAATTAGTAAATCAGGGTCTCATTAGTGATTACAATAGGTCGGCGTTGTATTTTGCCCCGAGCGCCGACATCATCGAGGAGATTAGGAGTGTTCATTATTCTAAATACAGGGCGATGTTAATTTTGGCAGCGGGTATTCCTAAACTTTAAATTGATATAAAATTATAGACTTACGTGGATTTTTTGCACACGCGAAACATCGATTTGTTCTTGAATGTTTCCAATCTCTTTTTTATTACTTAATATATTAAATTTACTCGTTTGTTTTTTATTACCATTTAAAAAAGTCCAAAAATACGAGAGCTGGCAAACTTTTACGTGCTAAGCAACTCCAGACATGGTATGTATCATGATAAGCAACTGTATCAAAACTGCAGACCCAAAACTTTGCTCTTAAAAAGATTATACAAATCGAATTTTGAGTGTGTATTACTAATGAATAATTTTACCACCCCATGGTTTATATAAAACATGTCAAATCATCAACCCCTTTAATACCTGCTATAGATAATATATCTTCCCAAAGACCATATTGATTATTTGGATTATGCAGTAGATAACATCCAGGGGCCAATTACAACAAAAAATTCCACCCAGTTAGAGGAGTCCATTGGCGTACGTAAACATTTTCTTTGAATTTCATTATGGTTTTTGTAATTTTCATCCTGCAGCACATGTTGAGGTTTTTTTTCATTTTTAATTGAAAAAACCATAAGTTATAACTTAGTTGTGGAACTTGATACAAGTTAAAGTTTCATTTCTGTTCATACATACAGTCACGACTTTTTTCCGTGGGGGTAGGCAGAGACCACTTTTTTTTACTTGCCACGGTTCTTACACACGTATTTCGCTTAGTCTATTTTTATCAGCGCTTTAATACATGCTCGTCGGTTACTGGTACTCTTAACTTGGTCTTTTTTCACAACAATTTCGACCTCTTCCGACTTGCCCATTCACACTCGCCTTATACATCTGTTTCGTCAATTTTCTTTCATTCATCCTCTCTCTATCTAAAAATTCTTTTATCTATCTTTGTTGCTATATTTTCTTTTACACCACAGCATTCACTTATTCCAATATTCTTCACTTTATCCATCAGTCACTCCAGCGATACTTTTCAGACTACTCATCTTACTTTCATGCTTCGTTTGCCAAACCCTACATTAACTACCATACATAAGTGTAGAAACCCAAGTATACAAACTCTTTTACTTGTTTCACTCTCTTTTCTTTTTAAAACCATTCATATTGCCGACATTAAATTTTATCCCTTTGATTTTTAGGGAATCATGCTTAAGGTTAGCCATCGCCTGCAACTTCTCCTCAGATGATGCGTAAGGGAGGCATTTGACGATAAAATCATTCATTCTTATTTCTATAAGACCACTACAAACAAACTAATACTCACCTGTTAAAGATGTTATTCCAGAAAAGGATGGTTCTTTTAAGCATTAATTTCTTCTGCGTGTTGCTCAATCCATTGACCACACAATCTGAATATAAGGAAGCTCAAACAATGTTTCTAAAAAAAACTGTAGTAACTAAAATACTAAAAGATAAATATGACCATCTCCTTTCCATCCTCTTGAGCATTGAAACAGCATATTTTCGGGGTTATTAAAAATAAATATATGAATTACCACCTTTATGCTGCATATTTCTTTGTCGTATTTCGTTCTTCAAGCGGAAAATGTGAGGGATCGTGGTTGAGATGTCTACTGCTGGAAATTTTTTATCAATCTCACTCTCTAATAAATAAATAAATAAACAGCCCTAAAATGTTAATGTGTATTTTCAAATATTTTTTTGACCCTGTTTATTCGAGCCCGTGAATAAAAGAAGAGGGCTAAGAGATCCGAAAAGGGTCAATGAAACGAAATGTGATTAAAAGGACCAGGAGACTTTCATTTCAAGGATGGCCAAACACCCTTTTCTAATTTATCTCCGATGATATGGTGCACTAGTGTATATATTTGTATGTGCGTCTAATTTGAGGAAGTGTACCACTTATAACTAGTATAAAATTTATTTTATAGCTTCTCATTTGAAGGGTAAAGCCCGACATTACTGTCGAATGATTTCTAGATGGAATCCATCTAAAGTAATTTTTTAAAATTAACTTCTGAAAAAAAAACTTAATGATCGAGTTGATTTCCTGTGAAATAAATTTAAGTTCGTTGGCTCTTCAACGCTGTAAAATTGTAAAATTCTTACCATATACAAGGTACGATCAATAAGAACTGCACCTTCGATGATTATAAATTTGTTTGGTAATTAACATCCAAACGATTATTTCTTTACCAGTGGTGATAAAAATTCGGTGTCTAATTGATCAGACCTTCGTGGTATTTTTCACATGCAACTCATTAATAATGCTATTAGATTTTTTAGAAATTAGTCCGAGTTGAATAACCGTTTCGAATCAAAACACTCCTAAAAAATTGCCATCACGTGCTGCGAAGGACTCTGCCCTATACACATTAGTTTTGAAAATAAAAAATGATCGCCATTAATCATAAAGGACCGAACCTGTATACGTTAGCGTTAGATCGAAACTAGGTGGAAGTGAAGTTGACGTAAACAAAAAGTTATTTGTTCTTTTAAATCTTTTCTTATGGGATACTATAAACGCAATGATTAAATTTAAGATACTAAAAAATGTATTTAAGTAATTATTCAATAAATTAATAAAGAAATCATTCGTAAAATTTATGAATGTATACATAGCGGACCAAAAGTCTGGAAACGGACAATTATCTCGTAAACTGCAAGTCCAAATTGTACAAAATTTGGGATAAGCCAATTTTGTGAAACGGAGATTCCAGATTTGATATTTTCAATGTTGTCAGATTTGCCGTTTTTCTGATATTATTAGTCACTTTGGTTTTTTAAATACATCACCCTATATATTCAGTCATTATTGTAATCTCCTCTTCAATACGAGTTTAACCATATGTAACACTTACGATTCTATGTAGTCTAGAAGGTCTTAAATAAATAAAACAGAAGTGTGGCAACGCCTAATTGTCTCAATTATTTTTTTAATACAAACTATTTTTAATTACATTTAAATGTAACCATTGAAAGATAATATTTTTAACACAATGATTACTCAATCAAGCGGTCTCCCAAGCAAACTGCGCCAATGGCTCTTGAGCTTCATGCAAGATCGCTCCTTACATGTGGCAGTTGACGGTATTTCTTCTGATGCGTTTAAAACCAATGCCGGGGTCCCCCAGGGTTCCATCCTTATTTCTTTTACACATCAACGACCTCTTGAAAACCACCACGAACCCCATTTACAGTTTCGCAGACGATAGCACACTTGTCTCAACTTTCACATCCTATCGATCACTTTCGGTGAATGATAGAAATAGACTCAGGCAGGAACAGGTTGTTTCCATCAATAGAGATTTTAAAGCAATCGTCGAGTGGGGAACCAACAATCTTGCTCAGTTCAACGCCCAAAAAACACAAAGTGCCACGTTTTCCAAGAAAGTGAATTCCTCAAATCATTCAATCACAATGTCCGGAAATACCCTTGAACCAAGTCCCTCCATCTCGATTTTGGGAGTCACGGTGTCCAATATTATGTCTTGGCATGACCATGTTGCTAACATCGCAAAGTCGGCAAGCCAGAGGCTAGGTTTTCTATGGTAAGCCAGAAAATTTTTTACTCCTGATCAGCTGTTGACGACGTACAAGGCTCAAATCCGACCTCTACTGGAGTATTGCTCGGAGTATTGGGGTTCAGCACCAAGGCATTCTCTTCATCTTCTAGATTCCATTCAGAAAAGAGCCATTCGCTTGATAAACAGCTCAACTCTCACAGATTGACACTACAAGGACCAATCTTCAAAAGAATCCTTCTTTTACAGGGCTGCTACGGAATGGAATAAGCTTCCAAAATCAGTTTTTCCAGAGAACTATGACCTGCAACTTTTTAAAAAGCGTGTCCACAATCATTTCCTTTCTATAATCCATTCCCCTTCTAATAGTCGCAGTGCGGGCCGTCCGCGGCCCACACGATAGGTCCACCCTTTTTGCGACTATTTTCATAAAAAAAAAATTTAAAATGTGCTCAGATAATTGTCCTTTTCCAGACTTTTGGTCCACTCTGTATAAGACAATATCTTCAAACTTATTTGGAATTGCCAATTTCAAATAAATAATTGCGTTACTCTGAAATAAAAGTTTTATTTTAATACGTAAATACATACCACAATAATAATTATCCTACAAAATTAAAGAAACGACAATTAAAATATATTATTAACGCGCTTATATAAGTTTCACCTGTATGCTTGTATGTTTGTTTGTAACTGACTCTTTGACCTTGATTTTGCCCTACTTTAAGCGATCAGATTTAATTTAAACTTCGCACACTTGTCAAAGACCGACGAAAATGCAATGATTCGATCAAAATATCCGATTATCCTGATTAGTTGCGCCAGGATTTATAAATTTCCTTAGGGATCCTTTGCATAAGAGTAAGAGATATAGAACTAATGTCATATTATAATTTACCCAATCCAATATACTGGTGAGAAACGTGCCAAGGGATGAATGGCAAGAGGGTGAGTAAATCAAATCGAACTTATAAGCGAAAAATAAATTATAATTTAAAAAAACTAAAAACACGCTTTTAGAGTGTCACTGTTCCAAAAGCGTGCGGTGCTTTGTATAACTTTGTACCTAAGTACACAAATTCATTTACTTGTTCCACTCTTTCTCCCTTAATCAGAATTTCACAGTTTGTCATGCTTTCTTCTTTTTCAAAAACCAATACTTTAGTTTTGTTTAAATTTATTTTCATCCCTTTGATTTTCAGGGCATCACGCATAACATTAACCATTGCCTGCAACTTCTCTTCAGTTGACGCTAATATGACTTGATCATCGGCGTAAAAAAGGAATTTGACGATCAAATCATTCATTTTCAATCCATACTGCTGTTTAAAGAATTACTACAACTACCTAAAACTAGGGACAAAAAAATATTAATATGCTAAAAAAAGTATTGATGAGTTATTATAAAAAGTTTAAAATCTATTGACTAAATCTTATGGAGTAAATCGTTTGAGTCTACGTGTTATAATACGTTGCGACACTAGATTTTTTGCAAGACTGTTTGGGTACGTTTCAAGCTTGTTAGTATAGTTTTCACTTAACTTTTTAATTTCATTTTTAACTGAGTTCACATTCAGATCTCGAGCGATAGCACTATTAGGCACGAACCATGGAGCATTGGTGATTATTCTAAGTGATTTTGCTTGGAACCTTTCGATTATTTCTATATTCGAATTTGATGCCGAACCCCAGAGTTGAGCTCCGTATGTTCAGACTGGTTTGAAGATAACTTTGTATATCAAGACCTTGTTCTCAATAGATAGCTTGGAGTGACGTCTTATAATCCAGGTAAAGTTTGTGCAGCCTAATACCGAGTTGTTTCCTTTTTGTGAAGATGTGATTTTTCCACGTTAGTCTTCGGTGCAAATGTATCTCCAAGTATTTTACGGCGTCACGTTGTGGTATATCCTTGCTATTTAGTCTGACGGGTCAGCAAATTCTTCGTCTATTCGTGAAAGTTATATGTACCGATTTTGTTTCGTTGACTTTTATTCTCCACGCTTTTAACCATACTTGTAGACTCTCAAGGTTGGATTGTAAAAGTTGAGAAGCTATTTAGAGGTCCTCGTGCGAAGATAAGACGGCAGTATCGTCAGCAAAGGTGGCCATTAAGGCGTTGTTAGATGTGGGCAGATCCGACGTATATAGTAGGTAAAGAAGAGGACCCAGTACACTTCCCTGAGGTACTCCAGCACATATGGGATGGAACGTCAAGTGTTCGTTGTGGCATTTAACATAGAACTGGCGGTCTTGTAAATAGGATTTAACGATCAGAAAGAGGTTAAGTGGTAAGAGCTTCTTAATCTTATACAACAGTCCAGTGACCCAGACTTTATCGAAAGCCTGGCTCACATCCAAAAACGCGGCAGAGGAATACATTTTGTCTTCTAGACTTTGCATTATTTTATTAGTGACCCGTTGTACCTGTTTAACGAATTACTGGACTAATTCTTTTCTTTTTAAAGAACTACTGGTTTAGATATCCCTTTTGATCTTGGAACTGTAATGTAACACACCACTTGTGTAAAGTATCAGTGGTCTAAAAACTTATGTTTGATAAAACTCTGGTCGGGAAGCTTTAAAAAACTAAGTTAGAAATGACTACTTTGAGAACCTCCCTTTGTTTAACATACCCTAATAAATTCCCTAATAAATAATAACCTTTGTATTGCGCATTCGAATTAAAAATATAAACGACTGAAATTATAATAGGAAAGTAACCCTTTAAACCGAAATCAAAAAAACCGGGAGCGGATTTAATTCGGAATTCAGCTTCGCCTGACTCGACATATTCGTTCTGGTATATATCGCATATTGTTGGAAACGTTTTATATTTAACAACGATTATCACGCAAGAGCAAACTCTGACAATAATTTTCAAAGGGCCCGTGTGCAGCCGTTTACAAAATATCTCTGGTTGTGTTATATTGGGCATTATCCGTTTTGTATTCATTATCATTCGGCACAAAATGCTGTTCTATAACAGCGTGCGTACCGTATCCGTTTGTACGAGTGCTGTGCATCGCGACCGCTACACCGGAATATTAAAATATTCATTAGTTTCACCCCTTACCCCGTTCCGTCCTTTGCTCTAACCTTAAACGCATACACGAACGTCGTACGATTTTATAATTACTATCATCCCAAAAAGGTATTTTTAACCACATCTTCCAACAGATCTTCTTCCCTAAATCATTCCTTCAATTATCAGCCTCAGTAATTCGTATTTTTTGCCTCTTTTGATATGACCTATTGTAACGTGCCTTTTTTTCCCTTCTACAGTTCCATTATAATTATTTCTCTGATAAATGTATATTCCTCAAGTACTCGTAAATAGTGTCGCGTACCCTATTTTGTTGTAACTTAAATATTTCATTCGTTGTAAATAGTGTTGCATAGCCTCGATTATTGTGTATTATCGATTATATTATTGTTTGGTTTACATTTCTGTGTAGATGAGGCTAGCTATCAACACTGACGAAGGCGATTCTTAGTGTGGAACATAGACTTGTGAATATTCTTGGTTTACGTCAATTCCGTGTCACTTCTTGATATCCGGCTTGGGAAGTAGTCTAGTCGTGTGTTGAGAGTCTTCGAAGTCAGGTGTTGGTGAGAGTTGTTGGGACGGTGTGTTATTAGCACGTGTGCAGAACCTCTATGGGATTTCTTTCATATCTGGCTGTATTTGGGCCATCTTAATTGGATTTTGAAGAAAAACCACTTAATTTTTAACTTGACCATTCTATCTTACCTACGTTGTTGATATTTTGGATTTCTGGTGTCGAGTTAAGATATCCGCAAGCGGGATTTATTTGAGGGAAGCCATTGTTAATTAGCAGGTGCCGCCCCATAATCTAACCAGCCCCAGGAGTAGGCCACAGGAGTACATGTGAATTCGTATACCCAATGGTTATCAGTGATTTATTTTTAAATATATAACGCCGTGTCTCATTTTGACACCACGAGTAAGTTTTGTTTTAGTTTATAAATATAGTACTTTGTGAAATCGTATACCCAAAGGTTATAAGTGATTTATTTTTAAATATATAACGCAGTGACTCATTCTGACACCACGATTACGTTTTGTTTTAGTTTATTAATATAGTACATTGTTGGAAACTATTTATTGCATTAGATAATATGCCAAAACTAAACTTGGATTAAAATAACCTTCTCAATAATTCTTTATGTCCAAGTAAAAATATATTTTCTTCCTACTTATTTGTAAATATCCTACAATCTTGATATTTTAAAGGACAACCATTGTAAAAATATTTTTAAATAAACTCGATTGTTTTGGCAGTGAAAATCTTTATGTAAACGGTTAACGAGTAAATTATCAGCCTTATGTAAACGTTTGAATTAGTGTTATTAATGAGTTAATTTATATATGTCTTACTTTTTTTTTGTAACTTGGTAAAGTCTGTTACTCTTACTTCTGTTCTGGTTATTTTATAAAGTTGTAAATTTAAAATTTTTGTTTTTTTTTTAGCAAGAAAATTTTACCATAGCTGTTAATTTTGACTATATTTGTTATGATGTTGCTATTGAGTTGTGTACCTTAATTATTTATTGTGTGAGTAAAGTATCCAACATATTTTTGCTATAATTTTATTTATTTGGTTCACCATAATCTTAGTTGTTTATCGTGTGGCTCTGCTAGTGCCTATAAGACGTAGGGGTTTCCGGCTTATACCGTCTAAGACGGTGGCGCGGCTCACTTTTATATTTTTTTTTCTTCTACCCTCTACGGCTGAGCTCGGACATAATTTGCCAGTAGAGAAACCGCTAGCAGAGTACTCTTTAGAGAACGAAAAGACCTGGCACTATGTATCTTGTTTTTCTCTCTTTAATGATGTTTAATAACTCTTTTAACTTTTTCATCCTTCTTAATACCTCTTCGTTTGTAACTCGGTGAATCTCAAAAGCCTCGATCCTTCTCTCAGTTATCGGAACGAGATTCCAGCCTTCACAACTGTAAAACTGTAAAACGCTGAAGATATAGCACCTGACCATGCGCATTCTAAGCTCCAAGCTCAAATCAAAACTGGTGAAAAACTGCTTCATTCTGGTAAACATTTTCCTGGCTTCTCCCGCTTCAGGCCGCACAGCGACTTGATTATGGTGCCAAGATATTTGAAGGATGATCTCTCTCTCTCTCTCTCTCTTATCATTTTACTCTCGAGAGATTATGGTGACATCATGTCTCAATTGCTCGGATCGTAGTTCTCCATTCTTCTCTGTCTTGAGCTGCAAGAGAAGAAGCTTTTTGCAGACCGTGACCAATGACCTTTCTCTTGGTCGTTTACCATTGATTTTTCCCTTTGCAATAAGTTTTACCAGCCCATTCGTTCTTCTTGAAACGTGTCCAAAATACCGTAGGTATGATTGGTTTATCCTGGTTGATAGCCTCGTGGTTATTTTTAGTTTTTTAAGAATTGACACGTTAGTACGGTGTTCTGTGTATGATATTCGCAGCATTCTTATGTAGGCCCACATTTCAAAAGCATCTATTATTCTTCGATTGGCCATTTTTAAAGTCCAGGTCTCAGAGGCATATGTGGCAATAGGAAAGATCAAGGAGTTTCATAATTTCAGTTTGTTTCGTTGAGATATTGCAGAGTCTTTCCATATTCGAGTTAGTTTTATTGTTGTTGAGTTACGTGTTATGCCAGTCTGCGTTTAATTTCTCCATCACAGCTGCCTTTGTTTGTGATAAGTAATCCTAAATAGTTAAATTTATCAATCACTTCAAAACCATCGATCTGTCGAACATTGGCAGGGTTGCAGGATGATACCTGTTCGATATTTCTGCCCTTAATCAAAAGTGTTTCGGTGATATGTGCCTTGGATAAAACGATCAATTTGGTCTTGGAAGTGTTCATGTGTAGTCCGAATAGTTCTCTGTGTTGTGTAATCTGGTCCATCATTTCCTGCAAGTCTGATTTTTTATCTGCCAAGACCACGGTGTCGTCTGCGTATCTTATATTAGTGATGCGGACTTCATTCACTTTAATACCTTCTATATCTTCCACCAGAGCCTCTCTGAAAATGGCTTCCGAGTAAATGTAAAACAGAAGCGAAGACTAAATATCCCCCTGCCGTACTCCCTTCCTTATTGACACGACATCCGAAATCCCTCTCCCTGTCTACTCTCATCTCCGCAGCTTGGTTCCAGTACAGCTGTGCTATGATTGTAATGTCTTTCTTGTCAATCTATCTTTTACTTTTTTTTTAATATCTCAACTAATTTTACTAAAACTGAAATGCCGTTGAGCGCCAAGTAATTTTTTTAATAATAAAAATTACTAAAAGTAATGAATTAAACCTCGAACAAATTAAACCATATTTGTACATTTAAATACCAAAAGTAACCGAGTTAAACAAGTTCCAATATTGTTATCAATAAACAAAAAGTTTAAAAAACAACCGGTTTAATAAATAAAAAAAAATTAAAATGAAAAATTCAATAAGTGTTATAAATAAAAAAAGTTACAAATGCCGCATAAATAAAAATAAAAAAATCTTATGAATGTGTATCAATCAAGCTTGTATCAACAGCTTTCTTATTCTTATTCCTTGGTAACTAATTCTGCATTTCAGGACAATCGGCTATTCCAACTTAACTACGATAAACAGTGCACATATGAATTAAATCAAAATTATAACATTTACCAACGAAAAATTCGCTGGTTTCTACCAAAATCAGGATTTTAATAGTAGTCGCATATCAGCATGTTCGCTTATCAACTTAGTTAAAAGTAAACAAATGAAGCAGTCCGGCATTTACAAGTAAATATTTCAATAAATGATCAGAGTGGGCCTGATGGTTTTGCAAAGGGAAAAATTTTTGTTACAGATTGCCTGGACATTCTACAAAAATTAAACAGGCAGGTCAGACTGTCTGTAGCCAGGATATCAAGAAATCCAGGTTGCAACGAAGAAATCACTAGCCCAAAATTGGTCCAGAACCTTATAAAAAAACAATACTACGAAGAAATAAACTTGCGAAGGGTTCGGACATGACGTCATAATTTACTGACTACCCCCCACTGTAAGTGGGCTCTTGACAGACTCAACAAACACATGAACAACAAAAAATTGGCAGGTTCTTTGAGGAAGATGGAGAAACATATGAGGTCATATACTGTGAAGAGGCTCCTAGCACATAATCTAAGTGATTATGGTATATTTTAATATTATTACTGAACTATTGAAACTGTGATGCCGTACCACGTGAAACCCAGCCATTTTTACGCGTCCGACTGGAGACTAAGGTGGTAGACACCCGCGAAGTAAAAGAAGAAGAACGAAAGAATTCGAAGGATTTTTAAAGATAGTCGAATGGTGACCCGACTCGGGGTCTCATTTTATTTATTGGATATTGTCTCGCCGGATTTCGATCTTGCATTGTACATTTTAACAATGCGCTGTCAATCTGAATTATTTCTTTATTAAGAGGTTGATAGTAGTTGGGGGAGTTACCGGTGTCGGAATTGTCGTAGGTGACAACCACGCAGATTTTAAACATAAAAGTCCTGTTATTGACGTGGTTAGTATTGAAATATATAATACAATAGTTGTGTATCATTGTAATTATTTGTTTGAATTCGCGGACGACATCGTCTTAATCACCAATGACACGGAAGAACTCCAACAGATGTTAGTCGAAATGAAGACAACATCAGAAGAAAGAGGCCTCAAAATGAATATCACGAAAACAAAGATCATGACTTCGGAGGATACCATATTCAGGGTAGGCGACGACACCCTTGAGAAGGTGGATAAATATATCTTTTTAGGACGCACTATAAAATTGGGCAAAGAAAACCAGACCGCAGAAATACGTAGACGAATTCGAATGACGTGTGTGGCTACCGGAAAACTAAGCTATATCCTAAAGAACCCCAAAATTCGCACAAACTTATAGACAAAAGTTTTTAATACCTGTATCTTCCCGGTGATGGCCTACGGAATGGAAACAATGTCAATGACCATTAAATCAGCCAACAGGCTCAGAACGATTCGACGAGCGATTGAACGCATAATATTAGGTGTCAGCCTGCGCGACCAAATCAAAAACAAGGAAATCAGACGACGAACCCGAAACGAAGACGTCATAGATAGTCTTTATGATAGTCTTGCTAAAACAAAATGGAACTGGGTAGGCCACGTCGCTATACAAGATGGAACGCGATGGACAAAACAAGTTGTACAATGGAGACCATGAACAAACAGGAGGAGCGTCGGCAGACCAAAACGAAGATGGATCGACGACATCACCAAAAAAGTGGGGAAAAAATGGCAACATGTGGCCCAAAACAGAGAAGAGTGGAAAAAAAGAGGAAAGGCCTACGTTCAGAAGTGGACAGTTAGGGGCTGTTAAAGAAGATGAAAGAAGAAGTTTGAATAATTGTTTTAATTACTTTGAGTATAATTGTAAAGAGAAAGAAATATGTCGTTAAAAGGGACAAATTACCACGTGCATGTGTTAATTTATGATGATCTTGAACAGACGTATTACATGCTTGCGTCCTTAAAACGTCAGTGAGTAATAAATAGCTTTTTAATTGGTTTTTTGAGTTTATCAGCTGTTGAGAGGAATAAATTCATGAAATTTAAATGTGTCAATTTTAAAACCTCAAAGTTCCTAAGAAATCAATTTAGAACTATTTTTTAAAAAAGAATCTTTTTAAAATATATACCATAAAGTTTAACAAACATAATAAAGTTATGTGGTTGAGTTTATATTGTACTATATCACACCGCACTGTATATGGTAAACAAGAGTTGGTAGTTGCCATAAAAAAAATTAAAAGTGGCATTAAATTTTTTTCAAATCACTATGATTACCACCAAAATAGACCCGTGATCTCATCAAAGAGAACTTTTGGCTTGCTTTACTGATGCAGGTCGCAATATTTCCACAATTATTGATCTTGAGCGACTCTTTTTCAGGGTTTTTCAGCTATTTTGACGATAAAGTCTTCTCATCTCATTCTACAGATCTTTTATCTGAGGTTCTCCCATCTTATCCTATAGATCTTTTATGTGGGGTCCTCCCATCTCATTATACAGATCTTTTATCTGTGGTCGTCCCATCTTATCCTACAGATCTTTTATAACCTTTTGGACACCACTTGATTACACGGGCTGTCCATTTGTCATCTTTGAATCTGATTATGTATCTTGCCCTCCTTCTCTTACTTTCATATGGTGTTTCAATGACATCTTTGATTACTATTATTTTTTTGATAGCTTCACTTTTAATATGATCTTTCTTGGTTACAATAATTCTCTTTATTGCTCTTTGTGTTGTTCTCAGTTCATGTTTTTTGTGTGTGGTGTTCCACGTATCGCTTCCATAATGTCATATCTGGAAGGAAATGAGTGTTGAAAAGTTTAGCTCTAGTGGAAAAATTGATAATTTGGCTATTAAGAATACATAGTTTCGATTCTGTTGTCAGCACCTTTTTTACTTTGAATTTCTTGACTTACTTATTATTCATTCTCTTATTCTGGCTACTTTTATAACTGAATTTCAGATAACAAAAGTTTGTTGAACAAGATGGTGAGGTTGGAACCGAATTAATTTATCATCCATATTGTTTTCAAAGACTAAAATATAATTGATTTTCCATTGTTTAAATTCTAATTTATTTGTAGGTGCATCATAAAAAGCTTATTTTTTTATTGGAGATAAAAAAAATTATTTTTTTTGACAAAAATTGGTGTTTAGAAGAAAGCTTGTCTCATATCATGCCTTACAAAGCTACACTTATTACTACTTTAGCAGAAGGATTATTAAATGTTTTGCCTTACTTGCAAAGAGGTGAAAATTATAACAATTGGTCTTTTGGCCTGAGTATGCTCCTAAAACATGAAGATTTATAGTGCAGTATTTTGTTTTGCTTTTTGCATAGACTGCTGTAGTTACTAGCCCTTCGAAGTGTTGTTCATTTCATTGATCTATATTTTTGCAAGTGAGTGTGTTTGTCTAAAGTATTTTTGTAGTTAGTTAATTGTTGTTTTGAAGCGGTAAATTCAGGGCAGTCCAAGAGGAGATGTGTTACTGTTATGGGTTGGTTACAATAGTTGCATACTGGTGTTCTTTCTCACTTCAATAGGTGGATATGTGTGAGGTTGGTATGATCTATTCTGAAGCGTGTGAGGGCAACTTGTTCTCACCTACATAATAAGATCCATGTAAGGTTTAATATTTTTCAGGTATCTGTTGCTTGCAGACCATTCTTCCTGCCATTCGTTTCGTATTCTACGTTTGAAATGACTTTTTATACCACTTTTTATTACCTTTTCTGGTTCCCCACTTCCTGCGGCGTTTAGAAATAGTGTCAGACAGCGATTTCAGAGCACTTAGCAGTGTTGTTGGATATACTAAAGGTGATATGACTTCTGCTTTTGTTATTTCAAGGGAGAATGAAATAGTATTAACCAAAATATGTTGTCAAACGACAATTCAGCACGCATTTCGATTTAGCAATTTTAAAACACTGTTTTTAACTGTAAGCAGAGTTTCTGTTTTTTATATAAATAATAATCAAATAATTCGAACTGTCAAATACGCAACTTTTTAGTCAAAGTGCGTATTAAAGTAAAGAACATGCCAATCAACAAAAATCCATCTTTCCTGTTTTTCTCTTTAGCTGGATATACGCGACTACAAATTTCGGCAAACATATTTTTCTTTTTCGAAGAAAAATTATATACATCGAAAGTGACAAGTAGGGATCGTGATTGCGCATCGTGTGTTAGCGAGCGAGACGAACACAGAGCCGTATAATAAAGAAACAATATGAGACGGAAGGAAAAATTAATGAATTTCCGAATTTTTTAGCAGGCAAAATTTCCTTTTCCGTTATTTGAAATTATGGGTTTGTTTTTTTCTTTCTGAGTGAGGATGAGTGAGGCAAATTCTTATGGACTGCCTCTTTGACAGTGCCGTACTCTACTGATTGTGTTGTTTGCTCTCTCTCTCTCTCTAAAATAACCCATGGGTTTTACTTTAGAGAAAAGCAGGATTATGTCTGATGTTATCACGGTTTTCAAAACAATATTAAACTCTTCTGGAACCTCACATTCAGTGGCGTAGTGAGGGG
Source organism: Agelastica alni (assembly GCA_950111635.1). NCBI lineage: Eukaryota > Metazoa > Arthropoda > Insecta > Coleoptera > Chrysomelidae > Agelastica > Agelastica alni. The sequence continues at coordinate 6,123,998 of OX467712.1, read as the reverse complement.
GGGGGGGGCAAGGGAGAGGGCATCATGCACTGGGCGGTACTTACAAAGGGGCGCCAAATGGTCCGCAAAACAAAAAATTGCTGGATAATTTTTATTATAATTGATATCTGGAAATATATTTTAAAATTAAGTGCCAGTGTAATATAATAAATGTTAATTTGTAAATAAAAAGTAAAAAAGGAACAGTAATAGTCTAAATCAAATTGTAATAATATATTCATAATAGAAATTGCACGTCTTCTCTACTGGCAGTGCTGACTCGACCTGTGTGGAAAGTGAAAAATTTGAAATGATATTATTGATAAATTTGCTTCATCAAAAGCAAGGAAAATGTATGCATAGTAATTAGTTTTATTAATGTATTATAATTATATTAACTATATGTATTTTCTTAGAGATAATAAGTAAATACTTTATTATTGTTTTAAAACTGCGTGTTTTTAAAATATTTCTTTATAAATATGTAAAATAAATAATGGGTATCTTTTTAACTAATTCTAGATGATCATATACATTTCAAAATCTAGTCTTGTTTTCTTAACTACATTTTTTGTCTCAAATTTAAAGCCTAGCTTGAGCCTGTGACTTTATTAATTTATTAATTTGCGAGTATAGTTTACATATATTGAAAGCAACTTCATGTCCCGTACACAGCTTTGCCGATGATAGTACCCTCCATACCGCATTCTCTTCCAGGGCCCCTATATCAGCCCGTGAAACCAGAAATGAACGAGGAAGAAATGTTAACAATATAAATATGGACTTAGCAACAATTCTTGAATGGGGATCCAATAACTTGGTAGAATTCAATGCAAACAAAACACAAGCATGTCTTTTCTCTAGAAAAGCCGATCTCACTGTGCCTAACATAACTTTGTCAGGAGTAACCATACCACTGAAGTCATCCATATCGATGCTTGGTATTACTATCAGCAATAACCTTTCCTGAGAAAATCACGTGAGGTCCATTGCCAAAAGTGCATCCCAAAAACTTGGTTTTTTGTTTCGTAGAAAATTTGGCGATTTGTCTCTATTTTATAGATATTTTCATGGGCGATGCTCTTCTGAAATATCAACAATCGTTCCTCCTTTGGCAGTCTCTTCGAGATTAACCCGTCAAGTTCAGTCTTCACACCCCTTCGTGGTCACTTTGGAGACCTGCAGAACATCACTTTCCAAAGACTCATTCATCCAACGAATTGCGAGGCTTTGGAACTCATTGCCTAGGGAGGTGTTCCCCGAGGCATACAACCTCCAGAAATTTAAGAAGAACACCAACTCCTACCTTCTTTCCCTTGGTTCCCACGATGTTCTCTGAACATTACAGGATATCCCTTTTCGTGGAAACCAGAACATAAAAAAAAAAAAAAAAAAAAAAAAAAAAAAAAAAAATATATTATATGGTTTTCGAATGAGGGGAGCGCTAAAAAGGAATTGTGGCCCGGGAGCGAGTTAAGCTCGCTACGCCACTGCCCACATTGTACTATTTGGCAACATCGTGATGTATTCGACAGATAAATAATAATATTTCTTCCGTGCTACCACCACAAACTTTCCCGAGATTTTTAATTTTTAATCGGTATTCGTTTTAATCTTCTGCTTTCAATTTAACGACTGGTTGTAAATTGAGTTTTAGCATGTAGTGGAATGGTCGCGATTTTTTATTGAATCTTTTTATAAAAAAAATTACAACCCACAGTCGTGAATCAGGCCGCTGAAAGTGTGGCCTCGCTGACAGCGTAGTTAGCCGATCCATCTCTGTCATTGGGAAGAGAAATAGAAAGCGGGACGACCGAGGGAGATGGCCTTAATAAAGAATCCTGTCAGGATAAATATCTCACACTCCGTCAAATGGACGCGAGTCCCTGGCCCCTCCCGAACAAAATAAGCTGGAAAAAGTGTCAAACTACACAGGGTGGCCTCTACATGTCGGGGGGGTTTAATTTTTCCACGCGACGTGTGACACGTAATAGAAAGTCAGTAAAGCGGGTACGAAATTGAAAAAAATATTTTCGAATACGAGAGAAATATATATATATATGCTATATATTGCTATTATTCACTATGAAATACAAACTGGTAAAGAAAACTGTCAAAACAACATAAACAATTAACATTCTAACCATCAAATCTTTGACAGACAAGCCTACCCTTTACTAATGTTAAAAGAAGTAAGTAGTGTTATGTTTTAACTAAAAAAATGAAATATCTCAAAAGTGGTTAGATTTAGGTATAGGGAATACCGATACCAAACGGATTGGCTTATAAAGATACAGTGGAAAATGTAATAAAATACAGGGTGTTCTATTTAAAGTAAGCAACTTATAAATGATTTAAATTGTGCATGTTGGTGGCTAAGTTTAAAACACCCTGTACGAAATATTAAAAAGTTGGACACATGGAGTTAACGGGCAAGCGTTTGTTGTTTATTGGTTACAATTTCACGTAACTAGCTTCGTTATTAATGGAGGTATCGTTATTTAATGTGGACTATGATTTTTTCAAACTTTTGAACAAAATCGAAATATCTCGAAAATACTCCATTTTTAGTATAGGGCATTGTGCACAAATTTTATCTAAAACTTCATGCAGAATTTTAAAATTAAATAAAAAATTTTTGGTTGTATTTACAATAACAAAGTTGACGTCTACTTCCGGTATGACCGAAAGTGCCACATTCAGGACAACATTATATTTGAACTTACAGCTTCGTAATTTCAGATTTTTAACATAACTGTATCCGCCATTACTTTTAATCAAAGCTTTTTGCGCCACACCCTGTATATTAGAGGTTAATTTATTTTGGGTAGCAGTTAATAGTGACCAATTCAATAAAAATTCTTCGATTTTCAGTCGTGCTTTCGAAAATGTTTATTTTCTTTTTCAAGATATGAAATTATTAAAAAATTATTGCAAAGAGGAACATAAGATGTTTTGTTGAAATAAATTTAATATAATAAGACAGAGAGTGTCAGTTGATCTATTACTGGAATGTCAAAAAGATTTTTAATTAATTTCAGAATCTTTCCTGAATATGCAGAGCATTTAATTTATGCATTTGCACAGCAATTGATGATTTAATTGGTCAAATACTTTGGAAAAATGTGTCAATTCAAACCTTTCGAAAGAATTTCTTATGAAATGTTAATAAATAAGTAGATTTTTACTGGGAGATTCGCCACAATTAATATCCAAGTTGCTGGTTTATTATTATGTGCTTAAGCGAAGGTACAATCAATAAGTTATCCGAAGGTACAAACCTTTTGAAAGAATGATGATAAAATAGCAGATTTTTACTGGTAGATTCGCCACGATTGCAATCCATGTTGCTGATTTATTATTATGTGTTTAAAGTCCCATGTTAGCTTCTTCGTTATATTATTTTGGAATAAAATTAATCAAGTGAAGGTACAATCAATAAGTTATCCGAAGGTACAAACCTTTTGAAAGAATGATGATAAAATAGCAGATTTTTACTGGTAGATTCGCCACGATTGCAATCCATGTTGCTGATTTATTATTATGTGTTTAAAGTCCCATGTTAGCTTCTTCGTTATATTATTTTGGAATAAAATTAATCAAGCGAAGGTACAAACAAAAAGCTATCCGAAGGTACAAACCTTTTGAAAGAATGATGATAAAATAGCAAATTTTTACTGGTAGATTCGCCACGATTGCAATCCATGTTGCTGATTTATTATTATGTGTTTAAAGTCCCATGTTAGCTTCTTCGTTATATTATTTTGGAATAAAATTAATCAAGCGAAGGTACAAACAAAAAGCTATCCGAAGGTACAAACCTTTTGAAAGAATGATGATAAAATAGCAGATTTTTACTGATAGATTCGCCACGATTGCAATCCATGTTGCTGATTTATTATTATGTGTTTAAAGTCCCATGTTAGCTTCTTCGCTATATTATTTTGGAATAAAATTAATCAAGCGAAGGTACAAACAAAAAGCTATCCGAAGGTACAAACCTTTTGAAAGAATGATGATAAAATAGCAAATTTTTACTGGTAGATTCGCCACGATTGCAATCCATGTTGCTGATTTATTATTATGTGTTTAAAGTCCCATGTTAGCTTCTTCGTTATATTATTTTGGAATAAAATTAATCAAGCGAAGGTACAAACAAAAAGCTATCCGAAGGTACAAACCTTTTGAAAGAATGATGATAAAATAGCAGATTTTTACTGATAGATTCGCCACGATTGCAATCCATGTTGCTGATTTATTATTATGTGTTTAAAGTCCCATGTTAGCTTCTTCGTTATATTATTTTGGAATAAAATTAATCAAGCGAAGGTACAAACAAAAAGCTATCCGAAGGTACAAACCTTTTGAAAGAATGATGATAAAATAGCAGATTTTTACTGATAGATTCGCCACGATTGCAATCCATGTTGCTGATTTATTATTATGTGTTTAAAGTCCCATGTTAGCTTCTTCGTTATATTATTTTGGAATAAAATTAATCAAGCGAAGGTACAAACAAAAAGTTATCCAAAGGTACAAACCTTTTGAAAGAATGATGATAAAATAGCAGATTTTTACTGATAGATTCGCCACGATTGCAATCCATGTTGCTGATTTATTATTATGTGTTTAAAGTCCCATGTTAGCTTCTTCGTTATATTATTTTGGAATAAAATTAATCAAGCGAAGGTACAAACAAAAAGCTATCCGAAGGTACAAACCTTTTGAAAGAATGATGATAAAATAGCAGATTTTTACTGATAGATTCGCCACGATTGCAATCCATGTTGCTGATTTATTATTATGTGTTTAAAGTCCCATGTTAGCTTCTTCGTTATATTATTTTGGAATAAAATTAATCAAGCGAAGGTACAAACAAAAAGCTATCCGAAGGTACAAACCTTTTGAAAGAATGATGATAAAATAGCAGATTTTTACTGATAGATTCGCCACGATTGCAATCCATGTTGCTGATTTATTATTATGTGTTTAAAGTCCCATGTTAGCTTCTTCGTTATATTATTTTGGAATAAAATTAATCAAGCGAAGGTACAAACAAAAAGCTATCCGAAGGTACAAACCTTTTGAAAGAATGATGATAAAATAGCAGATTTTTACTGATAGATTCGCCACGATTGCAGTCCATGTTGCTGATTTATTATTATGTGTTTAAAGTCCCATGTTAGCTTCTTCGTTATATTATTTTGTAATAAAATTAATCAAGCGAAGGTACAAACAAAAAGCTATCCGAAGGTACAAACCTTTTGAAAGAATGATGATAAAATAGCAAATTTTTACTGGTAGATTCGCCACGATTGCAATCCATGTTGCTGATTTATTATTATGTGTTTAAAGTCCCATGTTAGCTTCTTCGTTATATTATTTTGGAATAAAATTAATCAAGCGAAGGTACAAACAAAAAGCTATCCGAAGGTACAAACCTTTTGAAAGAATGATGATAAAATAGCAGATTTTTACTGATAGATTCGCCACGATTGCAATCCATGTTGCTGATTTATTATTATGTGTTTAAAGTCCCATGTTAGCTTCTTCGTTATATTATTTTGGAATAAAATTAATCAAGCGAAGGTACAAACAAAAAGCTATCCGAAGGTACAAACCTTTTGAAAGAATGATGATAAAATAGCAGATTTTTACTGATAGATTCGCCACGATTGCAATCCATGTTGCTGATTTATTATTATGTGTTTAAAGTCCCATGTTAGCTTCTTCGTTATATTATTTTGGAATAAAATTAATCAAGCGAAGGTACAAACAAAAAGCTATCCGAAGGTACAAACCTTTTGAAAGAATGATGATAAAATAGCAGATTTTTACTGATAGATTCGCCACGATTGCAATCCATGTTGCTGATTTATTATTATGTGTTTAAAGTCCCATGTTAGCTTCTTCGTTATATTATTTTGGAATAAAATTAATCAAGCGAAGGTACAAACAAAAAGCTATCCGAAGGTACAAACCTTTTGAAAGAATGATGATAAAATAGCAGATTTTTACTGATAGATTCGCCACGATTGCAATCCATGTTGCTGATTTATTATTATGTGTTTAAAGTCCCATGTTAGCTTCTTCGTTATATTATTTTGGAATAAAATTAATCAAGCGAAGGTACAAACAAAAAGCTATCCGAAGGTACAAACCTTTTGAAAGAATGATGATAAAATAGCAGATTTTTACTGATAGATTCGCCACGATTGCAATCCATGTTGCTGATTTATTATTATGTGTTTAAAGTCCCATGTTAGCTTCTTCGTTATATTATTTTGGAATAAAATTAATCAAGCGAAGGTACAAACAAAAAGCTATCCGAAGGTACAAACCTTTTGAAAGAATGATGATAAAATAGCAGATTTTTACTGGTAGATTCGCCACGATTGCAATCCATGTTGCTGATTTATTATTATGTGTTTAAAGTCCCATGTTAGCTTCTTCGTTATATTATTTTGGAATAAAATTAATCAAGCGAAGGTACAAACAAAAAGCTATCCGAAGGTGATGGCTGAAACCACCACAGAGAGAGCCACTTAGCAGAGATAATTGCAGAAGACGTTCTCCTGCTGTTACCGACACTTAAAAACCTCGACCGTGCTCTTTCCATACAAACTAAATTTCCATTCGTCCTCTCCGACTTTGCGGCACATTCGAAATCATCGCCGCAAAGACTTTTAATCGAGGTGAGTGACGCTCTATTTTCTCTGTGCGTAGTTTCGTCTGCGACAACATTTTTATCAGGGTAGGATTAGAATTGTACGTTTAAAACAGCGTATATATCTTACTTCATAATATACTAGCTTTTATTTTTTATCCTTTCCTAAATTTCGCTCAATACTACGCTTATGAATATGTTCTCAATCCCAAAAAATACAGCATATTTTCATTTTAGTTATCATAATCACACTCCAAATTCATTCATGGATTAGAGTATAGTGGCCCTGAAATTGAATGAAATAAACTATGGCGCTTTCTATCCGTAAGCTGCCAAACTGAGAAATTAGTAAAAATGTTGGTAAAGTAGGAACTATTTGCCGCAAAAATGATCTTTGGTTGGTATTTAAAAACCTTATTAAAGGCTTTTTTGAAAATGCACTAGCACATACCACGCCCAAATTGTCCAGAAATTTTTGTTCGAGATCAGATTGTGATTAAACTGGGAAAAAATAAAAAAATATGTAAACTTACGATGATATTGACAATATTCGACGTCAGTACAGTACTGGGAATCGTGATGGAGAAAATCGAGAGCGACACATACTCTTCGAATGGGCCAGACGAGTTGGAGGGCTGTCCCGAAAGTGCCTCCATTACTTGCTGTAAATGGGGCGCAGGCAGAGGGTTCGTGACCGCTGCTAGTTCGGTTATATCGGTTAATGGACAATTAGAAGCGGCGTTCTTTGTCTTTTTGTCTTTTCTTTGTTCCTATCTACTTGCTTGTTCTTCCTGTTAAATAAATGTCTCGAGAACGGTCTCCGGTATTCCAAATAGAGTCTATTCAAAAATGACTAGCTAATATATATCTAAAAAATCATTTAAATGATTATTTTTTTGTGTTGTGTCAATAAATTTCATGAACATTTCTATCATATTCATATTTTATATCGAACTTGTTATATACCCCCTGTATAATCGAAGAGATGAAACAATGAAGTTTGAAACGTAAACTTCTCAACACTTGGTTTTCTTCAATATGCCTACTGATGTCCTACAAAAACAATAAAAATGATTTGTTGTGACTTCACCTAAACCTAAACTGCGCCAACAGAGCGTTGTAAATGTTTATTCGAACACGTTTTCGGTCTAACGTGAGTAAACGTGGCACCCAACGCACACACAGCTTTCTCATGTCTAATTTTTGTTTTAATACGTCACAAACACGTTTATTAAACATGTATTTGGAGACACTGCTATCTACATCACTTTAATTCGACGGTCGTTTAGCACCATTTGGTGAACTTTAGCGATGTTATCTTCAGTGGTTACAGTTTTTAGTCGTCCCGTACGTTTATCAACTCCCAAGTTTAAATTCAGCAGCTTAAAATTTCACGGTGGTAAATTATGGTCTTCGTGCACCGATAGGATGAATACATTGAAAACAAAAAGAACAAAATAGAAACGATTGGAAAAAACTAGGGGAAGCCTATGTCCGAAGTTGAACGAATTGAAAGGCGAAAGAAGACAATAAGGTCGGAAACTTTTCAGAACACTCTCGTATACACCTGCATTTATGTGGAATTAACTGTATAGCCATATAATTATATTTTTAATTCACACAAATGAATACGTATACAGTGTGTTGGTGTTGCGACAAACTTTGCAAAGGTATTAAACAATTCGAGTCCACAATTATTTCGGCACCTGTAGTTCGAGAATCTCGATGTTGGATATCACGTTTGTGAAGCGGTAAAGAAAATATGCTAAAAAGGGGTTTGAGATCTCGAAAACTGTCTAAAGAGAAAAATAAATCTTCAGCCGTTTACTGCGATTTTTAGTCCGGTACAAACGAACTAAATATTTACAAATATTGATGTCCACACTGGCATTTAAATCTGAAAAAATGACGCACTATATAAACCACGATTTCTTTCGTATAATAGTGAAAGTACATTAAAGTTGAAATTTAAAGAAGCTGATACCACCTTTACTTGTTGTAATGAGGCCACCATCGATAGATTTCGTCAATTTTTTAAATAAGACCTCTACCTACGTATTGATTTTACTTTTTTAACGAAACCAACATTAATTTTAGCCCTTTTATTAAGGCTACTGTCGATTTTACCTATTTTATTTTTTTTTATAGATATTTATCGATTTTAAATATTTTAAACAGACCTCGGTTGATCTTACCCCTCTCAAGAAGATTGCGTTGATTTAACTTCTATAAATGAAAACCTATGTGTCGATTTTACCCTTTTTAACGAGACCACCATCAATTTTATCCATTTTAATGAGACTCTATTCGGTTTTATCCCACTTAAAACCACCACCATTTTCACCCTCTTAATAATATTTTGTCAATTTCATTTCTTTAAATTTTTTTTTTTTTTTATGTTCTGGTTCCCACGAAAAGGGATATCCTGTAATGTTCAGAGAACATCGTGGGAACCAAGGGAAAGAAGGTAGGAGTTGGTGTTCTTCTTAAATTTCTGGAGGTTGTATGCCTCGGGGAACACCTCCCTAGGCAATGAGTTCCAAAGCCTCGCAATTCGTTGGATGAATGAGTCTTTGGAAAGTGATGTTCTGCAGGTCTCCAAAGTGACCACGAAGGGGTGTGAAGACTGAACTTGACGGGTTAATCTCGAAGAGACTGCCAAAGGAGGAACGATTGTTGATATTTCAGAAGAGCATCGCCCATGAAAATATCTATAAAATAGAGACAAATCGCCAACTTTTCTACGGTGTTCCAGACAAGTGAGCGAGTTTGTAAGCGAGGCATCACCGACGAGACGAATTGCCCTTTTTTGGACAGAATCCAGTAGCTTCAGGATATGTTTAGGTGCTGCACTCCAAATATGGGAACAGTAAATAAGACCTACATATTGATTTTACTGCTTTTAACAAGATTGACATTAATTTTAACCCTTTTTATGAGACCACTGTCGATTTTATCCCTTTTAAAAACATCTTCAATTTTATATATTTTAAACAGACCGCCATTGATCTTACCCCTTTTAACAAGATTGCATCGATTTTAATTCTTTAAATAAAACCTCTGCATAGATTTTACCTCTTTTAACGAGATAAACATTGATTTTATCTATTTTAATGAGACCCCTGTCGGTATTACCTCTCTTAACGAAATTGCCATAATGTTCACCCTTTTAAAAAGATTGCGTTGATTTTACGTCTTTATGTCGATTTTAACGCTTTTAACGAGACCATCATTAATTTTAATACTTTTAACGAGACCACTATCGATTTTATTTATTTTAATAAAACCGCGGTCGGTTTTACCTCTTTCACTCCTCTTAACAAGATTTCGTAGGTATATTTAACTCCTCTAAATATTTCGGTTTTACCCCTTTTAACGAGACCGCTATAATTTTACTCCTTTTTACGAGACCACCGTCGATTTTACCCTCTTCAACGAAACTACTGTTGATTTTATACCCCTTTAAACAAGACTGTCGATTTTACTTCTATGAAATGAAACATTTGTCGCGTTTTTACCCCTTTTGTGTATTTACCCCATCCAACTTCGATATTACCCTTTAAATTTTACATTTTAATAAATTTTTGCTTGTAAAAATGCATTGAAGGAGAAACTTTTCTTTTTCCGCAACTAAATTTGCGAAATACGTTGTTAAAAACTGTGATTTTGGTAAACTGTATTCGAAAAATTGCAGAAATATCCTAAACTAGTGTATTTCAATATCTTACTGGCCTATTAAAAGAATCGTTGCGACAAAGAAATAACGATAATGCCGCAGTTCGTCCTGGCAGAGATAATAATTCCAGAAATTTCGAGTAAATAAATGCTGTTTTCAGTACAAGAAGGTATATATTAACAAGATAATAAGGAAGTTGAAACAATTTCAAAGTGGGTAAGAAAAGATTTATGGGAGTTGGGAAGTTAATATCAGAGTTTTCGTATTTGCTGATTGAATAATATGGCACTGTAGAGGATTAAACGCTACATGCTATAATCAAATTAACACTGAGCATTCATTTTTATTTTTATTTAATTAAAAAATATAATTATATACCGATAATATTTCAACAACAACAAAATGCTACCTGCTAGTATTTACAATATTTTTTTTTTGATTGGTCCTTGTAGTGTCAAGCTTAAGAGTAAATGGGTGAGACTGATCAGCTTGCCGAGTTCTTCGGCCGAATGTGGCCAGTAGTGGTATAGGAGTTTTTATTTCTCTGAAGCATCTGCCATAGAAATATCTGTAGAGTAATGTCTGGTCTGCAATTCTTCTTCTATGTTCTAGTGGGTGAAGGGTATCTGTTAGAGTTGAGCTGTTTATCAACCGAATGGCCCTTTTCCTGAATGGAATCTAGAAGATGAAGAGAATGCCTTGGTGCTGAACCCCAAATGTGCGAACAATACTCCAGTATAGGTCGGATTTGAGCCTTGTACGTCGTCAACAGTTGATCAGGAGTAAAAAACTTTTTAGGTTTGCACAGAAAATCCAGCCTCTGACTTGCTGACTTTGCAATATTAGCAACATGATCATGCCAGGACATATTATTAGACACCGTGACTCTCAAAATCGAGATGGAGGTACTTGATTCAAGTTTATTTCCAGACATTGTGATAAAATGATTTGGGGAATTCACTTTCTTGGAAAACGTAGCGCTTTGTGTTTTCTGAGCGTTGAACCGAACAAGATTGTTGGTTCTCCACTCGACAATTGCTTTAAGTTCTCTATTGATGAAGTCAACCTGTTTCCGCCTGAGTCTATTTGTATCATTCACCGAAAGTGATCGATAGGATGTGAAAGATGAGACAAGTGTGCTGTCGTCTGCAAAACTGTAAATGTGGTTCGGGGTGGTTTTAAAGAGGTCCTTGATGTCTAAAAGAAATATGGTGGGGGACAGGATGGAACCCTGGTGGACCTCGGCATTGGTTTTTACAAAATATAATTATTATTTGCGGCAAACAATCAAGTAATTAATTATACGACTTTAGTAAAAATGTTTTGCTCAACTTTTTGTATACCGTGACTCAAGCTCATTCTTTAAATGATATTTGAGATATTAAAAAAATAAACTTAAAAAATTAAGGAAAAACCCTGAAAATTTCAATTTCGCATAACTTGCAAAAAAAAATAACTTTTTTGACCCAAGTACCTTTTTTAATAATTTCATCTGCAGAATATTATTAATGTGGTTATAATGTCGTAGTTATTGGTATTTTTTTGCCAGAATATTATTATCGTCGTACGTTGTGGTTGTTATGGCGCAGTCATTGTTTTTTTGTTTGATGATTTTCAAATGAATTTCTTTCGTATTTTTCTTAGCTTTAATAAAGCCAGATATCAAACAATTCCATGCGGATCATAACATCTTCGGAATCCTTAAATTCGTGTTCCTCGAAACATTCGAGATGTGTATACAGGCGTATAATCCTCTTCATAAAGGGGAGAAATAGTCTTGTCAGTAGGTTTGTTTTACTGTTACATTTACGCTTTCTCATTCGAATTTCTATCTTATTTGATCGTATCCCAACCTCGGGTAGTCGCGGAATTTAAATATACCCCCACATAATTACTAACACGATTTTATTTAAAGCTTGGATTTTGGACAGTATCAAAACTATCTTCGCCCTATTGCATTGCTCTCAGTCATATCCAAAGTTATGGAAAAAGCGATTAACACAGAACTCATTAAATATCTGGAGAAATTTGAAATAATTCATGACAGACAATATGGATTTCGACAACTTCGGTCTACTGGAGATTTGCTGGCTTATGTCACTCAGCTCTGGACAAACACTATTGAAAAGTTTGGTGAATCCCGTGCAATAGCCTTGGATATATCTAAAGCCTTTGACCGCGTTTGGCACCAGGCATTGTTAAGTAAATTATCAGCCTACGGTCTCCCAACCAAACTGCGCCAATGGCTCTTGAGCTTCATGCAAGATCGCTCCTTACATGCGGCAGTTGACGGTATTTCTTCTGATGCGATTAAAACCAATGCCGGGGTCCCCCAGGGTTCCATCCTGTCCCCCACCTTATTGTGCCAAAGTGCCACGTTTTCCAAGAAAGTGAATTCCTCAAATCATCCCATCACAATGTCCGGAAATACCCTTGAACCAAGTCCCTCCATCTCGATTTTGGGAGTCGCGGTGTTCAATAATATGTCGGCATGACCATGTTGCTAACATCGCAAAGTCGGCAAGCCAGAGGCTAGGTTTTCTGTGGAAAGCCAGAAAGTTTTTTACTCCTGATCAACTGTTGACGACGTACAAGGCTCAAATCCGACCTTTACTGGAGTATTGCTCGCATATTTGGGGTTCAGCACCAAGGCATTCTCGTCGTCTTCTAGATTCCATTTAGAAAGGAGCCATTCGCTTGATAAACAGCTCAACTCTCACAGATACCCTTCACCCTCTAGAAAATAGAAAAAGAGTTGCAGACCAGTCATTGCTAAACAGATATTTCCATGGCAGATGCTCCAGAGAAATAAAAACTCTTGTACCACCATTGGCCACATTCGGCCGAATAACTCGGCACGCTGATCAGTCTCACCCATTTACTCTCAAGATTGACACTACTAGGACCAATCTTCATCAAGAATCCTTCTTTTACAGGGCTGCTACGGAATGGAATAAGCTTCCAAAATCAGTTTTTCCAGAGAACCATGACCTACAACTTTTTAAAAAGCGTGTCCACAATCATTTCCTTTCTATAATCCCTTCCCCTTCTAATAGTCGCAGTGCGGACGGGCCGTCCGCGGCCCACACGATAGGTCTACCCTTTTTGCGACTATTTTCATAAAAAAAAAAATCTTCATAGTCACCTTCGTTATTGTCTTAAATACTGTCGCATCCTTTTCGGGACATACCGGCACTTAACAAAAGTTAGATATTTTAAGTTAATTATTTCTTTCACTTAGTCTTTGTTATTCTTACCGGTTTGGCTGTATCCTTGTATAATAGATTAAGTTTAGCGACTAGCGACATCGCTAGTGATACGCCAAAATCCAATTAGAAAACTAATTCCGAACGCCGCCGCAGCATCTTACCGAAAGGAATAGGAGAAGGGGAACCCGCACGTGTTGCATCCTTAACCTCCTCTTTTCGGTCTGGCCCTAGTACTAACTTTTCAGTGAGTTTACACGCTATCCAGAAATTACTGTTACGCAACTTTAATTAAACTTAGACTATGTTTACCGTACACAGGCGCTTACCGGCCCTTTGACGCGATACTCTTTTATACAATCGAAATCGTTTCTCAATACCGTTATAAAAATGTAACTGAACTTTGTCTGTACATTGAAGATAGTTACAAATAAATTATAGTTTAAAAAAACTAAAAAACACGCTTTTATCAAACTATAAAGTAAAAAATAATTCTTAACATGGGAATAAAATTACTGACGAGAAAATTAATGTCACTGTTCTAAAAGCGTGGGGTGCTTTCATTCCGAAACGCAGAGTTAGTTTAAAAATGTCATACAAAGCACCCCACACTTTTAGAACAGTAGCATTAATTTTTTCGTCAGTAATTTTATTCTTATGTTAGCAATTATTTTTTACTTTTTAGTTTTATTAACTCTAAAAGCGTGTTTTTTTTTAAATTTAATTTATTATTCGCTTGTTAGTTCGATTTGTTTTACTCACCCTCTTGCCATTTATCCCTCGGCACGTTTCTCACAAGTATATTGGATTAAGTGAATTTTAATAAGAGATAGGAGCTGCGAGCATGCGTTGTTCACGCACTAGTTCTATTTCTCTTACTGTTATGCAAAAGATCCCTGAAAAAACTTATGAATCCTGGCAAAACTAATCAGGATAATCGGATATTTTGATCGAATTATTGCATTGTCGTCGGTCTTTGACAAGTATGCGAAGTTAAATCTGATCGCTTAAAGTAGCAAAATCGAGGCCAGAGAGTCAGTAAGAAACAAAAACACAAACATACAGGTAAAACTAATAAAAGCGTGTTAAAAATACACCTGTTACACTGAACACATTTTTAATATAATAAAACAAATTTTATTTAAAGAAAATTTGGTTTTATCATTAGTGTTTTTAAAAAATTAACACAATACTTTTATAAAACACAAAATACAAACTACCATTTGTATTACTGCAATTTGCTAGTGGCGCCATCTACTAGATAATAGACAAACTATTTATTTTGGAAAACTGTCGCGTATTTTAGTTTCGCACTAGTTTTATCTCGTTTTCTATAAACTATCCATTTTAGGAATGCAGACAATTTCACATTCACATTTTTACATATAGTGTCATTCTTAGCACATAATAAACTGCCCACAAAGATGAGGGTTTAATTTTTGTAGACAGTTTTTGGAACTATGCAAGTAACACATTCTCTGAGAATGACACTGTTTGTTTATTTTTGCCCACAAAGATGAGGGTTTAATTTTTGTAGACAGTTTTTGGAAATATGCAAGTAACACATTCTCTGAGAATGATACTGTTTGTTTATTTTTTTACCATTCCATTAAAAGATTGTATGTACGTTCGTAGTGACTCCGAGATTTTTGTGGCAGCAAATCACCTGAAGCTGTGGCTACTGCTTGTACTAAATATCTTAGAAGGTGTACCACTTGGAACATCATTTTTCATTTTACTTTCATCTGATGTAATCACTTTTAACTAAGAATTTTAATACAAATAATTAGATTGTAGATTGTAGGGGGGGGGGTCGTGAAGGCTATGCATCCTCTCAAGCACCTCGACCTATCAGATCTTTTGTGCATAACCCTTAATTTATTCGAGGCCCGGGATTCCGAGACTTCGAGCAAAGTTTATCAGTGTTCTGGGAGCCAAGTTCCTGACATCAAAGGGCTTTAGGAAGGCCCCTTCCAGAAACTTGAGCCTCTTGCAGAAAAGCGCTGGGCAGTCGCTAAGCAAATGTTCTGCAGTTTTATCGAAGTTCTCGCAGTAAATATCACTCTCTGTTTTGCCCATCTTTTTAAGGTGATATCTCAGAGGACAGTGTCCAGTGAGGAGCCCCGTCACGAGTTTTAAGTCTTCCTTGTCCAACTCGAGAAGCTGTTTAGCTTTCCTTGGCGAAAGGCTTACTAGCCTTTTTGCTTGTCTTTGTCCTGGCACTTTATGCCAGTGAGATTTCATTTCATCTGTTTCGCAGCGTCGAATCTTTCTTTTATACAAATAGGTATATATTTTAAATAATCTCGAACAAATTCTGAAAATGACAGTTTAAACAATTGACGGACCTGTCAGACAGACTCACGACAGTGTCTCAGGCGGTTCTCATGAGTTATCAAACCGCTGAAATCAAACGGTAACTATAGTTATGTATTTAAAGAACTGAGTTGCCATAGTAATGTGTTTTAAATCGCAAAAAGTTACACCTTGTGAGAACCTGTGACTAATCGATCTTTCCCTTGGTTCCCACGATGTTCTCTGAACATTACAGGATATCCCTTTTCGTGGGAACCAGAACATAAAAAAAAAAAAAAAATTAAGCGTGGTACATATCCATACACTAAATGCCACATTAGTTATGTGAGCAGAAAAACATATTTTATATAGTTATGATCAGTTGTAGATCAGATATCGGTCATATATGATCAATTGTGCATAGAAATAAATGTAAACAACATCATCTAGAAGAGATGTAGTTTTATAATAAAAGGGTTAACTACCCCTGTGATTCATTCTTTTTCGCTTTAGTCAAAGTAACTTCTCTCTCTACATTGCTACGATGATGAGAGCCAGAAATGCAACAATTGAGTACCAATTTCAAGCACAGTCATGTGTAGTTGTTTAAATGCAACCATAATAATGTAAACACCCATTTTAAATTCATTTAGATTATATAGTTGTTTGAAAGACATCAGTGGTTATTGTTTGTTGTATGCAGTAGTGTTATCAGAGAATGGATGTGAGTCCGCCTCTGTGACAGGCTCCAAAAGCAATCTACGAATCAACTCCAGTCCCTAATTGAAATTTAATGAAACGCAAATTTCCTACTAAAATTAATATTATTGATAATTAATCGGGTTTTTTGTTTTCGATACCTCAGTCAACCCTTTTTCGAATTCGGTCGATCATGTAATTAGATTCGGCGGTGGCGGGTGGCGGGTAGCGGGGCCTATTTTATTTTCGAAAAAGTTATTAATCAAACATGTCGGGTTCGAATTCCTGCTGACGCGAGAACTTTTCCCCAAACAACAACTAATTGGGTTTTTATCGCTCGTTAGCGATGTCTCCGGAATGAAAAGTTTGTTTATTAAAAATATGTTTGATGCTGTGGGAGTTTTGACACACTTCTGGCACTCGATTCTCTTCTCGCCATTATTTTTACTCGTTTTCTTCGTGTCATATTAACCGCAACTTGTAAATTACATCCATTCGAAAACGTTTTGTCGTTTTTGTCAAATGTCACATTTTATGTCAAATGCCACGTTATATGTCAAGTGTCGCGTTCTTTTGCATATGTCACATCCTATGTTAAATTTTTCGTACTATGTCAAATGTCTCGTTAAATGTCAAATGTTACATTCTGTGTCAAGCGTCTCGTTCTATGTCAAATGTTTCGTTTTATGTCAAATGTCACGGTGAACAGAATGCGCTGCCAGCACGACATATGTATTTCTATGTATTCTACTGTGTGTGTATTGTATTGTTACGATTTCTTGAGTCAGTCTCTGTTGACCCTTTTTGTCGCGACAGTGCGTCGGCCACAATTGGGGGACTGTCGGCGCGGAGGACCAAAGGAAAGCTCCCGCAAATTCTCGACGAGGTGTCTATCTAGTAAATACTCGCCATTTCTAAAGGGGTCTGTCGTCTTCGCGAAAAAGGTCGAAGTATGATTTATAGGTATAAAAAGGACAGCAACCGCGGACAGTATTAGTTAAGCTTTAAAAGTGTTTATGATTTATGAAATGTAAATAGTTATAAAAAGTTGTAAAAGTTGTTGAATATCCAAGTGATTTATAAGAGTAAAATCTATTGGGTAAAAGTAGTGGAATAAACATTGTTTTGTTACTGTATCGATAGTTTAAATCTCCGAACCCAAGAAATTCGTATCAGTATTAAATGCTGTTTCTGAACCAATACTTTGTGATGATTTGAACAGATATAATTTTAAAAACAGAAATTAAAAAATTTTATCCGGTTGTTGGTGACGAGAAACAAACCAAGGCCTGCATCATTATCGCGTGCAGCCATTCAAAAAAAATAAATCCAATACCGATCATTTGTGCTCGAGTGAAAAATTGTTACGGGTTGATAGGCGACAAACGGCACCAGCTCTGGAAAAATCGCTGTTGTTTTTTGTTTTTTTTTTTACCTGGATTTGCCGGAACGAAAATGTATTTTTATAACTTCGAACTGCTTTTGCAGTATTTCTGCTTTTTTGTGATTATTATAAAATTGGAAGCAGGCGAATTTATAGTTTCATAATTATATTTCCAAAACAAAAGCTCTTTATCCTGAAAAAATACGCTTTTACAAAAATTGTTATAAAAAAGACAAGTAGACGTAGTTTAGGACTAAATATTAAGAGAAAATTGTAGTAAGCACCGGAATTTAATATTACCCCAATTACAAAATTCTCCTTTAACTTTCTTAAAATAAATAAAAGTAAAAATAATAATTGCGAATAATATTCTTTACATTAACAACAAGGCCTTTGATATTAAAAATTTAAACAAAATTGAAATGGACCAAACAACTTGCCGTCAATGCTGAACTATACAAATAAAAACAATTTTAACAAACAAATAAAAATATATATTTCCCCAAAGAAAAACGTGCAGCGTATAGTTTTGGAAATAATTAAATAAGATCACCGTTATTCTTGGAAAAATAATTTAACAAATTAAATAAATTTAACTCACCAATTATATCACAAATCTAACTACATTAAACTTATCATATAACGATTATCGACTTTGGATGACTGGACTGAGACTCGCTTGACAAATACACACAATTTAAACTAAATCGTATCAGTCGCTAGCATAAAACACCACCGGTGACGGCCTCGGAACCAAAATAAATCATAAGTCATCTTGTAAACTTTGAACAAACTCTTTTACTTGTTCGACTCTTTCTCCTTTAATCAGCACCTCGCAGTTTGCCATGCTTTCTTTTTTTTTCAAAAATCATTACTTTTGTCTTGCTTAGATTAACTTTCATCATGCATAATATTAACCGTCGCCTGCAACTCTTTTTCAGATGATGCTAATATGACCTGATCATCGGCGTAAAGCAGACAGTAGACGATCAAATCATTCATTTTTAATCCATCTCTTTCTTCGGTCCATTACCCTAGAGAGGGTTTGGTGGCATCATGCGTAGTCTGTATGTCCATTGGTCTCGATTCTGGGCCATATGAACTGCTCCATACAAGGTGGCGCCAATCAGGGATTTTGTTTGGTCAACCCATCGTTTCGGTGACCTACCTCGGTGGCGGCGTCCATTTATTTTTCCCTTTTGTAGATAGACGCATCTGAATGTTTAGTTCGTTTAAAATGGAGATATTCGTGCGATGCAAAGTCCAGGATATTCGCAACATGCGTCTATATGTCTACATTTCAAAAGCATTTATTCTTCGCTTGTCTGCCTCCTTTACAGACCAGGTTTCTAAAGCATAGCTGGCGATTGGGAAAATTAGGGAATTGAGAAGTCTTAGCTTTGTATTTCCTGCGATATCAGAGTCCCTCCATATGTTGTTCAGCTTCGTTGTTGCTGTTCTGGCTATAGCTAGGCATCTTCGGATCTCTGCTTCGCATCCTCCAGTGTTTGTGATCGATGCATATGATGTATGTATGAACTGGTGAACAACTTCGGATCCTGCTATATTATGGATTTGTTGTAGGTTATTATTCTGGCGGTCCACTATCATCACTTTTGTTTTTGTGGTGTTAAGCTCCAAACCGAAGTCTTTGCTAACTAAACTAAGTCTCCTTATCAATGTTTCCAGCTCTTCCCGGCTTGCACCTTTGATTATGGCATCATCAGCTTAGCGTAGATTGCTGATTTTTTTCCTCCTATCGCTACACCGCCTTCCCACTCATCCAGCACGTGTCGCATTATATATTCACTGTACTATACACACTTTTTTTTAAATATTTTAAACAATTGTCTATATATAAATTAAACAGCCATGGTAAAGTCACACATCCCTATCTAACACCTTTTCCGATGTTAAACCAGATTGTGCTCCATTTATCCTGACACATCTTAATTCTATAAATTTTAAACTTGTGTACTGCTCTGCCATTGAATTGAAGTAATATACCCGATATATTTTTAAAATTTCTGCTCAGTATAACATTTTTAAGGGCGAAACTGTCTTTTAATGTCGGTTGACAAAATATTTTACACTATTAGAGAGCATAGACTTTCCGTTATATATTATGCCATGGTTAACCAAGCGGAAGTCAGTAACAAAGCATCATTGGTTTGCAAAGGCTGATAAATCAATTAAATATTGCAAGAACATAATTAATTTTTTTTACCAAAAATAGTCGCAAAAAGGGTAGACCTATCGTGTGGGAGAGAGGGATTCTAGAAAGGAGATGATTTTAGACCCGCTTTTTAAAAAGTTGCAGGTCATAAGTCTCTGGGAAAACTGATTTTGAAAGCTTGTTCCATTCCGTCACAGCCCTGTTAAAAAAAAAATGTTCTTGATGGAGATTGGTCCACTTCTTCGGCCGAATGTGGCCAGTGGGGGTATAAGAGTTTTTTTTCTCTGTAGCATCTGCCATGGAAATATCTGTAGAGTAATGTCTGGTCTGCAACTCTTTTTCTATGTTCTAGTGGGTAAAGGGTATCTGTGAGAGTTAAGCTGTTTATTAACCGAATGGCCCTTTTCTGAATGTAATCTAGAAGACGAAGAGAGTTATTGTTATTATTCTGATTTAAAAGAGGTGGACGTCACAGTAAATATAATTTGACATATTTAATAGATTGACAGTTTTAAGAAATCTACTGAGGTTAGCAGAATTTTGAGTATATGTATACTGCTAGTGATGATATTACCAGGACCCGATTGGAGGTTTGAAAACCTCCTTTGTATTATTGTTAACTTTTGAAATACTTGAAAAGATTATAAAAATTAGAAATAATTTTTTTATGCATCCAGCAGAAAAAAATTTAGTTCCATGCGTCAAAAAAAAGTTGTCGACCTACTTAACTTCTTGTTTTTCGACGTCCGCCAACTGGAAACATAGTATACTTTTTTCTATTTCCTTAACCCCAAAAACAAATATTCAAAAAGGAATATCTGAAAATGCGGTTTCACGTAGGCAGATAATCAATTTGAAAAAGTCCATTTTATCGGCATTTCAAGTGCAACGAAGCAGACGAATTGAAGAAGAATTCAGATACACACGGAAAACGACAAAACGATAGACCGTGGCAAAATTTACTCCGTTTCAAATTTTATGCCTTTTTTTTAAATATATAGACGGCCACACATAGAAAACGTATAGTGTTCACCTTTGGTTGGTAGTTAATGAGTCTTATCGCAGGATCGATTAGACATTTACCACAGCTACTCAATTTTCTTCTTAAGTACCATGTCCTTCTAGAACGTTGGTCACCAACAAGGCTATTCTTACTCTGTCGACGGCAAGTCTGAACAGAGAGCTTGAGTTGAGTTTATACCAGTCGCGTAGATTCTTGAGCCATGATGCTTTTCTGCGGCCCGGCTTTCTTTTACCAAAATTTTTTTCCTGCATGATGTTCTGCAGTAATCGGTATTTTTCGCCTCTCATAACATGCCCGAAATATTGCAGTTTCCTTCTTTTGATAGTGGTAAGAATTTCGGTCGATTTATTCAGACGTTGGAGTATTACCAAGTTGGATACTTTTTCCGTCCATGAAACTTTTAATACGTTTCCACATCTCAAAGGCTTCAAGTCGTCTTTCTTGGTACTTGTTTATGGTCTAGGCTTCCATACCGTACAGCAGGGTGGAGAAGACATAACATCTGAGAAGACGGATTCTTAGAGTTAACTTCAGATCTCTACAGCACAAGACCCTACTCATGTTTTTACATGCTGTTCGAGCCTGCTCAATCCTTGATTTCACTTCAGTTTGACTATTCACGATGTTAGTTATTATGCTACCCAATGGATTTTTTCAATTTTCCCGATGCTTTGTTTTACACAAAAAAAGCTGCTTTAAAAGTTGAAACACTTCTCAGTTTAGCACTTGGCTCCGGAATACTTAGAGGCAATTGTAGATGCTTTCTAGGATAAAGCTGAAGTTCCTAACTCCTTGCCGGTTAAAGCACATTTTGATAGTCCAGGATTTTTTTTTACAGCTCTCTTTAGCAGATCCTGGAATGGAGCAGAAATGACCTCCGAATTCTAACGGAACTGCTTACAGGACGGACTGTCGTCTAAGATACTATCTCGGAAGGATAGGTCTAAAACAACAAACAGACTGTCGGTTTTGCTGCGTGGAAGACGAAACTGCTGAACATATACTATGTTCGTGCCCTGGCCTGGGCAGAATAAGGTTCAACATATTTGGTTACACCAACCTAGAACCTACCGATTTCAAAAAAATCTCACCCTATACAACCATGAACTTCGTGAGAAGGGCTGGATTGTGCGGTGAACTGTAACCTCTAGGGGTGAGCCACAATAGACCTACTAAGGGTCGCGGTGAAGAGGAGACCATGCCCCACTTACATAATACATAACTAACCTAACCTAACATCAATAAATATTATTGTTATTATTTGTACATACGGGTCTACGTGTGTGGTCATCTTAACACGTATTTTGGGGGTTTTACCGGTTTCCATTCGACGAAAAAGGTAATCCATCTCCATTGACACCGTCGAAAGAGCGTAAATAACGGGGTCGACCCCGGTCGAAAGAATTTTCGACATATGTAGCGGAATTCCTATTCCATTATTCACCGAATATGATGGTTTTTCGAATGCTGATGACGGCGACAATCGTCGAATAAAAAAGGGCTTTAAAAGTGCTAAAAAGGGAATTTAAAAATTCGGGTTTTATCGCTCATGAGGATTTCCTTCCTGCCCAGTTCGTTTGAGGTTAAATATTACCTTTTTCGGTGTACTAGAAATAACTTATAGGGTGTTCCTGTTTCAAAACGTCGTTAGGATTTTTTTATTTCCCCAATTATCTATTATCTATTCTTGTATTGAACAAAAAGTAAATATTTCAACAAGTTTCCAAAAGACATGTGGGAATTTACCCAGTGGTTATTTATTTTTAAATTATTGTTACTTACATCCGGCTCGAAGGACCAAATGTTGCGTATAGTGATATTTTATATAAATTTTAAAGAAAAAAAAACGTAAGTTGAACATGCACTTACCAAGAAAGCTTTTCTTTTGAAATTCTAATTATCCTGTTAAAGCGGCGTTGATTGGCGGTGCTGGCTCTATAATATTGATTTGCATTGGAGGCGGCAATAGCGGTTAGCAATAGCGTTTATTGCAACTTTACGGATTTTCGTTCGAATCATTTCGTACTTCTCGAATGAATGAATAATTTGTCCCTTTACTGTGTGAGGGCGCTTTAGTAGTGCGTAGTTTAACTTGAATTAAATGCGCGAAATATTTAAATATGACATTTAAGTAATTAATAAATAAAGTATTTGATGGAAAACAATGGAATTATAATAACAATACCAAACATAAATAATTCTAGTGAATGAACACCTTTTTGTAAAGATGTGTTTTTTCCATGTTAATCTTCGGTCCGAATGTACTTGGCTTCATCTTTAAAGGGGTTTTTTTTGCCATTTAATTTAACCAGTGGAAATTTCCCACGTCGATTTGTGAGTTAGGTGCACTGATTTGGTTTCATTAACTTTAATTCTGGCGAGTTTTCCCTTTATTACTATAGTTTTTCCTCTTTATTCCTGAATCAATTTACAAAAACTTTAACATCTTCTCTAGTTCAAGAGACATAAGCATTGTAAATTTTCAAAAAAAAGTGCAAGTGTTAACTGACACAGCCTGTATAACTCGAATGAAATCATTTACAACGTTGGTATATTTTTAAAGTGAATCATTAAAATCCCCCTATTTACCACTGACAAATCTTCCTAGATTTAACGCGAAGAAAGGGGAGAAAAGTTTTTAAAAATTCTACTAGCCCTTTAAGCTGTGCTGACCCTCTGGTCCAGTTTATGCAGTTGCATATTAATCATTTACCATTCACGTTCAATAAATCACGAGAGATAAAATGATTGGCTCGGCAATGAACACCAGTGGTGGAGTCAATTTTTGTTGTTGTCTGTTAAAATGGGATTAATGCTGCGGAGATGAGTAGTCTGAGAATTGTATAGCCGGAGTGACTCGGTTGGATAAAGTTAAGAATAGTGAGATAAGAAAACGCTGTGGTGTAAAAGAAGATGTGGTCACAAAGATAGATGAAGGAATGCTTAGATGGTTTGGACACGTAGAAAGGATGGATGAAGGAAAATTGACGAAACAAATTTATAAGGCGAGTGTGAATGGGCAAATCGGTCAAGCTGTCAAGAGTACCAACAACCGAAGAGCATGTATGTGTGTACGAACCGTAGCGGAAGTGGAAGGAAGTGGTCTCTGCCTACCCCTATGGGAAAAAGGCGTGACTTTATGTATGTATGTATATTAAGAAATACCATGATTTGAAATTAACAAAAGTTGTATTAAACTAAGACGATCTCTCAGAAGGTAAATACGATCTCTACGTAAAAAATCTACAAGAGACTAAAAATTATTTAAGAGGCATAGTCAAAAAATTCTTGGCTCGAAGACTTGGAATGAATTGTAGTCGACATTGTCTATGTCTACGTATGAGGTAGCTTGATCATAGTACTGAAATTACTTTACGAGGATTCCACTGCTTGTGTCAGAATAGACGGAACAAAGTGAACATTTGCACAATAGTACTAACAATAAAAAAGCTTAAGAGTAATACACAATTTACAAAATCAGACTAACATTAGTAGAAAGCTTAAGACTAACACAACATTATTACTGCTGATAATAATAGCTCTTAATTTGCCTCACATTACAATATAATATATTAAGCTGGTCACTTATAAGGTTATAGTTGCTACACATAGTATGAACAGGAGAGTTTTTAAGTATATTTGTTCTTGGTGTGGTAGTGTAGAATGAGTCGGTGTATCGAGATGCCTGACGGGGAATTTTAAAGTTTATCTGATGTAGTAAGCATTGACATTTAATTTCATTGTTAATTATTTTGTGTAGCATAATGACACTAGAACATTCTCGTCTTCTATCCAGAGTGAAAAAGCTATGTCTTGACAGTAAACTCTCGTGTGCCGTGCCAATTAGTGGATAAGTCCGATCTACTTTAAAACTTAGGTATTTGAGAAAGCGTCTTTTGATTGCCTCCAGTTTATAAATATGCACTTGATAATATGGGTTCCAGATAACCGATGCATATTCTAGCTTTGATCTCACAAAAGCATAGTAAGCATAATATTGAATGATTTGACCGTCAAATGCCTCCTTTACGCCGATGATCAGGTTATATGAGAAGAAATTGCAGGCAATGGTTAATATTATGCATGATGCCTTAATGATTAAAGGGATCAAAAAAATATAAGCAAGACGAAAGTAATGGGTTTTGAAAGAGAAGAAAGCATTACAAACTGCGAGGTGATGATTGAAGAAGAAAAAGTAAAACAAGTGAAACAGTTTGTATACATGGATTTAAAGTTTACGAAAGACGAAAAGTGTGACTGTGACATTGAGCGAAGGGTGTTGGCATGGAAACAAATGAATGGGACCTTGCATAACTTTATAAGCAGCTAGAACATTTGCAAATAGGCACGACTGGCTGTGCATAGAGGAGTAAATGTTTGGTTTGGCTGAAGAAGCATGAAATTAAGACACATACAGAGGATGGATAAAAGAAGATTAATGAAACAGATTTATAAGGTGAGCGTGAATGGGCGGAAGTCGGTAAATGTTGACCTAGGCGAACGTCGATCTCGATCAGATCAAAGTTGTTTTGTTGAAAGGCCAGCTGTCAAGGGAACCAGCAACCGACTAGCATGTATGGAAGCGCTAATGGAAGTAAAAGAAGCGAAAGACGTGTGTAAAGACGTAGTGGAAAGTGACTATATGTATGTATGTATACAGTGACGTGAGGTTTTATTTTAAACGAATAAACTATTTTTATTAAATCCATTTAAGTGTTTCGTTAGGGTGGAATGTCGAGTCGCCGACGGGAACGTCAAAGGACTGACCGACCAAAAGAGAGTGTTGAACGTAAATGCAAAATCTCATTTTTATGCAAACAATGTCCATCTCTGCTTGCGCGTTTTAATTTTTGGATTGTCGAATGCAAATTTGGCCCTACGAAAACCGCCTCGGCTTAATGATGATGATGATGATGATGGTAGGTTTATGCGGGAGAATTGCACGAGATTTACAGATTAAACAAAACAAAAGAACTGCACACAATTGCTTTAAAACAAATTGTACACCGCAAAACTCACAATATTTTTTGTACGACTAAAGAAACTGTAATTTTCCATTTCGTCTCGTGTTTATTTAGTGATTTTTAAAAAAATCCAAACTCCCAGAATAACTCGATCGGATGCAATGCAATTTTCTACACTCAGACTCTATTAAAAAATTTTTTTTGGTATGCGTAAAGCAGGTTCTTCAGTCAGAATAACCCTGTTTAGGACGCAGTGGTGTTGGTTTGGGTGGTCTAAAGAAGGAATTCATAACCGTCGTCATGGATTTGAACAACCTCGGGCCTTTATCGATGTATCTTAGAATGCTCGCTTCTGGACCTCTTTCATTTAGACCATTTTTGGGTCTTCCATTGACACCTCAAAATCGTGCTGTAACGGCAGATCAAGTTGGGATGATGAATGGAATTATGTTATGTCCAGATTCCGTGTGGAAGAGTTAAACGATTACGTGGAGAACAGAGAAATCTAGAATGAGATGTGGAATGTGGTATGCACTCCTTAAATGAGATGAGATAACATACAATAGCAGGTCGTTTCTAGTTTTTACTGACATAAATTTGAATGCCTCCTATTTCTCTCTTTACCTTTTCTCTATCTAAGGTGAGCGCTCCTCGTCCTGTTGCGCCAGGTATTTCTATTCTATGTTGTCACATTTTCAAAGTTATCATCCCCAATATCTCTCGACTGGTGGTCTTTTTGTACTTCTTGGACGGTTTTTGATTAATAAGTGCTTTTTGTACTATATGGTCTTTATTTCTGTGCATTACATGCCCGTATCATCCACTTTCTTTAAGTGTCTTAGCAATAGGAGCTAATTTTATGCTTCCACGTATTTAGCTGTTTTTAATTTTAATATAATGCGTTATATTTAGAAAAGGAAGGAGATGTATGGGTCAGGTCTTTTCATTACGTTTTCTTGGATCTCAAAAGAGCTTTTGAGACCATTGACCGAAATATACTGTTGAACAAATTGTTTCAATACGGAATTAGGGGTAAAGTACTAAAATGGTTTGAAAGTTACTTACATGGTAGAAAGCAGAGAGTTAGAGTTAGGGATGCAACTTCAAGAGAAATTGGCAACAACCTTGGGGTACCGCAGGGAAGTGTTCTAGGACCACTCCTCTTCATACTATATCTGAATGATATTGACCTTTTTGTGAATTGTGAGTTCATAAATTTATTTGCTGATGACACACTATTAGCTTGTAGTGATTCATGTCTTAACACTGCTTTACAAAAGATGAATAATGTTCTAATAAGTGTAAGTGAATATTTGATGATTAATAAGCTGAAACTCAATGTTGCAAAAACCAAGGCGATGATCGTGACAACTAAATACAAATATAAGCAGATAAATGTTAATGACATTGATATAAGGATTGATAACGAGCAAATTGAAATCGTAACAACTGTCAAGTATTTGGGCTTCCAACTGGATAATTTACTTACTTTCGATGCACACTTTATATATATATATATATATATATATATATATATTACTAAAAAAAATTCGAAAAAACTATACTTTTTTTCAAGAATTGCGAAGCATTTATCTATGGATACAAGAATCACTGTGTACCGGTCAATTTTACTACCTCATTTTGACTACTGTGCAACTTTACTATATCAATTCAATCTAAATAAAATGACACAGCTTCAACAACTACAGAATAGAAGCATGAGGATTATTTTAAGCTGCAATCGCTATACCCCCATTTCAATAATGTTGAATACATTACATTGGCTACCAGTCTCTAAACGACTTTACTTCCTAACAATGATATTTATTAAAAAAAATAC
This sequence comes from Agelastica alni, assembly GCA_950111635.1. Taxonomy (NCBI): domain Eukaryota; kingdom Metazoa; phylum Arthropoda; class Insecta; order Coleoptera; family Chrysomelidae; genus Agelastica; species Agelastica alni. Next base: position 6,096,088 of record OX467712.1, on the reverse strand, counting down.
ATAATGAAGCACCTTCTTACTTTCGTGATTATGTTGATTTCAAATACGAGATTCACAATCATTTCACCCGTAATTTGAACAACATTAATGTGACTAGAGTAAAATTATCAAATACGAGAAATTCATTGTTTTATAAAGGTATGGTAGAGTACAATAACTTACCACATAATGTTAAATCTAGTGGATCTTGTGAAAACTTCAGACACAAATTGTTGATACATATAAGGGAACTAAATTAGAACTATTTTTTATCTGCAATGTTACCCTTATTATCCAGTTTACTGTTAAATCTTATAGGATTAATAATTAAATTGTTATACTTTTCTTTTTTACACTGTATGGAATTATAACTGTTTTTATACTTCATTGTAATAATTTTTATATTTAATTGTAATAATGTTATTCTTATTACTACAGATTAATAACCTATTTAACAGATCATTCATATAGGATGATTATATTGTTATTTATGTATACATATATTAGAGTTTTTTGTATATTAGGGAAACCTACTTAATAAATATTTCTTCTTCTACGAGGTATAGTCGAAAAATTCTTGGCTAGAAGTCATAAGGTCTAGACTTGGAAAAGGCCTATGACAGAGTAGTGAGGAGTGAATTGTGGTCGACAATGTCTATGTATGGAGTGAGTGGTAGTTTAATAAGAGCACTGAAATCACTTTACGAGGATTCCCCTGCTTGTGTCAGGATAAACGGAGGTTGCACGGACCGGTTTGACATCGAAAAAGGTGTGAGACAGGGATGTGTAGCTTCGCCATGGCTGTTGCAGGCGATGATTATTGTTATGCATGATGCCCTAAAAATAAAAGGGATGAAAATAAATGTACGCAAAACGAAAGTAATGGTTTTTAAAAGAGAAGAAAGCATGACAAACTGTGAAGTTCTGATTAAGGGAGAAAGAGTGGAACAACTAAATGAGTTTGTATAACTGGTTTCAAAATTTACGAGAGATTGAAAGTATGACATTGACATTGAGCGAAGGGTGTTGATAGGAAAGCAAATGAATGGGGCATTGCGTAGCTTTATGAACAGCCAAAAAGGCACGTCTGGCTGTACATAGAGGAGAGTTGTTATGTATGGTAGTGAATGTTGGGTTTCGCAGAAGAAGCATGAAAATAGGATTAATACTGCTGAAATGAGTCATCCGAGAAGTATAGCCGGAGTGACTCGGTTGGATAAAGTAAAGAATAGTGAGATAAGACAATGCTGTGGTGTAAAAAAAGATGTGGTTACAAAGATAGTTAAAGGAATACTTAGATGGTTTGGACACGTAGAAAGGATGGATGAAAGTCGGTAGAGGTCGACTTTGGCGAACATATCTCGATCAGATCAACATTGTTTTAAAGAAAGGCCAGGTGAAGAGTACCAATAATCGACGAACATGTATGAGAGCACTGATAAAAGTAGAGGAAGCAAAAGATGTGTGTAAGAACCGTAGCGGAAGTGGAAGGAAGTGGTCTCTGCCTACCACTACGGAAAAAAAGCGTACTATTTGTATGTATGTATAACGCGTTACACCACTGGCTCATTTTAGCATTTTCATTTGGCGTGCAATTTTTGTGTATGTTTTTTTGTAAAGTTTTTCCTGTGCTTTTCTGGTGTTTTCAAAGAACGTCCTTACTACAAAGTTCTTACAAAAAAATACCGTAGTTAAGTTTGAAAATTTATATTTATTTTTAATTGACGCCAGTATATTGCAATTCATATTTTCCACGAGGTTATTATTATACCACACGATGAATTTTGTAACCAATTTGTAAGACAAAAAACGTTATTGTTTTTCCTTTCCTTGCAATTACTAAATATTCCCTCTTTCTCTCTTTCCTTGCAAACGCAACATGTCGTAATTTGGCATGAAAACAAGGTTAGAATCGCCGCCCCGACGGCATTGTCTAACGCCTTTTCTCATTCATATTCATTCCGGACATGAATTAAACATAAATATCATCGTCTCTATCAGTCAATCAAGCGAAAGTAAGCGGGAGGAGACATTTTCGTGCGATATATCCGATGGCATGGCGCGGTCTATAGGATACGCTTGCAGCGTTCGTTGTATGCAAATGCGTAATGGAATTGTTAGGGATAGGGTTGTCGGTTATTAGCTGTCGTATGGATTTAATATGGTTTGAGATATTAAAAGAAACAGATGGTGGATGATTGCGGTGCAATAGGGTGTCGAGCTGATGTGGGGTTCGATTTAACATGATATTGCCCACGATTCTAAATATAACCGAACAAATTTTGCTTTGTTTTTTACCAAATATTTTTCATTTGGAACAAAATATAAGTATTGGATATTACCAATTTAACAGTAGTTCCAACCGTATGGCTTTGAAGTACATTTTTAAATTCCTTGAGACAATATATAATAATATACTGGACAAAAAGTTATGAGAATTAGTAAATAAAACATACAGAAAATATGGTATTATCCAAATTTATTGCGTTGTCTTCAAAACAATCCCCTCTCTCTAGAATAAAAATATTTTAACGTTTTTTTTAGTCTTTGAAACAGTTATACTTAATTCTCAGTATAGTCTTCAAAGCAGCCAAAGTATTCACTTGTATGGCTTCTATTGACCTAAAACGATGTCCACGAAGTGGTAATTTCAATTTCATGGTTCTGGTCGTTTGACCCGCGAACTGATTCACTTAAAAGACGCCTAAATAATATTCTTTGTTGACTGTAGTTGGAAAGAACTTTTTGCGGACAACGGCAGAGTAGTCAAAGAAAGATGGCCTTATTTTTTAATTTGCTTTAACATGATTTTTTTAACACGCTTATATTAGTTTCACCTGTATGTTTGTAACTGACTCTTTGGCCTCGATTTTGCCCTACTTTAAGCGATCAGATTAAATTTAAACTTCGCACACTTGTCAAAGACCGACGACAATGCAATAATTCGATTAAAATAGCTGATTATCCTGATGAGTTTTGCCAGGATTCATAAATTTTTTCAGGGATCACTCTAAAAGCGTGTTTTTTAGTTTTTTTAAACTATAATTTACATCATTAGTGTTTCTAAAAAATTAACACTATTTTTAGTTTTGGTTCATCTGCAACAAGATATTTATTAGATTGCAGAGCTGTTTTCGGTTCGTAAGCATGTTACGAAGTAATTCCTGAACGAGGTTCGTCTTCTACTGCTTCTCGACCTTTACCAAATAATTTTTACCATTTAAAAACGTGTGATTTTTATAAAAATTCATTGCCCAACACTTTTTCCATTTTAAAAATCTCTGGCATTGTCGGTCTAGCTGTTTTTTATGGAAAATCAAAAAACTGAAAAAAACTGTAAACTTTCGAAATTATTTTTCGTCTCGATTATCTCGAGAAAAAAATAATAATATCGACGTGGGAGCTATTGCATTTGACGCATAATTACGCAACTTAGAACTGATTAGATTCTCAGCAAAATCGGTCAAGCTGTTTTTTATGGAAAAGTAAAAATCTGAAAAAAATGGTAAACTTTCGGAATTATTTTTCGTCTCGATTATCTCGAGAACAAAAAATGATATCGACGTGGGACCAATTGCATTCGACGCATAATTACGCAACTTAGAACTGATTGGATTTTCAGCAGAATCGGTCCAGCTGTTATTTATGGAAAATCAAAAAACTGAAAAAAATGGTAAATTACTTGAATTTTGCAATTTATAAATTATACAGAATTTTAAGATCTTTGAATAATATGATTTTTTTTACTGCGGGAACTGATAATATAATTATTGCATGTTAGGAATATTTGTATGAAAACTATGACAATAGTTTTAATAATAATAATTGTAACAACAAAACATATGGTATTTTTTCATTCTTTTCACTAGGAAGTTAGTAGTGTGTATCTCTCGGGTCGCACCCAGACCACTGATATTTCAATTAGTAGTCTGCAGCCAGTAATCTTGATTCGAAAGTCTTGGAGTTTAAGTATGAATTGTGAATAATCGTGTTGTGTGTCCAGGATTTTATTTGCCCCGGTCCCTATTATTGAGATTAAATTGGTGAGGATAGAATTTATTTGTTTATCTTTTAGTTTCGTGGAAAGCGACAAATCCAAATATATTTTGGGATTTTCAGTTGATTAAAATCGTTTATCGTGATAGATAACCACATTTTTGTCGAGAGAATAACGGTCGAGCTTCACACCCCGTAGGTGAAGCCGTATTAAATAATTCGAAAACAAAACACTCAATTTTTTCTTCCCCACGGTACACGATCACCATCAGACGTCGACGGAATTTTATTGTTTCGTTTCACGGACTTTGCAGCCAGACAATACGCAAGTAATTTCATAAATCACCATTAAAATGGGTTTGATTGGGGGTTATAATTCAATCAAGGCAACTCCCTTTCGCGGTCTCTTTCTATCATTCGCAATGAGAGAAACGGCATCTCACAAGCCGTTCCAAACGTATTTTGAATGTTAATTGCGCCGATGAACGTTTCGAAAAAGGAAAAATGCATATTTTTGTATGAAAATATACCTCACGATTGGGGTACCCATATTATGTATCGCTCTTATGAATCTACTTTTTTAATTTCTTTGAGGATGGTGCATTAATTAATTTATAATTAATATATATATATATATATATATCGGTTCATGTAGGTTGATTATGTATCAAAAAACAACTACTCCTCTGGCTATATGCCGCGACAGGCATTAAATTACATCTGATACATAATCGTTTATAATATCCCATTTCGGGTAACAATATGCAGATGCTTGTTAAGTAAAATAAGGAATTATTAGATTTATCCATCCGAAGTAACCACCTATAGACCGGTTTCTGGGTGTGTTGCCCCTCATCAGCATAGGGCAGGTCTACCTCGACTGGACACATCAACAGCTTCGACTCCTACCAAGTATACATGAAGTGCTCCGCGAAAATCGCCAGTCATCTTTCTGCTGGAGTCCACGTCATTCTCTGGACATGGTCGTACCATTTTAGTTGTTTCGTCTTTATGTCATCTACAATACTGTGCCAAACTCCCATAATCTTTCGTATTCGGTCATTAGGGCCTGCCTGCCGAACGCCTCCAAAAATCCATTTCCGTCGCTTCCAAGGTTTTCTTTGTTCTTTCTTTGAGTGGCCATATCTCGCTGCCGTAAGTAACGATGCTTTTGACAATGGTGTTGCATATAAGATTTTTGTTGGCTTGCTGGCTTCCTCCCAAACTCAGGTATTCTGTTTTTGCAATGTTCACTTCGAGTCCCCACTTCTCGTATTCCTCAATGAGTTTCCGAGTCATATACTCAATATCATCAGAATCTTGTGCCATAACGATCTGGTCGTCAGCGAAGCTGAGTGTATACAATGTGGAATGGTTAAGCGGGATACCCATATTTGAACATTTCCGTTTCCATTTCATTAACACTTTTTCGAGATATATTTTAAACAGCGTTGGTAAAAGGCAGCATAAAGTTAAGAATAGTGAGATAAGAAAACGCTGTGGTGTAAAAGAAGATGTGGTCACAAAGATAGATAAAGGAATGCTTAGATGGTTTGGACACGTAGAAAGGATGGATGAAGGAAGATTGACGAAACAAATTTATAAGGCGAGTGTGAATGGGCAAATCGGTAGAGGTCGACCTCGGAGAACATATCTCGATCAGATCAACATTGTTTTGAAGAAAGGCCAGGTCAAGAGTACCAACAACCGAAGAGCATGTATGAGAGCACTAATGAAAGTAGAGGAAGCAAAAGATGTGTGTACTAACCGTAGCAAGTGGAAGGAAGTGGTCTCTGCCTACCCCTATGGGAAAAAGGCGTGACTCTATGTATGTATATATATATATATATATATTTATTTAAATTTGTTGTTAGTAGAGCTTCTCACAACTACACCAGTGGCACGCTGTCATATGCCTTCTTCAGGTCGACAAATACAAAATGGACCTCCTTGTTGACTGCCTTTTGGCTACCGGATAATTAAGTTTTATCAGTAAAACCCTATATAGTTCTAAATATTTTTTAATTAAGCACAGTTTGTGACCCTATAATATGGCTAATACAGTTTTTTTATTTTTTTTATCTACTAGGCAAGAACTAACTTCAAACAATCGTTGACTTACCCCGTACAGGGGTAATCACACGTTAAAAGTTAGCAAAACGCGAAAAATCTTGTTAGAAAGTTGACTTTTCAAAGATTAATTTGACGTACTCATAAAAAGTGACAGTTTAATTGTCAGTCTGTCTCCAAGCCGACAAGTCGTATAATTTTACTGTAAGACCTTATAGATACAGTAACACGTTTTGTGTTATTTTGTTTTTGAATTTTTATTTCAATTTTCGGAGTGTTGTCCAAGATTATCGGTCGACAAACCTCCAAAAAGTAAGTAATCAAGCTGTTAAATTGAGTCGCGTGCACTTAAGTACTCACCTCTCGGATTTACATAAGCATTAAACAGCGACACAAAAATGATTATTTCGCACGAAAGTAATCGCCGAGAAACGACGACTTAATTCTTACAAAGGATTATGTCCCTAAAAGGATTTTTATCGTATACGAAATCGAGAGTGGCTACTCGGACGTTCGTCTCTGGTTTTTTTTAAATATTCCCGAATCCGAGAGCACTTTTCGCGATTTACATTTTTCCAGAGAAGATTCAGCAAGAGTGCGCGAGAAATAAACATCTGGATATACAATATTATGTTTCGAATTGATTTAATGAGTGATCCGCCAAAAGCGGTTGGCTCAAATTTTCAAATGCTTTTAACACAGAGATTCACAAAGTACATGGAATATTATAATTAAAATTGAAAGCTCGAATGTTTCGTATTTTTGCAAGGGTGGCAATTGTCCCCATTTCTTCATTCAAGTCAACTTCAAAGCTTATAAGTTTTTTTATATAGAAATGAGATGATTGTGAACCCGCTTTTTAAAAAGTTACAGTTTATAGTTCTCTGGAAAAACTGATTTTGGAAGCTTGTTCCATTCCGTAGCAGCCCTGTAAAGGGATTCTTGATGGAGATTGGTCCTTGTAGTGTTAATCTTGAGAGTAAATGGGTGAGACTGATCAGCGTGCCGAGTTCTTCGGCCGAATGTGGCCAATGGTGGTACAAGAGTTTTTATTTCTCCGGAGCATTTGCCATGGAAATATCTGTAGAGTAATGTCTGGTCTGCAACTCTTCTTTTATGTTCTAGTGGGTGAAGGGTAACTGTGAGAGTTGAGCTATTTATCAACCGAATGGCCCTTTTCTGAATGGAATCTAGAAGTCGAAGAGAATGCCTTGGTGCTGAACCCTAAATGTGCGAGCAATACTCCAGTAGAGGTCGGATTTGAGACTTGTGTCGTCAACAGTTGATCAGGAGTAAAAAACTTTTTAGCTTTCGACAGAAAACGTAGCCTCTGACTTTGCGATGTTAGCAACATGGTCATGCCAAAACATATTATTAGACTTCGTGACCAAAATCGAGATGGAGGGACTTGCTTTAAGGGTATTTCCGGACATTGTGATAAGGTGATTTGAGGGATTTTCTTTATTACAGAACGAAGTGATATAATCTCCGAAAAGACCAACCGGAAATTTTCCTCTTTATCGTCTTGTAAAGTCCCAACAACAAAAAATGTGTATTAAAATAAATATACAAAACGTTCTTTTAGTTGTAAAATTAGTCATAAACTTTATTTAAAAAGGAATAATATATAATCTAAGGGGTTAATTAAAGTTTTGATCGTTTATTCGAAAAAAAACTAATTATTTGCATCAACCATGCACATTTTAAAGAGTTCGTGGATAAAAGAAAAAGAAAAAATCTTTAAAAATAAGAAAGCTTAATAATATAAGAGTTTTTTATAAGAAAAAAGAAATTCTTTAAAGGAAATAAGAACTTGATAAGGAAAGTCATAAATTTATAGGTAAAAGAAAAAATTTGCAATGAAAATAAGCTAGCTTAATAATGTAAGCCTTAAAGAGTTAATGGTTAAAAAAAATACCCTTTTAGGGATTTGAGTTACCTTGATAATATCAGCTTTATAGTGTTAGTTATAAGAAAAAAGAGTTAAAGTTTGGAAAATAGAAAGTCTTTTATAAAAATAAGATAAAGTAAGCTTTAATGTGTTAATAAGTATTAGAAAAGCGTCAGAAGAAAATAAGTTGGCTTGATATTGCAGATGTTAAAGAGTTAGTTAAGGGAAAGACCTTGTATGGAAATGAGTTATTTTTATAAAGCAATTTTTATAGAATCATTAAAAAAATAAAAACCATTAGACAGAAACAAATTAGCTTAATAACACATATTTTAAAGAGTTAATGGATAAAAGAAGAAGTAACCTCATAGGAAAATTAGTTCTTAAAAATACAAACCTAGGTTTTGTTTTTATTATTTCTAAATTTTATTTGTTGTATTCCGTTTTATATTTTGACAGTGCTCTTATTTTTAAATATCTTTTAATAGTAATATGTTAGGAATTCTGGTGAAAAAAAAACCTTTCTGAAAAACTTTATGATACCAGTTTACCTTCAAAATATTTTCTGGTGCTGGATATGGTATTATTATTTTTGATTTCTAAGGTTAATCTTAAATTTAAATAAAAACAGGACACATCATTTAAAAAATGGTACTGAGAAGAATTATTTTTTTATACATCGTTGTTGTAGTTCTGACATAATAAGGTCAGCACAAATAGGTGACATACAATCATCTATTCCTAAACAAAACTTTTACAAAACACTTGTAACACATCTAATATTAATGACTGAGAATTCATTAGGTTTCCAACTTAAAGTAAATATTGTGGAACTATCATTGGCCATGAATTCTTCTCTGAAAATGGCCATCATTTTTCTGTCAAAAGTAGAGACAAAAAGAATTTTTTTTCCCAATTCCAGGTGTGTGAATTTTAGTTTTTTTCTTCTTTTTTTAAGGTTGTAATTAACAGTTGCAGCTGAATAAATAAAAATAAAAAAATAGGTCTAAATTAAATTTCGAGCATGAAATAAACTTTATCAACGACAAAAAGGCGGCGAAAAGGAGAGTAAAGGAGAGGAGAACTGTTGGAAATGGAAAGTAGGAAATTTGTTATTCCATCCACGGTGCTTATTGCCACAAAGCTAACCAACAATTAAAAAACTCAATTGAAAACGCATTTAAAAGCTATTTCGTTCAATTAAACAAGTTTGACAGAAATAAATTCAATTAAATGTCGCTCTGAATGCAGACTTCGGTTTTCAGAGCCCCCTTTTCTGGTTTCGCTTATTTCGAAGTGGAATAAAAACAATTTTCTGCCTTTCTCTATTTTCCTTGCTTTACTTTTTAAGTAAACCTTTTTTATTAAATACAATTGTAATGTTTTATTATTAAAAAAAAATGGCAAATATGTTACTATTTTACTATCTATCACTAAAAAAGTGTAATAATATTGTTTAAACTTGTAGCAGTCGCTTCATTTTTTTATATACTTTAATTTGAAAAAATATAAAATAATTATTATTCAAATAAATTCAAATAAAAATGTGTTTTATAAATAAAGTTTGCATTGATATGTTTCTAACTTTTATGAAATTGTCTTGCCGAATTACACTCGATGTTTGTATTGATATCGGGTAAATTTGTGTTGTTTAAATTCTAAACTGTTTCCTTTAGCAATCTGACTCGAAAAACAGTTTAATAGTTGACAGTTTTTTTCGTCTAATTGCTAGACAACAGTTTCTCATTTAACAACCCATATTTACCCGATAAAAAACAAAGGTCTCGTGCAATTATAAGTAAAAATTTTTTTGATTATTTTTTCTGTATACCTGCTACGAGCAGTTTAACAAAGATTAAACTTTTTCTCTACATTGTTAAAAAATTTCTGATAAATTTATATATCTACATATACAATACTTTTTCTTCTTTGCAGAGATCTCCAAGCAAACAACATTACCATCCTGTACGAATCAGATTTTCAAGATCTATCGAAGCTAAAAATTTTGTAAGTATTAAAGAAATTTTTTTTTTTCATTGGTGTTATGAAAAGACTACATTATGTGTTGGATCATCTTAAAGGTCATCTATTTGTCCATCGCCAAATAGCGGTCTATATACCGTTTACTTAGATACTCGATTTCTAAAGTTGGAAATTATTTTTCGCAGGCAACTGTCGGAAAATTCGATAGGAACAATTGAGAAAGAGGCTTTTCAAGATCTTGTTAATTTAGAGAGACTGTAAGTAGGAGTGTTAAGAGACACAATCGCAATACCATTTTTTTTCTTTTTTTCTAGACGACTTAATGGCAACAGTATACGTCACATTCCGGAAAATGCATTTTCCGCTCTACTTAATTTATTTCGTTTGTAAGTAATAATATATTTTTTTGAGCTGTAAGGAGTAGTACAACACTTTGTAAGAAAATTGTAATCCCCAATTAAATATTTATCGCGTCAATTTTAATTACTTTAAAACAATTTTTTTTTTTTCGACAATAATATTAGCATTTATTCGCATTCGTGATCCCCCGGTATCCAGATAGGTAAGCACTTTCAAGTATTTTAACAATAATTTAGGAACACTTAGTATATAATTAAAATTTAAAGTCCGTTTTGCAACAAAAATTGTCTTGCTAATTCGGTGACTGGGTAAATTTTTAAAATTCTGGTGAATTCCAAGGCGCATTCGCCAAAAAGTTTAAATAAGTTTTTTTTTCACTATTTCAAAGTGTTGCACCACTCTTGTTATTTCAGAAAATCGTAAATTATGTTAATTATAGTGACGTATACTATAAGGGAGTCCCAAAAGGTATTTACAAAAAAAATCAGATATTTTAAAAAGTAATATAACAGTTGTATTAATGATTACATATTAATGCTTACTTTATTAAATACTATGCAATGGATTTAAAATTGTAACATTTAAATATTAAAACTCTGCAATATTTAAAATAAACATGCAGGTATTTAATAAGTTTATTGTTCGTATATAATTTTTTTTAAGTTGCAACATCCTGGGACAAACTTAAAGGTGTGTACAGACTAAGAAAAGAACTTCGTATCGAAACACCATCGTGCAAAAAGGACGTAGTAACATAATAACATTGAGGAGTTTTATCAGTTTGGAGTTATATTAAAAAAATTATAAACGCTGATGTTGTACAAGAGTGAAACAAAAGTGCATAAATCAAGTGATACCGCATCAAATAATTGGAGCACGACGATGTTGCATTACGAAGTTTTTTAACACGTCTACACGCGTCATATTATTTGATTTTTTTACGAAAATACCGCTGGACACATAATATTTACGGTTTTCGTGTAAACATTCACTCACAATTGGTATCTAAGGTCTCTTTCATTCGCTCTTTTCATCTTGCTCTTCGCTAAAATCAGTAAAAAAAGGTACATGTAACGAAAATGTGTGTATCTTTGATACTGATCTGTCTCTGCACCGCCTAATATTACCAATCTTTTAACATATCGTAGTTTATAAAATTGTAGAAACCACAGTTCTTAATGAAAAGTTTAATACTCTCTCTATTTAAATAATTCACTATAGCATATTTCACGAATATACGGTGTTTTCGGATTATCGTTAGAAACTCTATAACCAGTATTCAATTGTCCATTAAAGAAGTACAAAAGTAAATTCTCCTAATATTTTTAAACAAATTTCGTAGGTTACAAATTTTATTTTATAAGGGACTTTTTGTTTGTTTGTTAGCACAGTTAATTTTGCAACCAAATCTGTACTTAATGACTTTATTTATTGTACTTAATACGAGAGGTAGGTAAGTAATCCCAACAAATTTCAACAAATTTCCTAAAAACAAAAATACACTTCATTTTTTTATCTGGACGAAATTAGGATTTTTGCTAAAGGTGAAACAAAAAGAATTTGTCAGGACGGTAACATAAAGTCTATAAAACACACCGACGGTGAAGGAAAAAGACACATTATTGTGCATGCAGGTGGAAAGCATGGTTTTGTTAATGGGGCGGATCTTTTATTTTCGTCAAAATCAAAATCGGCCGATTATCATGATATTATGGATACAGACATGTTTGTGAAATGGTAGTAATAGATTAAAATGTAAATCCTATTAAGGAAAAAATACAGTTGAGGTGGACAGCAAGTAACAAAAAACTACAGGATAAAAGAGACCTGAATTTGTAAATTAATCATGTTTTAAATAGACGACAAATTGGCGTCTCTTGTATAGCATCGTTATATACTAGGCAGGGTAATTATATAGTTTTAATGTCCTTGAAAACCAAACCAAAATGTAATGGACAGGATGACCATTCTAAAACTCACAATTCCGCAACTTACAGTAAAGCAAGACAAATAAAACAGCGACCAACCTAAAATATCGAAGATTCAACATCGAATCAAGGCACGGCGAGATTCAACAGAGGCAGAAACATACAACATCCTACAATTTCAACAACCATCTTCTAAATTCCTCCCTGTTGCTTGCCGGTGCGTCGAGACACTGTAAACAAGAATGCTCTTCATTTTTTTATCTGGACGAAATTAGGATTTTTGCTAAAGGTGAAACAAAAAGAATTTGGCAGGACGATAACATAAAGTCTATAAAACACACCGACGGTGAAGGAAAAAGACACATTATTGTGCATGCAGGTGGAAAGCATGGTTTTGTTAATGGGGCGGATCTTTTATTTTCGTCAAAATCAAAATCGGCCGATTATCATGATATTATGGATACAGACATGTTTGTGAAATGGTAGTAATAGATTAAAATGTGAATCCTATTAACGAAAAAATACAGTTGAGGTGGACAGCAAGTAACAAAAAACTACAGGATAAAAGAGACCTGAATTTGTAAATTAATCATGTTTTAAATAGACGACAAATTGGCGTCTCTTGTATAGCATCGTAATTGAAAACCAAACCAAAATGTAATGGACAGGATGACCATTCTAAAACTCACAATTCCGCAACTTACAGTAAAGCAAGACAAATAAAACAGCGACCAACCTAAAATATCGAAGATTCAACATCGAATCAAGGCACGGCGAGATTCAACAGAGGCAGAAACATACAACATCCTACAATTTCAACAACCATCTTCTAAATTCCTCCCTGTTGCTTGCCGGTGCGTCGAGACACTGTAAACAAGAATGCTCTTCATTTTTTTATCTGGACGAAATTAGGATTTTTGCTAAAGGTGAAACAAAAAGAATTTGGCAGGACGATAACATAAAGTCTATAAAACACACCGACGGTGAAGGAAAAAGACACATTATTGTGCATGCAGGTGGAAAGCATGATTTTGTTGATGGGGCGAATCTTTTATTTCGTCAAAATCAAAATCGGCCCATTATCATGACAATATGGATACAGAGATCTGTGAAATGGTTAAAATAGAAACTATTACCATCGTTACATGAACCATTATATTAAATAATGCTCCGTACCATTCGGAAATTTTAAATAAGCAGCCAACAAACTCCTGAACGGTACAGAAAATAAAATATTGATTAACGAACGACAATATTTCATTTTCACAGTATTGCTTCGAGCCGGAATTATTATCGATAGCTAAAAGGCACGAAAGAGAAAAAAATTACAAAGTGGATTAAATTATACTCAGTTATGGACATCTTGTGCTAAGACTTTCGCCTTATCATTGCCAATTTAATCCCATTGAGTATATTTGGGAATATGCAAAACTTTTTATGACAATCACATTGGATCTAATGGTTACAGTGATAAGGCTGTTTTGGAAACCTGGCAACGAGCACTCAATACTGCCACTCCTAAAATTTGGGAAAAATGTGTCGCAAAATGTGAAAATTTAATAGAGGAATGGTGGGTTCGTGAAAACCGCATCGAAGCAGTTAATCCTGTTAATTATTTACAATCCGAATGAGGATAGCGACGACAGTGATTCCGATTATGATGACTAAAAATCTGATGTTTAATAATACCGTAAGTACTACATGATTAAACATATTTATTAAATTTGTACCGATAATTTATTTTTGTTGCATTCCCTTTTAACATAATTATATATGTGCTTATTTGTAACCGAAAAACTCATCGATAGCTACATTAACGATTTCTGTTCACCATTAAGCAAAAAATAAAAATAAAACCATAATAATAAACAAAAAATTTTCGGGTTTAAATCTTAGGGGAATTTACTAATATAACTCTTAACGCAGTGCGCCCGTTAAGTCGATGCCTTGGTACTAATCTGATACCGTCGTATATCGGTGAAATGAGTTATATTTGCATTAATTCTTGTGTAGTACATGGCTGTAATTACTGTTCTAATACAGTTATTTAAATAATGCAAGATGTTTCTACTAATCAATAAATTGAAGTAAGTATAATTAACAATTTTTAAATGAGGATAAACTATAATCATATAAAATATTTAACACTCTATATTTTACTTTTGCTGTAAAATTTTAACGATAATGAAAAAATGACATTTTATATGAGAATTTCACAAAGTTGATGTGTATGTACATAAAAGTAACATGGATGTAAGAGCTTCTTTGTTAATACGCTTCTGGAATAATTAAGGGATAATTTGGGAGCCCCCTTTTAACCTGGCTGTACGAATTTTCGTCAGACAATACCACCACCTTTTAACCAGACTTTTGTCTGGTTAAAAGGTGTTTAGGTGCACCTTTCAAATTTATTATCTAGAGTGTTGAATCAAAAATTCGATTTTATTTGTGTACCATTCTATTAAAAAATTTTAAATTTGTATGGTATAGTTTATGGTCTGTCATTTATTGTAAACAACCTCATAAACTCGATTGGTGAAACATCTTGGATTCATGAATTGGTTTACAATAAATTACTATTCTATTATCTAAATTTTTCGCAGAGATCTCAGCCACAACCAAATTTCTGTCCTCGGGAAAAAAGCTTTTCGCGGGATACAGTCCCTGAAAAACCTGTAAGTAATTTAGATTGTTGAGCGTCATTTAATTTATTAACAATTTTTTTTTTTTAGACAAGTCGACAACAACAAATTGACGTGTATAGACGACAATGCGCTAAGAAGCATGAAGGATCTAGAAATACTGTAAGTATTATCAATAAAACATCTTAAATTGAGACATTTTTACTTTTCCGAACCGAAGGGTAAAAAAGGAAAAGTATTGGTCTACCTCCAAAAATCTAATCACCAAAACCATGTGCGTTGCACGTTTCATAGCCCCACGCGTCGAATGGCTCCATTTTCAGCGTGACGGTTGTTTCAAATTTTGTCTGTGTGTACTGTATGTACGACAATCTTAGCAAGCAGTGAAGAGGAAATAAGAAACTTATTAAAACGAGTCGAAGAAGTTAGTGCAGAATCGGGGTTAAAACTCAACACGAGCAAGTGTTGTCTCATAATCGTGGACATAGAGTGACATAGAGTGACATAGAGTGACATAGAGTGACATAGAGTGCAAAAAGTCAATTATATACCTCGGTGCATGCATCACGAACAAAGGTGGCAGTGAAAAGGAAATAAAAGGAAGGATCGGGACGGCAAGGACAGCGCTAGCCAAACTAAAAAAAGTATGGAAAGATCACTACATAAGTAAAGCTACAAAACAACGCCTTATGAAATCCCTTGTATTTTTAATCGCTACCTACGGCTCCGAGTCACGGACTATCAATGTGGTATGTAGACGCCGAATCGAAGCTTTGGAATTGACATGCTGTAGTCGAATGCTTAGAATTCCATGAACGGCCCGCAGAACAAACGCTTCAATCCTTCAAGAGCTAAGAATTTCGGAAAATGAACGGTTGTTATCAGACATCCAAAGAAACACCCTTAAATACTTTGGCCATGTCATTCGGAGAGATGAGTTAGAAAATCAAGTCATCCAGGGGAAAGTTGAAGGAAGGCGCCGTAGATGAAGATCACCGAACAGATATATCGATCAAATAAAATCCTGGACAAATCTCTCCATACAAGAAGTGATGCGGACTGCTAAACACATAGAAACCTAAAGAAGCTTGACTGTTCCGGGCATACATTCAAGGGGTCACGACGTCTGACACCAGACATCGACTGAAGAGACCGTATGTGTGTGTGTGTGTGTGTTGAAAAATATTGTGGGCACGATATCTTGAGACAGAGAGGCGGTCGGTCACTAAAACTTACAATGTAGAAGTTTTGCCCATAGTACAAGACCGAGTTCAAAGATGAGCCATAACGGTACATTCTTTCAGGTAGCTGCCGTACAAGGTGATCCTCAATTTACCGCATTTTGTACTTTTCGCACGATAACTTCAGAAGGAGAACTAGGGCGATGAAACTTCGTAGTATTTTTTTTTTACTTTTCCGAACCGAAGGGTAGAAAAGAGCCCTCGGTTTGGAAAAGTTAGTTTTGCTTCGGCAATACTGTTTTTTAAACCAATATCGGTAAACAAAAGCTGAACCTCGCAATTTTAGATTATTTACATATTTAAAATATGGATCTATTGTGAATTTATTCCTTGTTTGACAAGTCTGTCGTTTGTGAGTGACAGATAATTTTGATATGACTTGGAACAATGTTCGTTTATTAAAAAGCACATTAGCAGATTGAATTTTGTTTGTGAGAGGGGCAGTCAAATGTAAACGAGTGGGAAATACACTGTCAACAAGTTCACTTGCGCTTAATTATTTCTTGTACAATAAATGTGTAAAACGTATGATTTTTTGGCATAGATAGAAGCTACATAGTATGTCATGGTATTGTGAACAAGATTTTAGTTTTCTATGTATTTTTACGTTATGTACCCTATACTTGGCAATTGACGTATGTCATATATATATATATATATATATATATATATATATATATACGTCATATAATATAAATAAATGTTGTACCTGTTCTTAATGTATCATGCCTTGACCCATTATTCGCTATCTGTGTCTTCTTCAGGAGTTGTGGTGGTGGCATATTTGCAGTCGAGTAGGGAATAGTAAGAATCGTGCAGCTCCTCTCTTAAGCGTATAATATTGATTTCTCATGGAAATTAATTAGAAGATCCAAATGCAGATAATTTGATGGCAAATTTTTTTCTAACAGATTGACACAAGGGTCAATAATGTTCATAATTGTCCTCAGTTAATTGCGTAATGATTATCCCACCCATCGGGTGTAGAAACATAGCTGTAGAATGCTCCCTTGAGCAGACTTAATTTAGGCTTGTCTTGAAAAGCTAACATGTGCTCAAGTACTTTCAATAATAATGTAACAATATAGAAAGATACACTTCTTACTGTTGACTGTGTTTATGGAACCGAGCATAATCAAGAAGATTCATTGGCTATTCATTACTTTTAAAACAATGGAGACATTGCAAAGAACGTACTGTAGAAAATGGGGATGATGTTACTTTTCTATTACATATGTTGCTTTTCAACAAGTGTACTTTCAATAATAATGTAACAATATAGAATTTTTTGCTTCTTACTTTTGACTGTGTACCTACATGGAACTAAGCACGATTATTACTTTTTATTACTTCAAAAGTAATAAAGGAAATGCAAGAACGTTTTGTGAAAAATGGGGATCATTTTTAGTCATTGCTTTAATGAATTTTAGTTAAAAACGTTCTTCAAACTTTGATCTTGCCTCGTGTAGTAAAAATAAAAATATAATGGATGAATGTTGTCACTGTTCTATTAAATAAGTTGCTTTCCAACAAGTACTTTCATTAATAATGTAACGATATAGAAAGATACACTTCTTACTGTTGACTGTGTTTATGGAACCGAACATAATCAAGAAGATTCATTGGCTATTCATTACTTTTAAAACAATGGAGACATTGCAAAGAACGTACTGTAGAAAATGGGGATGATGTCACTTTTCTATTCAATATGTTGCTTTTTAACAAGTACTTTTAATAATAATGTAACAATATAAAAAAATTTACTTTTTTTTTATGAAAATAGTCGCAAAAAGGGTTGGCCTATCGTGTGGGCCGCGGATGGTCCGCACTGCAACTATTAGAAGGGGAAGGGATTATAGAAAGGAAATGATTAAGGAGACGCTTTTTAAAAAATTCAGGTCATAGTTCTCTGGAAAAACTGATTTTGGAAGCTTATTCCATTCCGTAGCAGCCCTGTAAAAGAAGGATTCTTGATGAAGATTGGTCCTTGTAGTGTCAAGCTTGAGAGTAAATGTGTGAGACTGATCAGCGTGCCGAGCTCTTCGGCCGAATGTGGCCAATGGCGGTACAAGAGTTTTTATTTCTCTGGAGCATCTGCTATGGAAATATCTGTAGAGCAATGACTGGTCTGCAACTCTTCTTCTATGTTCTAGAGGGTGAAGGGTATCTGTGAGAGTTGAGCTGTTTATCAAGCGAATGGCTCTTTTCTGAATGGAATCTAGAAGACGAAGAGAATGCCTTGGTGCTGAACCCTAAATGTGCGAGCAATACTCCAGTAGAGGTCGGATTTGAGCCTTGTACGTCGTCAACAGTTGATCAGGAGTAAAAAACGTTCTGGCTTTCCACAGAAAACCTGGCCTCTGGCTTGCTCTTACTATTGACTGTGTACCTACATGGAACTGAACACGATCATTACTATTTATTACTTCCGAAGTAATAGAGTAAACGCATGAACGTTTTGTGGAAAATGGGGATTATTTTTTGTTATTGCTTTATTGCTTCTGTTTGAAAACGTTCTTGAAACTTTTATTTCGCCTCGTGTAGTGAAAATTTTAAACAGTTTATTACCGAAATGTTGTGTTCAATTTATCAATCATCAATTATTACGTTTTACGTAAATAACTAAGCATATCAGCATCATGTTGGTTGGTATTCATGTTTAACTAAGGTAATTAGATGCCGTACTGTTGACATCGAATTCGCGGGTAGCTGAAGTAGGGAAACGAAAATTAATAATCGTCTTGTATTACTTGATGACAGTCAAAAAAAAATTAACGTCAGTTGAGGGTAAAATGCTTAAAAAATTCGTTGAAGAGACCTGTAAGTCTGTAATTGATATATTCGCACAATCCATTAAATAAAAATGATAAAGAAATCAAAGTAAAAAAGATCTTTCAGTATTTTTGTAAAAACTCAAATCTTGTATGTATACAGTTTCAAAAAGTTCCATGTTACGTAAACATCGTTAGCTGAAACCTGTATATAAGGCATAGGAAGAAGAAGATTTAATTGATTAACGACATCATCAACACGGCATTATATTAACAGCGCGTCAAGGTAATTTTACACGTGACTCCATTAACGGTTCTTTCCCCCAATAATTGCGTTCCTAGATTCGGAATTGTTTTCCTAAAGCTTCGAGATATCCGATATCGACTGAATCTATCGCTACATCAACAGGTTACCCTTTCTTTATTATCGTTGTTATCTATCCGCCGCGAAAGCAGTAAAAGGATATCGGATATAGATTTGCTGAGGTTTAATTAAATACGAAAATTTCCAAAAAAAAAAAGTATTGGGTACTTTATTTAATTCAACTAAATTTTTTTGGTTGAATAACAAATTTAGTGTGGTGATTATGAAGCCTCAGCATTGACACCAATAATAGAATTGTCAAAATTTAGGAGAAGTTATAGTTTGTCGTAATAAGGAAAGTATTGAAGTGATTACTTTTTACGGCATGCTGTGAACTTTTCGGGCGCTCGGTCGCGTTCCCAAAAGCGTAACGACATTTTTAAAAGAAGATTGATAATCGGGGATTTGAACCTTAATACACTAACGTGCTAGAGAGATAGATGTACCATTCAGCCACCACGCACTCTTACTTTAAACGTCCGAGATTGAGTATTTGTTACGTTAAATATGTTCAAAAATGTAATAGGTTCTACGCAAATCATTTGAAATTATCACTTTTGATTGTAAATTTACAATCTACTCTAAACAGTGAGTAATAAGTAAATGAGATGATCAGTTCAGCTTTGTAAGTGGTATCACCCAGTGGCAGTGCTCCTTAGATAAGTAGATCTTCTGGCCAGGTTATCTTTAATCTTCAGGTTGATTGTTCAGCTGTTGTACTTCTTCTTCTTCTTCAAGTGCTATCATCATAGCTGTTCTCACTTTTGATGCTGCAGCTCTTCACTACCCAATGGAATTACAGTTGTACCATTTTCTCAGCTTATTTAACCAGGAAATGTGTTTTCTTCCTCTGCTTCTTTTTCCCTGTATCTTTACCTGCATAATATTATGCAACCATACTTATTTCTCTCCCCTCATCACGTGGCCCAGATATTGCAGCATTCTTATTTTAATTGTGTTCAATATTTCCTTTTTCTTTCTCATTCTTCCCAGTACCTTCTCATTTGTTACCATGTCTACCCAACTTATTCTTTAGATCCTTTTTAAAGACCACATCTCAAATGCTTCCAGTCGATCACTTATATTTTTCTTTAACGTCCAGGATTCCATCCCATAAAGCAACACCGAGAAAACGTAGCATCTCAATATTCTGACTCTAAGTTGTAAGTTAAGATCTCTACTGCATAACACATTTCTCATTCTGTTAAATATGGTTCTGACTTGTCCAATTCTTGATTTAATTTCTTCAGTGTACTCATTACCTTCATTGACAGTTGTTCCTAAGTATTTGTACTTACTGACTTTCTCTAGTAGTTCTCCGTTGATCCATAGGTTTTCCTGCTGCTGAACTGATTTTGTAATGGTCATAAATTTGGTCTTTTTGATATTTAAGGTAAGTCCGCTCTCCTCGCTGCTCTTCACTACTTGATCAACCAAGTTTGGTAAATCTTCTATTGTTCCGGCAATAAGTAAGGTGTCCTCTGCATACCGGATATTGTTAATGGGTTTTCCATTAACCTTTAAACAGGTAATGATTAAAGAAATTCGTTAAAAAGTCAAAAAAATACCAAATTAGGTAGAAAATTATGCGAACTCTTTGGGATCCCTTTTAGCAAAATCTAGAAGAAAACGTTACCTGTCCAGAGCAATACTTACAAATGCAAAAAATCTAAATAACAAATTATTGTAGAACTAACAATGTATATATATATATATATATATATATATATATATATATATATATATATATATATATCCATTAGTTTAGAACGTACAACGACGTTGTCCGATATCTAGACGCCATTTTTTTCTATCTTCTCATTGACCCTCCTGTAGGTTTCTTAAACTCATGGCTTTCTTTATCCCCTCACTCCATGTTATTTTGGGTCTTCCTCTTTTCTTTTTGTGATGGGGGATCCATTCCATTGCTTGTTGCTGTTTTATCGAATGTTATTTCTAAATATTTGTAATCTTCACATGCTTCTACAATATCTAAGTTGTTTAGTTGTAAGTTCTGGTTTTCCGTCCCAACGCTAAGTTATCTAGTTTTTTGGATGTTCATAGTGAGGCCCCATATTCCTCATAAGTTTCTTTTAGTTTGCGGGTCATGTATTCGAGGTCTTCTCTGTCTCCTGCCAAAACTACCTGGTCATCTGCAAATTGTGAGGTGTATATTGTACAACAATATTGTACTAACAATGTTTATTGTTTATTTAAGTTTTATTATTTTCCAGGACGTTGAACAACAACAATCTAACATGGTTGGGCAAAGACATGTTTAACAACATGTTCCGATTGCGGACACTCCGTTTGAGCGATAATCTCTTCCATTGTGATTGTCAATTATCGTGGCTCGCGAAATATTTGCGACACTCGCCGAGACTTGCACAATACACCCGCTGCTACTCGCCTAGCCACCTCAAAGGACAAGCCATCGTCGAACTGCAAGACCGCGAATTTAAATGTTCAGGTACATCAATTTAACCACCTAGTGTGTATGTGTGAAATTTGAAAGATTCACGTTAAAATTTGTCGCAGGTTTAGTGGAACGTGCCATCAGCGGTGAATGCATGAGCGAGCCGCAGTGCCCTCACCCGTGCAGATGCGCCGACGGAATTGTCGATTGTAGACAGAAAGGACTCGCAAAAATTCCTGATCATTTGCCCGATGGTATTACAGAATTGTAAGTATCGGTCGATTGACCATTTTTAATATTGTATTGAGGATGTGTACTTGTTGAGTTGGAATTACCACAACTATCTAACTCTTACGTCAGTAGTGTGAACTTGTAAACATGTAAACAATTGACTTTCGACAGTTGACAATTAATAGCTAGCATTCGACAATTGGCAATTAACAGTTGACATTCGACAATTAACAATTAAAATTAACATTAAAAAGTTGACATTCGACAGTTAAGAATTAAAATTAACATTAGACAGTTGACAATTAACAGTGATAATTTTCTTTTAAATTTTTTTAACAATTGGTAGTTCACATTCAACAATGAACAATTAAAATTAACGTTCGTTACTTGACAATAATTAAATTTGACAATTAACAATTAACAATTACCATTAAAAAGTTGACATTCGACAATTAATATTTTTATTCTATATTCCTTTAACAATTGTCAGTTGACATTTGACAATTAACAATTAACAATTACCATTAAAAAGTTGACATTCGACAATTAATATTTTTATTCTATATTCGTTTAACAATTAGTAGTTCACATTCAACAATGAACAATTAAAATTAACGTTAGTTACTTGACAATAATTAAATTTGACAATTAACAATTACCATTAAAAAGTTGACATTCGACAATTCATATTTTTATTCTATATTCCTTTAACAATTGTCAGTTGACATTTGACAATTAACAATTAACAATTACCATTAAAAAGTTGACATTCGACAATTAATATTTTTATTCTATATTCGTTTAACAATTGGTAGTTCACATTTAACAATGAACAATTAAAATTAACGTTAGTTACTTGACAATAATTAAATTTGACAATTAACAATTACCATTAAAAAGTTGACATTCGACAATTAATATTTTTATTCTATATTCCTTTAACAATTGTCAGTTGACATTTGACAATTAAGAATTAAAATTAACATTAGACAGTTGACAATTAACAGTGATAATTTTATATTACATTTTTTTAACAATTGGTAGTTCACATTCAACAATGAACAATTAAAATTAACGTTAGATACTTGACAATAATTAACAATTGACAATTAACAATCAAAATTACCATTAGAAAGTTGGCATTCGACAATTAATATTTTTATTCTGCATTCTTTTAACAATTGTCAGTTGACATTCGACCATTAAAAATTAAAATAAACATTAGACAGTTGACAATTAACAGTGATAATTTTATTTTAAATTTTTTTAACAATTGGTAGTTTACATTCAACAATAAACAATTAAAATTAACGTTAGTTACTTGACAATAATTAACAGTTGACATTTGACAATTAACAGTGATAATATTCTACATTTTGTAAATGTACTTGTAAACATGTATTAAGAAGTTTTTTTTTTACTGAAAATAGTCACAAAAAGGGTAGACCTATCGTGTGGGCTGCGGATGGCCCGCACTGCAACTATTAGAAGGGAGAGGTATTATAGAAAGGAGATAATTGTGAACCTGCTTTTCAAAAAGTTGCAGGTCATAGTTCTCTGGAAAAACTGATTTTGAAAGCTTGTTCCATTCTGTCGCAGCCCTGTAAAAGAAAAATTCTTGATAAAGATTGGTCCTTGTAGTGTCAATCTTGAGAGTAAATTGGTAAGACTGATCTGCGAGCCGTGTTCTTCGGCCGAATGTGGCCAGTGGTGTTATAAGACTTTTTATTTCTCTGGAGCATCTGCCATGGAAATATCTGTAGAGTTATGCCTGGTCTGCAACTCTTCTTCTATGTTCTAGTGGGTGAAGGGTATCTGTGAGAATTAAACTGTTTATCAACCGAATGGCCCTTTTTTGATTGGAATCTAGGAGACGAAGAGAATGCCTTGGTGCTGAACCCCAAATGTGCGAGCAATACTCCACTAGTCTTTTTTATCTCGGACGATTGGCCCGATTTAATTTCATTAACATGAAAGTAAACTACACATCCTGCATAAAAATTTGTGATTTCCAAAATATATTGACAGGTCTTCGTATTGCATTAATTTGCTGTCCTCTTTTATTTCAGGCGATTCGAACAAAACGAAATAGTAGACATTCCACCCAAAGCTTTCGTCGTTCACAAAATATTGAGGAGAATGTGAGTTTTTAAATGATTGAAAAAAAATTACACGAATTATAACTTAATTTTTTGTATGTTTCAGAGATTTAAGCACCAACAAGATTTCGAAGATCGCTCCGGACGCTTTTCATGGACTGAAAGCGCTAACTTCGTTGTAAGCATTTACCATTAGTCTTTAAAGAGTGACTGATTAAAAATATGTGCAATCTGAACTTAGTTCCCAACTGTTGTGCGAGGACTAATTTTTAATTTTTGAACAAAAACAAACAAAAATATAAAAAAATGTATTTGTTCTAAAACGGATTATTTTCACAATTATCTTAATATTTTTTTTTTATTTTCTCTTATACGATTTTACTTATGTATTTTGTGCATAAAAAAACCAATTATACAACTAATTTATTACACAAATCAACACAACAAAAATAAAAATACTAAAAAACACGCTATCAGAATTAATTAAACTAAAAAGTAAAAAATAATTCATAACATAAGAATAAAATTACTGACGAGAAAAATTAATGTCACTGTTCTAAAACACCAAACTTTTATGCAACACAAAATATAAACTACAAACTGCAAATTGTTAGTGGCGCCATCTACTAGATAATAGGCAAACTACTTATTTTGGAAAGTAGAAAACTGTAGCGTTTTTTTAAGCATTTCTGCAACATGAATTCTGGCGAAACTAATTAGGATAATCGGATATCTTGATCGAATTATTGCATTACCTAATAAATTTTGCTTTTGTAACTACCAGAACATACATACATACATATAGTTACGCATTTTTTCCGTAGAGGTAGGCAGAGACCACTTCCTTCCACTTCCGCTACGGTTCTTACACACATCTTTAGCTTTCTTTACTTTCATCAGTGCTCTCATACATGCTCGTTGGTTGATGGTACTCTTGACCTGGCCTTTCTTCAAAACAATGTTGATCTGTTCAAGATATGTTCCATCTCTCGTAAACTTTGAGCCCAAGTACACAAATTCATTTACTTGTTCCACTCTTTCTTCACAATTTGTCATGCTTTCTTCTCTTTCAAAAACCATTACTATCGTTTTGCTTACATTTATTTTTATCCCTTTGATTTTTAGGGCATCATGCATAACATTAACCATCGCCTGCAACTCCTTTTCAGATGACGCTAATATGACTTGATCATCGGTGTGAAGAAGGCATTTGACGATCAAATCATTCATTTTCAATCCATACGCACTCTCTTTCAAATCTTTTAAACAGTCGTTTATGTATAAGTTAAACAGCCATGGCGAAGCCATACATCTCTGTCTCACACCTTTTTCGATGTTAAACCAGTCCGTGCAAGCTCCGTTTATCCTGACACAAGCAGTGGAATCTATCAGAAGGATATTCAAATTTTAAGAAAACAAACTTTAATTTATATATTTACATGGATGAAGGAGTATTTCTCCGTATAACACCGTCGTCGCGCTGTAAATTTCGAGAGATAGACAGATCCGGCATTCGTTGCTTTTATTTCGTTATATTTATAATTTTTCTTGTCTTTGTTGCATTTCGGTGATTACTAAATATTCATTTGTTTAATTTTTAGAGTTTTGTATGGTAACAAAATCAAAGATCTACCAGCTGGAGTTTTTCAAGGATTGGTGTCCCTGCAACTTTTGTGAGTCAATAATTTATAAAAAAAAAAACCATTTTTGATATCACATTTTTTTCAGATTGCTCAACGCGAACGAAATATCCTGCATACGGAAAGACACTTTTAGAGACTTGCATAGTTTGAGTTTGTTGTAAGTATGTTTAAGTGTTTATCCAAGATTTTTTATTAAATTGGATGCAAAAATATACTGAGAAAACTTTTTCTGTTGTAGGTCTCTATACGATAATAACATTCAATCATTGGGAAATGGCAGTTTCGATTCTTTAAGGAGTATTCAAACGCTGTAAGTATATCGAGTTGTTGGAATGGTAGGAGGCTTGAAAACCTGGCGCAGTTAATAGTATATTTTAAATACGGTGTATATTTTAGCGCCCAATCTCGTTATTTTTAAAAACATAATACAATACGTTGGTATTGTAATTGATACTTGTTTAACCTCAAAATATTTGTTCGTATATTGTGGGTGCAAGCTATTTAATTTTCTTTAAGTTACACGATTTTAGTGTTGGCGTGTTTCGAATTTTATAACTAAATGTATAAAAACTGTTTTTATGCACTAAGATAAAATTTTTGAACTTTTTCCTCCCACCAAAAAATAACCAAAACAAGGGTTGAAGTGGTAACAAAAAAAAATTTTCACTGAGTCTCAATAATATTATCAACTCAATAAACAAATTGACAGTTAAAAATACACAAATTTGATTTTGTCGAATAAGGGACAAATTTTTAGATGCACAAAAATCAGTTTTAATTAACTTCAAAGTTTAAAAATTTTCAGAAAGTATAGTGCTCTTACATTACATTCTTGCGGTTGGGCCATTGGTATAGGCACCTATGTCACCTAGATCTTTTGATCCTTTGTGACTACCGCTGTGTCTTCAGGGCATCAGAATTCCAGTCCGCTGGTATTGGCAAACCGCAGGATTTCTGTTGGCCCTATATCATTTAGATCACTTGGATCCATTATCATGCGGCCCGAGGTTTGGTACCTGTACACTGCTAGCATCGGGCAGCAACACAGAATGTGTATGCTGTGCTCTCTTCCTCTTTGCCGCATAGTTGGCAGTTTTTCTCAGCCGCTAGCTTAAGTTTGAAGAGGTGCGCCCTTAGAGCGATGTGTCCTGTGAGCAGGCCAAAGGTGCTGCTTAGTCTACTCCGGTCCATCGTCCAGAGTGCGTCTGCCCTCTTCTAGAGAGGTTTTTTTATTAGCTGTCTTAATGTTCTGCATCGAGCATTCCACTGAGCGATATGTACTTGCTCAAAGATTAGTTTTAATTCATGTTTCGCTTTGGCAATCCGACCAGCTGGTTTCTTGGTTCCACCAGGGTCCCATTTCTTGCCAGTTTATTATTTGCAGTCGCTAACTCAGTGAAGGCCTTCATGCAGTCCCACACCACCGATGACGTTGTGGTGCAACTCACGAGAGCCCAATGGCCGCGCGACTGTCAGTGAGAATATCAATCTCACTGTTGGTCACTCTCTGTCAGGTGCGTAGCACACCTGAGTATGGCAAAGACCTCAGCCTGGAAGACCGAGTGATAGCAGGATGCCCCAAACACACCTGTCCTGTAGCGTCCCTAGTACCCTGATTCGTCAGTATGTGCCCTTACTTAGCTGAAATTCATATTTGAGGTCGTCAAGAAAGAATTTGAGATTTTTAAATCGTCATAAATGTAATATCTCAAAAAAAAATGAAGGAAAGATGGTTTAGAGTAAGATTAAAATCCAGAAAAAAAAATAGCACTTAAAAGTAATCCCACTCTCACTTTTGACAATTTCCTTTCTAAGACACAGTTTGTCATGTAGTACAATACATATAAGAATTCATTTGTTCAATGTTTAAAATCTTTATCCACACTTCTAATTGATCTTTTCGTTATATTTGTTTACATAATTTTTTAAATTTCAAGAAATGATTCATTTTCATGGAATCTTTTAAAACAATAACCAACTTCTTTTTAAACTTTACACGAGAGTTGAAAATCCAAGTGTAAGCGCCACGGCTTTGAAATGGTCTGTATGAAAAAAAAAATGTCTTGCAGTTGGCGAATCGTCAAGGAAAACAACGACTTTTATTTAAAGGGGATTGCTCACCTTTAAGATAATGTTCTTGACGAATTTGCAAGCTCCAACAATCGTGCTTCTAGTTTGAATTCCTGCGATATATTATAGGAAAATAAAGGGGTGGCCCGAACACCAATAATTACGTAATCGCCGAGATTAATTGTGGGTTGTATATTTGAGGGTAAAGTGTGATTAGCGTAGATCGACTAGTAAAAATGTAACCGGCTTTAATTAAAAACCGACTTACTTTAATATGAATGCTCGTTGGCTCCAATGCAAGTACATAATAGAAATTCCTAGTGCGAGTTTCCACGATCGACCGTTTCAGCTCCAAGTATGAACTCCTGCCCTTTTGGATGTAAAACAAAGTCGATTGCAATGTCTTTCGTTTTAATATCTTTGCGAACACAGGAATATAGTAAGCACAAATGCAATTAAACAAGTGTACAGCGGTTCAACAACTTAATTACGAAAATGGGGCTGACACCCACTAAGCGTATAGCGGTTAAACAAATTAGATATAAAAATGAAACTGGTACCCTCTTTTTACAATTTTGCAAATTACAATAAATTTTTCCCATTTTTACCACCAGGTGCGTTTGACAGGGTCAAAATTGAAAAATGAAAATGTACATAACTCGATTGCTTTTTGGTGTTTTAGGCATTTGGCGCGAAACCCTTTCATCTGCGACTGCAATCTAAAATGGTTGGCCGAATATCTTCATAGAAATCCCATAGAAACTTCTGGAGCCAGGTGCGAAACTCCAAAAAGGATGCAACGCAGAAGGATCGAATCCTTGAAAGACGAAAAGTTCAAATGTAAGGGTAAGCACCTTTCCACTACAATAAGAGTGGTAACGGTGTTTCATTTAACATTCATTCTTTTTTATTAATAATGTACCCTCTTTTTGCTGCTTTTTTCATCCAGTATCGCATAGTCACAAGTATGGACTGTATGGTGGACGTTTTGAGTACGATAGTTTGTTCTTGACTTTGTAACGTAGCGTTAATGTAAATAAATAATATCAACAGCTTAATATCCCCAGAGCCATCCACGGAAGGTCCCCCACGAGGAGGAGCGTATTCTCGCGGTTTACTAGTGCTTAAAATTACATTAATTTTTTTTATACTCGCACCACCATCGTAATCAAATTTGTTATCGTAAACTTTGGTTGCTATTTATTTTAAAAATTCGAATTATTTCTGAATAAAGTAGCAGATAAAACGTGTACGCTTATTTTTTTTGTCTAAAACCAAATAGTTTTAGCAAACGCCAACTTACCCACTAACCAATCGCAGGTGCTTCGTTTGTATGATTGCTTTTGTTTTACTGCTATCTGTACTGCCATCTTTAAGACATTATTTAATATTAATCTAGAAACTAGAAGGTAAGGACGCCCGAATAGAGACGTTTCTGCCATGTGGCCACAGGGGCGCTGACGGTTAGGTAGAACAGCGCTTTGATTGGCTCCACACAGATAGGCCTCCTTGCCTCTTCCTTCTTGATGTTAAATTTAATATACTTGTCATAAAAATTATCGCATAATTTGAAAGGTTACTATTTTTTACTTTTTTATTACATAATAATACTTATTAAATCTTCTCGAAGAAGATTGATTCTTGAAAATGAAAAATTTAAAAAGAAATTGCAAAAATAAAGTTTATTTACCAAAAACAAAAAGATCTTAAGTAACATCAAAAAAGCTCCAAACTAGAGGGGAGATTAGATTGCGTTGTCTTCTCAGAAGACCCCTCACTTAGCCTGTCGTTTAGTTTGCCTGATTACTCCAGTGTATTAAGCCAAAATGACAGCATTACCGAGGCAGCTGTCTGGACACTCCGCAATGAACAAAAGTTCAGCGATATATCCATTCTTTGCGACAGCCAGGCTGCTATCAAATCACTGAACTCAGTCTACTTGACCTCTAGGGCAGCGGTGCGATGTTGAGTCGCCCTGAATGAGCTAGCAGCTAAGTTTAGAGTTCACATTGTCTGGGTATCCGGACACAGGGAAATACCAGGAAACTGTAAGGCGGCCGAGCTAGCAAGAGAGGGCACCACCCTCCCAGCTGTATCTGTGTCTTCTCAGCAAAGAGTACCGATTGCAAACTGCCGGCTTCTCCTGTACAGCAAAGTAGTTCAAAAAGCCAACTTAAGGTGGCAAAATAAACCTACATGCACATCATCGAAACAGATTTGGCCTAAACTAGATCTACATCGAACTATTGATGTTTTAACCCTATCCAGGGAGTCCGTTGGAAAGGCGATCGCGGCTATAACAGGACACTGGGCAGGTGGATCCCATGGGAATCGCAGAGCTCCGACACGACTTCTGTAAAAGCTGTCACGATGAGGAAGAGAAGGAAACAATGGTACATCTTTTTTGCCACAGCCCTGCCCTAAGCTGAAAACGGCTTTCTATACTAGCGCAACCAAACTTTGATGACTTATTTGATCTCAGATCAGTTAGCATCAAAGACCTCACACTTTTTATTAAAAGTTCCAACTGGTTCTTACGGTAGAGGGGTAAGGCACCACCGTCCATTACGGTATCACAACGGGCCCAAGTGGGTTCCCTCCAAACCGACGTTTTAACCTAACATCAACAAATCTAAAAACAATGAAAACGATTTTTAGTATCCGGTATGCCACCTCTGGTTTAGATGACAGCTCTTATTCGTTCCTAATAAACTCAATATCTAAACTTTCCCATTCGTCTATTAAAGCGGGTTGCAGTTCTAGGTAGTCCCAAACATGTTTTATTGGGTTTTAGGCTGAACTTACTACTGGCCACATTAAAACTCCAATATCAACCTTATGAAGATATTCGGTTGTTGTTTTGGAAACGTGTGGACAAGCGATATCATGCTTAAGAACAATATTCACACCAATAGCAGGAATAAAGAGTGCCACATTTTCTTCAAAAACCCCTTTAATATACCTATTAGCTGCAGGGGATGACCTAAGAAATACGGTCTACCTTGTGCGACCTTCAAAAAAGATGCCTCCCCATACCATAATAGAGCTACGACCAAAATATCGCCTGGTCTTATGGAACATTGTGCAAATTGCTCATCCTTGCGACTGTAGACTGGGATACGTCTATCGGATCAAAAAAGTGTAAATCTGGACTCACCTGTAAAAAGAATATTTAACCAGTCGTTCACATAACAATAATTTCGTTTGCTTGCTAATCTCAGTGGTGCAGGAACAGAGATTCCGGCTCTAATTTCAACTTTTTTTGAACTATTCCTGACAGAAATAATGCTTTCTTGGATATTAAAGACTCTGGAGAAATAATTTTGCAGTTGTCGAGCTGTAACATGACGTTTTCGCAGACGTCATCTGCAGAGATAATATATCTTGGACGTCCTTGATTTCTATTGTAACCCCCAGTTTCTATGTTCCTTCATGTTCTAGATACTCTTTAACCACTAGATTTCTAGAACCACTAACTTCGGCTATATACTGCTGCCATTTTTTCACTTGAGAACACAATTTTGTCCAAATACACTTTTTTAATGAAACTATCAACATTTATCCGTGTCAACTGACTTTTAAACAAAACGAATATTTATAACATTTTTTTATGTGAAACATAAAGCGGCTGTTAGCGTGGCGACCGTCAGTCTTCCGTCCGACCAAAAATATCTTGTCAAACCTTGGCTGTATTAACTAAAAAATGTGATCTTAACGAAAAATGAAGAAAATTACTGACGACAAATAACAGTTGTCAAAAACAATGCGTTTTATTAAATTTTTTATAGGTTATTGTTGAAAATTGTTAGTCACAAATTATGCGATATTTTTATGCCAATTGTTAGACGATTCATTTTATGTTTGGATACTTAGGTCAAGAAGAATTCAGGACAAAGTTCGCTGGTGAATGTCTGATCGACAACGCTTGTCCTTCGGGTTGTTCTTGCGATGGAACCATAGTCGATTGTTCCGGGAGGGAACTAAAAGAAATACCAAGAGATATACCACTGTACACAACCGAATTGTAAGTATCTAATGCGTTCAAATAACCGTCTTATTTGTCGCGTCGAGTTTTTATATTTTATACTAGCTATTCCTCTCGACTTCGTCCGCGTGTAATCTAGTTTTATTATAATATTTTTAAATGAAGATAACTTTTTTCTTTACATCCGATTTAACATCAAAGAATTTTTTTGTGGATAACCATACACGTTTTAAAAATGAACTGTGACATCTAGTGCATGTTTGAGGAACTAAATTTTAAAATAATATTGTTCAGTTGGATTGTTGTAAAAGTTTCTATAGCGCCACCTATTAATTTTTTTAGGAACTAAACTAAAATCACTAAATAAAATCTAACCGAGTTTAATTTTTTTAAACGTTGCTCGTTCGTGTTGTGACGTCTATAGGACTATGACGATAGCAATTATTATTGGCCTAAAACTTCTCAGGCTAGAACGATCTTTAAACAAGACACACAATTTTTTTTCTAGCATCTGATTTAAATAAAATTTAACCTATATTTTGCTCGTAGCCAAGCCTATATACCCGAAAAAATCGCATTTAAATCCGTTAAGTCATTTCGGAGAGGCTCCCGTACAAAAAAACAGACAGACAAACTAAAATTGCTTGTTTATATTTTAGCAACGCGAGAGTATTCTTATGTGCTTAAAAAAATTGATTAATTTTGAAATGACAAACAGACACTTCAATTTTAGTATGGATGTATAGATTTATAACCAGGCCTATCAGTTACAAAAATTTGGAAAGTGCTTTACTGTGGTAACATTTCTGCAATACTGGTTGCATAAACAATAACTTAATTTTAAAATTAAACTTTTTAAAAGATTTACTGTTTTGCTTTTTTCTTCGTCACTTTTATATTCCTCTTCTTCTTGCTAAGAATACTCTGTTTAAATTATTTATCAACCCATCTAAATATTGTACAGTTTGGCAATGAACTACAAAAACATTTTGTCCAAGTGGGCTTTTTCAAGAATGTTTAAACAAATTTATGGCATTTTTTAACGAGCCTTTCAGTCACAAACTAATTTTACTTTGATAACATTTCTGCAATACTGGTTGCATAAACAATAACTTAATTTCAAAATAAAACGCAAGTTTAAAAAAAGATTTACTGTTTTGCTTTTTTCGTCATTATTCGTCACTTGTATATTCCCAAATTCGTTTTCTTCTTGCTACAAATACTCTGTTTTAAATATTTATAAACCAATTTAAACATTGTACTTTTTGGCAATGAACTTAAAAAACATTTTGTCAAAGTGGAATTTTTTAACGAGCCTTTCAGTCACAAACTAATTTTACTTTGATAACATTTCTGCAATACTGGTTGCATAAACAATAACTTAATTTCAAAATAAAACGCAAGTTTAAAAAAAGATTTACTGTTTTGCTTTTTTCGTCATTATTCGTCACTTGTATATTCCCAAATTCGTTTTCTTCTTGCTACAAATACTCTGTTTTAAATATTTATAAACCAATTTAAACATTGTACTTTTTGGCAATGAACTTAAAAAACATTTTGTCAAAGTGGAATTTTTTAACGAGCCTTTCAGTCACAAACTAATTTTACTTTGATAACATTTCTGCAATACTGGTTGCATAAACAATAACTTAATTTTAAAATAAAACGCAAGTTTTACAAAAAGATTTACTGTTTTGCTTTTTTCGTCATTCTTCGTCACTTTTATGTTCCCAAATTCGTTTTCTTCTTGCTACGAATACTCTGTTTTAAATATTTATAAACCAATTTAAACATTGTACTTTTTGGCAATGAACTTTAAAAACATTTTGTCAAAGTGGAATTTTTTCAAGAATGTTTAAACAAATTTATGGCATTTTTTAACGAGCCTTTCAGTCACAAACTAATTTTACTTTGATAACATTTCTGCAATACTGGTTGCATAAACAATAACTTAATTTTAAAATAAAACGCAAGTTTTAAAAATAGATTTACTGTTTTGCTTTTTTCTTCATTCTTCGTCACTTTTATATTCCTAATTTCCTCTTCTTCTTGCTACGAATACTCTGTTTTAAATATTTATCAACCAATTTAAACATTGTACTTTTTGGCAATGAACTTTAAAAACATTTTGTCAAAGTGGAATTTTTTCAAGAATGTTTAAACAATTTTATGGCATTTTTTAACGAGCCTTTCAGTCACAAACTAATTTTACTTTGATAACATTTCTGCAATACTGGTTGCATAAACAATAACTTAACTTCAAAATAAAACGCAAGTTTTAAAAATAGATTTACTGTTTTGCTTTTTTCTTCATTCTTCGTCACTTTTATATTCCTAATTTCCTCTTCTTCTTGCTACGAATACTCTGTTTTAAATATTTATTAACCTATTTAAACATTGTACTTTTTGGCAATGAACTTTAAAAACATTTTGTCAAAGTGGAATTTTTTCAAGAATGTTTAAACAATT
This sequence comes from Agelastica alni, assembly GCA_950111635.1. Taxonomy (NCBI): domain Eukaryota; kingdom Metazoa; phylum Arthropoda; class Insecta; order Coleoptera; family Chrysomelidae; genus Agelastica; species Agelastica alni. The sequence goes on along the minus strand of OX467712.1, from coordinate 6,061,950 downwards.
TTATGGCATTTTTTAACGAGCCTTTCAGTCACAAACTAATTTTACTTTGATAACATTTCTGCAATACTGGTTGCATAAACAATAACTTAACTTCAAAATAAAACGCAAGTTTTAAAAATAGATTTACTGTTTTGCTTTTTTCTTCATTCTTCGTCACTTTTATATTCCTAATTTCCTCTTCTTCTTGCTACGAATACTCTGTTTTAAATATTTTTTAACCTATTTAAACATTGTACTTTTTGGCAATGAACTTTAAAAACATTTTGTCAAAGTGGAATTTTTTCAAGAATGTTTAAACAAATTTATGGCATTTTTTAACGAGCCTTTCAGTCACAAACTAATTTTACTTTAATAACATTTCTGCAATACTGGTTGCATAAACAATAACTTAACTTCAAAATAAAACGCAAGTTTTAAAAATAGATTTACTGTTTTGCTTTTTTCTTCATTCTTCGTCACTTTTATATTCCTAATTTCCTCTTCTTCTTGCTACGAATACTCTGTTTTAAATATTTATTAACCTATTTAAACATTGTACTTTTTGGCAATGAACTTTAAAAACATTTTGTCAAAGTGGAATTTTTTCAAGAATGTTTAAACAAATTTATGGCATTTTTTAACGAGCCTTTCAGTCACAAACTAATTTTACTTTGATAACATTTCTGCAATACTGGTTGCATAAACAATAAGTTAACTTCAAAATAAAACGCAAGTTTTAAAAATAGATTTACTGTTTTGCTTTTTTCTTCATTCTTCGTCACTTTTATATTCCTAATTTCCTCTTCTTCTTGCTACGAATACTCTGTTTTAAATATTTATTAACCTATTTAAACATTGTACTTTTTGGCAATGAACTTTAAAAACATTTTGTCAAAGTGGAATTTTTTCAAGAATGTTTAAACAATTTTATGGCATTTTTTAACGAGCCTTTCAGTCACAAACTAATTTTACTTTGATAACATTTCTGCAATACTGGTTGCATAAACAATAACTTAATTTTAAAATAAAACGCAAGTTTTACAAAAAGATTTACTGTTTTGCTTTTTTCGTCATTCTTCGTCACTTTTATGTTCCCAAATTCGTTTTCTTCTTGCTACGAATACTCTGTTTTAAATATTTATAAACTAATTTAAACATTGTACTTTTTGGCAATGAACTTTAAAAACATTTTGTCAAAGTGGAATTTTTTCAAGAATGTTTAAACAAATTTATGGCATTTTTTAACGAGCCTTTCAGTCACAAACTAATTTTACTTTGATAACATTTCTGCAATACTGGTTGCATAAACAATAACTTAACTTCAAAATAAAACGCAAGTTTTAAAAATAGATTTACTGTTTTGCTTTTTTCTTCATTCTTCGTCACTTTTATATTCCTAATTTCCTCTTCTTCTTGCTACGAATACTCTGTTTTAAATATTTATTAACCTATTTAAACATTGTACTTTTTGGCAATGAACTTTAAAAACATTTTGTCAAAGTGGAATTTTTTCAAGAATGTTTAAACAAATTTATGGCATTTTTTAACGAGCCTTTCAGTCACAAACTAATTTTACTTTGATAACATTTCTGCAATACTGGTTGCATAAACAATAACTTAACTTCAAAATAAAACGCAAGTTTTAAAAATAGATTTACTGTTTTGCTTTTTTCTTCATTCTTCGTCACTTTTATATTCCTAATTTCCTCTTCTTCTTGCTACGAATACTCTGTTTTAAATATTTATTAACCTATTTAAACATTGTACTTTTTGGCAATGAACTTTAAAAACATTTTGTCAAAGTGGAATTTTTTCAAGAATGTTTAAACAATTTTATGGCATTTTTTAACGAGCCTTTCAGTCACAAACTAATTTTACTTTGATAACATTTCTGCAATACTGGTTGCATAAACAATAACTTAACTTCAAAATAAAACGCAAGTTTTAAAAATAGATTTACTGTTTTGCTTTTTTCTTCATTCTTCGTCACTTTTATATTCCTAATTTCCTCTTCTTCTTGCTACGAATACTCTGTTTTAAATATTTTTTAACCTATTTAAACATTGTACTTTTTGGCAATGAACTTTAAAAACATTTTGTCAAAGTGGAATTTTTTCAAGAATGTTTAAACAAATTTATGGCATTTTTTAACGAGCCTTTCAGTCACAAACTAATTTTACTTTAATAACATTTCTGCAATACTGGTTGCATAAACAATAACTTAACTTCAAAATAAAACGCAAGTTTTAAAAATAGATTTACTGTTTTGCTTTTTTCTTCATTCTTCGTCACTTTTATATTCCTAATTTCCTCTTCTTCTTGCTACGAATACTCTGTTTTAAATATTTATTAACCTATTTAAACATTGTACTTTTTGGCAATGAACTTTAAAAACATTTTGTCAAAGTGGAATTTTTTCAAGAATGTTTAAACAAATTTATGGCATTTTTTAACGAGCCTTTCAGTCACAAACTAATTTTACTTTGATAACATTTCTGCAATACTGGTTGCATAAACAATAAGTTAACTTCAAAATAAAACGCAAGTTTTAAAAATAGATTTACTGTTTTGCTTTTTTCTTCATTCTTCGTCACTTTTATATTCCTAATTTCCTCTTCTTCTTGCTACGAATACTCTGTTTTAAATATTTATTAACCTATTTAAACATTGTACTTTTTGGCAATGAACTTTAAAAACATTTTGTCAAAGTGGAATTTTTTCAAGAATGTTTAAACAATTTTATGGCATTTTTTAACGAGCCTTTCAGTCACAAACTAATTTTACTTTGATAACATTTCTGCAATACTGGTTGCATAAACAATAACTTAATTTTAAAATAAAACGCAAGTTTTACAAAAAGATTTACTGTTTTGCTTTTTTCGTCATTCTTCGTCACTTTTATGTTCCCAAATTCGTTTTCTTCTTGCTACGAATACTCTGTTTTAAATATTTATAAACTAATTTAAACATTGTACTTTTTGGCAATGAACTTTAAAAACATTTTGTCAAAGTGGAATTTTTTCAAGAATGTTTAAACAAATTTATGGCATTTTTTAACGAGCCTTTCAGTCACAAACTAATTTTACTTTGATAACATTTCTGCAATACTGGTTGCATAAACAATAACTTAACTTCAAAATAAAACGCAAGTTTTAAAAATAGATTTACTGTTTTGCTTTTTTCTTCATTCTTCGTCACTTTTATATTCCTAATTTCCTCTTCTTCTTGCTACGAATACTCTGTTTTAAATATTTATTAACCTATTTAAACATTGTACTTTTTGGCAATGAACTTTAAAAACATTTTGTCAAAGTGGAATTTTTTCAAGAATGTTTAAACAAATTTATGGCATTTTTTAACGAGCCTTTCAGTCACAAACTAATTTTACTTTGATAACATTTCTGCAATACTGGTTGCATAAACAATAACTTAACTTCAAAATAAAACGCAAGTTTTAAAAATAGATTTACTGTTTTGCTTTTTTCTTCATTCTTCGTCACTTTTATATTCCTAATTTCCTCTTCTTCTTGCTACGAATACTCTGTTTTAAATATTTATTAACCTATTTAAACATTGTACTTTTTGGCAATGAACTTTAAAAACATTTTGTCAAAGTGGAATTTTTTCAAGAATGTTTAAACAATTTTATGGCATTTTTTAACGAGCCTTTCAGTCACAAACTAATTTTACTTTGATAACATTTCTGCAATACTGGTTGCATAAACAATAACTTAACTTCAAAATAAAACGCAAGTTTTAAAAATAGATTTACTGTTTTGCTTTTTTCTTCATTCTTCGTCACTTTTATATTCCTAATTTCCTCTTCTTCTTGCTACGAATACTCTGTTTTAAATATTTTTTAACCTATTTAAACATTGTACTTTTTGGCAATGAACTTTAAAAACATTTTGTCAAAGTGGAATTTTTTCAAGAATGTTTAAACAAATTTATGGCATTTTTTAACGAGCCTTTCAGTCACAAACTAATTTTACTTTAATAACATTTCTGCAATACTGGTTGCATAAACAATAACTTAACTTCAAAATAAAACGCAAGTTTTAAAAATAGATTTACTGTTTTGCTTTTTTCTTCATTCTTCGTCACTTTTATATTCCTAATTTCCTCTTCTTCTTGCTACGAATACTCTGTTTTAAATATTTATTAACCTATTTAAACATTGTACTTTTTGGCAATGAACTTTAAAAACATTTTGTCAAAGTGGAATTTTTTCAAGAATGTTTAAACAAATTTATGGCATTTTTTAACGAGCCTTTCAGTCACAAACTAATTTTACTGTAATAACATTTCTGCAATACTGGTTGCATAAACAATAACTTAACTTCAAAATAAAACGCAAGTTTTAAAAATAGATTTACTGTTTTGCTTTTTTCTTCATTCTTCGTCACTTTTATATTCCTAATTTCCTCTTCTTCTTGCTACGAATACTCTGTTTTAAATATTTATTAACCTATTTAAACATTGTACTTTTTGGCAATGAACTTTAAAAACATTTTGTCAAAGTGGAATTTTTTCAAGAATGTTTAAACAAATTTATGGCATTTTTTAACGAGCCTTTCAGTCACAAACTAATTTTACTTTGATAACATTTCTGCAATACTGGTTGCATAAACAATAACTTAACTTCAAAATAAAACGCAAGTTTTAAAAATAGATTTACTGTTTTGCTTTTTTCTTCATTCTTCGTCACTTTTATATTACCAATTTCTTCTTCTTCTTGCTACGAATACTCTGTTTTAAATATTTATAAACTAATTTAAACATTGTACTTTTTGGCGATGAACTTTAAAAACTTTTTGTCAAAGTGGAATTTTTTCAAGAATGTTTAAACAAATTTATGACATTTTTTAACAGGACTTTTAACCACAAACTAACTTTACTTTAGTAACATTTTTGCAATACTGGTTGCATAAATACAGTAACCTACAGTATTATTAATCCATTTAAAAAAAAAATCGAATAGTGTTTACTTCCCAGTGGGAAGTTATAGTAATGAGTCAAATTGTGCGAATCCCGAATTTTCACATATCTCCACATTTCAAGGTCCTCAGAGTCGAAAACAATAGTTTTTAAGTGGACGTCTGTGTGTGTATGTACGTATGTGCGTTCGGAATTATTTTTCGTCTCGATTATCTCGAGAACAAAAAATGATATCGACGTGGGACCAATTGCATTCGACGCAGAATTTTAAAATCTTTGGATAATTATTGAATGATTATTGCATGTTAGGAATATTTGTATGAAAAATATGATGACAATATTTCATAAAAAGAGAGGGCTTTATAAAACAAAAATAGGAATTGGAGAATTTTAAACTTGTGTCAGTATTGAGAAAATAGCTTTGAAGACATGCTATAGCAGTAAAATTATTGTTAGTAATAATCAAGCATTGTTTATAACCATTGAATAATATTACTAACAAATAATTATTGATCGTAATAATTAAAAAAAAAATTCAATTGCTATAAACAATTGAAAATTGCTCTTATGAAATGATAAGAAAAAGATTGAAAGAATACGGTTGACATAAACAGAATATTGTTAATGATAATTATAATTTGTTATAAACAATTTGAAATCGTTTTTTATAATAATAATTATAACAACAAAACATATGGTATTTTTTCATTCTTTTCATTGGGAAGTTAATCGTGTGGACCTCTCGGGTCGCACCCAGACCACTGATATTTTCGATTTTATTTTTTCAGATTGTTGCACGATAACGATCTAAAACGCATTAAATCGGACGGTCTTTTCGGTAGATTGCCGAATTTAGTCAAACTAGATTTACGAAGAAACCAAATTACAGGTATCGAAGAGAATTCCTTCGAAGGAGCTTCCAAAATTTCCGAATTGTGAGTATATTTTAACAGAAACGTGTTCCTAATGTAATGGTACCCCTTCATTTTTAGATTATTATCGGAAAACAAACTGTTGGAAGTACACAACAAAATGTTTTTGGGATTACACAATCTGAAGCTGCTTTCTTTGAACAACAACCAAATTACGTGCGTAATGCCAGGCTCATTCGATTTTCTTCAATCTCTTCACACGCTGTAAGTACTCTACTATTTTGTTTTTCTAATTTACAGCACCATTTCATTTACAACACGATTTTATTTCCAGAAATCTGGTTCAAAATCCGTTCATCTGCAACTGTCATTTAGCTTGGTTCTCCGACTGGCTGAAGAACAAAGGTCTGAGTGGATCTCCTCCAAGATGCGCTGGTCCGGACAGAGTTAAAGATGTTCTGATAAGGGAACTTCCCAAAACCGAATTTAAATGTTTAAGTAAGACTTTAACTATCGTCAAATGATCGATTTACAATTGACTTTCGACAGTTGACAATTAACAGCTAGCATTCGACAATTGGCAATTAACAGTTGACATTCGACAATTAACAATTAAAATTAACATTAAAAAGTTGACATTCGACAGTTAAGAATTAAAATTAACATTAGACAGTTGACAATTAACAGTGATAATTTTATTCTACATCTTTTTAACAATTGGTAGTTCACATTCAACAATGAACAATTAAAATTAACGTTAGTTAATTGACAATAATTAACAGTTGACATTTGACAATTAATATTTTTATTCTATATTCGTTTAACAATTGGTAGTTCACATTCAACCATGAACAATTAAAATTAACGTTAGTTACTTGACAATAATTAAATTTGACAATTAACAATTACCATTAAAAAGTTGACATTCGACAATTAATATTTTTATTCTATATTCCTTTAACAATTGTCAGTTGACATTTGGTAATTAAGAATTAAAATTAACATTAGACAGTTGACAATTAACAGTGATAATTTTATTTTATTTTTTTTTTAACAATTGCTAGTTCACATTTAACAATGAACAATTAAAATTAACGTTAGTTACTTGACAATAATTAACAGTTGACATTTGACAATTAACAATCAAAATTACCATTAAAAAAATGGCATTCGACAATTAATATTTTTATTCTGCATTCTTTTAACAATTGTCAGTTGACATTCGACAATTAAAAATTAAAATTAATATTAGACATTTGACAATTAACAGTGATAATTTTATTTTAATTTTTTTTAACAATTGGTAGTTCAGGTTCAACAATAAACAATTAAAATTAACGTTAGTTACTTGACAATAATTAACAGTTGACATTTGACAATTAACAATTAACAATTACCATTAAAAAGTTGACATTCGACAATTAATATTTTTATTCTATATTCGTTTAACAATTGGTAGTTCACATTTAACAATGAACAATTAAAATTAACGTTAGTTACTTGACAATAATTAAATTTGACAATTATCAATTAACAATTACCATTAAAAAGTTGACATTTGACAATTAATATTTTTATTCTATATTCCTTTAACAATTGTCAGTTGACATTTGGTAATTAAGAATTAAAATTAACATTAGACAGTTGACAATTAACAGTGATAATTTTATTCTATTTTTTTTTTAACAATTGCTAGTTCACATTTAACAATGAACAATTAAAATTAACGTTAGTTACTTGACAATAATTAAATTTGACAATTAACAATTATCATTAAAAAGTTGACATTCGACAATTAATATTTTTATTCTATATTCCTTTAACAATTGTCAGTTGAAATTTGGTAATTAAGAATTAAAATTAACATTAGACAGTTGACAATTAACAGTGATAATTTTATTCTATTTTTTTTAACAATTGCTAGTTCACATTCAACAATGAACAATTAAAATTAACGTTAGTTACTTGACAATAATTAACAGTTGACATTTGACAATTAACAATTACCCATTAAAAAGTTGACATTCGACAATTAATATTTTTATTCTATATTCCTTTAACAATTGTCAGTTGACATTTGACAATTAAGAATTTAAATTAACATTAGACAGTTGACAATTAACAGTGATAATTTTATATTACATTTTTTTAACAATTGGTAGTTCACATTCAACAATGAACAATTAAAATTAACGTTAGTTACTTAACAATAATTGACATTTGACAATTAACAATCAAAATTACCATTAAAAAAATGGCATTTGACAATTAATATTTTTATTCTGCATTCTTTTAACAATTGTCAGTTGACATTCGACAATTAAAAATTAAAATTAATATTAGACATTTGACAATTAACAGTGATAATTTTATTTTAAATTTTTTTAACAATTGGTAGTTAACATTCAACAATAAACAATTAAAATTAACGTTAGTTACTTGACAATAATTAACAGTTGACATTTGACAATTAACAATCAAAATTACCATTAAAAAAATGGCATTTGACAATTAATATTTTTATTCTGCATTCTTTTAACAATTGTCAGTTGACATTCGACAATTAAAAATTAAAATTAATATTAGACATTTGACAATTAACAGTGATAATTTTATTTTAAATTTTTTTAACAATTGGTAGTTAACATTCAACAATAAACAATTAAAATTAACGTTAGTTACTTGACAATAATTAACAGTTGACATTTGACAATTAACAATCAAAATTACCATTAAAAAAATGGCATTCGACAATTAATATTTTTATTCTGCATTCTTTTAACAATTGTCAGTTGACATTCGACAATTAAGAATTAAAATTAACATTAGGCAGTTGACAATTAACAGTGATAATATTCTACATTTTTTTAACCTTTGGCACTTTATATTCGACAATTAACAATTAAAATAAACGTTAGTTACTTAACAATAATTAACAGTTAATAATTGACAATTAATAATTTTCTTTTGCATTTTTTTAACAATGGGCAATTGACATTTGACAATTAACCATATAAATTAACACTAGACAGTTGACATTCGACAATTAATAATTTTATTCTGCAGGCGAAAGTGACCAAGGATGTTTGGGTGAGAACTACTGCCCTCCGTTGTGTTCCTGTACGGGAACAGTCGTTCGATGTTCCAGAGCTAACCTTAAAGAAATACCGCGGGGAATACCGCCTGAAACGTCCGAATTGTATTTGGATTTCAACGAAATCGACAGGATACAAGGAGATAGAATTAAACATCTGAAATCCCTAACGAGACTGTGAGTAGTTGAAGATTATTTTGACCGTGTCATTTCGAGAAAAGCGCTCGACGTTTCGCTGTCAATTGTACGCACCTTCTTCAGTAGCGTGAACTTACTGATACGTCGAGCGGTGGACTTGAAATAACGCAACAACCGCTAATATTTATCTCTTTATTAATTGATTTTGTGAAATAACGCATCATTGTTTCGTAGGGATTTGAGCAACAACAAAATAGCGATGTTATCGAACGATACATTCACGAATCTGTCAAAATTATCCACTCTAATAATCAGTTACAACAAGTTACAGTGCATTCAAAGGGATTCCCTGCAAGGATTGTCATCCCTAAGGATTCTGTAAGTATAACAGTTAAAATCTTAAATAATGTGTAGTGATTTCTACTTAACCTTGTATACTTAAAGTTTATTGCAGTTAATTTTTACTGCTGTGTGCCTTAATTCTGACAAATGTTAGTTATATTTGGCTAGACATGATTTATATCTTGTAATCATCAGGGTGTATCCTGATTGGCTCAGTGTAAAGCACAATCAAACTATCTTACCTTTTCATGATAAGCTTGTATGTCTGACAATTTTTTTTTTGGTAGTTTTATTACCAGGATGTACTATCATCGTTATATTTTTACTTGCCGTCATTACAAATCAATAAATATTTATTTTAACTTTACTTTGACAGTCCATTCTAAAATTATCGTAACTATTAAGTCGTGACTTTACGTTAGGGATACATACAGGCTTGAGTAGATATCACTACAGATGTATTTCATGAAAATGTATAAATCTGATTTTTAAAAACTAGCTTATTTCGCTGCATGATACCTATACATATAGGCATACTATATATCAGAAAACAACTAATTTCCTGGCAATGTGCCTCGACGAACATTGAATTATATCTGATAGATAATCGTGCATAATCCCATTTCGGGTGATATGCAGATGCTTGTTAAGTAAAAGAAAGAATTATTAAATTAATCCATTCAAAGTTACCACCTATGGACCGGTTTCGGGGTGTTGCCCCTCATCAGCATAGGGTGGGTCTTGGCTAACTCACGTTTGCCCTTCGAAGAGACAAATCAATACTCCTCATATTTACCAGGTACATATGAAGAACCGAACGCAGAGCGCTAGTTACGACATCTATACCTTTTAACAAGCACCACCCGGAATAGCTTCTAAAGGAAATATTAAAATATTACTAAAATATAATTATTATAGTTTATTTTAACATTTATATTATAATGGGATGTATTTCAATTAAACTTGATGATTTGGCTCGTCCTTGACTTAGTATTGACATATTTTGTGTTTTAGATCGTTGCACGGTAATCAGATATCCCTGATTCCAGAGGGAACGTTCGCAAACCTGAAATCCATTAGTCATATGTAAGTGCACGACATACGAATACTTCTGATTTTTTTCTAATACGACTTACTTTTTTTTTAGAGCTCTCGGTTCAAATCCCCTCTACTGCGATTGTTCTTTGAAGTGGTTATCGGATTGGGTTAAAGTCGATTACGTGGAACCGGGCATCGCTCATTGCGCCGAACCGCCTGCCATGAAAGACAAGTCGATTCTATCGACGCCTTCTTCATTTTTCGTTTGCAAAGGTATTTTAAGCGAAACTTTATTTTCACTTCGTACAATCGCGTTAACGAATCGAAATACAGAAAGTATTTGTCCCATTTCAATGTACTTGCATCAAACAAAACTGGGGTGCGCTTTCTATTGACACTGCCAGGAAAAGAAACACGAAGAATGGCTCTATATTTGAACAAGTCAATAAATAAAGAAGGAAATTATTTTTACAGCACGGATCTATGATCACGCAAACTACTCTCTTTTGGCATGAAGTAACGGTACACCAAATACTATAAACTCTTTTTCAAGTTTTGTTGGACTGATTAGAACAACTTTATGGCATCAAATGGGAATTTTAATCCAACAATACAAACCTGGTGTTAAATTGCAGCCAAATAAACTGAAGCATTTGTCGTTGCAAACGGCATGCTTAAAATGGTCTAATATTGGACTAGAAATGAAAAAAGTTGCCTAATGAGGTTGCTTGTTTTAAAGTATTTCCATTGCAAAACAATTTCTATACCTTAGTATCTTATTTACTACGATTTATGTTGACTATGTTTAACATTGCCTCGTTGTTTTGAAGAGCTCATTTCTCACTTCTTGTTTCGATCTTCAATTCTTTGAATCATTCATTAATTTTGGTGAAAAAAAGCATGAGCATAGACCAGGTATCTGTGAAAAAGATAGCGGGAGATGGAGATTTAAAGTTGGTTGTCATACAACTGGGATACAAATACAGGAACATTACTGTATCCTTGTACAATTCTGGTCAGATTGGCCAACTATATTACTGGCAACAAATAAGGATGTGACTGCAACCAGTACAGATCTAATGTTAAATTACAACCAAACGAACTGAAGCATTTCTCGTATCAAAGGGCATGTTTAAAATGAAAGAAAGTTGCTCGATGGTGACAGTTTATATGGCTTGGGATAGTATTTACTAGGATTTAACAAATACTGCCTTGTTATGTCTCACCTCTCGGTGAAGTTGTTTTAATGTCCAACTCTGCAACTTTTATTAAGGTTATTGCATTCATTTTTGCTGGAAAAGATGGTTCGAATGAGCACAGTCCAAGTATCTTTGAAAGATATAACGAGCTAATGTGACTGAAACCATCACAGATCTTGTTTTAAATCACAGCCAAACAAACCGAAGCATTTCTCGTTGCAAAGACATGCCTAAAATAGTTAAAGATTGGACTAGAAATCAAAAAAATTGCTCGATAAGACTTATTGTTTTAATTCGTTTAAAAAAAAATTCTTGCACCATGTTGAGTAAATGGAAAGACCAGGACTAATTTTGACAATAAATGGGAATTTTAATTCTGCTGTGGCTGAAACTGATTTTGAAGCACAGCTAAACAAACTAAAGCATTTGTCGTTGCAAATAGCACATGCCTAAAATAGTCGAAGATTAGACTACAAATGAAAAAAAGTTGTTTTAAAACATTTCTCAAAATTTTGCTTGCAGAAAAGTTTCTATGCCTTGAGATCTTTTTTACCAGGATTTGTGCTGGATTTGGTTAACAATTGCTTCGTTGTTTTAAATGACTCACTTCTTGGTGAAGTTGTCTCGATCCTCAACATTTATTGACGTTTCCACGTCTCTTTTTAGCATGAGTCTAATTCAGGAAAGTATCTGTGAAAAAAGTAACAAAAACTGGAGGGTTAAAGTTGGTTGTTATGCGACTTCTTTTTGCGATGAAGGTTTAGTAACCCAAATATTAAAACAGTACTCCAAACTTAATTTAAGTTTTGTACAACATTGTGCAAATTGGCAAAGCAGAAATATTACTCTCTTGCATTTAGGAATCTTAATTTCACTATGACTGAAACCAGTACAAATCTGATGTATTACAATCACAACAAATTGAAGCACTTCTCATTGCAATGGACATGCTTGAAATAGTCAAATATTGAACTAGAAATGGAGAAACTTACTCGATGATGCTGCTGCTCATTTCAAAACAATTGCCTCGTTGTTTTTAAGAGCTCAACTCCTAGCGAAGTTGTTTCGTTTTCTAAATCTCTACAACTTTGTTTTTATAAGCCTAGTGCAAGAAAGCGAGGAATGGAGATTTAAAAATGATTATGCGACTCTCTTTTGTAATGAAGATTCAGCACCACAAATTCTTAATTCTTAATTTCACAGTGGCTAAAACCATTACAAATTTGTTGTTAAATCACAACCAAACGAACTAAAACATTTCTTATTGCAAAGGGCATGCTTAATATTGTCAAATATTAAACTAGAAATAGAAAAACTTACTCGATGATGCTGCTGCTTAATTTAAAACATTATTAAACAACTCCATTGCAGAATAATTCCCATACCATTGGGATCTTATTTACTAGGGTTTGATTAACATTACCTTGTTGTTTTAAAGAGCCCACCTCACGGTGACATGGTTTCGAACTTCAACCCTTATTGACGTTTCCACGTTTCTTTTTAGCATAAGTCTAATTGAGGAAAGTATTTGTGAAAAAAGTAACGAAAACTGGAGAGTTAAAGTTGGTTGTTATGCAACTCCTTTTTGCGATAAAGATTTATTACCCCAAATATTAAAATAGTACTTCAAGCTTGCCTTAATTTAAGTTTTGTACAACATTGTGCAAATTGGCAAAGCAGAATTATTACTCTCTTGCATTTAGGAATCTTAATTTCACTATGACTGAAACCAGTACAAATCTGATGTATTACAATCACAACAAATTGAAGCACTTCTCATTGCAATGGACATGCTTGAAATAGTCAAATATTGAATTAGAAATGGAGAAACTTACTCGATGATGCTGCTGCTCATTTCAAAACAATTGCCTCGTTGTTTTTAAGAGCTCAACTCCTAGCGAAGTTGTTTCGTTTTCTAAATCTCTACAACTTTGTTTTCATAAGCCTAGTGCAAGGAAGCGAGGAATGGAGATTTAAAATTGATTATGCGACTCTCTTTTGTAATGAAGATTCAGCACCCCAAATTCTTAATTCTTAATTCCACAGCGGCTAAAACCATGGTGTTAAATCACAACCAAACAAATTAAAACATTTCTTATTGCAAAGGGCATGCTTAAAATTGTCAAATATTGAACTAGAAATAGAGAAACTTACTCGATGATGCTGCTGCTTAATTTAAAACATTATTAAACAACTCCATTGCAGAATAATTCCCATACCATTGGGATCTTATTTACTAGGGTTTGATTAACATTACCTTGTTGTTTTAAAGAGCCCACCTCACGGTGACATGGTTTCGAACTTCAACCCTTATTGACGTTTCCACGTTTCTTTTTAGCATAAGTCTAATTGAGGAAAGTATTTGTGAAAAAAGTAACGAAAACTGGAGAGTTAAAGTTGGTTGTTATGCAACTCCTTTTTGCGATAAAGATTTATTACCCCAAATATTAAAATAGTACTTCAAGCTTGCCTTAATTTTAGTTTTGTACAACATTGTGCAAATTGGCAAAGCAGAATTATTACTCTCTTGCATTTAGGAATCTTAATTTCACTATGACTGAAACCAGTACAAATCTGATGTATTACAATCACAACAAATTGAAGCACTTCTCATTGCAATGGACATGCTTGAAATAGTCAAATATTGAATTAGAAATGGAGAAACTTACTCGATGATGCTGCTGCTCATTTCAAAACAATTGCCTCGTTGTTTTTAAGAGCTCAACTCCTAGCGAAGTTGTTTCGTTTTCTAAATCTCTACAACTTTGTTTTTATAAGCCTAGTGCAAGAAAGCGAGGAATGGAGATTTAAAAATGATTATGCGACTCTCTTTTGTAATGAAGATTCAGCACCACAAATTCTTAATTCTTAATTTCACAGTGGCTAAAACCATTACAAATTTGTTGTTAAATCACAACCAAACGAACTAAAACATTTCTTATTGCAAAGGGCATGCTTAATATTGTCAAATATTAAACTAGAAATAGAAAAACTTACTCGATGATGCTGCTGCTTAATTTAAAACATTGTTAAACAACTCCATTGCAGAATAATTTCCATACCATTGGGATCTTATTTACTGGGGTTTGATTAACATTACCTTGTTGTTTTAAAGAGCCCACCTCACGGTGACATGGTTTCGAACTTCAACCCTTATTGACGTTTCCACGTTTCTTTTTAGCATAAGTCTAATTGAGGAAAGTATTTGTGAAAAAAGTAACGAAAACTGGAGAGTTAAAGTTGGTTGTTATGCAACTCCTTTTTGCGATAAAGATTTATTACCCCAAATATTAAAATAGTACTTCAAGCTTGCCTTAATTTAAGTTTTGTACAACATTGTGCAAATTGGCAAAGCAGAATTATTACTCTCTTGCATTTAGGAATCTTAATTTCACTATGACTGAAACCAGTACAAATCTGATGTATTACAATCACAACAAATTGAAGCACTTCTCATTGCAATGGACATGCTTGAAATAGTCAAATATTGAATTAGAAATGGAGAAACTTACTCGATGATGCTGCTGCTCATTTCAAAACAATTGCCTCGTTGTTTTTAAGAGCTCAACTCCTAGCGAAGTTGTTTCGTTTTCTAAATCTCTACAACTTTGTTTTCATAAGCCTAGTGCAAGGAAGCGAGGAATGGAGATTTAAAATTGATTATGCGACTCTCTTTTGTAATGAAGATTCAGCACCCCAAATTCTTAATTCTTAATTCCACAGCGGCTAAAACCATGGTGTTAAATCACAACCAAACAAATTAAAACATTTCTTATTGCAAAGGGCATGCTTAAAATTGTCAAATATTGAACTAGAAATAGAGAAACTTACTCGATGATGCTGCTGCTTAATTTAAAACATTATTAAACAACTCCATTGCAGAATAATTCCCATACCATTGGGATCTTATTTACTAGGGTTTGATTAACATTACCTTGTTGTTTTAAAGAGCCCACCTCACGGTGACATGGTTTCGAACTTCAACCCTTATTGACGTTTCCACGTTTCTTTTTAGCATAAGTCTAATTGAGGAAAGTATTTGTGAAAAAAGTAACGAAAACTGGAGAGTTAAAGTTGGTTGTTATGCAACTCCTTTTTGCGATAAAGATTTATTACCCCAAATATTAAAATAGTACTTCAAGCTTGCCTTAATTTTAGTTTTGTACAACATTGTGCAAATTGGCAAAGCAGAATTATTACTCTCTTGCATTTAGGAATCTTAATTTCACTATGACTGAAACCAGTACAAATCTGATGTATTACAATCACAACAAATTGAAGCACTTCTCATTGCAATGGACATGCTTGAAATAGTCAAATATTGAACTAGAAATGGAGAAACTTACTCGATGATGCTGCTGCTCATTTCAAAACAATTGCCTCGTTGTTTTTAAGAGCTCAACTCCTAGCGAAGTTGTTTCGTTTTCTAAATCTCTACAACTTTGTTTTTATAAGCCTAGTGCAAGAAAGCGAGGAATGGAGATTTAAAAATGATTATGCGACTCTCTTTTGTAATGAAGATTCAGCACCACAAATTCTTAATTCTTAATTTCACAGTGGCTAAAACCATTACAAATTTGTTGTTAAATCACAACCAAACGAACTAAAACATTTGTTATTGCAAAGGGCATGCTTAATATTGTCAAATATTAAACTAGAAATAGAAAAACTTACTCGATGATGCTGCTGCTTAATTTAAAACATTGTTAAACAACTCCATTGCAGAATAATTTCCATACCATTGGGATCTTATTTACTAGGGTTTGATTAACATTACCTTGTTGTTTTAAAGAGCCCACCTCACGGTGACATGGTTTCGAACTTCAACCCTTATTGACGTTTCCACGTTTCTTTTTAGCATAAGTCTAATTGAGGAAAGTATTTGTGAAAAAAGTAACGAAAACTGGAGAGTTAAAGTTGGTTGTTATGCAACTCCTTTTTGCGATAAAGATTTATTACCCCAAATATTAAAATAGTACTTCAAGCTTGCCTTAATTTAAGTTTTGTACAACATTGTGCAAATTGGCAAAGCAGAATTATTACTCTCTTGCATTTAGGAATCTTAATTTCACTATGACTGAAACCAGTACAAATCTGATGTATTACAATCACAACAAATTGAAGCACTTCTCATTGCAATGGACATGCTTGAAATAGTCAAATATTGAATTAGAAATGGAGAAACTTACTCGATGATGCTGCTGCTCATTTCAAAACAATTGCCTCGTTGTTTTTAAGAGCTCAACTCCTAGCGAAGTTGTTTCGTTTTCTAAATCTCTACAACTTTGTTTTCATAAGCCTAGTGCAAGGAAGCGAGGAATGGAGATTTAAAATTGATTATGCGACTCTCTTTTGTAATGAAGATTCAGCACCCCAAATTCTTAATTCTTAATTCCACAGCGGCTAAAACCATGGTGTTAAATCACAACCAAACAAATTAAAACATTTCTTATTGCAAAGGGCATGCTTAAAATTGTCAAATATTGAACTAGAAATAGAGAAACTTACTCGATGATGCTGCTGCTTAATTTAAAACATTATTAAACAACTCCATTGCAGAATAATTCCCATACCATTGGGATCTTATTTACTAGGGTTTGATTAACATTACCTTGTTGTTTTAAAGAGCCCACCTCACGGTGACATGGTTTCGAACTTCAACCCTTATTGACGTTTCCACGTTTCTTTTTAGCATAAGTCTAATTGAGGAAAGTATTTGTGAAAAAAGTAACGAAAACTGGAGAGTTAAAGTTGGTTGTTATGCAACTCCTTTTTGCGATAAAGATTTATTACCCCAAATATTAAAATAGTACTTCAAGCTTGCCTTAATTTTAGTTTTGTACAACATTGTGCAAATTGGCAAAGCAGAATTATTACTCTCTTGCATTTAGGAATCTTAATTTCACTATGACTGAAACCAGTACAAATCTGATGTATTACAATCACAACAAATTGAAGCACTTCTCATTGCAATGGACATGCTTGAAATAGTCAAATATTGAACTAGAAATGGAGAAACTTACTCGATGATGCTGCTGCTCATTTCAAAACAATTGCCTCGTTGTTTTTAAGAGCTCAACTCCTAGCGAAGTTGTTTCGTTTTCTAAATCTCTACAACTTTGTTTTTATAAGCCTAGTGCAAGAAAGCGAGGAATGGAGATTTAAAAATGATTATGCGACTCTCTTTTGTAATGAAGATTCAGCACCACAAATTCTTAATTCTTAATTTCACAGTGGCTAAAACCATTACAAATTTGTTGTTAAATCACAACCAAACGAACTAAAACATTTGTTATTGCAAAGGGCATGCTTAATATTGTCAAATATTAAACTAGAAATAGAAAAACTTACTCGATGATGCTGCTGCTTAATTTAAAACATTGTTAAACAACTCCATTGCAGAATAATTTCCATACCATTGGGATCTTATTTACTAGGGTTTGATTAACATTACCTTGTTGTTTTAAAGAGCCCACCTCACGGTGACATGGTTTCGAACTTCAACCCTTATTGACGTTTCCACGTTTCTTTTTAGCATAAGTCTAATTGAGGAAAGTATTTGTGAAAAAAGTAACGAAAACTGGAGAGTTAAAGTTGGTTGTTATGCAACTCCTTTTTGCGATAAAGATTTATTACCCCAAATATTAAAATAGTACTTCAAGCTTGCCTTAATTTAAGTTTTGTACAACATTGTGCAAATTGGCAAAGCAGAATTATTACTCTCTTGCATTTAGGAATCTTAATTTCACTATGACTGAAACCAGTACAAATCTGATGTATTACAATCACAACAAATTGAAGCACTTCTCATTGCAATGGACATGCTTGAAATAGTCAAATATTGAATTAGAAATGGAGAAACTTACTCGATGATGCTGCTGCTCATTTCAAAACAATTGCCTCGTTGTTTTTAAGAGCTCAACTCCTAGCGAAGTTGTTTCGTTTTCTAAATCTCTACAACTTTGTTTTTATAAGCCTAGTGCAAGAAAGCGAGGAATGGAGATTTAAAAATGATTATGCGACTCTCTTTTGTAATGAAGATTCAGCACCACAAATTCTTAATTCTTAATTTCACAGTGGCTAAAACCATTACAAATTTGTTGTTAAATCACAACCAAACGAACTAAAACATTTCTTATTGCAAAGGGCATGCTTAATATTGTCAAATATTAAACTAGAAATAGAAAAACTTACTCGATGATGCTGCTGCTTAATTTAAAACATTGTTAAACAACTCCATTGCAGAATAATTTCCATACCATTGGGATCTTATTTACTAGGGTTTGATTAACATTACCTTGTTGTTTTAAAGAGCCCACCTCACGGTGACATGGTTTCGAACTTCAACCCTTATTGACGTTTCCACGTTTCTTTTTAGCATAAGTCTAATTGAGGAAAGTATTTGTGAAAAAAGTAACGAAAACTGGAGAGTTAAAGTTGGTTGTTATGCAACTCCTTTTTGCGATAAAGATTTATTACCCCAAATATTAAAATAGTACTTCAAGCTTGCCTTAATTTAAGTTTTGTACAACATTGTGCAAATTGGCAAAGCAGAAATATTACTCTCTTGCATTTAGGAATCTTAATTTCACTATGACTGAAACCAGTACAAATCTGATGTATTACAATCACAACAAATTGAAGCACTTCTCATTGCAATGGACATGCTTGAAATAGTCAAATATTGAATTAGAAATGGAGAAACTTACTCGATGATGCTGCTGCTCATTTCAAAACAATTGCCTCGTTGTTTTTAAGAGCTCAACTCCTAGCGAAGTTGTTTCGTTTTCTAAATCTCTACAACTTTGTTTTTATAAGCCTAGTGCAAGAAAGCGAGGAATGGAGATTTAAAAATGATTATGCGACTCTCTTTTGTAATGAAGATTCAGCACCACAAATTCTTAATTCTTAATTTCACAGTGGCTAAAACCATTACAAATTTGTTGTTAAATCACAACCAAACGAACTAAAACATTTCTTATTGCAAAGGGCATGCTTAATATTGTCAAATATTAAACTAGAAATAGAAAAACTTACTCGATGATGCTGCTGCTTAATTTAAAACATTGTTAAACAACTCCATTGCAGAATAATTTCCATACCATTGGGATCTTATTTACTAGGGTTTGATTAACATTACCTTGTTGTTTTAAAGAGCCCACCTCACGGTGACATGGTTTCGAACTTCAACCCTTATTGACGTTTCCACGTTTCTTTTTAGCATAAGTCTAATTGAGGAAAGTATTTGTGAAAAAAGTAACGAAAACTGGAGAGTTAAAGTTGGTTGTTATGCAACTCCTTTTTGCGATAAAGATTTATTACCCCAAATATTAAAATAGTACTTCAAGCTTGCCTTAATTTAAGTTTTGTACAACATTGTGCAAATTGGCAAAGCAGAAATATTACTCTCTTGCATTTAGGAATCTTAATTTCACTATGACTGAAACCAGTACAAATCTGATGTATTACAATCACAACAAATTGAAGCACTTCTCATTGCAATGGACATGCTTGAAATAGTCAAATATTGAATTAGAAATGGAGAAACTTACTCGATGATGCTGCTGCTCATTTCAAAACAATTGCCTCGTTGTTTTTAAGAGCTCAACTCCTAGCGAAGTTGTTTCGTTTTCTAAATCTCTACAACTTTGTTTTCATAAGCCTAGTGCAAGAAAGCGAGGAATGGAGATTTAAAAATGATTATGCGACTCTCTTTTGTAATGAAGATTCAGCACCACAAATTCTTAATTCTTAATTTCACAGTGGCTAAAACCATTACAAATTTGTTGTTAAATCACAACCAAACGAACTAAAACATTTCTTATTGCAAAGGGCATGCTTAATATTGTCAAATATTAAACTAGAAATAGAAAAACTTACTCGATGATGCTGCTGCTTAATTTAAAACATTGTTAAACAACTCCATTGCAGAATAATTTCCATACCATTGGGATCTTATTTACTGGGGTTTGATTAACATTACCTTGTTGTTTTGAAGAGCCCACCTCTCGGTGACGTTGTTTCAAACTTGGTTCGCATGAGCCTAGTCCAAGGAGGTATACGTGGAAAAGATAGCGAGTGCTGGAGTGTTAATTTACCGTTATGATTGTATTGTGTTTGATTTTAGGTAAAGTAAGCAACGACATCTTAGCGAAGTGCGATGCGTGCTATACATTTCCATGCCGAAACGAAGGGAAATGCGTCGCTTTGTCCGAAGGGGACTTTCAGTGCAAATGCGCCCCCGGATATCACGGGAAGAACTGTGAATTTATGATCGACGCTTGTTACGGCAACCCCTGCCGTAACGATGGGAGTTGTAAGGTGCTCGAAGAAGGGAGATTCAGGTAAGAACAAAAACCGAAACGTAGAAAACATGCAGAAATATGTACTTACGCAAAAACCACCCTGACTTTGTCGGGTTGTAAAAAACTAATAGATTAAAATTAGAGATGTTGGATAAATGCTTTCTGTACGCGATTATTCTCGTATCCTTGTCGCGAGATATTTTTAACGAGATGCGTATCAATAAAAACGGTTTTGTCGTGTTTAGCTGCCAATGCCTTCCCGGGTTCACCGGAATGCGGTGCGAACACAACATCGACGACTGCATCAACAACAAATGCCAAAACAACGCCACCTGTGTCGACCTCATCGCCAACTACCAGTGCAAATGCCCCGCAGGATTCATGGGTGATTACTGCGAAAGGAAAATTCCCTTTTGTACTGAACAATATAACCCTTGTAAAAATAACGCTCGTTGCGTTGATCACGATTATTATTACACTTGCGAGTGTATACCTGGTTTTAAGGGCGAGAACTGTACCGTCAACGTCGACGACTGCGAGAACCACATGTGCCAGGTAAGAAATCACATTTATTACACGAACATATATCCCTTTTGTGATACTATGTAACGCAATTGTTGTTCCTGTCTTCCAAATGTTCTACAGTACGTGGTCTAACCGAACAAATATACGAGACATTTTTTTCTTTAAATTTATCTTTATTTTTCTACATCGTCTTCTCGTAAGTCTTCACACTTCCCCCATGGTCCTACCATATCTTTGTTCTTCTTCCGCTGCTATCCATTAATGGATGTTTGCGATCACTTCTGACCATTTTTCCCTATCTCTGGTGGTGTGAATTAATTCTCCTGGTGGTTCCTATTCCTGTCCAATGTTTGATATTTCGGAGCCACGACATCCTCTTTCTGTTTTTCTTTTCTCTATTTTCCTTCTATTAATAGTTGGACCAAATGGTATCTTTCGTTGGTTTCCTGCATTTAATCGTGCCCAGCAATTCGCCAATCCCAACATTCGCCTACCATACATAAGTGCGGGGACTATGTACTGCCAGTCGTGCTTTTTTGACACGTTCTGGCTGCTCATAAAGTTACGCAAAAATTTGTACTATTAGTATTACCAGTACAGAGGCAAACTTGAATGGGGATAGGGTTTTTTTTCGTTAAGAACAAGAAAAATTTCTTTTTGTTGAGTTATGTTAACCATCCCTATTTCCAGAATGGAGGTACATGTGTAGATGGTGTAAACGAATATTTCTGCAAATGTACCGGAGACTACAGCGGAAAGCTGTGCGAAATAACGCCGATGGTCGCTATGATGTACCCGCAAACATCGCCTTGTCAACACCACGACTGCGTCCACGGTGTGTGCTTCCAACCCTCCGGTTCCAACGACTACGTTTGCAAATGCGCTCCGGGCTATTCAGGTTGGTGTATTTTATGTGTTCGTCGAGCTCTTTTTCATGTTATCCACCGTTTTGTTTCAGGAAAACGTTGCGAGTACCTCACCAGTCTCAGCTTCGTGCACAACACCTCGTACGTCGAATTGGAACCGCTAAGGACCAAACCAGAGGCCAACGTCACCATAATTTTCGCGACGAAACAAGAAAACGGAGTACTCGTGTACGACGGGCACCAGGAACATTTGGCCATTGAATTGTTCAACGGAAGGATACGCGTCAGCTACGACATCGGCAACTACCCTGTATCGACGATGTACAGTTTCGAGATGGTCTCAGATGGAGAGTACCACGTAGCTGAGCTGATAGCCGTAAAGAAGAACTTTACGTTGAGAGTCGACAGAGGCTTGGCCAGGAGCATCATCAACGAAGGGTCCAAGGAGTACTTGAGACTCACCACCCCCATGTATTTGGGAGGAATACCTCCTGAAGCTGGACGAGACGCTTTCACGCAATGGCATCTAAGAAACCTTACCAGTTTTCACGGTAAGTTTGCGCAATTAAAATAATGTATCTCTCCAAACCACACTCAAAATTACATCACATTTTCCAGAAATGAATATGTAAAAAAAAATATATGTTGAAATAATTTACAAACTGTAAGCACCAAGGCTTTCAAAATGTGGACTGTATTAGAAATATTACGCCGAATCGTCGAATCGTCGTAAAATTACAAACGGCTTAAGTTGGGTTAGGTTAGGTATCATGTGAGTGGGGCGCAGGTCACCCCTCCACTGCGACCTTAAGTAGGTCTATTATGACTACCCCTAGAGGTTACAGTTCACCGCACAATCCAGCCCTTCTTACGAAGTTCATGTGGTGAGAAATCGAAATATTAGTTGCGTTAATTTATGTACACACTGTATAAATAGCATATGATAAGTTCTACTGAGCGATAAGAAAATAAGAATCTTTCATGGTGAACTTTTATGAAAATGGAACATAACTCTTTAGGTTGCATGAAAGAAGTTTGGATCAACCACAAGCCGGTGGATTTCGGTAACGCGCAGACGCAACAGAAAGTCCAACCCGGTTGCGGGATCGTCGATTTGGATCGCGAAGAAGACGAGCAAGAAGACGAAATGGACGGCATGATAGAAGAGCCTGCAAATCCACCGGATCCTTGCGTTGCCAATCATTGCAAACACGATAGCAAATGCGTGGCCAGCAGGAACGGAGAGTACGTGTGTAAGTGCAGACCGGGGTTCAAGGGAAAATACTGCGAGCAAGGTGAGGAGGAGTGTAAGTATAGACTGAATTTCTTACTAACTTTCTGCTTCAGCTAAGTACATTCTAAGCTCTTCATCCAAAAGGGACGGTGATGGAAATATACAGCATGAAACTTTTTGGTTTACGGGTATAATTAAAATTCTTATGAACTGAACGTAAAATATGTCAATGGATTTGTTCCTACAAAGAATCCGCTATGAGTTACTGACGGTTTTAAAACCAAACGTAGGAACAAGAAGAATGTGAAATCAAACGAAACGCCTATCGTAGGGGTGCTAACAAAATTGGGAATGTAAAATCGGCGTTTTTAATAGTTTCTAAACTTCATCCCTCTCCCACTCATTTTATATGGATACTTATACAACTGGAAATGTGACTATCAAACTTAGCGACCCCAAAACTAAGAATTCGACATTCGTATTAGTGTTTTTAATAGTTTTTATATTCCATCCCCTTCCCTTCACCTTTGTGTGGGTGCTAACATTTTTGGTAATGTCACTATCAAATTTATCGTTCCCGAAGACTATGAATTCGACACTAATATCAGCCGTTTTTATATTTTATATTCCATCCCCTTTCTACCCCTTTTGTAGGGGTGCTAACAAAAAATATTTTTTCACCTAAACCATCCCTGGTATGTATAAAACAACTTCTGAAAATTTCATCCCAATCGGTCCAGCCGTTTGGGAGTGTTTGAACGACATACATACAAACATTTTTTTATTGTTTTTAGACTTTTTCAGGCAATTTTTTTTATTTTTCTCTCCGTAAGAACCATCATCGTACTTCAAAGAATATTATAAAAAAATAATTAGCGAAATCGGTTCAGCTGCTCTCGAGATTTGCGTTTAGCAATACATTCAGCGATTCATTTTTATATTATAGATATAGATTAGCTAAATGGGTGGAAACAGCATACTACATGTTTTCAAGCGGTCAGTAACTCTTGTTGAAATCCTCCTAAATATAAATTATCAGTAAAATGGGTGGGAACAGCATACTATATGTTTTCAAGCGGTCAGTAACTCTTGTTGAAACCCTCCCAAATATAAATTATCAGTAAAATGGGTGGGAACAGCGTACTATATGTTTTCAAGCGGTCAGTAACTCTCGTTGAAACCCTCCTAAATATAAATTATCAGTAAAATGGGTGGGAACAGCGTACTATATGTTTTCAAGCGGTCAGTAACTCTTGTTGAAACCCTCCCAAATATAAATTATCAGTAAAATGGGTGGGAACAGCGTACTATATGTTTTCAAGCGGTCAGTAACTCTCGTTGAAACCCTCCTAAATATAAATTATCAGTAAAATGGGTGGGAACAGCATACTATATGTTTTCAAGCGGTCAGTAACTCTCGTTGAAACCCTCCTAAATATAAATTATCAGTAAAATGGGTGGGAACAGCGTACTATATGTTTTCAAGCGGTCAGTAACTCTCGTTGAAACCCTCCTAAATATAAATTATCAGTAAAATGGGTGGGAACAGCATACTATATGTTTTCAAGCGGTCAGTAACTCTTGTTGAAACCCTCCCAAATATAAATTATCAGTAAAATGGGTGGGAACAGCATACTATATGTTTTCAAGCGGTCAGTAACTCTTGTTGAAACCCTCCCAAATATAAATCATCAGTAAAATGGGTGGGAACAGCATACTATATGTTTTCAAGCGGTCAGTAACTCTCGTTGAAACCCTCCTAAATATAAATTATCAGTAAAATGGGTGGGAACAGCGTACTATATGTTTTCAAGCGGTCAGTAACTCTCGTTGAAACCCTCCTAAATATAAATTATCAGTAAAATGGGTGGGAACAGCATACTATATGTTTTCAAGCGGTCAGTAACTCTTGTTGAAACCCTCCCAAATATAAATTATCAGTAAAATGGGTGGGAACAGCATACTATATGTTTTCAAGCGGTCAGTAACTCTTGTTGAAACCCTCCCAAATATAAATCATCAGTAAAATGGGTGGGAACAGCATACTATATGTTTTCAAGCGGTCAGTAACTCTTGTTGAAACCCTCCTAAATATAAATTATCAGTAAAATGGATGGGAACAGCATACTATATGTTTTCAAGCGGTCAGTAACTCTTGTTGAAACCCTCCCAAATATAAATTATCAGTAAAATGGGTGGGAACAGCATACTATATGTTTTCAAGCGGTCAGTAACTCTTGTTGAAACCCTCCCAAATATAAATCATCAGTAAAATGGGTGGGAACAGCATACTATATGTTTTCAAGCGGTCAGTAACTCTTGTTGAAACCCTCCCAAATATAAATTATCAGTAAAATGGGTGGGAACAGCATACTATATGTTTTCAAGCGGTCAGTAACTCTTGTTGAAACCCTCCCAAATATAAATCATCAGTAAAATGGGTGGGAACAGCATACTATATGTTTTCAAGCGGTCAGTAACTCTTGTTGAAACCCTCCTAAATATAAATTATCAGTAAAATGGATGGGAACAGCATACTATATGTTTTCAAGCGGTCAGTAACTCTTGTTGAAACCCTCCCAAATATAAATTATCAGTAAAATGGGTGGGAACAGCATACTATATGTTTTCAAGCGGTCAGTAACTCTTGTTGAAACCCTCCCAAATATAAATCATCAGTAAAATGGGTGGGAACAGCATACTATATGTTTTCAAGCGGTCAGTAACTCTTGTTGAAACCCTCCCAAATATAAATTATCAGTAAAATGGGTGGGAACAGCATACTATATGTTTTCAAGCGGTCAGTAACTCTTGTTGAAACCCTCCCAAATATAAATCATCAGTAAAATGGGTGGGAACAGCATACTATATGTTTTCAAGCGGTCAGTAACTCTTGTTGAAACCCTCCTAAATATAAATTATCAGTAAAATGGATGGGAACAGCATACTATATGTTTTCAAGCGGTCAGTAACTCTTGTTGAAACCCTCCCAAATATAAATTATCAGTAAAATGGGTGGGAACAGCATACTATATGTTTTCAAGCGGTCAGTAACTCTTGTTGAAACCCTCCCAAATATAAATTATCAGTAAAATGGGTGGGAACAGCATACTATATGTTTTCAAGCGGTCAGTAACTCTTGTTGAAACCCTCCCAAATATAAATTATCAGTAAAATGGGTGGGAACAGCATACTATATGTTTTCAAGCGGTCAGTAACTCTGGTTAGAACGCTTTTGGGTATACTACGCTTAATCCGGACAGTGTCTGACTACTGTGAGAACAAACGCTAATGTTACCTTGTAATTTATTCATCATTGTGGTAGTTGTTTAATTTTTGTGATGGTTTTTTAGCGCCGACGTGCCGAAAAGAACAAGTCCGCGAACATTACACCGAGCACGGATGCAGATCACGAAAACCGTTGAAGATGGCCAAATGCATCGGTACTTGCGGCTCGAGTTGCTGCCACGCAAGAAAAAGCAAAAGGCGAAAGGTAAGCGTCGATTGCTGAATCGCTTTATTTTCTACAGTACGGTATAATTTTTGTTTTAAGGTTCGTCTAATTTGTAACGACGGTACCCGTTACACCAAAGACATCGACATCGTGCGCAAATGCGCTTGCACCAAGAAATGCTACTGACTGACAGACGCCGCTAATCACAATTCTAACGCCCCAATATCATCGTCGCCAAATAAAATAGCCACGCCCCAATCAGAGATTGTCCACGCGGACGAAGAAGCAAACCGACCGATTCACGCCTCCATGACGCAAGACTTCGTACCCGAACCGGCCACCAACCAACCCTACAAGCTGACGTTTTTCTACGACAATGAGAAGAAAAATCGAAATGTCAAAAGCATGCAGAACGATTCGCCTCAAGAGATGCCAAAGGAGTACGACGGGTTAGTCGTGCAGAGTTACGATAGCACTTTTGAGGGAAACAAAGCAGCTAGGTAGGAAAATTATTACAAATTTGAACGAAAAAATGAGTAATATATTTGTTGTTGTCTTTTTAGGTATGCGAAGGACCTCAACGAGCAACACAGCTCAGGCTGTATGCTATCGGCTTTTCTCTACTTTGTCACAATTACCTCGTTCGTATATTTAGCCATATTGTGGATCAAACAACGAATGCACATGCAAGTAGAACAGATGCAGTGGTGGTAGTATTGCGCCCCCGAATCTTAGGATATTTCAAATTTAAAAATTTAAGAAACGAATCGTTTATTCGAAATGTTGATTTTTCTAAGGGTTGTTTCATGGATAAAAAAAAAATGCGAAATTTCGTTACACGGAGGACTGCCAACTATTTTTTCTAGGTCTTCTTTATTTTTCTTTTCCGGTCCGTTTAACCTCCATCTTCGTTCCTACCGTGCTTAATAATAATAAAAAACTTGCAATATTCTGTGGACTTACCATTTTTCTTGGTCGATATATTTCCCATTCATTCATTCTATTGGGTACCGCGTTGATTCACTACGGTGAACTGACACACTTGGTTACAATTAGTGGCAACATTTTCAGCCGATTATATTCTCTGATTAATGAACCCAAATGTATCTTGTTCATATCTAAACTTTATTAAATATAAAATGACATCCTAAACCGTAGACCTAAATACAATCGCCAGTAACGTTTTTAGTCAATTCTATCAACGATCGGCCAATTATATTGTCTGATTAATGAACCCAAATGTATCATGTCTACATCTAAAGTTTGTCGAATATAAAATGGCATCTTAAACCTTGTGTGGACTTGGGTACAATCGGTAGCAACATTGTTGGCCGATTCTATCAACAGTTGACCGATTAAATTGGCTGATTAATTGACCCAAATGTATCTTGTTTACATCTAAAGTTTGTCGAACATAAAATGGCATCTAAAACCTTGTGTGGACTTGGGTACAATCGGTAGCAACATTGTTGGCCGATTCTATCAACAGTTGACCGATTAAATTGACTGATTAATTGACCCAAATGTATCTTGTTTACATCTAAAGTTTGTCGAACATAAAATGGCATCTAAAACCTTGTGTGGACTTGAATAGAATCGGTAGCAACATTGTTGGCTGATTATATCAACAGTTAGCCGATTATATTGGTTAATTAATGAATCCAAGTGTCTCCTGTCTACATCTAAAGTTTATCGAATATAAAATGGCATCTTAAACCTTATGTAGACTTAAATACAATTGCTGGAAATATTTTTAGTCGATTTTTTCAACAGTTGGCCGATTAAATTGGCTGAATAATAAATCCAAGTGTATCATGTCTACATCTAAAGTTTGTCGAATATAAAATGGCATCTAAAACCCTGTGTGGACTTGGGTACAATCGGTAGCAACATTGTTGGCCAATTCTATCAACAGTTGGTTGATTAAATTGGCTGATTAATGAATCCAAGTGTATCCTGTCTACACCTTAAGTTTATCGAATATAAAATGGCATCTAAAACCCTGTGTGGACTTGGGTACAATCGGTAGCAACATTGTTGGCCAATTCTATCAACAGTTGGCCGATTAAATTGGCTGATTAATGAATCCAAGTGTATCCTGTCTACACCTAAAGTTTATCGAATATAAAATGGCATCTAAAACCTTGTGTAGAGTTGGACCAAATCGCTGGTAAAAATGTTAGCCGATTCTATCAACAGTTGGCCGATTATATCGGCTGTTTAATAAACCTGTCCATATTTAAAATTGGTCGAATAAAAGTGGCAACTAAAGCCGTGCAACCTTTAATACAATCGTGGCAGACTTCCCGGCTGATTCGGTCGATTATATCGACCGATTAATAAATATACCTAGATGTATCTCGTCCACTATTAAGTTCGTAAAGTAAAACATGGCTTCTTAATCCTTTTACAGACTTGGATACAATCGATGGTAATATTTTCTGGACTCTATTATCAGTCGGTTGATTAAATCGTCCGATTACTAAGCAGAATTGTAAAAGTAAGAAGGAAATTAAAAATGCAAAAAAAATCCTTAACCTCCATGCTCACAGCTCTTTTCACGGTATTCTGTGGTAAAGCAACGCCATATTATTTAATACACTTGCAGGGACATTTTTGTAACACAGAGATCATCCCCCTTTCCTTCTAGTCTTCTCTATTTACTTTTTGTGCTTTTTTTTTATTAATAAAAAATTTTATGTGGCAAAATTTGAGTATTTAGTCTGTCTAGGTGTTTTTTGTTAAAATCAGTTTCTACGGTGTCCCATTTCAAAGATGACTTTGAAAAATAATCTAAAAATAGTGCTATTCAGTACTGCCTTACTGTTCATGAGTTAAATTATTATTAATTGGTAAGTTTTCATTTTTTTATTCATTAATAAAGGGTACAGAGTGTAGAAACCAAACTAAGCAGCATTTTATTCTGATCTATGAAACAGTCCGACGATTAAATTAAATAATATACGCTATTATTATTTATATCTATTTTATATTTATAAAAGAAATATTGCATGATTAGAAAAAGGACGGCCATATCGATACTGGATCCTAGTAATATTATTTAATCGACCCGATTGTGATTTTTTAATTTTACTATTAAGTAATAGACGAAAAGAAATCCGAAACACGACAAATAATAATAATAATAATAATGAATATAGTTATTAACAAATCCCGAAACAGACTGTAATAATTATAATAATATATAAATATATAATGATAACAGCAATCCCGATGATGTTAGAATTGTGACTAGCGGCGTTTACCCTTGGAATCTTACTAATAAAAAAAGATTAAGATTTTAGATTAGGTTTTATCGCGAAGGAAACTGACAGAAAATCGTCTAGTTTTGTCTCGTCACGATTTGTGGGTTTGTACAGGGTGAGTCAACGATTATATGAAGTATGGTTCTTGCTAAATCAAAAAACTTTATTCGTCACAAACTGTGCTTACTTTAAAAATATTAATACAACTGTATTGGGTGTCTCAAAAATACAAATCAGCATAAAGTTATATTCTTTTAAATGGAACACCCTGTATTTAGTTGTTTTTTAAATTCTACATGTTTCATTTTTGGTCTTATTCGCGTAGCTTTTAAGGTAGTTGTCGTGGTGCAGGCATACCGTCAGAAAATTCTAAATTTTTGTATACTTATTAAGGACACATAATAATATAATTACCCTTAAAATTTGCAATCAATTGACCTTCCCTAACCCGACAAAAACTCAATTAAAAATTGGTTAAATAACATGGAGGATACAGCATAAGGTTTTACAGGAGTATCTGAAATTTAAGCTTCAAGCTTATAAATATTAATAGTAAACAATATAAATTTTACCAGAATAAATTCGTTGATATTTCGGAAGAGCATCGCCCATGAAAATATCTATAAAATAGAGTCCTATCGCAAATCCAGAAAAGTGACCGAGTTTGGAAGCGAGGCATCACCGACCAGACGAATTGCCCTTTTTTGGACGGAATCCAATAGTTTTAGGATATGTTTAGATGCCGCACTTCAAATATGGGAACAGTATTCCAGGACAGGTCGAATCTGTGCCTTATAGATCATAAGCAGCTGACTGGAAGTGAAATAGCTCTTGGCACGAAACAGAAAGCCAAGTTTTTGGGATGCACATTTGGTAATGGACCTTACGTGATTTTCCCAAGAAAGGTTATTGCTGATAGTAATAATAAGCATCGAGATGGATGATTTCAATGGTATGGTTACTCCTACCAATATTATGTTGGGCAAAGTGAGATCGTCATTTCTAGAGAAAAGAAATGCTTGTGTTTTATTTGCATTGAATTCCACCAAGTTATTGGATCCCCATTCAAGAATTGTTGCCAAGTCCATATTTATGTTGTTGACATTTTTTCCTCGTTCATTTCTGGTTTCACGGGCAGATATAGGAGCCCTGGAAGAGAAAGCGGTATGGCGAAGCTGTGTACTGGACATGAAGTTGTTTCCAACAAGTCGTTGATGTGAAGTAGAAACAGTGTTGGAGCTAGAATTAATTCCTGCGAGACACCAGTATTTATTAGTAGAGAGTCAGATGAAACTCCATCAACCACCACATGAAGCGACCTAACTGGAGATATCTAGCCACGGCTACCAAAAAAATAAAAATATACAGTGTGTTTCATTAAAAATAAGCGAGATTTGGCCAATTGAAGTTTATCCTCAAGTTTAAATGCAGATAATGCGCTCCCTGTATTTTATGTTTCCAATATATTACATAAGAGTTGCTTTTACTGTCACGTAACCAAAGATGACTGTTTGTTTTGCTAAATTGGCGTGTTATCTATTAGTAATGACACAAGACACAAGACTTAAATGACTACCCATTCATTCTATTTATTTTTCGTATGGCAAGATCGGCAAGATTTTAAAAGTTTAAAGTAAATGTAAATGACAAACATATATAAAAGAAATAAACGTACAAACATCACAAACACTAAAGGTTATATAAATGCAGAGTGGCCTATTCTTCATATTTGGATATCAAATTCCTTAAGCCAACGAGCGCATCTGCGTCCGCTGCATGTAGTTCTTGCATTGTGCCAGGGTATCTTCTGCTGGGGCAGGCCATGGCAATGTGAGAGGGGTCCCCACAGCTGGAGCCAGGATCCTCAGCAAGTTACCATTTGCACTTCCAGTATTGATTTCTTTCGTGGTTAGTTCTTATACGGTTGGGTGTTGTACATTTCTTTTTGGGGAGTTTAAAACCTCTGTTTGATATGATATAAGGTGCAGGTTGTCTGGATTTGTGGCTGCCCACTCTTCTCTACATGCATCGGTCGGGTTGAAGTCATCACCGATGAGTTCTTCCCCAAGCTTCTAGGGGGGTTTTTCGCGATTTTAGTCTGGCAACTCTATCTGAGCCATCCCGGTGGATAGGGAGTTGGTTGTTACCACGGCATTTTTCCATTCCTTCATGAGCGCCGATTTACTTCGTATTGGGGGCTATGGAATATTAGCTAGTACTGGCAACCATTGTAGTGACTACCCATGAAAACGTTTTAACAAGACTAACATGACTACCCATGGAAACGTTTTAACAAGACTTACATGACTTCCCATGAAAACGTTTTAACAAGACTAACATGACTACCCATGACAACGTTTTAACAAGACTTACATGACTACCCATGAAAACATTTTAACAAGACTTACATGACTACCCATGACAACGATTTATATTAACATGTGTAATCCGAAAAGACAACCAAAACACGGGGTGTTCTATTAAAAAAAATACAACTTTATGCTGCTTTGCTTTGTTGTAACACGTTATATAGTTCTTAATATTTTTAAATCAATCACAGTATGTGACCATATCATAGGGAAAATAAAAAATGTTGACCATTTTTATTTAGTAGAGAAGAACTTCCTCCATACAATCCGTTGACACGTCCTGTACATATACAACCTGAAAAGAAAAATCGGAGAAATTTTTATGCCCGTGCCGTACTTGGTTGAAAAAGTTCGCGTAGTGTCGGCAAAGAAAAAGAGCAAAATTTGCGATTTTCTCGTCGTCCTTCAATATTTAGGAATGTCGCTAAGAAATCTTTGAATCCTGAAAGTTGTATAAATATTATTTCTATAATAATATGCGGCAGCATACGCGTTAGACTGTAGCAGTGCTTACTGAAATGATAATCGTTTTTACTCGACGCGAATTCAATTTATATTTAAAGTGGAGACGTCAATTTTATATTTTCCATGATCCCGAAAAAATAGAGTCGAAGTTTTCTTGGCGACTGGTTACTAACGACGATAAAATATTTCCGTACATGAAAGTATTTCATTTATATACATATACGATAAAATAAACTTTTTATTATAGGTATTAGAGAATAAATAAAACATTTTATAACTGTATATACATGATCGTATACAGAGCGGTTGAAATTTGCTAATCACATATATATATATATATATTTATTGCTGGTATTTTATTTATTTAAAAATGGGATTCCTTCGTCGTTACCATTTATTACTCAGTGTTTTTTTTTTCAATCGCTCTGTATAACGGGTAGCTATTAAGTTTGAAAATTCGACGTAAATTTGTACAATGGCACAATTCAACCTCAGACATCTAATTTTTTTTTATTTAATATCCGCTTTGACCTGGATGGTCATTAGCGGTTAAGAATTAAATTTACAAATAATGTGATTACAATATTTAGCAATATAAGTATGAATAAGTCTATATTTGGTGTAGTTTGTTGATACTTGCTAGAAACCCCTGCACATTTTTATAATTTGATTCACAAGTAAAATTGTTTTAATGTCTTCTCCAATGTTATTGGTTCCTCTTTTTACAGCATACATGGGACACTCTAGGAGGATATGTTCAACTGTGATAGATTCGTCGCAGAGTGGGCATGAAGGTTCTTCTTCTCGTGTAATGATGTGTTGGTGTGTGAGTCTAAGCGAGTGACTACTACTTGTTGTCTCCTATTTTCTGTTTTTGTTTGCCATGATCCAAAGTTGTTTTTTTATATTTTTAAGCTTTGAATTTTTATTGTGCCAATATATATTTCATTGGCTAATTATTTCGGTTTTAAAGTAAGCTTTTAGATCGGCTGCTACTGAAATGGTAGTAGCAAAATTGTTTAAGTGTGCTCCTGTTTGTGCTATTTTGTCTGCCTCTTCGTTTCCTTTAATTCCCACCTGTGAAGGTACCCAAAAAACACTATATTTGTATCGGCTTGTTTTAGATTATGTACTTCATTTGCCGACATCTAATTTTTTTTATTTATATTTGTTTTTTATGAAATAAATGTTCAGCATACGCAACTAACCATACGTTTACGCAGTTAAAGTTGCCTATTTAATATTATCTACAAGGACTTCTTTCACTTATTGTAATTTTGAAACCAACTCACAAACATTTATTTGGGTAAAAATATGGCAAAGTGCTCGTGTTTTATAAAAAAAATTGATATTTTGGAATGGTTAATAATTGTAATTATTGTTCTATACACAACATATGCAACTAGCTATTCGCTATCGCAACAAAAGTTGCCTATACTCTGCAACCGTAAAATTCGTTCATTTTTAAATAACACTTTGATGAAATTGATTGAATTTTCCAAGTGACTACGTTAGACTCTTGTGGGTCTAAAAATTTTGTGAATTCTAGATTTCTCGATTGAATTAATTTTGTGGTAACGGAGAGATCAGTTCACGGACCTATCCACCTTTTTTTTTATTCATTTAAACTAATTGAAATTGAAAAGTTAAACCACGTTAGGGCGCCAAGTGATTTTCCTGAAATAATTTTAAATCTCTATTTCGACCAACATGCAACTATCAAGTTTCAGAAAGCTTTGCTGTACAGACAGGTATACGACAAGAATGCGTACTGTCTTAACATCTATTCTGACAGTCTCTTTAAAAAGACATTAAGCAAAATAAAAGATGGTGTAATCATGAACAGAGAGCTCATTAACAACTTCAGGTACACAGACGATACAGTTCTGAGTGCTAAGGGCCTTCAGAGGATAATAGACGCTGTAGTCAAGGGCTGCAGTGAATCTTCTTTTTAAGTACCATGTCCTTTTAGAACGTTGGTCACCAACAAGGCTATCTTAACTCTGTCGACGGCAAGTCTGAACAGAGAGCTTGAGTTGAGTTTATACCAGTCGCGTAGATTCTTGAGCCATGATGCTTTTCTGCGGCCCGGCTTTCTTTTACCATAAATTTTTCCCTGCATGATGTTCTGCAGTAATCGGTATTTTTCGCCTTTCATAACATGCCCGAAATATTGCAGTTTTCTTCTTTTGATGGTGGTAAGAATTTCGGTGGATTTATTCAGACGTTGGAGTATTACCAAGTGGGATACTTTTTCCTTCCATGTAACTTTTAATATTTTCAGGGAAGCCCACATCTTAAAGGCTTCAAGTCGTCTTTCTTCGTACTTGTTTATAGTCCACGCTTCCATACCGTACAGCAGGGTGGAGATGACATAACATCTGAGAAGTCGGATTCTTAGAGTTAACTTTAGATCTCTACAGCACAAGACCCTACTCATGTTTTTAAATGCTGCTCGAGCCTGCTCAATCCTTGATTTCACTTCAGTTTGACTATCCGGGCTGTTAGTTATTATGCTGCCTAGATATTTTATTTGGTTTACTTGCTTCAATAGTTCACCTACAACTGTTATGTTAGCTATGATTGCAAATCAGGCCAGCCGGCGTGCTTGTCGGAGACATCGCGGGTAAGGGGAAGGGGAGTGGATTTTGCCCGGAGCGAAACGGTTTCAAGACATTGGCGTCGCAAAGGAATTAAAATTTAAAAAGAAGTGTTGCGATCTGTGATCACAACAGTTGATATCTGGACCGTATTCTCTGCTTTGTGTTTCAAGTCTGCTAATCAGGAAATTTAGTTCCTCTGGATCATTTGCTAGTAGGACGGAGTCATCCGCGTATCGGATGTCTAATCTGCAACCTTCAAAATGCGCTCATTTTTATGTCACAATTTTATGGAATTTTTAATGTCACTACAATTATGAAAATTTAAAATTTTAAATATTTGTAGTGCTGGTTAATAGTTTTTATCCCATATAATACTATTTGTAGGAACTTCGTTATTAAAATAATAAATTCTTATGTAATACAAAGCCGATTCATTTCGAAAAACTTTCAAAAAGTTGTTTACTATATTTCTTCACCGATCGATTTATTCTTATTGATATCAATTTTAATAAAAAAAATACGGCTTTCGATTTATTTAGACATTTTTAATGAGTTTGTAAATATAATATTTCCATGATAATGTACCATTTTACAAATTTACAAAAAATCTCATCTACGTTCTTATGCTCTACCCAAACTCACGCAAAGCATAATTATTAAGTGATATATCTTTGAGAGTGTTTTTTGTAAACATTTTTGTAATTCATTTGGTTCGCCAACGGCGTAGCTACCGCTGCGGCGGTTGTAGCTATACACCTGGGTAAAATTAATGAATAACCCCTAACTCAGAGGTAGCTAAGCCACTGCGTGCTACGTATAATGTTGCTTATAATAATAAAGTAATTGATTCATTTTTGATGTGTAACATCTTTCCTCTCGCTTTCTCGCAATTTGTGAGGGTGATTTCGTGAAATGTGTAACGTAACAGTAACAGGAAGTCGCGGACGAATGAGCGCGCGGTTAGAGTTGGCCGTCAGATAGACGTCAATCAATTTGTCGGTACTGTCAGCCATCAGCTGTGCACTTTAGTTACAGTTTTGTGTATAATGTTTGCTGTTGTATGCGTAAACTATATAAATAAATATTTACTGTTGATAATAAGTGCACATGATATAAAAAAAATTCAAGTAAGTACTAATGAATAATTATTCGAATAAAATATTTCAGTATTTAGCTTCTTTTAATTTTGAGGTTGATTTCTGTCACTCCTAAGGTCAATTAAATAAAATAGAATTTTCATTAAAAAGAGCTATTATTGTTTGTTATGAAAAATCATTTCAAATAATACCTGGCTAATTTTTTTCAGAATATAATTTTAAAATTGCTTATTACTAAAGTGAGATGTCAAATGTTACACATCATATGCGACTACTGTAAGGCTCGCTCGTTTTGTCCGATAGTAGTATATGCATAATTTTCTGTTGAAAGTAAGAAATATATAAAAACAATTATTTTAAAATTCTTTAGGTCCACATTTTTTTTTTAAATTAATTCATGTGTTTACTTTTACAATGTAGTAGTCCAGTCGTCTTAGCATAATACCTATTCAAGAGGCGCACCCTCTGGCCAATTTTTTTTATAGGTTTTTTGGCCCTACAAGAATATAGTCCTGAGTTTTCGCAGCCATTGCCATAGCAATAAAAAATTATTAAAAATTGGATATTTTTGAGATAATTTTTTTGGAACGCGTCCTATCGAAAAAAGTTTGCAATAAAATGTGTTCATCATAACGTCCTCTGTAAAAAAGGTCCTGAAAAAAAAATGCTAACCTTGTTAATTAAGCGGTTAATGTCAAATGAAAATGAAAATCCTACATTTCGATCGACGTGTAGGAAGGATCCTATTCCGTCCAATTTGTTGGTAGTAATATCGTGCGCGTGCGATAAAAGTAGGGATGGGTCGTTACTCGTGATACGTTATTTTGGAACGTTATAACGCGTTGTAGCGTTATCAATAAATACCGTTTGTCATGAAATTCTATTGAAGGGCAAATTTTTTTCGATGATCGCAGATTGTTGCTAAACTATATCTCGCAGATCGATAAATCTTGAACGATTCTCTTGTGGTTTGGCTCCTGTACATAATATACGAGTTTCAAACCGATATATATGTTTATAAACACCCGATTGCTGTTGCAAAAACGTAATGTAGAATTTTCATTTTAATTTGCCATTAACCGCTTAATTAACAATGTTAGCACTTTTTTAGGCCCTTTTTTGCAGAGAACGTTATGATGAACACATTTTGTAAAAAACTTTTCGGTAGGACGCGTTCCAAAAAAATTATCTTTTTTAATTCAATAATTAATTATTTATTTATTTATTAATTAATAATTTTTTATTGCTAAAACATACCCCGGCAATGGCCAAAAACTCACCTATAACTCGACCTATAAAAAAATTGGCCAGAGGGTGCGCCTCTTAAATAGAACTACGTAAAATATGCCCTAAGGTGACTGGACTATAGGGTGTCTTTAATTTTTTGGACATGTCCCGTAATTTATCACTGCCCGTTGGATTACAGTAGAAAATAGTTTGGAACATAAAACATTCTCATTTTTGTGGGTGTAAGAAATATTCTTTGAGAAGAAAATGTAAAGTATATTTTATTTTTAAGAAAATATTATCTGTTGTAAACTAGTTCTTTTTTCGCATACTTTTTAACTTAAATAGCCAATCGATGAAGCAAAAAAACATACATAGGTACACCCAAGTTTTTTTATCTAATTTATGTCTAATGATTGTAATTTATATCCAATCCAACTTGTGTATAAAAATATATTAAATTTACCGTAAAACAATCTTTTATTAACCATATTTTATTTATTAAAACAATTTATTTTTATTATTTTAAACTACCGCCATCTATTTGTCGCCATTCGAAACAAATTTCAAACTCTTGCTGTAGCTTCCACTGCAAGCTTACAGAATATACCAACAGATGACGCCAGGCTAACCACAAAAAAATATATAAAAACACAATACATACTAATTAAATTAAATGTATATATATTATGTAATCGCGAAAATAAAAGCTCTTCTTTTTTTAATATTGGTCTCTGTAACGGGACATTTCTAGTTCCACAAAACGTAAAAGAAGTAGAGAACTGTCATTTGTTAAAAAGCTAGCTTCATGATGTAAAAGTTGTATTTTCAATCAAAAAAGATTTGTGCAATAAAAATACGAACTAATTTGTTGAGTTTTTAATTAATGTCACTCTAAGTGCACTTGTATCAATGTTATTTTATTTTATACAGATTGCATTACGTGTATTTGCTAAAAATTAATCGCTTACAATCGTTATGTTTGCTAAAAATAAAATATGTGCAAAGTAATTATTTGAACACTATTGTGTCTCCAGTGTTATTCTAACTTGATCTGGAATATGGGTCAAACTGCAAGCGGCATACCAAGTAAGTTATGTTTTTATTTAAGTATAATATCACTATTATCAATTTTTAGAGTTGTTAAACTTTGAGGTTAAATAAACCTCCTTTAATAATACAATATCTATTTATAATTTCAATCTTATTGCCAACAATTTTTCTTTTCTTTGTAGTTTGTTTACACGTTATGTTTTATAATGAATAAATTTATGTATAATTTAGATGATATAATACGGTTAACACTGAAATATTTTATACGCCGCCTACGATAATAAGGCGCAAAAAGGATTTTTTAATTTTGATATCAGAAATAGTATGATTGTGATTACTGTAGAAAAACAAATAGAAACCTTGAATTTTTAAATTTGCTCGATGTACCAAGTTATTTGTTAAAGCTATTGAAAGTAATTTGTTTTACCATAATATATGTTGACTGTGAAAAATAAAATCATTTACAACTATTAACTTGAATCAAATGAATCATCTATTTTTTTACTAAGCAGTCTAAAACTAACGTAACTACATTGGTTTTTAATAATAACGAATAAAGTTCCTATTTATTGACGTAAAGAAATAAAATATTAAAAAAAAAAAGATTATGATCTAAATTAAAAACTACGTTAGTTCGTAAAATCGCCAATTTTATTTTGTATGTAGGTATTTGTTTTAATGAATATTTAATACCTCCCTTGCTTGAGTTTTTTTTTATAATTACAAATAATTTTTTATCACATTATGAAAAACCTCCTGCGGAATATGATATACGTTTTACAAAAATAAATCCATAAATTATACCAATTATACACTCATCTTAATAAATAATGGCACATTATTAGCCAAGGAATAATTAAAAAGCAAGCAAGAGAGAAAGCCACGTCTGCAGACCGCCTACGACAGGAAGCTTCAAATTTTTGGATAACAAAGGGCAATCGAAAAGACAAAAGACTACTGTGTTTGTGCCCCACGTTGACTGCGATGATGGTCGATGTTGATGAAGATAAAGTGGAATTAACGGCCACGCCGGAAATTATATCTACGCGTCTCGATCCCCTTAATAACGTCTTTCATTTATTTTTCTTACTTGTGGGAGAGGCAATTAAAAATTAACTTTTTTTTTGTTACACAACTCGCTTTGCCCATCTACAAAATATAGTCACCTTAGCTTAGTAGATGTAGTGAAAACTTTTACTAATTTTGTGTTACGATAAATAAACTTACTAATGTCCGTTAAACTAATTTATTTTATTAAATTAAATTTTACCAAAAATGTCTTCTTCTTCTTCATTCTTGATTTTAGACGAGTCGCATGTTCAATTATCGTCCAATTGCGTGAGGCCGTCGTTTCATCGTTTCCTGGAGCGCCCAACGTCTCTTCGTCCCAATGGGGACTTGTCGCGAGCAATTCTCACAAGTCTGCGGTTGTCCATTCTACCTATGTGTTCGTTCCATTCCTTCTTCCTGTTTGCTACCCAGTCGTTGATGTTCTTGACCTTACAGTCTGTTCTGATATTCTCGCTTCTCTCTCTATCCAGCAGTGTTTTTCCAGTGATTCTACGGAGTATCTTCATCTCAGCTGTCTCTAGGAGTGTTTTGGTTTTCGCTGTTATGGCCTGGTTTCTGCGGTATATGTCATCACCGGCCTTTGATTAAGTGTCCGTTCCCATACTCTTATTGCAACATATTGTATTCAGGCAGCCAGCTATTCTAATTGCTTTTGTTGTTTGATATCTCACGTCTTCTTCAATATCACCAAAGCAGGAAAGTTCTATGCCAAGGTAGTTAAATTTCATTTTCTGCTCGATTACTTTACCGTCAAGCTCAAGTTTGCATCTTAGAGGAATTTTTGATGTTGTTAAGCACTTTGTTTTGGTCGGTGATATTTCCATGTTTAGAGACATGGCTGTTAGGTTAAATGAGTGTAATAACCTTTGTTAGTCATCTTCATTTTCTGCAATGAGAGTTGCATTGTCAGCATAACACACTATTTTGATTTCTGCATCCCCCATTTTGTATCCCTTTAGT
The DNA here is from genome assembly GCA_950111635.1 of Agelastica alni. NCBI lineage: Eukaryota > Metazoa > Arthropoda > Insecta > Coleoptera > Chrysomelidae > Agelastica > Agelastica alni. Next base: position 6,020,855 of record OX467712.1, on the reverse strand, counting down.
CCTCGAACACTTCGAAAACCAAAAATGTGTAACGAAATAATAAATTATTGATTTAATAAATATAAAAAAATAATTTTAACCAACTGTCTGATATTTCCCGTAGGGGTAGGCAGAGACCACTTCCTTCCACTTCCGCTACGATTCTTACACACATCTTTTGCTTCCTCTACTTTCATCAGTGCTCTCATACATGCTCGTCGGTTGTTGGTACTCTTGACCTGGCCTTTCTTCAAACAAGATCTCTTGATCTGATCGAGATATGTTCGCCGAGGTCGACTTCTACCGACTTCCGTCCATTCACACTCGCCTTATAAATTTGTTTCTTTATCTATCTTTGTAACCACATCTTCTTTTACACCACAGCGTTTTCTTATTTCACTAATCTTTACTTTATGCAACCGAGTCACTCCGGCTAAATTTCAGACTACTCATCTTCGCAGCATTAATCCTATTTTCATGCTTCTTCTGCCAAACCCAACATTCACTACCATACTGATAAGTGTAGGAACCAACACTCCCCTATGCACAGCCAGACGTGCCTTTTTTGACACTTTCTGGCTGTTCATAAAGCTATGCAGTGCCCCATTCATTTGTTTTCCTGCCAACACCCTTCGCTCAATGTCACTGTCATACTTTCCATCTCTCGTAAACTTTGAACCCAAGTACACAAATTCATTTACTTGTTTCACTCTTTCCCCCTTAATCGAAACTTCACAGTTTCTCATGCTTTCTTCGCTTTTAAAAATCATAACTTTCGTTTTGCTTACATTTATTTTCATACCATAAAGAAGAGAAAAACCGCGTACTTAGGACGTGTAATACGGAGTGATCGAATAAAGCTGCAGAAAACAATAATGGAAGGCAAAGTAGAAGGCAGACGAGGTATAGGAATGCGCCGACATTTCTGGTAAGAGACTGGATCGGACTAGATTCACACTCCTTATTCCGAGCTGCCCAAGACCGTCTCCATTTCGCTGAGATTGTTGCCAACCTTCACTAAGGTGAAGATGGAACCGAAAGAAGAAGATTGCGTCTGTGACATTCAGTTGTATTTTTAATCGTGCTTGCTCAGTAACATTCAATAAAGGTACTGTTGGTGTTAGGTTAGGCTAATTTTTTTACTTTTACTGCCTCAAATAAACAAATGTTTCAATTGGTTAAAATAATTTTTCTTTCCGGGAACCAAATTACACCTAGACACCGGGTAAAATGTCGGGAACCAAATGCATATAAAAATCAGGTAAACCTAAAATATCGGGAACCGAATTACACATTTTTTTCTGACCCTTCTCACTCTGGGAACCAAATTACCCTTCAACTTTGTTGTCCCTTTTTTTATTTACCTTTTCGTTACATTCGAAAATTCGTGCAAGAACTTGTTTGCTTATTTTCTCAGTTAGAAACAAATAATAGTGTACCGGTGATTTGCCTTCAGTGTCGCTGTTCATGTGGGCAAAAATTGCTTCAATTTGAATGTTATGTGCGAACATTTTTTACCCCAATGACCTTTAGCAACACCTTTTTGAAACATCTTATTATTCTGAAAACAGCATAAATATTGACATGCCTTCGTAAACCTTGGATTTTCTTTCTACGAGAGACATTTTCGTCACGAAAAGTCTATTATTATTATTTTACATACATCTTGAGTGTTATCAGAGAAAATAAATAAAAGTTTATGTGATTTGAAATTTCATTGAAAACGTATAAGTATTTGTCAGATAGCGCCCAGACTTTTACAAACGCGAATACTATACGTTAAGAATTTTGTGATGAAAAAAATAGTTTACGAAAAGGGACCCGAGGCTAAGATTTTATTATTATTTTGGTTTAACAATAAAATTAATTTATTACATTTATCGATGATCTTGTAACATTTTAAATTCACATTTAGTCCTACCTATCACGCTTTAACAAATTAATCTGTTAACGCTCGCATGTCTAAATCCGCGTCCCCATTCCTTAGTGGTAAAATGCTATAATAAAAGTTAGGGTAAACAGCCAAAAACCTCAAATGAACACCAACATCTGCGTGAGGCCACGTTTCGTTGTATTCACGCATGGGCGTATCCGAAGAGGGTTTTTTATTAAATTAACCTTTATTTACCTCGTTTTTTACCGGAGGTATAAATATAATCGGGTCAGTACTATTTTTTAATTCGCCTCAAATTTTATTATACAGACGTAGCACCAAAGATGAAGGGGATTATCGACTTACCCAAAGAATGCAGTTAAAAAGTACTGTAATATTGTGGAGTAATTTTATCTCCAGCCTCCCCTTTCTTCAGTGTAATGACAGACAGAGAGACGACTGAATGATTACGGTAAAAAACAAAGGTGTCAGATGCGATTAAAAGAATATCCAGATTAAAATGGAAATGGGCAGACCATATAGCACGACTCAACGATAATAGATGGACGAAGAGAGTCTTACAATGATGACCGAGGCCACACAAGCGTCTACAAGGAAGGCCACCTATGAATGACATTAAGAGTACCGCTGGTAGAGAAAGGATGCAGAGAGCCAATACCAGGAGGACATGGTTCCAGTTAGGAGAGGCCTATGTTTAACAGTGGACGCAAACAGGCTTGTGATGATGATGATGAATTGTGGAGTAATTTCATTTCTAGCTTTTCCACTATACAGTAAATACAGTTGACTCAATGAACACAAGTGATAATTTGAAAAAATTACAATTTGTTACAGACAAAGAAAAAAAATAGAAAAAATACAATTACATTTCTTTTTAATTGGAAATATGTCCTTCCTTGTATTTTATTACTTAATCACAATTTTGCATAAAATCATAAAATTTCTGATATTTGCTGGTCTCGAAACCATATCTTAATAAGATTCTTAATAAGTTTTGTTGTAATTGTGCTATCTAGACTTTACGCATATTTTCAGGTGGATTAAGATTGGTTTCGTGGCCATTCAAGGCATGATATATTTCATCATGACCTTCAACCTTCTTAGTAATACTTCCAATCTCTGTTTTGGCTAGTCTTTGTATTTTGTAGTGTTCCTCATGCCTTCAATCGGCACAAAGGATCTGGAACCTTTATAAAAAAAACAGCCCCAAAACTGTTTAACTGTGGCGTCAATAGGAACTGCAACAATCCCTTGCTGTTGTCTTTCTCTTCTTTCTGCATTTACCTTTTCTGTTCACCTCAATCTTTTTTGCATTGAAATTATATTTACAACTCCTAAACTAACACCATACTCCTTATTAATATCTCTTTGAGTCATTGATGTGTGTTTACTCAAAGTAAAAATCTTATTGTGTTTTATTAATAAAAAGCAAGTAGACCTGCTATAGCAAAGACACAATAATTCTAAAAAAATGAAAATACATACCTTTATCCTAGCATATCTCGCTACTCAATGTATATCAGAACAGTCAAACAAAATGGCCGTTACTTTTGATATAAACCTGTTGCCAACTGCGATATTATTAAAATTTAGAAAATTATGATGTGTTCACATTAATTCGCAAAGTACTGTGTATGCGTTTCACGAAATAAAAATTTCTCAATTTACCGACATAGTAAATTAGAAAATGTCTATTGAAATCTGGATGATTTAGCATTTATTTTATCGCAGCCTCTGTAGAGTAAGTTAACGATACGACACTGGTTACAACCAAAAAACAATGGGTATGACCGTCAGCCGTAGGGGAGAGAGCATAAAATAGCGACACATGTTCATGTGTGTAAGTGCACACATGTACAAATTATTATGGGGTGTTGTTTCTTGGAATGAAAAGGAATGCAATGTTTATATTTGGAAGGTTTTGTCTAAACCACACGTGCACGTTACAAGTAAAACAAAAAAAAAAATAATTTAATCCAAAAATTAATTGTTATTCGGTAACGATAATTATGCGGGTGTAAACATAATATATTTTTTAATACAGAGTGAACAAAAAGTCTGGAAACGGACAATTATCTCGTAAATTGCTGGTCCGAATTGAACAAAATTTAGGATAAGCCTATTTCGAGATACGGAGATTCCAGATTTGACAATTGCAATGTTGTCAAATTTGCCGTTTCTCTGATATTATTAGTCACTTTGGTTTTTTAAATACATCACCCTGTATATTCAGTCATTATTGGAATCTCCTTTTTAATACAAGTTTAGCCATATGTAACACTTATGATTTTATGTAGTCTAGAAGGTCTTAAATAACTAAAACAGAAATGTGGCAACGCCTAATAATCTCAATTATTTTTTTAATACAAATTATTCTCAACTACATTTAAACGTAACAATTGTAAGAAATAATAAAAACGTATTCCACTCAACAACTACAGTTCACAGAAGCAAACAAAAGCCGCGGAAAATATGCCAACTATTTTCAATGTTATCGCAAACGACCAATCGCGATGCAAGGTTTGAAAGTTTAAATGTTGGCGCGTATAATCGAAATATTACAATGGAGTGATTTTATGAATAATACAATAATGAGTGCTGTCAGCTGTTAATTAAAACATTTGTTGTTTACTTGCCGGTATCTTTCTGGTTTTATGAGTTATTAATTTATTATTATTTGCTTTATAAGACATTTTGGTATAGTTACATTTATCCTATTAATTGTTTTATAATACATACTTACTTTTATAGATTTCTACTAAATAACGTGAATTACTTACAAAATGACATTTCATTATTAGACATACAAATAGACTCAGGCAGGAACAGGTTGATTCCATCAATAGAGATCTTAAAGCAATCGTCGAGTGGGAAACCAACAATCTTGTTCAGTTTAACGCCCAAAAAACACAAAGTGCCACGTTTTCCAAGAAAGTGAATTCCTCAAATCATCCCATCACAATGTCCGGAAATACCCTTGAACCAAGTCCCTCCATCTCGATTTTGGGAGTCACGGTGTCCAATAATATGTCTTGGCATGACCATGTTGCTAACATCGCAAAGTCGGCAAGCCAGAGGCTAGGTTTTCTGTGGAAAGCCAGAAAGTTTTTTACTCCTGATCAACTGTTGACGACGTACAAGGCTCAAATCCGACCTCTACTGGAGTATTGCTCGCACATTTGGGGTTCAGCACCAAGGCATTCTCTTCGTCTTCTAGATTCCATTCAGAAAAGAGCCATTCGCTTGATAAACAGCTCAACTCTCACAGATACCCTTCGCCCTCTAGAACATAGAAGAAGAGTTGCAGACCAGTCATTGCTGTACAGATATTTCCATGGCAGATGCTTCAGAGAAATAAAAACTCTTGTACCACCATTGGCCACATTCGGCCGAAGAACTCGGCACGCTGAACAGTCTCACACATTTACTCTCAAGCTTGACACTACAAGAACCAATCTTCATCAAGAATCCTTCTTTTACAGGGCCGCTACGGAATGGAATAAGCTTCCAAAATCAGTTTTTCCAGAGAACTATGACCTGCACTTTTCAAAAAGCGTTTCCACAATCATTTCCTTTCTATAATCCCTTCCCCTTCTAATAGTCGCAGTGCGGGCCGTCCGCGGCCCGCACAATAGGTCTACCCTTTTGCGACTATTTTCATAAAAAAAAAAAGATATGTTTATTACGAACACAAATAATTCTGTATAATATTAAATTTTAAGACAACAGTAAAGTCCTCTCATATAAACAATTAATCGTAGGAATTTAACTTGGACTAATTTTTATTTGCCCTGTATATTGTTCAAGAAATTTGTAACAAATATAATTGTGATTTATTTTCAACGTGTAAAAGTTAGAATTCTAACATACATGCTCCTAGAAGGAGGCATTTGAACAGTAGATACCTCAAATTTTAATCGTAAAATTTAGATTAACTTAACCACAGGTGCAGTTCATCTTGCAAATGTAATATCGTGTTAAAATCATGAATAGTAGTCATTAATTTTTTACAATAAGCCACTTGGGCGCAGTTTCGAACAAATTTAATAATATTAAAAGTACAAACCTTTTCTCAAATAATGGTGATCGGATTTACAATCACCCTCCAAACGAGAAAAAACAACCCTTTCACATATCAATTTATTTAACTTTCCTAATGGTACATCAATACAATTGACCTAGATCTAATTTGCCTTTTTTACAAAATTATTGGAATTTTAAAAACAAAACTAACCTTACTAGTTGGGTTGACAGTTGACACTTAATGTTATCGATAGTCGGTTTTCGATATGAAATGAAATATATCGATACCAAAAATACAACAACGGCGACATGAACACGCCCACCAGGGCTTTTGTTTGCTTCTGCTAACTGTATATTTATCGTAAAGCGTATTCAAACTGTCTCTCGATAACAAAAATGCTTCTATTTATTGTCGTCTCTTCATCAAGACTGCCGCCAGCCCCCCTTTCTCGTCCTTTTCTCCAGATACCTGGCCTCCAGATGGGCTCGTGTATCCAAAAGCTTTCTCCGAATACAGGATGAATCCAAATATATCTTATACAATTGAAAGATAACATTTTTAACATAATGATTACTTAATCAAGTATTCAAAATGTGCTCCATTTGTAAGTTGACAGTACCTCCCACATTTTTTCAGACCTTGTCTAGACTACATAAAATATCATTATTGTATTATTCATAAAATCACTCCATTGTAATATTTCGATTATACGCGCCAACATTTAAACTTTCAAACCTTGCATCGCGATTGGTCGTTTGCGATAACATTGAAAATAGTTGGCATATTTTCCGCGGCTTTTGTTTGCTTCTGTGAACTGTATTTAAAAAACCAAAGTGACTAATAATACTAGAGAAACGGCAAATCTGACAACATTGCAATTGTCAAATCTGATATCTTCGTTACTTAAAATAGGCTTATCCCAAATTTTGTACAATTCGGACTAGCAATTTACGAGATAATTGTCCGTTTCCAGACTTTTGGCACAAGACAAGTAGGCGTTGCCACACTTTTGTTTTATTTATTTAAGACCTACTAGACTACATAGAATCATAAGTGTTATATATGGCTGAACTCGTGTTAAAGAGGAGATTCCAATAATGACTGAATATACAGGGTGATGTATTTAAAAAACCAAAAAGACTAATAATACTAGAGAAACGGCAAATCTGACAACATTGCAATTGTCAAATCTCCGTATATCAAAATAGGCTCATCCTAAATTTTGTACAATTCTGACTAGCAATTTACGAGATAATTGTCCGTTTCCAGACTTTTGGTCCACTCTGTATACTTTTTTTTGAAATACAATAACTGTTGACTGTCCCTGTATTAAATCACGCACAGGCGATTGAGATAAAAAATTCAATTGACAAAAAAACAAGTGTCAAATTGGACGAAACCGTGACTTTGATTAAAACTTCCTCGTGCATTATAATGTGAAATTGTTAGGGTCAGAGGTTATTGAGATCTGGGATCTTTTTTTCGAGAACAATTATTGTTGAATTGAATAATTCGCTTTCCACCCAACTGTCGTGAAGAAATTAACAGCAGAATCTTCTCGTGATCTGACGGTTGAGTCGTAAAATCTATAGAAAAATGGACAGATTTTGAAATATTTTCTTTTAATCTACATTTTCTACGAATGAGAAATTTTAATTAATAATCAAAATTTTATGTTTTTAAATTTATTTTAGTCCGGCAGAAACGATGTAATTTCTTTCAGAGAGTGTATTAACGAAAAAACCAAAATTTAAAACTAAATGTATATTTCATAAATTATATGTTTAAAAAAATTTAAAACAAACGATATTCATACAATAAATTTAAATAGAATATAAGTTATCTTATACAATCTCAAAATTCTTAATTTTACCCTGTTCCCAAATATATATAAAATTTTTCAAAATTCAAACAAATTATTAATTTAACAAAAATTACGCATAGTACAATTAATTTTTAAATAAAATTGTTCAATGTCTTAAAATTGTCGTTCGCGTATGTCCAGTGTACCCTGGCCTAGTAGCTCGGACCCTTTTTTAAGTAATATTTGTTTTTTTCTAAATTATGATACTCTACTTTTGCTGATAAATACATACAAACATAAAGTCACGCCTTTTTCCCATAGGGGTAGACAGAGACCACTTCCTTCCACTTCCGCTACGGTTCTTACACACATCTTTTGCTTCCTCTACTTTAATCAGTGCTCTTATACATGCTCGTCGCTTGTTGGTACTCTTGACCTGGCCTTTCTTCAAAATAATGTTGATCTGATCGAGATCGATGTTCGCAGAGGTCGACCTTTGCCGACTTCCGTCCATTCACAATCGCCTTATAAATTTGTTTCGTCAATTTTCCTTCATCCATCCTTTCTATGTGTTCAAACCATCTAAGCATTCCTTTATCTATCTTTGTAACCACATCTTTTTTTACACCACAGCGTTCTCTTATCTCACTATTCTTTACTTTATCCAACCGAGTCACTCTGGCTATACTTCTCAGACTACTCATCTGCGCAACATTAATCCTATTTTCTTGCTTCTTCTGTCAAACCCTACATTCACTACCATACTGATAAGTGTAGGAACCAACACACCTCAATACACAGCCAGACGTGCCTTTTTTGACACTTTCTGGCTATTCATAAAGCTATGCAGTGCCCCATTCATCTGTTTTCCTGCCAACACCCTTCGCTCAATGTCATACTTTCCATCTCTCGTAAACTTTGAACCCAAGTACACAAATTCATCCACTTGTTCCACTCTTTCTCCCTCAATCGAAACTCCACATTTTGTCATGCTTTTTTCTCTTTCAAAAACCATTACTTTCGTTTTTCTTACATTTATTTTCATCCACAAAATATGTACAGAAACATATTATTGACCTTCGGTGTTACTTATAGAATACCTCAGTCACATATACAGGTAATTTTACCGCAATATACATTTTCTATGAGTTTAACTGTTAAACTTTAACAAGGAATTGTTGCATTTTATATAATTTATAGTCCATCTTCAATAAGGCCCAATATGCGCTTTTCAACTCACAGTATGTTTTCTGTACTGTGTTAAAATTTGAAGACTAATGAATTAACAAAAATAAAACTATTTTCTATAAATATTTAAAGCGTTCTGTCAATATTTAGGAGGGACGAAAATGTTTTGGCGAATTTTTTATACATTCAGTATACTTTTAGAAATAATCTGCACGAATTGCATGACTGATACTAACTAATTCTTTTTTCCTACCCTCTTTAAAATTTTAGGGTAGGCCATTGAGGGCTGCAAGAAGTGGCTTCTATTGTCGAGCAAATATTGAGTCAGTAAATGTTCAAGACTTTTGAAATGACAAGTGAAAATTGGTCACTGGATCTTCGTCTATAACTATGAAATCAATGAACTAAAATTCAAATTTTCGAGTATATTTTAATTTTCAAACTTTTAGTTTTATTTATGGCACGGTGGCGCTGTTCTTGAATTCATCTATACTTTCACTGTAGTAAATTATTATTATTATTATTAATGCCGAAAAATCGAGTTAAAACCGAGAAATTTTTTTCCCGTGTTAATTATATGGGAAATCGAATTTTGGAATAAACAATCATCGTTCCAACGGGAATTTTTTTTCTTCTATAATCGGATTTTCAGGTAGGACCAACAAAAAATATATCGCCTAAAAATGAAACACCCTAATATTTATGCATTTTAGATATTTAAAATTACAATGGAATATAAAAGAATATATAATGTTAATTTTGAATTTGTAAGAAATAACAATATCCTATTTTATTTTAAAAATTATATTTATCGTAAAACGTAGTCAAAACTATCAATCCATTATAAAAATGCGTCTTTACCCTTCAGTCTCGTACCAAAGACTGCCAAACTACCTGTCCTATCCCGCACCCCTCCTCGTCTTCCTGTTTTAGGTACCCAGCAAAACAGGTATCTTTCTGTTCAAGTAACCCTCGTTTATGACTCCACCGATGGACCTTGCATACAGGGTGGTTCCAAATATATCGTACACTCGGCCATCCTGCATTAGAGGTCTGTCCTCAGACCTATCGCTGCTGAAAATAGCATTATCTGCTCCTAAAGGAATATATTATACCTACAAATAATTTACACATGACAATATCTGTCCGTAAGAAATTGAATGTGAGCGTAACAACTCCCTTTTGCATTACAGTCTTGAATAATAATTACTATATGTGACAATATCTGTCCATAAGAAATCGAATGTGAGCGTAAAAACTCCATTGTGACAATATATGTCCGTAAAAAATCGACTGTGAGCGTAACAACTCCATTCTGAAAAATACAATAACGTTACAATAAAATGTTTTTTAAAGCAGTGGTCACCTAATTCCTGACCTACCCTTGTTTCGTAATTAGCTGCGTCTCCTAATAAATTGGCAAATGAAACACACACTATTCCTGATTTCTGTCCAACTGGTTTTCAACTGAATGCATTCGTCATCCATTTCCTCAAGACGGTTTGAAATCAGTCGAACAGAATAGTGATGGTCCCATTTGTATCGACTAGCCAAAATTTCAACCTTCTGGACCCACTCTTCGGTCGTAATTTCATCACGCGAAGGGTCAAAAATTAGCACCAAACACTCATCGGCGCGCACTTCACAAACAGTTTTGTTTTTAATGTCACTTAGTTCTTTTTTCAAACGTTTCACCTTACGTTTTAAGTTTATCGACGATGATCCATTACTGTCCGAACTCGAAGAACTTGAGGTAGTACTTAAACTCAAACTACTACTACTTTGTCGGCGGCGACGGTTTTTCCTCACGTCCACGATTACCACTTTTTCGTTTACTCTTTTTTATCAAAACTCTTTTTTTCTTCTAAAATAATATAATAAAAAAACTATAATAAAATGTTCCCAATCCCACCGCTGCTTGTAATAAATAACAATATCTTATTTTATTTCAAACATACATTTATCGTAAAACGTAGTCAAAACTATCAATCTATTATAAAATGCGTCTGTTCAAGTAACCCTCGATTATGACTCCATCGATGGACCTTGCATACAGGGTGGATCCAAATTTATCTTACAAATTTATTTAATATTTAATTAATATTTTTTTTTCAAAATCGACGCAAGTTAATAAGATTTCTTGGTAACGAACGATTCAAATATCCTTGTAAATTTTTTGTACATTCATACAAAATGACCTTTTCATACGCAGCGTTGGATAACCGCTACTTATTTATAGTAAAATAATGATATAGAATATTGACGGTGAAAGGCATACGTGAATAGGGGGCCAGCTGCCGAGCAGACGTTCGGCCACGCGTCTGGTCCCGTTATAATATCATCCACCTTTGCGACGGCGAAAATCGAAAATTGGCCCACCCCAATACCTATACATAGATCTGCGCATTATTATGCAGATTTTTCGTTTTCATCGTACGCATAGGAAGGGAAATCGAAGCTCGCACGTTTTGTTTCCCCCATGGGTATGTTAGAAAAGGTATTTTTACGCACGTGCGGCGACTATATTTTGTGTTATGGCGTAATCATCCGAAATATTCGCTTCTAAAACAGAACCGGATATAGCAACAAATGCCGTTAACCATAATATTTCCGAACAAATTCAAACGTAAGGATCCAATTTGAATGTATAGGAAATGTTACAGAAAAATATGATGCTATACGGAATAAAACTCAGCATAGACAATAACGCCAACATTATTTGTTGAAATCCCACCTGGGAGTTTAAAATATTGTCAAGGGTGTAATACTACTGAAGGTGAGAATTTGTTGGAACACTTGGTCTGTTTTTTTTTTAGGTATTATTCGTTTAAATTTCAGGAAACAAATTTACCTTTAAATTTGGTATTTCTCTGAATACGAAATTTTTTAGTATCTTTGACTCTAATGATAGAGCTCTCATTCGTTCTTCGTTCTATCTATCAACTTCCTAATACGAGGATAGTTCACGAATTGTTGTTCCTAACATCGTTGGCGTTGAATGACAAATGCAAATAAATTGCCAGGCAAAAGCTTATTGTATGACATAAGTGTGTCCCAATTAGCATCTTCTTCTTCTTCTTAAAGTGACAAGCAGATTCCTGCGTAGGCGACCGTCTATTTACATCCTGTCAGATTTCTCTATTTAGAGCAGCATTTTGGAGAGACATAAAGTCGTGTAGTCCTGTCCATTGACGAATGTTCCTGAGCCATGAAAGTTTTTTTCTTCCTATTCCCCTTCTTCCTTCGATTTTTCCTTGGAGGATAAGACGTTGGAATTCGTAACGAGGACCACGCATGATGTGACCCAGATAGGAAGTCTTTCTCTTCTTAATGGCGTCGAATAGTTCACGGCTGGTCAGACCGGCTCTTCTAAGGACTTCTTCATTTCTTACCAGATCTGTCCAAGGGATCCTAAACATTCTTCTAAGAGTCCACATTTCAAATGCCTCCAATCTGTTTGTCGAGGTTACTTTGAGAGTCCAGGCTTCGACACCATACAACAGGACGGACCAGACATAGCATTTAACCATTCTGTATCTGAGTTGAAAACTGAGATCATTATTTGTTAGGAATTTTTTAAGTTTAAGGAAAGTTGATCGAGCTTGTTCAATTCTGCTTCTGATCTCGACTTCTGGTTCCCATTTGTTGGTAACGAGGCAGCCCAGGTATTTAAATTTAGTGACTTCCTCTATTAGAATGCCGTTTAGGTATAAAGGGGTGGCGGGGATGTTATTTTTGCTAACCACCATAAACTTGGTTTTCTTTAAGTTAATTTTTAGGCCCAGGTGCTCACTTTTCTCTTGAACCATATGCAGAAGTGCTTGAAGGTCGTTTGCGTTGTCTGCTAAGATTACTGTGTCGTCCGCGTATCTAATATTATTAATTGGGATGCCATTTACTTTTATACCAATTGTACACATTGACATTACCTCGACAAACGCTCTTTCTACGTACAGGTTAAATAGCATAGGTGAGAGAATACATCCTTGCCTTACCCCTTTCTTTATTACAATGTCTTCGGTGGTTTTAAAATTTTGAAACCTTACTTCGGCAGATTGGTTCCAGTACAAGCTAGCTATTATTCTGATATCCTTATTGTCTAGTCCTAATTCCTGTAAGTATCTTATCAACAGGCCGTGTTTCACATTGTCGAACGCTTTCTCGTAGTCAATGAACACCATGAATACATCCTTTCTCTGGTCGAAGCAGTTCTGAACCAGTGTTTGTAAACTAAATATAGCTTCTCTCGTGCCAAACCCACTCTTAAATCCAAACTGACTGGACCCACTGGCTGCTTCACATTTTTTATATAGCCTAGTATGTAGGATGCGTAAAAAGAGTTTTAAAAAATGGCTCATGAGGCTTATCAGTCGGTAATCCTTACACAATTTTGCATTGGCCGTCTTTGGAAGAGTGATGAGCGTGGATCTCAGCCAGTCTTTAGGGAGTTGTCCGGTGTCATATATGATGTTGAAAAACTTGACTAATTAGTATCAGTTTATGTTAAATATTAATTTTTTTCCATTGATTTCATAAAAATCGACAAAATTGAGATAAGAGGTGCGATAAAGTACCTTTGTAAAAATGGGTTATCATCGCAAGAAATGTATAAGGACATGGTAGAAGTATTGGGTGACTCTACCCCTTCGTACCAGGTAATCAAGATTTGGTCACGAGATTTCAAACTGGGAAGAGAGTCCTGTCAACATTTACCAGGCGCGGGAACCCCCAAAACTGTGGTGACCAAAGAAAATGTGAATTTAGTCCATGACAGGGTGGGTAATTGATCTAATACATAAAATCATAGCAGGAGCCACTGCTAAAATAGAAAGTAATATTGAAAACGCGGCACGGAATCTTCTTATTTTCCTTTTAAATTTTCGAGATTACGATTTGCTATTTCGAATATTGGTACCAAATCACAATGTCAGATGTGCACGGATCCCATTAGTTTTGCCTTACCGGGGTGTACCTGTTGCATCTTGAAAAGTTAATGCGGATATCTCGGTGCATCTTTTACTGTGGGAACGTTGGAATATTTTGCATAACACGTCGAGAAAACGTCGCTGTAACCACACAAACTATTTTTATAACAAATACGTAAACTTGGTAATATTTGCTCAAATTAACATTTGTACAGCGGCGCAACACCTAAGGGGCAAGTGTTACCTTGAGGATTTAAAGAAGAGTATTGCACTGCACAAAATCAAACGGTTTAAGTTTTTGTTTGTAATCTTTTTTTTAATAGATCGTATTTGAGCTGACTATAATTCGATTTCTTTCCATACTTCTACTCTATTAGATAGAAAGGCATTTTGTTCTGTAATTTATTAAGTCTTATAGCTAATCAGTGCCTTCAAACTGAGCCAGACAATAAATCTTAAAGATATTGTGCCAGTTAGGTACGACTTCGAAATGCAGTTTGAAGTGGTCATAAACGACCACCAAGTTTACACAGAGAACGGACCTCAATTAGGAAGTGATGCTTTAGTGTGGTACACTGATACAACATTGATGAAAAGGTTGGAATGGGCCGAATTTTAAGCTCTCAAAACCACTTGGTAACACCCCAACCATCTTTCAAGCAGAATTACATGCCATAGAGATATGTGCCCAGGAGTGTATCGAAATGAACACCCGAAGGGCAGATATCTATATTTTATCATTTAGCCAAGCAGCACTAAAAGCTCTTAAGTCATACACTTGTAAGTCTAAGCTGACTTGGGACTGTAAACAATCCCTGAGACAATTGGCAACAAACAACCAGGTTACTCTAATGTGGGTTGCAGGTTAGGAAGTTAGAGGCAACAAGAAAGTAGACTGCCTTGCCAAGGGAAAAATACACAATTTTCCGGCCCAGAACCCTTCTGTAGACTCTCCAAGGCCCACTTGAAAGAAGAGGTTCGAAGATGGGAAGCAGATGAAATAATATCTCACTGGCATAAAGTGCCAGGACAAAGACAAGCGAAAAGGTTAGTAAGCCTTTCGCCAAGAAAAGCTAATCAGCTTCTCGAGTTGCACAAAAAAGGCTTGAAATTGGTGACGGGACTCCTCACTGGACACTGCCCTCTGAGGTATCACCTGAAAAATATGGGCAAAACAGAGAGTGATAATTGCCGAGAACTTTGCTGAAACTGTAGAGCATTTACTCAGCGCTTTTCTGCACGAGACTCAAGTTTCTAGAAGGGGCCTTCTTAATTCCCTCCTATGTCAGGAACTTACCTCACAGGAAACTGATAAACTTTGTACGAAGTCTCGGAATCCCGGGCCTCGAATGGATTAAGGGTTATGCACAAAAGATTTGATAGGTCAAGGAGCTTGAGAGGCTGCATAGCCTTCACGACCCCCCCCCTACATTCTAAAAGTCTCATAGCTGCAGGCTTTAGCAATATGATGAAAAGATGATTTTTGTATGAAGTATTTGTATAATAATATTGCAAAGCGTTTTCGACTGATTCATCAGTCATTAGATTACTATAAAAATTAGTAATTCGTTACACAAATTACAATTAATTATTAATTACATATTGTGAACATCACTGCACGCAATATTTATGGATATTTGATATCTCTTAACTATACGAATATAAAAAAGCATTTTTACTTTAATTTTTTTCTACTATTCCGAGACATTTAACAACCGAAACACAATTTTGACCCCCAATTTTGTAGGAAGAAGGAAGCGTGCTTCATGTAACTGAAGATAACCACCGGCTATTACATGGCCATTGTTAATTGTTTCCTATTATTATTATGTGCAGTAGGATATACACTTACATAGCAATACAGAGAACAATGCACAATTTTACAAATGAAGAATGAGGTCTGGACCTCCCGCAAAACCTCCTTTATTTATTTCTAAGCTAAATATTAATATTTTTTATGTTTTCAATGATTTTCTCAATCCTTTCAATTTTGATTCAATATTTATAACTTGTATACAGTGGGATGAAAACGTAGTGGCTCTTTTTTTAGATTATCAACATTTTAATTACCACAGAACTGCATTTACCTATGAATAAATGAATGAATGAATAAATAGTGTAGTAGAGGTCTAATTTTTTCCCCTAGGCACTGCAACATTGTCTGCTTTTTGTACCTTTCAAGCTCCTTAGTTTAATCCCATCTCTTCAAGTAGAAGCTCATGTGCTGTTATTGCCCCAGGTGGATCACTTCTTTAGTCTTCTATACACCCCAGGTAGTGCCTCCACTGGGCGGTGGCTTCGCATTCGAAGATAATATGAGTGGCTGTTCTCCTCCTCCTCATTGCATAATCTGCATGTAGGTTCTGAGTCAGACACGCCTATATTGTGCAGATGTTTGCTCAAAAACCAGTATCCGGTACAAAGCCCTACAACTGTTCCATGTTTTTTCTTACTTAGCGAGAGCAGCTTCCCTGTCTGATGAGGTAAGGGTTCTTTCAGCATTAACTTGCTGTTCCTAGCTCACTCTGGTTGTGCCCACTTCAGCTGATGCTGAGAGTGGACTAAGCCATTGATCGCTGCGTTAACACTGGCCTTGGGTATCCCTATTATTGGTTCTGGCCCAATAATGATGTTCCAGAGCCCCGCCCAGCTAGTTTGTCCGCTTCTTCGTTACCAGAAATACCTTTATGCTCTGGCATTTTTTTTCTTTTTATGAAAATAGTCGCAAAAAGGGTAGACCCATCGGACGGCCCGCATTGCGACTATTAGAAGGGGAAGAGATTATAGAAAAAAAATGATTGTGGACACGCTTTTTAAAAAGTTGCAGGTCATAGCTCTCTGGAAAAACTGATTTTGGAAGCTTATTCCATTCCGTAGCAGCCCAGCTCTTGATGAAGATTGGTCCTTGTAGTGTCAATCTTGAGAGTAAATGGGTGAGACTGATCAGCGTGCTGAGTTCTTCGGCCGAATGTGGCCAATGGTAGTACAAGAGTTTTTATTTCTCTGGAGCATCTGCCATGGAAATATCTGTAGAGCAATGACTGGTCTGCAACTCTTCTATGTTCTAGAGGGTATCTGTGAGAGTTGAGCTGTTTATCAAGCGAATGGCTCTTTTCTGAATGGAATCTAGAAGACGAAGAGAATGCCTTGGTGCTGAACCCCAAATGTGCGAGCAATACTCCAGTAGAGGTCGGATTTGAGCCTTGTACGACAAAGTGACCTTGTTATGGTTAGCCAAAGTTTGTAGGTTTCCGGCACATTCCCGGACAATTTTTGAGTCTATTCTACGTGATGCCAAAGTTTTAAGTGCCGCTTGACTATCTTATCCATATGGGTACCAGGTGAGTTAACCAGGTTAATCATCATTTCCTTTGTCATCCCTGAGTTTTGCGTCAACCTCATAGTTTTTCTCAAAGGATATATCTACACTCATATAATCAGTTGCCATTCCTAGAAATGGGTGTCTGATTATGTTTTTTTATGGTGTTATGACCATGTGTTTTAGTACCTTTTTAACAGTTCTGTGAATGGATGTGAAAAATGTATAACTGATTTTTTTTAAATTCAGCTAATTTCGCTGTCTGAATTACATCTGATACATAATCGTGTATAATACCCAATTTCAGGTAACAATATGCAGATGTTTGTTAAGTAAGAGAAGGAACTATTGAATTTATCCATTCGAAGTGACCACCTATGGACCGGTTTCGGGGTGTGTTGCCCCTCATCAGCATAGGGCAGGTCTACCTCGACTGGACACATCAATACATATTTATAGTTTATTATAATAATATAGTTTTCTATAAATTTTGCAGATAACAATACTTCTTCGCAGAAGCTATTCACCGGGTGGTGCTAGTCAAACGACATATATGTGACTGGCGCTTTTCTGCGTAGTACTTCATGTATACTTGGTATGAGTCGAAGCTGTTAATGTGTCCAGTCGAGGTAGACCTGCCCTATGCTGATAAGGGGCAACACCCCTCGAAACCGGTCCATAGGTGGTTACTTCGGATGGATAAATCCAATAGTTTCTTTTCTTACTTAACAAGCATTTGCGTATTGTTACCCGAAATTGGGTATTATACACGATTATGTATCAGATGTAATTCAATGCCTGTCGCGGCATATAGCCAGAGGAGTAGTTGTTTTTTGATACATAATCGACCCACATAAACCTATATATATTGTTATATGATATTTTAATAAAAATAATATTTATATAAAAATTTCATAAATCTGTAAAGAATAAAAATTCAAAAATAGTTGACACTTGAATATTAATTTGGTTATAAAAACATTAAAAAGAATTTGATGGATGACTATAAAGAATGACAGATGTGTTAAGGATAAAACAGGGAATTCAGTTAGAAAAACTTATAAATTATTTTTATCTAAGAGTGTATAAAAATTTAGAACAGTGTAGAAACGAGTTTCTAAGGTTTTTTGTTGATATAAAAAAAAATGAGAATAATTGGTATGTTAAGAATATTAAAAGAGAGCAGACGTGTTTTTTGAAGATAGTAAGAAATCAGTTTTAAAATAGAGAGTAGATATTTTTTGATATAATATATTGTATTGTAAAAGTTTGTTAAAAGTGTAAAGAAAATAATAATTATTTAAAATAGCAATAAAAAATAAAAGTGAAGGGCAGTTTCCCGAAAACAGTCGACAAGTTTGGAGTTCTTGGTGAGATCATCTGAGCTGGAGGAAGGGTGCCGACCGACAGAGAAATAAATAGTGAGTTTGTTTTTTAAAAAAAACATTATTTGGAAGGGAAAAACATTTATTTAAATATTTTGGACATAAAGTTGATAAATTTACAAACGGGCAGAGAAGTAAAAATTAAAATCAATAATAATAAAGTCACATTAATCGCATCATTATAATATATATATATATATATATATATATATATATATATATATATATATATAAATATATATAAATATATATAAATATAAATGTGAATATTACCTACTTATAAGTGATAAAACAACAATGCAAAACATCTGGCCTTTTGGCTCTGCCAGCGCCATTAAATTAGGAAAAAAAGTTTTTATATTTTCTTGATTTGAGGAATAGTTTCCGTTTGAATGAATTACTCCGTAATAAATGAATTTAAAATACGGTTCTGTATGTATTGTTGGTCGTCTCGGCACGGTCTGGTACTTGCTACCTTCGAAATGAGAGTCTAAATGCCATCGGTGGACGCGCGTGTTCAGAAGTACGTAACCCGATATTCGCTTCCGTTTCATTCCCTTTTTCTCGTTCATCCGCAAATATAGTTTAAAAGCATACGACCGACCGCCGCCACGCGCCTCTTCTCCACAATTTTCGACTATTCCCCGATACGACGGTTATACAAACACCTCTTCGACAGTTCTTTTAATTTGGAACGCGAGACGCGCTGTCAAAGGGCAGAAAGAGAGATCGGAACAGATGCTGTCGACGTCAAAACAAATTTAATAATATAATATTATATTTTGTAACTGTTTACGCGCGGCGAGCATATGCACTTAGTCACCTGGTAGGATTCTATAGACACACACAACCAAACTTATACGGATTCACCTTTTATCTCCTGTTCCAACACATTAAGACAAAAATGAATAGGAAAATGGATAGTAGTTTACCCGAATTAATTATGCGGGGTGGGTCGTAAGACAGATGTCAACAATTTTATGATCGACACTTCAATGCACCTCAAAGTGTTTTCACAATTAATTTTTTGAGCATTGCTTTACAAATTTTGGCGCAAATCTTCTGTGACTATAAGTATTGTTATGATATTAACTTATTGGGTTCGATAATTCTAAACTCTCTGTACAACTTAACAGACTAAAATTAACGGGACATATTCAAACCAAAAAGGTGTCAACAATGGTGTACCTCAAGGTAGTGTCTTGGGCCCGCTTCTATTTCTATTTCTACTATACATTAATGACATCAACTTCATTAATGGATGTGAATTCATCAACCTATTTGCAGATGATACTCTGATTGCAGTGAGTGAACCTGAACTACAAACAGCTATCAATAAAATTAATGATATTTTGATCAGAATATCTGAATTCCTCAACATAAATAAGTGATTATGTTTAAGTTTACATAGGCTAATAAACTCTAGATTTAGGATTTAGATAAAATTTAAGATCACTCACTACGCGTCATTATCTACCAATCATAACAAACGCTTATTGCCAACTAGACAGATTGCAGTATCCACTAGGGGTTTAAAAAAAATGTTTTTATTCGTGGGTCATTTTTTTTGGACTTTAAACGGTTGAATCGGTAGACTG
This sequence comes from Agelastica alni, assembly GCA_950111635.1. Classification (NCBI taxonomy): domain Eukaryota; kingdom Metazoa; phylum Arthropoda; class Insecta; order Coleoptera; family Chrysomelidae; genus Agelastica; species Agelastica alni. The sequence continues at coordinate 6,000,739 of OX467712.1, read as the reverse complement.
GACTAGGAGGAAATTTGAGATGGTAAACGGTTACATCCGCGTACAAAAAATTGTTTATTTTCCAAACGATTTTTTTTAACAGTGTAAGCTTAGAACACCGGTGCACTTATCGACTGGTAAATACTGTGGATTTAATATCACAAAGTTATCGTTACTTTATATTCAATAAAGTGTGCTTGCTTCCATCATATTATGTTTCATCGAAGATAAAGGGATGAGCGTCTGTTGTAGATGAAAAATGATATTATTTACTTTGTTCTAACGGACTTTTAAGCTGAGTTTTAGTAGATGATAAAACCTACAGATTATTAGTTAATTTTAATGCATTGGAGATTGTTAACAGTGGTACCTATATTCATAAAAGTCTTTGTCCATATTAACTAATTGCCGCAAAAAGTCTAGGTTTAACGGAAAATCGACAAAAGTAAAATATAGAGACTTTCTACATTTTTCTCGAGCTTACACAGACTGGTTTAACATCGAAAATGGCTTCGCCATGGCTGTTTAGCTTATGCATCGACGTTTGTTTAAATGGTTTTAAAAAGAGTGTGCATGGATTGAGTATAAACGATTTAATCTATAAATAACTCTTTTACGCCAATGATTAGGTCATGTCCCGACGGAGCGAGAAAAGAGAGAGATTAGGAGGAGAAGTGGATTCGGCTTACGGACCTGACCTGGTGCCTTCCGCCTCTCTGGAAGATCTCGCCGTGCGCCTCGATGGTGGTGGTAAGGTACTTCGATAATAGATAGGTCGCTGACTTAATTGTTTCTACCTACTGCAAGTTGCCGAGACTTGTTTGGGTCATTGCCGTAGTAATCTTGATTTATTACATGTGTATTCGTTTTTATTGAAATAAAACACTACATAATTGCCATTTATAGTATATTGAACTCGATACATGGAGGCGCCACCCACCGAAACATGTATTAATGTACTACATTTCAACACGTGGAATTCCAAGAAGCCAAGAGATGTTTATCGTTTGGGAGTCTAGACGCAAGAGAGAGAGAGAGAGTTCGGAAACCGGTCAAGCAAGGCTTCGTTTCTCTGCCGCTGAAGTCAGCGTTTTTCATTGGTGTACGAGTAACGGTCGTTTTGCACACGGCGTATAGTTGTTTGCTAATAGCACGTGTATAGCGGCTGATAGTATGTCGGTGTATGGGCCGTAATAAGGGGGTTTAAATCAAGGAATTACTCGAAGAGAAATTCTACCGTTGAAATCACGAATTTTCAACAGGTCATATTAGCTTGATCTAAGGAAGAGTTGCAGGCCGATGGTTAATATTATGCATGATGCCCTTAAAATCAAAGGGATTAAAGTGAATTTAAACAAGGCGAAAGTAATGGATTTTGAAAGAGAAAAAAGCATGACAAACTGCGAGGTGCTGATTGAAGAAGGAAAGGAAGATAACGCAAAAGAGTGTGTATACTTGAGTTCAAAATTTACGAGCGACAGATAATATGACTGTGATATTGAGCGAAGGGTGTTGGCAGGAAAACAAATGAATGGGGGCCTTGTATAACTTTATGAACAGCCAGAACGTGTTTAAAAAGGTACGACTGGCTGTGCATACAATGGTGGTCAAGAGTAATCGACGAGCATGTATGGAAAGCGCTGATGAAAGTAGAAGAAATAAAAAACGTGTGTAGGAACCGTAGCGGAAGAGGAGGGAAGTGGTCTCTGTCTACCCCTTCGGGAAAAGGGGTGAACTATACTTAGATTTGTTTGTATAACTTGTATATATCTCTAAATGCACCAAATATCACGTTAAATAAGGAAGATATGGAAAACAATTTTTTTTTATGTATTTACTGAAATATTGTCAGTCTTTGCGAAACATTTTGATTGTTCGATTTATTTTTTTAGAAACAGAATATATTCTTTGCAGTTTGTTATAATAATTTTGGTAAATATTTATAATCGCGGATTATGCGAAAAATGGCTCCAAATTTTTATGGCATGTTTGTTATCGATAACGAATGATATTTTATGCAATATTGAGGTCTTTGGACCCCTAAAAGAAATTAAAAACTACCGCTAGAGTAACTTTTTTGAAAATGTTGATATTAAAAATGCCTATAAAATTTGTCAATATCCCTTTTGGCATATTTGCAGTAGAAACCGAGATATTTGCAATAAACCAGGTAAATTTGTCGAATCACGGCTCCACTTCGAAAGTGCTCCAAGTTTTTTTCAATCGTTCTTTACCACTAGGTAGTAACCCAAGTAATATTAAGGAGGCGCATGGCTTAGGACCCCTAAAAAAATTAAAAACTACCCCTAAAGTAACTTTTTTGAAAATATCTCAAAAACGGAAAAAATCTCAAACAAAAAATGTAGATATTAAAAATGCCAATAAAATTTGTAAATATCCCTTTTGGCATATTTGCAGTAGAAACCGAGATATTTGCAATAAACCAGGTAAATTTGTCGAATCACGGCTCCACTGCTAATTAATCCCGAGACTTTTTGACCGTTGTATTACACATTTTTTACGATTGTGATTTTACCTTAACTTTCTACCTAATTTCTAAGAGTGGTGTAAATTGAAAACGATACACAGTAGAGACCGACTTCCTTCCATATAAATTGAAAGACCGACACCAGCTGCCGATTAATAGGAACAAAACCAAATTTCGAAAAAGATAAAACGGCAGACAATGAATTGAGCAAACTTTCACTTCATTTCAATTCCACCCCTTTCCTGTCGAGGGTGAGACCAGGTGACAAAATTCCGAAATACATTGAATCGGACTAAATGCTAGTATTACCATATTATGAGTAAGTACCGGGGGTCGAGATGTACGTGTAAGGGGGGTGAGATTCCAGGTGAGCAATGATTAGATCAATAGAAACGAGGGAGATATATTTTGGCTACTTTCGCGAGGGTGAATTTCTTTTTATTTTACCTGACCAAGATGCAGATGTCTATCTGAAATGCTATTAATAATATATCGAATTTGACCTCTTTTCAACCCTATTCCCATATTGTCATACCCTTTAAGGATCGTTATTTTCATTAGGATCTCGTTTTGGACAAACAAATGCAGATGCCCCGTATGAAAGCATGTGTACCAATACCTTCTTATAAAAATAAACATTTCCATTAGTAATCTCTTGATCATAATTTTAAATCTTTACATCCTCAGATTTTTATAATTTTTGGTTTACTTACAGTGTCCTCAAAAAACATCCATAGCTTTGGATTTTTCAAACAAATACTTTTTGATTTATTGATGGTCAAAAATTAAAAAATATATCCCTTAATTTTAAAGTTCGCTTTTATTTTTAAAATAGGTACGTTACGAGGGTGGTCTGAAGAGTTTCCGATCTTAATGTGAAGATGGCAGCACTTGTCAATAAAAACTAGGGAATGTGGTTGCGCATATTTTAAAAGGTACTACCAAAATACTACCAAAATTTCAGCCATTTTGGACGCGGAGTTGTTTGACAATTGACATTTTCCCTTCATTTTCCCGCGCTGTAATTCTTTTGAAAAACATATGTTTTTGACGCCAAGTGTGATTGCATTTGCTATAACCTATGTTTTTACTAAGAGAAGTATACAATTTATTGAAAATTTCGATATTTGAACGTTATTAAATTCAATATTTTAAATTGGAAGGAATTCAGATATGTTTCTACCGTTGTTCTCAATTTTTATTTATCTGGCTGCTACTCCAAGTAGTCGATGCATCGCGGAGGGTCAAGCTGTTCTTGCAGCAAGCCACATTATTGTATGTGTTGTCAAAGAAAAGAAGAATGATAAGTGGATAATCAGATCTTATTGTTTGCAGACCAGTGCTATTAAAAGTGATCCTCATGAAATTAATGGATGACATGACTTCAATAATAATTATAAGTATTTATTTACCTTTGACTGCATGTCTTGCATGTCTTCTTTCAATGAGTTTTTCATATCTTTTCTCTTCCTCTTCTATCTTTAGACTGTTGAACTTTGTTATAATGCTGGACACAGGTAAGTTTTTACTTGGTATAGCAGTGTTTTTCAGATAAAGTTTTTGATAGCCTCCTTACAGATTAATAGATAATTCTATTAACCACATAAAATATAAAAAACAAAATACTTACAAGCACTAGGAGTTATGAAATCTTTCTCAACAAAATGTTTAGAACAAACTCTCTTGTTTTTGGTAACTCTCTTTCCTATTTTCAGTTTGATCTCCCAGTTTCTTTCTATCAACCATAGTCACCATTACCGATTCACCAATATGCTCAACTCTTTGACCCTCTTTTAGAAAATAATGAAAAGTCAAATTGGGGTTTTTGGCTTCTTCTATGGCTGTAATATTGTTCGAATTTATTATCCATTGAGGATTTTGTAAATTTAAGAGATCCTCAAACATTTTAGTAAAATCATTGTGTAGTGAGTGACATATGATAAAATAACATTGTCTTGAAGCATGTCTGGTTATTTTGATAAATGTGGAAACTGTGAATATTCTTTTCTGCTTAAGAGGAGTTGCACGCGATGGTTTATATTATGCATGATGCCGTAAAAATCAAAGGGATGAAAGTAAATGTAAGCAAAACAAAAGTAATGGTATTTAAAAGGGACAAACTGCGAGGTACTGATTGAAGGAGAGAGTGGAACAAGTAAATGAGTTTGAGAGACGGAAAGTATGACTTTCATTGAGCGGAGATCAAGAGTACCAACAACTGCATATATGAGCATATATGAGAGCACTGATGAAATTAGAAGAAGCGAAAGATGGGTGTTAGAACCGTAGCAAGTACTTATTCCTACGGGAAAAAGTCGTGGCTATATGTTTTTTTTTTAAGGAAAATAGTCGCAAAAAGGGTAGACCTATCGTGTGGGCCGCGGACGGCCCGCAATGCGACTATTAGAAGGGGAAGGGATTATAGAAAGGAAATGATTGTGGACACGCTTTTTAAAAAGTTGCAGGTCATAGTTCTCTGGAAAAACTGATTTTGGAAGCTTATTTCATTCCGTAGCAGCCCTGTAAAAGAAGGACTCTTGATGAAGATTAGTCCTAGTAGTGTCAAGCTTGAGAGTAAATGTGTGATACTGATCAACGTGTATTTATGTATCTATGTAATAATAGCTTACAATTTATGGTGGTATTGTTAATATGCCTTAAAACGGACAGCACTATGGAAAAACAAGGCAGTCAAATTAAAATAAGATAAAACTCTCGGTAATGTGCTATATCCACCAAGCGAATGGACTATAATGACCAACTTTTTGGACTTTTCTTAATCTTTATTAACAAGATAATTCCCGCATCTCTTGAAACACCCACGGCATTTTGTGTACGTAGACATCACCGATTTAAAATGACATCATGTCATCTTTCTTTCGTGTTTTAATTTCACGATATTATATGAAATGAAAAATTAAACAAACAAAGATTTGAAGCGTTTAGCACATTTTCAATGCGTCCGTCTCTCAGCTGCCGATTTTTCTTCATCTTCTTCGAAGAACACCTTGCTCTCTCGATCAATTTAAGGGGCACCTGCGATGACCTTGTCCCGCAGATGATCTCCCGTCTATGTCTTCCTTTCAACAGGTGGAACTAACCGATGATGAGTTTGCGTATATATTTCACACACAAAATGAGAAAATTTTTAAAAAAATTATGAATCGATACACATAATATTTATTTAATAATTTTGCGAAAGATTATTGATTGACAGCGTGTTTTATTTTTCGCTGTATCCCAGTTAATCAGGACGGATTTCTTGAGGATTTCTATTAAAAGTAGTAAAATATTATTAATCTTGACTAACTGTAAGGCCAATCATTAACATTCTAAAGCGGATTCTGCAAGATCGGTTATAGGTGATTATCTGTAGTGACAGTGTCCCTATAAGGAGCCGGAAATGATGAAACGAAGTCATAAAATTCGGGTTCGTAACATTACCAAGCATCGTTACACTCTTCTATCTTTCCTTTAAGAAAAATTATTACTAAGATGATAGCTTAGATAATCAATAATAATGTCATTACGTTTTAAAGTCTTTTATCACTAGGTCACTTTTCAACCTTACACGAACATTTGGAATGAGATTACTGTTTATATTTGACGATGAACTGATTGTAATAAAGGAATACTGATGGGTCATGGCATAATTAAATACTAATGATTACTGGCTCGTAATGAGGATTCATTACGAGCCAGTAATCTTTTTTTCTAGGTGTCGTCTCCGCTTCGAAGGTTGGCAATCATCAGGGCGATTCTTATTTTTGAGACCGCAGCTCTAAATAGTTCATTGTTATTTGCATTCAAACCACTCCCTAAGGTTATTCAGCCTTGAATTTCGTCTCCTTCCTACAGATCTCTTTCGTTAGATTTTTCCCAGCATAATAATTTGTAACATTTGATATTTTTCTCCCCTCATGACTATCCCATATAAAGCAGTTTTTTTCTCTTAATTGTTGGGATTACTTCTTTCTCATTACTACCACGTTGGTTATTCTCTCTACCCATGCAATCTTCGATATTCTCCGATCCATGCGCACTCTCTTTCAAATCTTTTAAACAATTGTCTGTGTATAAGTTAAACAACCATGGCGAAGCCACACATCCCTGTCTAACACCTTTGCCGATATTAAATCAATCCGTGTAAACTCCGTTTATCCTGACAAGCAGTGGAATTTTCGTAAAGTGATTTCAGTACCGCTCACCCCATACATAGACAATGTCGATCACAATTCATTTTTCACCACTCTGTCATGATTACCTAAACTTGTTAATCCATATTTGGGAGTAGAGGACTAAATATTTTAAGGATGTTTAATAGTACTTTTAGAGTAATAAAGGGGGTACTCTATGCTTTAACATAGACCATCAGCAGTGTTACAAAGATTAATTTAAAAAAAATATTTTAAACATTTCAAAGTCAGTCACACATTCATTCATTCTAGCAGAGAGTACCTCTGCTGGTTTCCGGAACTTCTCACCAGTAGGCGGTATAAGGTCTATGTGTTGTGAAAAAAAATCAGAACATCATTTTTACTTAATTAATATATTGCAGGAATTGTAAATATAGTTTTATTTATTTAGTTCACCATAATTGTTTGTTGTTTATCGTGTGGTCTGCTAGTGCCTACAAGACCTAGTGGCTTCCTTTTCGTTTGGTTTCATTCACACAAAGAACATCAATCCGTCTTTCTTCTATCATCGTGTAATCGTGTAAATTTCATTAATTTTATCATTTAATCCTCCCCTCACATTTAAAGTAGCAAAGTGGCTATCTGTAGTCCACGTCTCGCCTTCATAGGAAGTAGAGCATGAAAGGTGGCGACTTCTATCGCTGCTGATGTGGTTGAAGTCAATACAACTATTACTTAAAGCTTATGAGAAATAAAATCTATACTAAAAATAAATACATAGTAGGTATTACTAAATTAAAATTAAGTTTAAATATATAGCACTTCTATGAAAATATTTAATGTACTTACGGAAATTCCATTTAAAATCTCGATGAAAACACTCTTACCTTACTTTTTTTTTAACCACATAGGTAGTAATTTATTAAGATCTCGTATTTGATGAGATACAAAGTAAAATGTTTAAGTTGTAGCTTTACGAAATTTATATTGACAAATATCTTATTTCTTTTTTGTTTTGATTCAATTTTGGATTTCCACATATTTAAAAGCAACGTGTTTCACCTATTAATTTTGTAAGGTTATTTTTAAAACCGATTTGTCTTCTTGTTCATAATTTGTTAGTAGTCTCGGTCGTTGGACCCATCTTCACGTCTATTTACGAAATTCCAGAACTCAAAATTTATCTTTTTTATTGCATTTTTATAATTAAAAACTTAAATTTAGTGGATCAGCAAATGAGTATGAATCGGGATACTCAAAATAAAACAAACAGTGACCTTTTTTGCAAATTTTTTCGTGCAGCTTTTGGCTAGTAAGTCTTTTTTGTTATGCACCAAGTGAACTTAAAATTTTTTTTTATTGCATTTTTATATTTTAAACCTAAATTTAGTGAATCAGCAAATGAGTATGAATCGGGATACTCAAAATAAAACAAACAATGACCTTTTTTTCAACTTTTTGCAAATTTTTTCGTGCAGCTTTTGGCTAGTAAGTCTTTTTTGTTATGCACCAAGTGAACTTAAAATTTTTTTTTTATTGCATTTTTATATTTTAAACCTAAATTTAGTGGATCAGCAAATGAGTATGAATCGGGATACTCAAAATAAAACAAACAATGACCTTTTTTTCAACTTTTTGCAAATTTTTTCGTGCAGCTTTTGGCTAGTAAGTCTTTTTTGTTATGCACCAAGTGAACTTAAAATTTATCTTTTTCATTGCATTTTTATATTTTAAACCTAAATTTAGTGGATCAGCAACTGAGTATGAATCGGGATACTCAAAATAAAACAAACAATGACCTTTTCGTCTACTTTTTGCAAATTTTTTCGTGCAGCTTTTGGTAGTAAGTCTTTTTTGTTATGCACCAAGTGACCAGCACGTAGGATGCTAGAGGGTGCGTGGCAAACGAGGACCCAGTAGCTGGAATCTATTGTTACTTAAGCAATAATCTAGCCATTCCTAAGCGGTTTTGGGGCCGTGTTAATTGAAAAAGAAATGATTAAATAATAACAGTAAAACAGAAAGACGACAATTTAAAAAAAAAAAAATATATCGCTGCACGTTTTGCGCGTCAAACGCACCTGGATGAATAAATATAATCGATAATCACCAGAGGTTGCAGATATTAATAGCTCTTGAAGACTATTACGAAAGCATTGTGTTAAGCAAACTACGCAAATTCGTAACAGATGACAATCATAATAGCCCGCATCTTAAGATGTATCGTGTACTTGATCGAAATGAATGGCTGTGGCACCTTTCTCGGGTTTTGTTAACATTTTTTTTGCGTTGTTACAGCGGCGGATGCCTTTTCATTTTTGAAATAAAAATAGTATATTGTGCAACTAGTGCGACAAGTTGCCTATTTCCCACGAAAGCGAAGTTGAACGCACGATGTTCCACAATGCAGGATAACGTGTTTCAATGTTGCGTTGCAACCAGAACTTCTGATAGCCTTGGTTGAACTTCTGCTTAAGCTTTTCGTCTGTACTGATTGTAATCAACTCTTCTTGCATTATCACATTGGCTTTTTTCATGGCTGTAATATTGTACGGATTTATTATTCAATGAGGAATTTGTAAATTTAAGAGATCCTTAAAGCTTAAAACCCCAAGTGGTCGATATCGACCACTTTAGGAATTTCTGATCTAAAAGCTTCGCAGTAGTACAATATGTGTGCAGAGGTTTCCTCATATGGTTGTCTGCCAATCCGATGTTGTTTATGTGTTGTTTAAGTCTACAATGCCCTACCAGGTGCCCATCCAGAATCATGGTGTCAAATTAAACTAATCAGAAGTGTCCTTCAATGCAACTGTCAAAAAACGCCGGCTGTAATAACAACCTCTTGGTGCTGCCTCAGCGAGGTGATAAATTTCTTCTGATTGGCTAAAGATTGTTGGTGCAAAATTTACCTTCTATTGAGAATATTGTCATTAGTATTACATTACAATCAGTTTCTTGTAAAATATGAACAGTAATGTCATTTCAAATGGTCGTCTATGATAGTAATGACATTAATAGTGATCGTGTAAGGAAAGAAACATTGGCATGATGCCTAGTAGTGACGAGAATCCAGATTTTCCGATTTCGACACATCATTACTGACGATATTGTCATTTGTAACGGCATGACTCATCAGTATTTCTTCATTACGATCAGTTCATCGTCAAATATGAAAAGTAATCTCATGCCAAAAGCTCGTCTAATATTAAAAAGAAGACTTTAAAACGCAACGACATGATAGTTTACGGTTCGATTTGGTTGCCACGTCTTTTTTTTGTTCTCTAAAGAGTACTCTGCCAGCGGTCTCTCTACTGGCTAATTATGCCCGAGCTCAGCCGTAAAGGGTAGAAGAAAAAAAATATATAAAAGTGAGCCGCGCCACCGACTTAGACGGTATAAGCCGGAAGCCCCTAGGTCTTGTAGGCACTAGCAGACCACACGATAAACAACAAACAATTATGGTGAACTAAATAAATAAAACTATATTTACAATTCCTGCAATATATTAATTAAGTAAAAATGATGTTCTGATTTTTTTTCACAACAAATTCTGTATTTTTGGTAAAGTGGATTAAACGAATTTAATACACTTTTCTTAAAATAATATTTAAATTAATTATAACAATCTTTTAGACAATAATAAAAACCTCATGATGTACAAAAGAGAATTAACAAAAAAAATGTTCACAATATTTAAAATTTCAAAAATAATTGGTTTTATGTAGATTTTTTGATAGCAAAAGATTAAAAAAAAAAACAATACAAAATAAATGGACTTGCAACAAAAATAATAATTTGAAACCATCACAATAATTACATAATGGATATTCAGTAATGTATACGTTCAGATTCAACTTGGAGCAGGTACAAATTTAATGAAAATAATTTGTTACTTTTAAACTGTTGAAAACACTTAGATCAAGCACATAATAACTGATAAATTGATAAAATTAAACTCAATACTATGTAACCAATTGAAAACTTCATAGAGACGTCACTGTTACATCGATGATCCAAGAAACAGAAACACCAAGTAGTATTATCATAATAATTTCTGCTAAAAACACCAAGTCTTTGTAACACTGAAATTTATCGTCGATATGGATGATGGTTATGGAACGGCACGTGCTAATCAACAATGGCTCCCCTCAAATAAATCCCGCTAGCGGCTATTTTAACTCGACACCAAAATCCAAAATATCCACCACAAAGGCACGACAGAATGGTCAAGTTAAAAATTAAGTGGTTTTTCTTCAAAATCCAATTAAGATGGCCCAAATACAGCCAGATATGAAAGAAAAAACCGTAGAGGTTCTGCTCACGTGCTAATATCACACCATCCCAACAACTCTCACCAACACCCCACTTCGAAGAATCTCACCCAACGACTGACACTCCTAGGCCGGAAATCAAGAAAATGACACGGAATAAACGTCAACCCACAATCTTCTCCAGTCCGGGCTCCGCAATCGCCTCGTCCGTGCTGTTAGCCAGCCCCATCCACACAGAAATGCAAACCAAACAATAATCCTATCACTACTAGGTATGCAACACTATTTACAACGGATGATATATTAAAGTTGCAACAAAGTACGGTATGCAACCCTACTTACAAATAACTAAGGAATACGAAACTCATCAGAGACACAATTAATAATGGAACTGTAGAAGGGAAAAAGAAATAGGCACGTGACATAGTAATAATCTCTTTTAAGAGGGACAAAACTGGAAAGATGCCAGATAATGACAAGAATCCTTTTAAAACATTGTCATTACAGATAATGAAATCATTACCGATCTTTTAGGATCCGATTAAGAATGTTAATAATGATATCATTTTATTATATTTAACGTAGAGAATCTAAAAGTTAAAAAAAATTTACACTCGTTCGTCAACATTAACTTTTTGTTTTAAAAAGTAGTTGATAGTCGTGGCTAATTTTGCACTGGTGCATCAAACATTAGATTTGCTTAGCATTTTGTGGGCCGGTGGTACATTTTTTAAAGACGCCGCTGCTGTAAGGCATTCACGACATCTGTCTCTCCTGCATTTCGCGAATCTAATACAAAAAAAAAATAAATTAAAAAGAAATCGGAAAGACTTAACGCAAGTTCAATTCGGAGCAGGTGATTTTCGTTTTACTTATATTGTCGGTGTTTTATATTATTTGTCTGTTTTATTAGCCTCGGTTTCGGATGTACGTATACGCGAGTGTTATTAATATACGTGCGTGTATACCAGGTGTTATGATTATGTTGGTCGTGTGTAACCAATTTTTCATCATAGGTAGATTTTCGAAATTCTTCGTATGCATTGTTATCGATTTGCACCCACGTTGCTCACATAAAAAATGCGACTCACTCTTCTAAAACCTTAAGACAGAATCTGGTCATTCACTATTCCTATTTGATCTGTCGCTACACCAATCAAGCTGAGCAGTACGATGTCGAGTAGACATAAAATTGTAGCGGTCATACATACAACTTATGTACAAATGACGTGACAAAACTTTTGCATTTTTAAATCCTCAAAACTCCGACGACTAATTTCACTGAAGACCTTTTTAATCCCAAGTCTGGTCCTTTTTAAGAAAGCACGTATACTATTCCAATCGACACAGTCTCTCTACGAACTCCAACAGTCTATCGACGAACTTCAACACTGACGCACATCGCCTCTCTTGCCAAGTTTTCTTTCGTTTCAATAAATACACGTAGTTAACAGTAATTTCAATTGTGCATCACTCATCACAGAATAATCCCAAAAAATTATGTAAAATTAATTAGCACTAGGCTAAAATAATACTGAAAAGATAAAAAGGACTGTGATTTATTTCTTTTTCCGATTCTAAAAGTAGAACCAGTTATTACAAAATTCATTTTCGCTAAAATTTTACCAATTTTTACCGCAATGCCGTGTAACAAAAATCGCTTGACGTTGAGCGTCAAATTTGTGTTACTGTTCACCCAAGTAGCAAATTAAATTCTGTAAGGTTTGTATAAACAGCTACAAGATATATCTTGTGGGATACTAAAATTCTTATAACGGTCTACAAAACAATTAAACGATTCTTATGCAACCAAAAAGGGGCCCATTTTTATACAACAGTTTGGCAGTATAAGAGTTCTTTTAAAAGTGTATACATCTCTTATACGACTATCGGTGAATGGTTTTTCGGGTATTTTGTCCATCGTAGATCTGAGTTTATACTCGACGTTTCGCCATCTCTAGTGGATGGCATCTTCTGGATATATGTCTGCTTTTTCAAGTCTAACGGTTTGTGACATCCGTATGTCATGATCGCAGGTTGTATACGTTTTGGCGGGCGGGACATATTTGAGGGCTGTTCAGAAATTGGTCACGTTCCAGAGATTCATTCTTCTTATTTTTGTAAGGAAGCAGCCTTGTATTTTTAAGTACAGGCTCTATTACTGTATGTCCAAGACGGCAGTTAGCTTTGTGTTCTTTGACCCCGGTGTAAATGGACGGTTTAGTTGTTCCAATGTAGACGCTACCACAAGTGCATGGAATACGATAAACACTTAGTGGGGCTCTCTTGTCCTTGGCAGATTTCAGATAGTTTTCGATCTTCTTAGATGGCTTGAAGATAGTTTTAATGTTATATATTCCTAGAATCCGGCTGATCCTATCTGTCATTCGAATAATGAAGGGTAAAAATGCCTTAGAAGTGACTTCATGACTACTTAATTCATCGCTTATGTCACCTCTAGTGCTAGGCTTTCGACGTATACATTTATATATATATATATATATATATATATATATATATATATATGAAGCTAGCAGAGCCGTTGGTTTATTCGTTTTAATAAAGGGTAATGAATGCGCCAGTATAGTAATAAATTAATAATAAACCATAAAACATTTCTAAACACGGATATTTGGAGTTTTGGTTCTGCTAGGTTGAGATCGAAATAACGGAATCCATAATTTATTCCTTACAATCCATTCCCCACCACTCTGTCATAGGCCTTTTTCAAGTCTACGAAAGCGCAGCCAAGAATTTTTCGACTTGATCCGTTCATCCCTCTTCTCTCCTAAATCCCGCTTGCACATCCTAAATCTTTTCATCAGTTTCATTCGTTTTCCTACGATTAAAACTCCATTTTTTGCCGAAAAACAATAATAACCCACATAAACGAGTATTTTAATATATTTTTTGTACTGACTTGTTGCGCGAAGGTGGTTCGAAGTTCTGTTGCTTGTCTGAACGCACTTTTCTTATTTGAAAACAAAATTTTTTTCGGTAGTTCACTTCTGCTTTAGAAAATTATGACTTTCATCGTTTTCAAATAAGCAAGTTTCTTGCTATCCTATAAATTTAGAAAATATGTCGGTGAACTAATTATTAATATTTTATACCGTTATTATTTATATTTATGCAATAATTATTACAGATAGTTCCTTTCCCACAATACGTCCGACTTACACAAACGCGTCTTGTTATTTTATGTTTATTTGTATTAGTACAGTCATTCTAGCAAAAATTGGTATTAAGTAAAATAAAAACGGTGTAAAGAAATCCTGACAATGACTGGTGATACAACAAAGTCCATTGGGACTGTAAACAATCACTGAGACAATTGGCAGCAAACAATCAGGTTACTCTGATGTGGGTTTCAGGTCACAAGGGAGTGAAAGGCAACTAGGAAGCAGACTGCCTTGCCAAGAAAGGGGCAAATACACAATTTTCCAGCCCAGAACCCTTCTGTGGACTTTCCAAAGCACACTTGAAAGAAGAGGTTCGACGTTGGGAAACAGATGAAATGAAATCTCACTGGCATAAAGTGCCAGGACAAATACAAGCGAAAAGGCCAGTAGACCTTTCGCCAAAGAGAGCTAAACAGCTTCTCGAGTTGGACAAGAAAGACTTGAAACTGGTGACGGGACTCCTCACTGGACACTGCCCTCTGAGGTATCACCTAAAAAAGAGAGTTACCGTTACTGCGAGAACTTCGCTGAAACTGCAGAACATTTGCTTTGCGAATACCCAGCGCTTCTCTGCAAGAGGCTCAAGTTACTAAAAGTGGCTTTCCTAAAGCCCTCCGATGTCAGGAAATTAGCCCCCAGGAAACTGATAAACTTTGTAGGAAGTCGAATAGATTAAGGGCTATGCACAAAAGATATGATATTAACTAGATATGCAACTAAGTAACTAATCTAATTGGCTAACAACAAGAGATCTGCGTGATTTATTTTAAAAGTTCTGATTTTCCACATCGAAATTATAAGTTCATCTGGCAATTCTGTAGGAATCGACATCTGTCAGTTTGTCTGACGTAGACTTCAATCAGACCCGGAATCAGTTTATTTTCTCTATGTTTACGGTTCTAGTAGTTGTTTGATTACCGATTAGTGATATAGAGATTTTTCGGAAAATTTGGTGGCTTTTATTAGCATAATAGATAGATTATTTGATTTGCTGAATTCCAGAAATCCACTGGGCAGATCCTACAAAGCACCTATAAAGAAAGATTTGAGAAATGATTTGTTTGAAAATGGATTGGAATATTTGAAAGGTCTTAAAAATACTGATGGACTACCAATATATGTTTCGCAAAATAAAACAACTCCAATTTTGGGCTTCTCTATAACACTGTTATCAATAGGAATGTATGAAGAGTATATTGAAAGACAAGGTATACTTACACGATTATAATTCAATCATTAAGCTATCTTCAAATTATGACCTTTAGTAAAATACTCCAAAAATTGTTATTTTCTCGCGAGATCCGCAGCCTCTCTCACAATCTTAAATCGCGGATCTGGACCAGCTAACACATGGAAATTTCCTCTTAAAAACATAACAAAAGCCTTCGCTTGATAATTCAGCCTCGGTAAAATGGTCCGGTGAAATTTGACGCTACCTCTCAAACTGCAATCCTCAATATTTTTTACGACACTGATTTTTCTGCTCGCCTATTTAACTTTACAGATGAGAAATCGAACTCTTCAGAAATTGCGATGAAAATTGTTTTCCAGTATAATTTAATAATTACGCAGATCAAACTAATACTTGTGGTAATTGATAATAACTACAATCTGGGAACTGGAAAGTTTTTATTGTAGTGCAAATGGGAAATCGTTAACCCCTTATTAGCTGTATCATGTTGGGTATTTGTTATACGTTTTAGTTTCATTCCTGCTAATAATTATCATTCTACTTCGCTATTCCTGCTATTTATTTTATGTTTAATTAGTAGATTATTAGTTAGTTCATCTAATAGAATGTGGCGTGTGACTTGTATACAAGTTTGCTTCGGAATTTGTAATTGAACCAGTTTTTTGTAGTTTAATCAATGTCTTGTACAATTATAGTCCAGTCAATCTAGACTTTGGTAAACACAAAAGGTCGATTGTTATGTTTCTAAATTTTAATGGGTGTCTTGGCACCCCGATAAATGAAAACTAAGCGAATTCAGCAAACATTTTATCGGGACAACTTTTGGGGGCCTGAAAACCTCAAAACTTTCGGGCTTTTTTCACTTTTTCGCTTACAAGTCGTTAAGGAAGCCTTCCACAGAAAAAATTATTCCTGTCTAAATTAAAGTCCAATAAATTCTGCGTCGAATGACGTATTGGAACATCTAAATCGGGTCGGCCGTCTAGGAGCAATTGCTCGTTGAAAAACGGCTATTTTTTCCAACTTTTTCGAAAAATCCATTTCCGGCACTTTGAAAAGCTGTTACTCCAAAACATCACTCCAATCCAAAAAAAAAAAAATCATGAAATGAAAGTTGTAGAGCATGATATTCTGTGTTCAGAATGCATCAAGATTTTAACATTGGTCCAATATTTAGTTACATACCGACAATTTTTCATTTTCCCTCAAAAGAGTCAATAAGCTAATATCAAGTATTTTAACAAACAACGATTCTACCCTCTCACGTAACTGTTTAAAACCCAATTCTAGATTCAACAACCACTGTAAAAATAACTTAATGATAGTGGAAAGATGTGCTTAGGCCAGCAACAATAAAAAATGTTTAAAAAAATGTGTAATTTGGTATTATAAGTTATTTACATCTTCATAAGTAATTAAAAATTTATGTACAGTTGTTACTAAAAAATGTTTAGTACAGCTTATTTTTATTTTAGTCTGTCAGCTGCTCTAGATTCAGTGGGTCGTAAGTCAGGAAAAATTGTTGAATTTCTTGTATCTTGAGAGAAAACACAAATTTGAGCGCCATGTATTTTACATACATTTATATACATATAGTCACGCCTTTTTCCCGTAGTGGTAGGCAGAGACCACTTCCTTTCACTTTCTACGGTTCTTACACACATCTTTTGCTTCCTCTACTTTCATCAGTGCTCTCATGCATGCTCATCGGTTGTTTTTACTCTTGATGTTATGTCTTCTCCACCCTGCTGTACGGTATGGAAGCCTGGACTATAAACAAGTACGAAGAAAGACGACTTGAAGCCTTTGAGATGTGGGCTTACAGGAAAATATTAATAGTTTTATGGCCGGAAAAAGTATCCAACTTGGTTATACTCCTACGTCTGAATAAATCCACCGAAATTCTTACCACCATCAAATGAAGGAAACTGCAATATTTCGGGTATGTTATGAGAGGCAAAAAATACCGATTACTGCTGAACATCATGGCTCAAGAATCTACGTGACTGGTATAAACTCAACTCAAGCTCTCTGTTCAGACTTGACGTCGACAGAGTAAGGATAGCCTTGTTGGTGACCAACGTTCTAGAAGGACATGGTACTTAAGAAGAAGAAGAATGACAAATGGGGTCAACGACCTATGGCTTATCTTGAACTTTGAGTTTCCTTTGATCCCAAACAAAGAGATAACCTTTACTCCAACTTCAATTGTCGAGAATTAAGGTACCTGAGTAACTGCTATTTCCAGCAACTCTAGTAGACTTTGATGTCCAGTATGAGAGTCCAACTACTCAGTTTATCAGACTGCATCCATATCTGGAGTCTCTAGCTAGAAATTTAGACCTTGAAGTTGCTCGTCGAACAGGAACTCAGGATACCTCCTTCAATCAGGAACTCAGGATATTTTCAAACCGGCAGGTATTCGGGAGGAAGGACGAATAACGGGACGGATGGAGGTAGGAGCGGGGAGAAGCCCTTTGTGAGCAAAAACCGCACTTCCCCTCTACCGCCTAAGCGAGTCAGCCCAATATTCAATATTTTTCTATACGTTTGAGGCGAAAATGAACATTTTTTTAATCATTTTTTAAACGCCTTCTTCTGTATCAATTTTTATCACTATTGATTTTTCGAGAATAGGAAAATTAGTTTTAGTATAGTACTAGTATATCAGTATAATTCTCGACTGTACATAAATTTTTAATTACTTATGAACTTGTAAATAATTTTTAAAACCAAATTATAAATTTTTTAAACAATTTTTATTGTTGCTGGCCTAAACACCCCTTTCCACCTCTTTGAGTTATTCTTACAGTTGTTAATTAACCTAGAAAGGGTTTTAAACGGTTAAGAAAGAGCGTACAATCGTTGTCAAATACTTGATATTAGCCTATTGACTTTTTTAAGCGAAAATGGAAAAATTTTCTGTATGTACCTAAATATTGGATCAATTTTAAAATCCTGGTGCTTCCTAAACGCAGAATTTCATGCTCTACAACTTTCATTCTATGACTTTTTTTGAATGGAGTGACTGTTTTGGAGTTACAGTGCAACAAAAGTAGCTTAGCGGGCGACTAGCCTCTAAAATATACTACACTTCACTTCACTTCCTCCGATTGTACTTGAGACTTACGATTACTGAAAATTTCGTCGTCGCCGATAGTATCGTTATTCCAATGTTTTCGTTGTGCGCAGATTTTGTGATATCTCGCCCGCCAAGCTACTTCTGTTGCACTGTACAGCTCTTCAAAGTGCCGAAAAAGTTGGAAAAAATAGAGGTTTCAACGAGCAATTGCTCCTAGACGGCCGAACCAATTTTAATGTTCCAATAGGTCATTCAACGCAAAATTTATTGCACTTTAAATTAGGAAGGAATAATTTTTTTAGTGGGAGGCTTCCATAACGAGTTGTAGGCGAAAAACTGAAAAAGGTCTGAAAATTTCGAGGTTTTTAGGCTGTTTCCCATTATTGAGGTGACACCAATTAAAATTTAGAAATATAACATCCGAGCTTTTGTGCGCAAACACCCCTTTTAATGTCTAGATTGACTGGACTATTATTGCGAACTATTTTAATTGAAATGCGTTCGTGCGTATTTGGATTTTAATGCGATGTGACATTTCAAGAATCTTAAATTACAAAAGTATTATTAAAGAAAATCATTTATACCTTTACTTTTGCAAGATCACTGTTTAACAAAATTACTCTTATAATTATTTGTTTGTATACCTGAGTTTAAAGTTTACAAGAGACGGAAAATGTGACTGGGATATTGAGCGAAGGGTGTTGAAAGGAAAATAAATGAATGGGGCCACGCATAACTTTATGTGCGTCTCGGGACGCCCGACAGAAGTGATAACTTGGAAGGATTTGCGTAGAAACTATTAAATATTGAACGTATTTAACGTTACAAATTCTTGGTTTATTATTAGAATTAAAATTATCACTGAGAAATTCCTTGATTTTTAATACCACTCAGTGTACGGTCCTGACGCCGACAAAAAAATCATCTAAAAACACGTGCATTTATTATCCCTCCAGAACATTCCGAAATCGTCGCGCGCAATTGTAGCAATCAGTTATACGATCACGTGATGAAAAACGGTTAACACAAAGCCACGTCTCACCGGGCTTCCTCTCTCTCTCACCCTCTTTCCCATTTCGACCGTCAAAGAATGCACAACGTCCGCCGCTAAGAGCACCTCTTTCAAACACCACGTGGTAAAATGCACATTGATAGAATCAGATAAAATAAATGAAATTCAAAGCTAACAACCAGTGAAATTATTCTGATGATACAGGAGGCTGAAAACTGTATGTATTAAATTACACAAAATATTCTCGTGTGTTGTTTTATTTACTGTGATAACAAAATTCACGGTGATAAAAGACAGTAAACCCTTCGACCTATAGTAGGTAAAAAACCAATCGAGCCAGCTTGACTGAATTATCGAAGGAATTTTTCCGACATCTACGTTGCTGAAGACGCGTCGTCGAGTAGCAAGAGCTTGTAGATGCTCAACTGCTAGCTTCTCGTCGTCATTGCCGGCGCGCGCAATGTGAACAGCTTATTTATTTAATATAAAATATATCTTATGTATAATAATTAACATTCTTTAATTTCATTTACATATTATCATTGTTTGTTATAAACAATTGAAAATAGCTCCTGCTTATGAAATGAAAAAGTTTGAAAGAATACGGTTGACATAAACAGAAAATTTTTAATGACAATTATAATTTGTTATAAACAATTTGAAATCGTTTTTTAAAATAATTATAACAACAATACATATGGTATTATTTTATTCTTTCCACTGCGAAGTTAGTCGTGTGGACCTCTCGGGTCGCTCACCCAGACCACCGATATTTGTTAAAGTTTTTTAATAGTATGGATAGTATGCATAAATGGGTGTAGAAAAAATACCGCAACTCTAGTATTATGGACACAATTACACTCACTGTAATTTTAAATTAAACTAAGTTCATCAGTAAAGCATTTATAGCATTGCAAAATATGATTTATAGCAGTATAACTTTGCAACCGTTTAAGAAAGTGAAATTACCTTGGATTTGATCGTGTTTTTTTATTACTATTATTATTATTAATATCACGATTTACATAAATCACACCGCTGCGTTGCTGTCATAAAATAGACAGGATGCGCGCCTCTTTCAAGTATTTCGCAGATATAAATGGATGTTACTTTCAATAATTTACATAACAAATTTTATGAGAAATGTTAAGAAACACTTTATTAAAATTATGTTTAATAGATTAGCAAAATTTAGTACGTGTTTGGCTTTTGGCCGTATCTAGTAGCTACCGATAAATGCTGAGCAGAAATCACCACGAAGCATACTCTTAAATAAAATTCAGCTTTCATTCAACTCGTTTTGCTCTGGAGCATCGACTTTACCTCTTAATGAAAAACCTGATCCATACTGATCTCCTTCCTCTTCTAAATCCTGCTTGCACATCCCATAAAATCTTGTCAGTTTTATTCGTTACTCTTTTAATCAATATCTTTGCATACAGTATAAGGTCCATGTGTTGTGGTTTCACATCCTTTTCGCTTGGTTTCATTCACATAAAGAACATCAATCCGTATAACTTCTATCATCGTGTAAATTTCATCGATTTTATCATTCAATCCTCCCCTCCCATTCAAAGTAGCAAAGTGGCTATCCGCATTCCACGTTTCGTTCCCACAGGAAGCATGACATGACAGGTGGCGACCCTTATCGCTATCGTTTTGGTTATAGTCAATACGCGACTATCACTCATAGCTTACCATGAGATGAAACAATTTATACTAAAATAAAATACATAAAAATTAAAAAATTAACTTTAAATATATATCAAAAAAATCTTGATCTGACAGAAAATATGAAATCCTCCAGGAAAAATATTTAGCTCCCAGATAGAGTAGGCTCATTTGAAGAAAAGCAAATGTTAATGGTATTTGCACTTTATTTATCCAAATATCTAAAATTTATTTACAAGCACATGGAACGGTTTACAAAAAATACCATAAACCTTGTAACTGTAATACACGAACAATAAATATTAACTTCCCAATAAACAGATTAATGCTTATAGAGCAAAATATCGTACATGTGCATTAGCGCATTTAATAAATTACCATAAAGTCTTTAAGGGTAGATTGTATATTATAGGCGTGGTCTATGGGTAAAATAACTTCTATTAAAGCTGGAACCATTAAATATTTTTGCTTTATTTGACGACTTTTTTTTTCAATATTTATATGTAAATTTATATATTGTGTTTTATATATGAATGTTTATTTGTAAATAAATATAATAAATGTTTCAACCAGTTTTTCTTAAATTTAATTAATTTTAACCCATGCATTATACCGACAAAATTTAGACGCGTACTATTTTGTTAAGCACGGCTATTTGGTCACGTGCCTTTCTATAGTAATAATGGCTCTTGAGCTTCATGCAAGATCGCTCCTTACATGTGGCAGTTGACGGTATTTCTTCTGATGCGTTTAAAACCAATGCCGGGGTCCCCCAGGGTTCCATCCTGTCCCCCATTTTATGTCTTTTACACATCAACGACCTCTTGAAAACCACCACGAACCCCATTTACAGTTTCGCAGACGATAGCAAACTTGTCTCAACTTTCACATCCTATCGATCACTTTCGGTAAATGATACAAATAGACTCAGGCAGGAACAGGTTGATTCCATCAATAGAGATCTTAAAGCAATCGTCGAGTGGGGAACCAACAATCTTGTTCAGTTCAACGCCCAAAAAACACAAATTGCCACGTTTTCCAAGAAAGTGAATTCCTCAAATCATCCCATCACAATGTCCGGAAATACCATTGAACCAAGTCCCTCCATCTTGATTTTGGGAGTCACGGTGTCCAATAATATGTCTTGGCATGACCATGTTGCTAACATAGCAAAGTCAGCAAGCCAGAGGCTAGGTTTTCTGTGGAAAGCCAGAAAGTTTTTTACTCCTGATCAACTGTTGACGACGTACAAGGCTCAAATCCGACCTCTACTGGAGTATTGCTCGCACATTTGGGGTTCAGCACCAAGGCATTCTCTTCGTCTTCTAGATTCCATTCAGAAAAGAGCCATTCGCTTGATAAACAGCTCAACTCTCACAGATACCCTTCGCCCTCTAGAACATAGAAGAAGAGTTGCAGACCAGTCATTGCTGTACAGATATTTCCATGGCAGATGCTTCAGAGAAATAAAAACTCTTGTACCACCATTGGCCACATTCGGCCGAAGAACTCGGCACGCCGAACAGTCTCACACATTTACTCTCAAGCTTGACACTACAAGAACCAATCTTCATCAAGAATCCTTCTTTTACAGGGCTGCTACGGAATGGAATAAGCTTCCAAAATCAGTTTTTCCAGAGAACTATGAACTTTCTATAATCCCTTCCCCTTCTAAAAGTCGCAGTGCGGGCCGTCCGCGGCCCACACGATAGGTCTGCCCTTTTTGCGACTATTTTCATAAAAAAATTTATTTCTATGACAAATGATAATTTATTAACGATACAAATTATTCCAAAGAAGCCAAATTGGTGTGACCAGCGTTCACCGCACTTTTTCTAGTTCCATTTTGATTTCTTCGTATCGCTTATTCATCGTTTCCGGCACGAACAAATATATAAACAAAATGCAGTGCAGCGTAATGGCGGTAAAGATGTAAAAAGTATTATCGGTGCCGATGGAATGCTGTAAAGTCAGACAATAATTCGTCACTAGAAAAGCCGCGAACCAATTGAGCGTACAAGCCACGGATCCTATGATAGCCTTAACTTCTGGTGAACATAGCTCCGAAGCTGCCAACCAGGGTATCGGACCCATACCGATGTTGAAAGCCACATAGAAGAACATCATTGAAAAAACCGGTATTATGTTTAAAAAAAATTTGTTGTGCTCCGTTATTTTTTGATAATGTTTCAAGGTAAAATAAAAAGCAAGCAGTGCTGTGGAGAAAGCGCACATACCCGACGATATCTTCAACAGAAGAGTCCTCCCGTAGCTGTCGATGACCAATACAGATACTATTACGGCGAAAAATCCGGTAATGCCAGTACCGATCACTCCTAAATGTTCCGGTACACCGGTATCAGATTTTATAAAAATATCCTTGGAGTAAAAAGACATCGCGGTAACGCCGGTCAGCTGTTTGAATACCAACAACGTTATACTTATAAACGTCGCTTTTTTATTCGCTTTTGTCTTCATAGCATTCCAGAAAGTATCTCGATTATTGTCGTCTTCCATCTCTTTGAGAATAATTGCAATTTCTTCGTTACAATCGTAATCTTCTCCTCTTAATCTTTTGAAACTCGATTCCGCTTTCTCGATGCGTCCGTGTTTTAGATCGAATAAGGGAGTTTCAGGTTGAAAAAAGAACAACGCTCCAAAAATTAGAGGTACTGCCATACAGGCCATGTTAAATGCCATCATCGGCAAAGCCCAACCCAGGACATTGCCGTGTAGTACTCCTAGAACCAGGAAAAGTTGAACGAATATGCCCAAAGTACCTCTAATGTGTGTTTGAGCTATTTCTGTTGCATAAACTGGGGCTACGACTACCAAGGCGCCGCCTGCAGCTCCCGTTAGAATTCTTCCTACATACACCATTACGACGTGTCTAGAAATTTCGTAAGAAAATTATTAATTTCATAACTACAAACATATACGGAAATAATCCAAGTATATTTAAATATACTCCAAACAAATTGATATAATGATATAATTTTGTTGGACATTGGTTACATTGAAAGTTAGAAAAAACTTATTTGGATACTTTAAAAGTGAATATTAAATATTCCTCTAAAACAGGGGTCTCCAAACTTTCCAGCATTAGGGCCGTACTGATTACTCCAGTAAGTTCCGAGGGCCAAAACCATATTATCATTGTTGCCGGTGTTAAAAAGTGAAATAGTCCACTGATGAAGTCCGAAAAAGTACGCAACGTTTAAAAAAGGCTGCAAATCGGACCAAAGTCGGCAAAACGGCAACACTGCATATTATTAATTTTCATGTCATTATCTGTAATTTCTAATTGATACTGTTTAAATCACAACTACGAAGTAAATGTTTTTCACATTTTAAAACATGTGAAATATTCAGACACACCACTGAGACTGAGTTTCCTATCGATTTTGCAATCGAAACTTTGAGTGCTTTGAAAATAAATTTTGATACTCGTTTTTCGGACTTTGATGCCATTGCGAATCAAATTAAGATTTTTCAGGATCCTTTTGATACTGACATTGAAACCCTAGCCTCGGAACTTCAAATGGAAATGATTGATCTACAGTGCAGTGATATAATTAAGAACAAATATCAAAACTCATCTTTGTTGGAATTTTATAAGAGTCTTCCACTGACACAATTTGATAATTTGCATAAAATTAATCGTGGGCTGTTTTCTGTTTTTGGTACTACTTATTTGTGTGAGAAGACCTTCTCCAAAATGAAGTACACAAAAAATGTTTACAGATCTAAATTAACTGATGAGCATCTTAAATCTCTTTTAATAATTGGTACAAGTAAAATTAGTCCACAACTACAAACTATTGTCAGTGGAAAATCTCAATTACATAAATCTCATTAGTATTTCATATGTCATTATGCTTGTTATAAGTTATGTTTTTATTTAAAATGTATAAAATGTTAGTTGGATTCATTTCAATAATTTGTTAGTTATTATATACTGAAGTTAAATTTTCTGCATATTATACATGTCTTTACTCATTACAATTCTGTGTTTCTTTATCCAACTTATCACAAAAACAATAACAATAAGCCTACAACAATGTTACGAGTAGTTAGCCCATGACCATATCAATGTAGATGTCATATTAATAATTATTCAACTAGTCCATTGAAAAGTTACATTTGGGGTTGCGTTTTTTAGAGGACGCAATTTTATTTTTTTGATGTGTAGGGGGGGTCAGTGTAAAGCTAAAACCAAGTTTGTGGGGTCGCCACCCTTGTCCCACGGCAGCCATCTTGAAAATAGGGGTTGAAATTGTTTTTACGATATATCTCTTAAACTATTTATTTGATAAAAAAAATGTATTAACATTTTTTGTTGCAAATTAAATTCTCTACAACTTTGGTTCAGTAATTTTTTGTCGTAGAATTATAAATAAAAAAGTTATAAGCGAAAATCTTCAGAAATTCGAGAAAAAATTTTTTATGTATTTTTCGATATAACTTTTTTTTTATAATCATGATGATGAACTGCCGACATTAACACCCTTTCCTTCTCCAGTTCTCCCACTGGTATTTAATTCAGAAAGCCGATCAGATGCTGAGCCGCAGCCTGGTCCATCGAAACGACTGAGGACGGAGTAGTTCTAATTTAGAAAATCACCGTGGATTATGCCTATTGGGGATAACACGTAAAAAAAACGCGCCTCTAGACTCTACCTCGTGGTTGGTGGGGAAAAGAGTCAATAATTAATTATTAATAATTTTGCAAAATTTGTAATTAAAAAAGTTATAATAACAAAATAAAAAAAAATAAAAAAAAAAACAATAACTGATGTTATTATATACACACGTATAATATAGGTATTGTTAAGAATATTGAAAAATAGTACTTACTTCGGAGCGCTGTAAAACCTTAGCTATTGACTTAATGAAAAAATGATGCAAATAAAAGTTGTTCCTCCAAAAACGATCTACAAAAATGGTCGAATATCATTTTTTCGTAAAATGATAAAAAAAAAAAGTTATATCGGAAAATATAAATTTTTTTCTCGAATCTCTGAAGATTTTCGCTTATAACTTTTTTATTTATAGTTCTACGACAAAAAATTACTGGACCAAAGTTGTAGAGAATTTAGTTTGCAATAAAAAATGTTAATAAATTTTTTTTATCAAATAAATAGTTTAAGAGATATATCGTAAAAACAATTTCAACCCCTATTTTCAAGATGGCGGCCGTGGGACAAGGGTGGCGACCCCACAAACTTGGTTTTAGCTTTACACTGACCCCCCCTACACATCAAAAAAATAAAATTGCGTCCTCTAAAAAACGCAAGGTAAGGCCTAAAAAATGTAACATTTCAATGGACTAAAAAGGAGTTTTCAAGTATGCTAGCTCTCCGCGGGCCGGACAAAATCTGTCCGCGGGCCGTAGTTTGGAGACCCCTGCTCTAAAAGATTGGAATTAATATTATTCTTAAGACTGATAATAAAATTGTAATTTTAAAAAAAAATAAATTACGGTTTAAATATAATACTAGCAAAATTAATGGTGTGCTACAATAATAGCGTTTGTTGCCTCCTCTAATTCAGATCACAGCATTTATGGGTGGTTTTCAACTCAAAATTCAATATCCTTGGATGATTACCATGCGTGTATGTTATTGTACGATAGTTACCTTGAAAATATTATAAGCAACCATCCCACGGTAAAAGGTACGACCGTAGCCAAGCACGTAGGCCTTCTTCCTATCCAATCGGCTACGAATCCCACGGGAAAAGACATCATCATTGCACCGAGAGTACAACAAGAACCAGTCCATCCTAATTCGTAGTTTCCCATTTTTAATCCGTTCAGTTTGCCATTTCGTAGATCGTCCGTTATGTTGGACGTCCAGCCCAACACTGTGCCGGTTCCCCATGCTCCGATGCAGATGGTGCTGGCCGCGATGTACTGAGGCAGAAGTTTTGCTTTTGACATTACGACTTTAATGCCTTTGTCAAGTAACTGTCACCGTTTCAACTTGTACGAGATCCGCATTGTTACTAGTCATAAAAAAAAGAATTCACTGTCGTTGGTTGGACATAACACAGTCATTCTTCTTCTTCTTTTTCTTTCGCCTTTCAATTCGTTCAACTTTGGACACAGGCTTCCCCTAGTTTTTTCCAATCGTTTCTATATTGTGCTTTTTGTTTCCAATGTATTTCTACTATTTTTTTTATGTCGTCACCCCATCTCATCCGGGGTCTCGTCCTCTTGCTCTCTTTCCAGTCCATGGTCTCCATTGTTGTATCGTGGTATTCCACCTATTATCCTTTTGTGTCTGGCAGTATGACCTGCGAAGTGTCTCATTTTAGCCTGGCTATATGTTGACCTGCATCTTTGACTTTTGTTTTGTTTCTCGTCCAGTTATTTTGTTTTTTTTTCTTGTAATTTAATTCCCTACATCGATCGCTCCATGGCTCTTTGAGTTTTCTTTATTTTATCGATGTTTGCTTTAGTCAAGTTCCATGTTTCCTGCAGACGTATGTAAGAATTGAAAGGATGAACTGGTCAAATACTCTGGTTTTTAGGTACTGCTGTATTTTCTTATTTTTTGGGACCCATTTTAATTTTCCAAATACTGCACAGGCTAATCTGACCCTTCTTTTTACCTATGCTTTTTGGTTTTCCTTCCTTGTTTATGTTTAGGGTTTGTCCCAAATATAAATTGTAATTATGTCCAAATAATCCTGCTGAACATACAATAATTCCGTTATCGAATTTTCTTGTTTTAACCGTTGGGGGTCACTGGTAGTCTTCATTTAAAAAGTCTACCAAATCCTGCCTGTGGTTATGTCCACAAGAAAACAAGAAAGAGCGGCAAAAATTTTCTTTACTTTTAATGAGGTACGTTTAGAATCTAAACAGTTATCTTTGTACTACACAGACCTTTGTAGAATAAAATGTAATCCCTAATAATGGACGAAAATATCTAGAACCTTTCAGATGGTAGCAGCATGGCAATGGCGATCTGCAATTAGCTCTCAGCATTTGTTCGCGGTTTAAATGGTGTCTTTTAACAAGTTCAATTCAAAAATGCATGTGGTAACGCTACAGTTTTGAAATCAGCATGCCTATTTAACTTTACAAACTGATGAACAGAACGAAAGAAATTGTTCCCCAGTCCAATTCAATAACGCAGATCGAAACGTGGTATTGAAAATTATAATTACTTTAATCTGGAAACTTTGGAAGGTTGTTACTCTTGTGCTAATGAAATACTATTAAGTCCATATTTCTATGTTTTAAAATAAAACCTCCAAGGCCACGCCTTCCGTTAGATGAAATACAAAGTTACTTACCTATCTCTACTCCTTGAGCCTCATGGTAGGCGAACCTTGCGAAACAGCTCATTCGAATTCCTGTCGCAGCCAATACTCGGCGATGATACCTTTCAATTGGAATTTACCAGCAATAGTTTGTCACGTTATTCATTTATTTAATTACATTATTTATTATATATTTTTTTCTGCTGTTCGGTGTTCCCATTTTTAATTTATATTTTAAATAATAAAATACAGAATAACTTTATGACCAGCGTGTCAAAAAAAGAACGACTGGCTTATTTCTACACTTATCAGTATGGTAGTAAATGTTGAGTTTTGCAGAAGCATGAAAGTAAGACCAACGCTGCGGAGATGAGTAGTCTGAGAAGTATAGCTGGAGTTACTCTGATGAATTAAGTGAGGAATAGTGTGATAGAGAACGCTGTGGCGTAAAAAAAGATGTGGTCCACGTAGAGGATGGATGGAAAAAAAATGACCAAACACATTTATAAGGCGAGTGTAAATGGGCAAGTCGGTAGAGGTCGACTTAGGTGAACGTATCTCGATCAAATCAAAATTGTTTTAAAGAGAGGCCAGGTCAAGAGTACCAACAACCGATAAGTATGTATGAAAGCTATTATAGAAAACTATAATATTATAGGAAACTATAAACATTTTTCGACAGCGTGAATAGATGTGAAAAATGTATAACTGATTTATAAAAACCAGCTAATTTCGCTGTATGTCACCCGTATTATAAGTTCATGTGGGTCGATTATGTATCAAACAACTAGTCCTCTGGCTATATGTTGCGACAGGCATTGAATTACATCTGATACATAATCGTGTATAATACCCCATTTCGGGTAACAATATGCAGATGCTTGTTAAGTAAGAGAAGGAACTATTAGATTTATCCATCCGAAGTAACCACCTATGGACCGGTTTCGGAGTGTGTTGCCCCTCATCAGCATAGGGTAGGTCTATCTCGACTGGACACATCAACAGCTCCGACTCCTGTTAAGTACATATAAAGTATTACGCAAAAATCGCCAGTCACGACATCTCTACTTTTTAACAAGTTTATGAAATTACGAATAAAAAAAGATTCGCCCCGGGTGGGCTCGAACCACCAACCTTGCGGTTAACAGCCGAAAGCGCTAGCAAATTTCACCCCGGAGGCTTAGATACAATATACGAAACGTAACTCTCTCTTTTTTTTATCTTCACTAACTTATATCTCCCGATCACACTTTTCCTAAGGCTCTTGTCACGCATTCACCAGCTTACTCCCCAAATCAAGCGTGCGTAAAGAAGTTTTAGTTCAATAAGTGATATTTGCCAACCACTGCGAAAAAAAGGCGTGACTATATGTATGTAAAATGTATGTCAACTTGTGTTATTCGGTAATCGTCGTGTTTTTTAAACGTTTAATTTCGCTCCGTCGAATTTAGCAAGGTGAGTGCCTTGTTATAGTAATTCATTATTTTAAAACATAAATGGTAATTTATTAATGATAAAAGAGTCCGAATTGGTGTAACTAGCGTTTATCGCACTTTTTCTAGTTCCATTTTGATTTCTTCGTATCGCTTATTCATCGTTTCCGGCACGAACAGAAATACGAACAAAGAGCAAAGCAATGAAACGGTCGTGAAGATGTAGAAGGTATTATCCATGCCGATTAAATTCTGTACGGTCAGACAATAATTCGTCACTAGAAAAGCCGTGAACCAATTGAAAGTACAAGCCACGGATCCTATGATAGCCTTAATTTCGGGTGAACATAGTTCTGGAGCCATCAACCAGGCTATCGGACCCAAACCGACGTTGAAAGCCACGCAGAAAAACATCATTGAAAACATCGGTATTATGTTTAAGTATTTTTCGTTATTCTCCGTTATTTTCTGATGATATTTCAAGGTGAAATAAAAAGCTAGCAGCCCTGTGGAGAAAGCGCACATACCCGACGATATCTTCAACAGAACAGTCCTTCCATAGCTGTCGATGACCAATACAGATACTATTACGGCGAAAAATCCTGTAATGCCAGTACCGATCACTCCTAAATGTTCCGGTATACCGGAATTGGATTTTATAAAAATGTCCTTGGCGTAAAAGGATATCGCGTTAACACCGGTCAGCTGCTGGAATATCATCAACATAATACTTATAAACGTCGCTTTTTTATTCGCTTTTGTCTTCATAGCATCCCAGAAAGATTCTCGTTTCTTTTCATCTTCGATCTCTTTGAGAATAATTGCAATTTCGTCTTGAAAATCGTAATCTTCTCCTCTTAATTTTTTAAAACTCGATTCCGCTTTCTCGATGCGTCCGTGTTTTAGATCGAAGAAGGGAGTTTCCGATTGAAATAAGAACAACACCCCAAAAATCAAAGGTACCGCCAAACAGGCCATATTATATGCCATCATCGGCAAAGCCCAACCCAGAATATTGCCTTGTAGTACTCCTATAACCAGGAAAAGTTGAACGAATATGCCCAAAGTACCTCTAATGTGTGTTTGAGCTATTTCTGTTACATAAACCGGGGCTACCACTACTAATGCGCCTCCTGCAGCTCCCGTTAGGATTCTTCCAACATACACCATAACGACATGTCTAAAAAGTCCGTACGAAAACTGTTTAATACAGAGCCAAACTTCCGTATTTGCCCACCAAAATTACTAACTGCTCCCTATGATATCATTATGGGTTTGTCTAAGGACCAATTGAATCCCGTGAGAACCATCTTTGTCTAATAGTGGGCAAACACGAAAGTGTCCCCAAATACAGTACTACGTCATTGCAAATAATTAGTTACCTTGAAAATGTTATAAGTAACCATCCCACGGTAAAAGGTAAAATCGTAGCCAAGCACGTAGGCTTTCTTCCTATCCAATCGGCTACAAAGCCCACAGGAAAAGACACCAGCATTGCACCGAGAGTACAACAAGAACCGGTCCATCCCAATTCGTAGTTTCCCATTTTCAATCCGTTCAGTTTTCCATTTTGTAGATCGTCAGTTATGTTAGAGGTCCAGCCCAAGACGGTGCCAGTACCCCACGCTCCAATGCAGATGGTGCTGGCCGCGATGTACTGAGGCAGAAGTTTTGCTTTTGACATTACGACTTTACTACTTTTGTCAAGTAACTGTCACTGTTTCAAGTTATACGAGATACGCATTGTTACTGGTTGTCTGGAAGAATTTACTGTCGTTGTTTGGATAGGAGTTTACGATCAAATCATACTCAGTTATGGACATCGTGTGCTAGGTAAAACTTATTAAGACAATCACATTGGATCTAATGGTTACCGTGAGAAGGCTGTTTTGGAAACCTGGCAACGAGCACTGCTACTCCAGAAATTTGGGAAAAATGTGACACAAAATGTGAACATTTACTAGAGGATTGGTGTGTTCGTGAAAACCGCATCGAAGCAGTTAATCCTGTTATCATTAACAATCCGAATGAGGATAGCGATGACAGTGATTCCGATTATGATGACTATAAATCTGATGCTTGATAATACTGTATACGTACTTGATAATACTGTACGATACCTAGAATAAACGCATCAATGCCTGAGGTCACTATCCGCCATCGCACTATCAGGAAAATCCTACGAAATCTTGACTCTAATAAGGCAGTAGGACCAGATGGAATTCCGACAATTGTCCTGAAGACCTGTGCTCAAGAGCTCACCCCAGTTCTCTGTAGACTCTTCAAGTTATCATACAGCAAAGGAGTATTTCCGTCCATGTCGAAAAACGCTAAGGTCCAACCGATTCCTAAAAAAGGAAAGGAGACTATTCCTGCAAATTATCGCCCTATTGCATTGCTCTCAGTCATATCCAAAGTTATGGAAAAAGCGATTAACACAGAACTTATCAAATATCTGGGGAAATTTGAGATAATCCATGACAGACAATATGGATTTCGACAACTTCGGTCAACTGGAGATTTGCTGGCTTATGTCACTCAGC
This sequence comes from Agelastica alni, assembly GCA_950111635.1. NCBI lineage: Eukaryota > Metazoa > Arthropoda > Insecta > Coleoptera > Chrysomelidae > Agelastica > Agelastica alni. The sequence goes on along the minus strand of OX467712.1, from coordinate 5,968,475 downwards.
TCTGGACAAACACTATTGAAAAGTTTGGTGAATCTCGTGCAATAGCCTTGGATATATCTAAAGCCTTTAACCGCGTTTGGCAACAGGCATTGTTAAGTAAATTATCTGCTTACGGTCTCACAACCAAACTGCGCCAATGGCTCTTGAGCTTCATGCAAGATCGCTCCTTACATGTGGCAGTTGACGGTATTTCTTCTGATGCGTTTAAAACTAATGCCGGGGTCCCCCAGGGCTCCATCCTGTCCCCCATCTTATTTCTTTTACACATCAACGACCTCTTGAAAACCACCACGAACCCCATTTACAGTTTCGCAGGCGATAGCACACTTGTCTTAACTTTCACATCCTATCGATCACTTTCGGTGAATGATATAAATAGACTCAGGCAGGAACAGGTTGATTCCATCAATAGAGATCTTGAAGCAATCGTCGAGTGGGAACCAACAATCTTGTTCAGTTCAACGCCCAAAAAACACAAAGTGCCACTTTTTCCAAGAAAGTGAATTCCTCAAATCATCCCATCACAATGTCCGGAAATACCCTTGAACCATGTCCCTCCATCTCGATTTTGGGAGTCACGGTGTCCAATAATATGTCTTGGCATGAACATGTTGCTAACATCGCAAAGTCGGCAAGCCAGAGGCTAGGTTTTCTGTGGAGAGCCAGAAAATTTTTTACTCCTGATCAACTGTTGACGACGTACAAGGCTCTTATCCGGCCTTTACTGGAGTATTGCTCGCACATTTGGGGTTCAGCACCAAGGCATTCTCTTCGTCTTCTAGATTCCATTCAGAAAAGAGCCATTCGTTTGATAAACAGCCCAACTCTCACAGATACCCTTCACCCTCTAGAACATAGAAGAAGAGTTGCAGACCAGTCATTGCTCTACAGATATTTCCATGGCAGATGCTCCAGAGAAATAAAAACTCTTGTACCACCATTGGCCACATTCGGCCGAATAACTCGGCACACTGATCAGTCTCACCCATTTACTCTGAAGATTGACACTACAAGGACCAATCTTTATCAAGAATCCTTCTTTTAAGGGCTGCTACGGAATGGAATAAGCTTCCAAAATCAGTTTTTTCAGAGAACTATGACCTGCATCTTTTTAAAAAGCGTGTCCACAATCATTTCCTTTCTATAATCCCTTCCCCTTCTAATAGTCGCAGTGCGGGCCGTCCGCGGCCCACACGATAGGTCTACCGTTTTTGCGACTATTTTCATAAAAAAAAAAATTACTACATATTTATGTTCACAATAAAGCAAAAAATAAAAATAAAACATCTCAACAAAAGCATAATAAACAAAAAAAATTTAGGTTTAAATCTTTGAGAAATTTACTAAGGTACTTCTCAACACAGTGCGCCCGTTAAGTCGATGCCTCGGTGACTAATCAGATACCGTCGTATATTGGTGAAATAAGCTATAATTATCTAATGCATAATTAACTGGTAAATCACGATACAAATTTTTTGACCGCGGGTTATTGATCATTCATTTATCCAGTAAGTGCCAGAATTTTTTCCTGTCTTAATTTTGAAAGTTAATAAGTTTAAATATTATTTATTCATTAAAGGTCCAAAGTGGGCGTGTCTTGCGCAAGACAGAGTACCCGTTTTAGGACGTATTTTTAACCCTCTACACGATGTAACAAAAACAACAATGTATTATTTTTTGAAAAAAAAAACTTATTTATATGTTATATCGAATTTTAAAAATCCTGTTCTCCTTTACTCCATCATCCTCACCTAACCAAATATCACCCTTTCAAATATCGGGTTGGAGGAGGTTGGAGGTTGAGTTGAAGTGAGTTTAACGGGTTTTGATTCAAAGTGTCTGTCCCATAGATAGAAGAACGTTTGAACTTTAAAATTCCAAAAAAAAAGAAAACTTAAATTTTTTGGATTTAGTGTGTTTTGATCCTAAAGGCCTCATATGTTATTTTTCAGCCAACTCGAGTTTCATATTTTTGAACACTTTTCTTTAAACGTTACCTCTGCTCTAAAGTAATTACATTTTTTATTAGACGTTCCCTCTAAAAATATTCGCGTTTAGTTCTTTGTTTATTGTCAAGTAAAGTTATTTTGCCATCGTCGTGTTTTGTAGAAGTCCAATCCCACTCCGTCGAATTTAACCATGTGTGGTCCTTTTCAATAGTAATTCATATCTAGCGAGTTTTTAAAAGTTGTGTTAATTTGTAATTACAATTTGGCCGGTGCGATGGCGAACTATTTGATTCGAGATATTATGTCTGGCGCAGAAAAGAAAGACAAGATATTTATAATAGAGTATGGGAAAGAACGAGGCATGGGAGAGTGAAAAAAAATCGACTCGTCACGTTCGAGAGGTCAAAGTTGAGAATAATCTTAGTGGGATATTCTGTTTAGATTCGTGAAAGAGCGGCATCGTCGAGGTTTAAGACGTTTTTAGCATGTGAGGTACGACTTCGTTTCTTGTTCAGATATGTATGTATACGTAGTTTATCTCTCAAGAAAGAAAATTACTTCTTTACCGCGCTATTAAAATGTGAAATGTTCAATAATCAATAACTAACTTTGTTTTATTGGCTTTGTTTTAGCAGCAGTCTTCCTATAAATAGCACTGAAAATAACTTTTATACGTGTTTTTGACTAAATCTTCCCCACTCGATATTATTAACAATGTACAGGGTGGCCAATCCGACCCATTGTCTCCAAAGTAACCAATTTACTACACTGTACCAACGATTGGTCGAAAAGAATTCAATGACAGACATTCTTACGACATAATTTACCTTGACTTTTCTAAAGCCTTTGACAGGGTGCCAAAACGTAGACTTCTACTAAAGCTCGATCATCTTGACATAAGAGGTACTCTTAACAAATGGTTTTCAGCCTTCCTAACTAACCGTTTATTCAAATTCAGAGTTGGACAAGAATTCTCCGAGAAAAGACCCATAACTTGCGGTATTCCACAAGGTTTCGTTCTCGGACCTGTACTATAACAATTGAATATTGTAACTAACAAATGATTATTGATCATAATAATTAAAAAAAAATTTCAATTGTTATAAACAAGTGAAAATAGCTCCCGCTTTTGAAATAATAAAAAAAAGTTTGAAAGAATACTTTGACCTAAACAGAATATTGTTAATTATAATTTATAAACAAATTGAAATCGTTTTTTATAATAATTTTAATGATAGTAATCATAACAACAAAACATATGGTTTTTCATTCTTTTCACTGGGAAGTTACTCGTGTGGACATCTCGGGTCGCACCCAGACCACTTATATTTTAGATTGTCAGATTACAAGGAATCCAACGGGAGCACAGCTTAATCTCCGTGCAATATTTTACGTGTGCTGCTGGTACTAATGCATAGGGATGCCCAAATATCACGATATGTCACAAGGAGTATCAGTTTAAGCACATTATTAAAGTTTTTTTGTTCTATAACCTCTTTTGGATGTCTATCACGAGACTCGTCCGTGAGCGAACGAATGCCACGATCGAATTAACTTAATCGTTGATATACGGTGGTTTTTGATGGTACTTCGTCACCATTAAAAAGAATTAGGTTCAGCAGTTCGTTACACGTATGAATGTAAGTTCCCACGGCGCTACCGTGAAATCGGGAAGCAGAAAAAGGTCCTTTGGCGATAACAAAAATCCTTACGCAACAGCTGATTTAGAAATAACAAGAATTCGTACAATCTCTCGATATTTTAGCCAACGGACAGCTGTTTAGTCCTGCGTCCTTTTTCCGAGTGCTGTCAAAGAACCTGTAATCCTTGAAAACAGATTAATGTACAGTTATTTTAATTGTTAAAATGCACATTAAGGTTCTTTAACGAATAGACTCGCCTGTGGGGTCTTCAGCACGACACGCTTTTGCATTTCGTTGTTTATTTTAAAGCTAATTACCTTTTTTGAAGGTCGCAAGACGTGTTTTTTGAAATTTCCTCTGCGTTTAATTAATTTTATTTTGTTTAGGATATTGCGTTTTTATTTTAGTGATAAAACCATTTGGAAGATTGTTTTAAAGAGGTTGGGTAGCCACTTTTGTGGGAAACACGATGCTGGATTTTTATTTATGAATAAGTTCATGTAAAGAACTGTTATCTGCATCAACTGAACGATTTTAAAAAAATTAAAGACCAAAATTTAGATGGTAACGAACAAACAATAAGTGATAAATAAAATGATGCGACCGTTTTAAAAAGTTAAATCGGTTTTTATTATGGTGTATGAGATCAATTATTAACTTCCCAGAGGAAGTTATAGTAATGGGTCCGATTTTGCGAATCTCGAATTTTGACATATCTCCACATTTTAAGGTCACCAAAGTCGAATACAATAGTTTTTAAGACGTCTGTGTTTGTACGAATGTGCATATGCATTTGACGCATAATTACGCAACTTAGAACTGATTAGATTTTCAGCAAAATCGGTTGAGCTGTTTTTTATGGAGAATCAAAAATAAAAAGGTTAACTTTCGGAATTATTTTTCGTCTCGATTATCTCGAGAACAAACAATGATATCGAAGTAGGACCAATTCCATTCGACGCATAATTACGCAACTTAAAACTGATTGGATTTTCAGCAGAATCGGTCAAACTGTTTTTGAAGAATCACAAAACTGAAAAAACTTTCGAAATTATTTTTCGTCTCGATTATCTCGAGAACAAAACAATATATCGACGTCGTGGGACCAATTACATTCGACGCATAATTACGCAACTTAGAACTGATTAGATTTTCAACAAAATCGGTCGAGCTGTTTTTTATGGAGAATAAAAAAAAATGGTAAACTTTCAGGATTATTTTTCGTCTCGATTATCTCGAGAACAAAAAATGATATCGTCGTGGGACCAATTGCATTCAGTTTTGAATCTGAGTGAACTTGAAAATGCAGTTATCATAGCATGGGAGTGTTTTCTCAGCTTTGATAATGTTCTAAATTTTAAATAGTTATAAATTTCTTTAAATTTTTAAGATTTCTAATCATTTTGAATAACCCCTTTAATTTTAACCAGCTCACCGATTCAACGAGTGCAAAAGTTATTGTTCACTTAATGACAAAACAAAGTATATTTGTTCGTTTCTTCACAGATCGTTTAACACCCGAACAGGTAAATAAAGATTTTCACATGACTTATCCCATGAATCTTCAGGTAGTCGGTCCAACTGTTTCTTGAAAGACCCGAAAAACGTTCCCACAGGTCTGTAACCTTACATCATATGTTCTAATGTTTTTTTCCTTTTAAAATATATCGTAGGTGGACTTTAAATTTCGTCCATATACCTTTGACAATGTTATTGTGGATCATCAGCTGTGCGTCTACATTGCCTGTAGTTACGTAAAAAGGAATGGGAACATCCTTAAGAGGATCTACTTTTTTCTAATCGGTCTCCTTCTTAGTTCGTTTATTTGTTTTGAATGTTGAAGATTTCAACGACGATATTCTTCGTCTTAATATGGGTCCCTATTATCTTTCCTTAAAAAATGGCATGTATAATCCTCTGCTAGGCACTTTCCATAAGCCAACGGTATCGTTTTAAACACTCTTGCAATACCCGTTGTACTGTATCAGCCGAAGCTAGTTCATCTTTCTTCTTCTCTAATTTTAGCTTAATGGTTTGTATGTCTCGCACTGTAAGGCCATTAATAGAAGAGTGACTTGGTGCAGTACATGTTTGTAAAATTCCTCGTCTTTTGCAGTAGTTTTCGAAACTTGAATTTTCGAAGATAGTGGAGTTGTCAGAAACTAGAAACTGGGAGTATCCGTGGAAAGAAAATGTTTCTTTTATTGAGGTGTCAGCTCTCGGAACTACTTGTACCTGGGTGTGTGACTGGAAGTTCCTCCAAAATTTATTTACTTATAATATGCCCAAGGTATTAAAATTGTCTGCATTTTATGGTCATGATCTGTACCTTTTTTCATTGTTCTCAAACTTCAACATTTGTTACGCGGTCTTGGCTAGGGAATCTTTTCCATACTTTTGTAATATAACAGCTCTTATGTAACAGCATAGTTTCTTAATAATGGTTTTTATCGCTATCTAATTTGATTTATGACACTGGGGTAATCCCTAACGACTGCCTCGAGTCATCTCGAGTAATCATCACACTGCCGAAGAAAAATCATCCTCAAAAGTGGAGCGACTATCTCACGAGTCACATGCCCAAGCTTCTACTTAAGATCATCCACGCTAAAATATGTGAACCATGTGAACAAGATCTTGACGATGCCCAGGTCGGGTTTGGAAAATATGTTGGAATGCATGTTTTATTGGTTATGAAACGGCCTTTGAGATTTTTAGGCATGCTAAACTAGTAATTATAGTCAAAAATGTGGGCTAAATGACAAATACCCTAACTTTATCAAAAATTTCCATTGGCAACAAAAAGCTATGGTGCTAGTTGGGCAGAATAAAACATCTAAGGTGACTATTGAGACTGACAGCGATGTATACCTATTGTCTTTTTTCTTATGTAACATATATTCTGTCAAAATATTTTAAATGGCTCCTGCTGACTCCGACATTGTCATTAAAGTGAACGGTGTTAATATTAATATTAGATATGCAGATGACACTAAATACTAAATACTAAACTAAACCGTATTAGTGTGGCAGCTACATAACAGTACCACCCTTGATGGGCAATGAACGGAGCAGGGGTCGTAATTTCTTTTTCCTTTGCATAATATGTAATTAGTAATTTCAACAGCCAGGTTTCTCTCTGGAATCTCAGAAGAGTATGCGGAAAATCTAGGGGAATGAACCCCAAATAGATTTACTGGATTTATCAAACAATGATTATATCTATGGTCACGTATGGTTCAGTAGTCTTGTGGACCAAAGGGTTACAACAGACAGCTAGAGCAAAGCTTGCTGGCCTTCAGCGGCTGGCATGCCTGACCACAACTGGAGCTATGTCCAGCACACCAACGGCAGCGATGGAACACCTCCTAAATCTTCCTCCCCTAGATATTCTCTTAGAGAGGGAGGCCAGGATAGTTTCCTATAGATTCCTGTCTTTGGAAAAGCAAATCAATGGAGAGCAACTCGGGGATCACTCCGGGATACTGAGTGAAACAAAAAACCACCAAATTCTCGGGATGGTTCCTGACTTGCTAGCCACAAAAATACACGTAGAAAAGTCGTTCAAAGTCCTCTTTCCGAAGAGAGACGAATGGATGAGGGGAGAAATACTCTTCCCAGAGACTGAATACGTAATGTACACAGATGGCTCAAAAACCCCAGATGGAGTCGGGGCCGGTGTTTTCAGCAGGAAACCAAAGATTGAAATATCTACCAGTCTTGGCAGGTATGCCACAATCTTTCAGGCTGAAGTATTCGCTATCGAATTGTGTGCAAGAGAGTTGACCAACAGACCTCTAGCAAACAAAAACATAAATAAAATATCAGACAGCCAGGCTGCTTAAAAGCACTGAGCTCCAACAAGATAAATTCTAAACTTGTATGGAATTGCATCGAATCCCTAGAGTACTTTGGTGCGAACAACAGAGTGACCCTACTGTGGGTACCTCGGCACCAGGGGGTGGAAGGAAACGAAAAAGCCAACACGCTTGCAAAACAGGGGGCCGAATCTGCGTTCACTGGACCAGAACCGGTTTTTGGATTCACCACAAGTGCCGCCAAAACAATTATTTCGGACTGGGCGGAGAGGAAAATACTCACGTACTGTGCCGACATACCAGGGCTAACCCGCTCGAAGGCGTTTTTACCATTACAACCCTCGAGAAACACAACTAAGCAGATCCTAGAATGGAGCAGAAATGACCTGCGTATTCTAACAGGACTGCTTACGGGACACTGTCGTCTAAGATACCACCTCAGAAAGATAGATCTGAACCAACAAACGGACTGTCGGTTCTGCTGCGTGAAAGACGAAACTGCTGAACATATGCTATGTTCATGCCCCGGCCTGGGAAGAATAAGGTTCAACATATTTAGTTACACCAACCTAAAACCTCACCCTATACAACCATGAACTTCGTGAGAAGGGCTGGATTGTGCGGTGAACTGTAATTGTGGTGAGCCACAATAGGATCTACTAAGTGTCTAAGTGTCGCGGTGGAGGGGCGACCACGCCCCACTCACATGATACCTAACCTAATCTAGTAATTTCAACAGGGAATCAATAGAAAGAGTTCGCACATTTGATTATTTTGACAGTGTGACCATCGACAATATAGATCCATACAGAAACTGCGTTGAAAATTACATGAGACCATTCTTCTGCATTGAAAATATAAATTTGAAAATAAGACAAAGAATGATTAAGTGCTATATTGGTCCATAAAGAGTTGAAACGTGGACATTGAAAGTAAACCCTAGATAGGGCATTTTAAAACATTCAAAGCAAATTGTTACGAATTCTATGGACACCAACTCTGCAGCGTGTGTAGCCAGTATTAAAATGAGAAAGACACTTTCTTCGTACCAATTAATACAGCCTCTAATGAAAGGAAATATCGAAGTTACTCGCGGCGAGGGTTAGAGACAGATGTGCTAGTTTAGAAACATCAGGAAATGGACCGAATTATTTTAGCTAGCATAGGATAGATAATCCTATGCTAGAGTCGGAGGGACCTGACCTGGCATGAAAATAAGAGGACTCAACATCGTAGAAGAGGACAGAAAAGACATAACACCCTACCATTCTCAGTTTCGTTTCAAGAGCTAGATTATGACTCTTGAATACGTTTGTTCAAAACTGATCTGGTCTTTTTTGTTGGTGATTTTATCTCTTGCGTATCATCCCACTTTTTATTAATAACGGTTCGTGATGACTGCAGGATAAAGGACGAACAGCGTTTTTCCTCTATGTACCTGTATTTTAATTTTCGTTCAGCATTTAAGGTCAAGTAATGTAAATGTCGCGTGATTCTCCCATAGAGACATATTTGCTTAAAGATTAAATATATGTTGTATTAAATTGACGTCTAATGCTTCCTTCTTTCACGTGTTTGACATGAAACTGTGATCGTCCTCTTAAGCCGAAATATTCCCGAAGGTCGTTCTTTCGACTAGATGTGTACCTGGTAGCGAGGATGAGGAATAAAAAGTTAATGAATAGATCGCGCATAAAGGAAACATCTTAAGAAAACTTTGTTTACTATAAATGGTGGTCGGTGGCTTTCTTTAAAATGTTTGCAAAGAAGCGTGTTTCGCAGGTAGAGACGCACGTCGAGGCGCAAGCCAGTCGACAAAAAGAGTGAACACTTTCTTGGAACTATTAAAGAAAAGAATGGAAATGTAACGAGATTATGGGAGGCGTTATTATTGCTCGGTTTCGTACTTCTAGATCATTTAAAATTTGAATTTCGTTCGGTTTTTTTGATGTTTTTGTGTGTTTATATTTTTTTCTCCCGATTCGTAATCTCGAGTGTTTTGAGCACTTGAACAGCCGTTTTTTTCTTCTATGGATTGTATCGCGTCCCAGGCCCGCGATTTTCCCTTCGTTTACATGGGGTAACCCATAGATATTATCCCTGAAAAATTTTCATTATGGAAAACCCGATTTTGTTTTTGAAGAGGACATGTTTTTATCCTTAACTTTTTGACGAAATGTTCATCTGCTTAAACGGGGTGCAGCATTTTCAAAAATCTTGAATGCCATCAAAAACATAACTTGTAAAAAACACCAAGTCTCGCAACTCATTCCTTCTACCGTAAAAAGTTGTAAGATCCATGTAATACCAAGTCGGTTATTCTATTCAATTCACGATTATGTTTCATATGTAATTCAATGCCTGTCGCGGCATATAACCAGAGGAGTAGTTGTTTTTTGATACATAATCGACCCACATGAACCTATAATACGGGTGACATACAGCGAAATTAGCTGGTTTTTAAAAACATCAGTTATACATTTTTCCCATCTATTGACGCTGTCGAAAAATGTTTATAGTCTACTATAATATTATAGTTTTTTAAAAATTTTGCATATATATATATATATATATATATATATATATATATATATATATATATATATATATATATGTGTGTGTATATAATAATTTCCTCGGACGTTGACAAATGCCTCATAATTTTATGACAAATTTCTCAAGCTCGTTATTTCGTCAATTATCAATGTCCTAGGGATATTACTACCGATAACTAATTAGAGTGTTAAATGTAATTAATTTGATCATGTTATCAATGCATTTTTGATAAAAAAACCGCCGTATTGAAATAATTTATAAAAAATAATTATGCATTATATGGTTAGGACACGTAGAAAGGATGGATAAAGAAAGATCGACAAAACAAATTTATAAGGCGAGTGTGAATGGACGGAAGTCGGTAGAGGTCGACTGCTCGGCGAACATCGATCTCGATCAGAACAACATTGTTTTGAAGAAAGACCAGGTCAAGAGTACCAACAACCGACGAGCAAATATGAGAGCCCTGATGAAAGTAGAGGAAACAAAAGATGTGTGTAAGAACCGTAACAAGTGGAAGGAAGTGGTCTGTGGGAAAAGTGGCCTACAGGAAAAAGGCGTGACTATATGTATGTATGTATGTAGTTGAGGGCATGAGGTCACATTTTTTCGAAGGAGCTGAATACCTCATCCCAGATTCTCTAAGAGCATTAACCTATGCTGTTGTAATAAGTAAAAAGCGTGGAGATATGACCAAGTGGAGAAATAAGTCAACTACCATCGCCATTGAATTTTAAGTAGGTACCTATCTCACACTTTGAGGGACTTTTTTTGTACATATGTTCCAGAAGTACGTGATTGTTTCTCATTCACAGATAAGTTTCACATTTAAAATCTAATTTCTCACGATCCACGATCGCCAGATTTATCTTCCCTCGATTTCTTTTTGTGGTAACATCTGAAAAGTAAAATCTATAAAACACAACCAGCGTTGTTGGAAGATTTGCGTCAAAGAATCGATAAAAAAGCAAAAAATAAGTTCATACATTTATACCATTGACGTACTTAACTCGAATGAATGACATTTTTACCGTTCGTGATTGTTTGCAGATAAGTTTTACATTTAACATATAATTTCTCAATAAGTAATCATTTTATTCGAAACAATTCATATTCGAAACAGGATACACATTTTATCTAGGTAATTTGGGTTGAATCTTCATATTTTAAGTTTAGGATTCTATTGTTGAAATATTTCCAAATAGTAATGAAACACCCTGTATATTGTTTTGAAGAAAGGCCAGGTCAAGAGTACCAACAACCGACGAGCATGCATGAGAGCCCTGATGAAAGTAGAAGAAGCAAAAGAACCGTAGCGGAAGTGGAAGGAAGTGGTCTCTGCCTGCCCCTATGGGAAAAAGGCGTGACTTTATGTATGTATGTATTATGTTTTCTTAATTTGGTAGACATTTAAATAAATTAAAAGTGACAATGTTGTTCCACTTCGATAACAAAACAATTTTTCTCGACGATTTTGTAATGAACATTAAAAAATACCTATTGCCTACCCTACTTATACGCCACTGGCGTTCAACTACGCTACTGGTTGATGAGCTAGCTAGAAAACGCCGTTTAATTTTTAAAAAGTTATTTAAGAATGGGCTTTTAACGTTGGAGCGTGAAAGGTTATGTCGAACATTTTCAATTTTATTATTAAAATACAATATAAGTAACTATAAAAACGACCGCATACGACACACCTTTAAATCCATTTTATTTCTCAACAGGATTCTTCACTTCCTGGTCAATGAGATTCCTCGAACGAATGACAGTAATAATAATAATAATAATAATAATACGAAGTTCAACATTGCATTCGAGAAGATCTGACGTTTTTATTGTAACTTATGATTTTCTGCAAAATTTTAACGATCCATAATTTTCCTACACAAAAATTCTTTTATGCAAAACTCCTGATATAAAATCAAGTGCCTGGGACTTGATCTCGGACTGCCTAGAAGTTTTACAAATCCTGAGTTACATTTTCTAGCCTAAATAGAACCGAGAAAAGATCCGAGTCGCCTCAATCCTGTCAAAGACATATATACATGTATAAAGGGTGTTTTAAAAAAGGTGACCCCGTCTCTAGGATAGGTAGAAAACTGAAGTAGCTTAGTAAAAAATGTTCGTAACGCCATCTCTATTCAAGATAAAGGGCGTTGAAGCAAAAAATTTGGTTATTACTTCATAATTTTCAAATCCAAATACTCCGCAAACGGTATACAGTATCAAGTTTTACCAAAAGTACCTTTTTGGTGTAAAAATGAATGAAGTTTAAGTTCACTTGAAATTTTGATTAATAAATCTAAACTTAAAAAAGTTATGTTCAATGCTACTTGGCAAGAACCGTGTAAAAAGCGCCCTTTATGAGAGTCAGATATAAAAACAAATTCATTGGATGTATCAGCTTCTAAAACATATTCGTATAAAATTTCATTACTATGTTTCCAGTAGTTTCGGCAAAATGTATGTATGTATAAATGTATAAATTTTTTTTCTTCAACGCCCTTTATCTTGAATACGTTACGAACATTTTTTACTAAGCAAACCCCAATTATTTTTAGGTTTTCTTCCTATCCTAAAGACGGGGTCACCTTTTTTTTGAAACATCATTTCTTTTTACCAGCATCGGTTATTACTTCATAATTTTCAAATCAAAATATTCCGAAAACGGTACACAGTATTGAGTTTTACCAAGAGTACCTTTTTGGTGTAAAATTAAATAATGTTTAAGTTCACTTGAAATTTTGATTAAAAAATCTAACCTTAAAAAAGTTATGTTCAATGCTACTTGGTACGAACCGTGTAAAAAGCGCCCTCTATGAGAGTCAGATATAAAAACAAATTCATGGGATGTATCAGCTTCTAATACATATTCGTATAAAATTTCATTACTATGTTTCCAGTAGTTTCGGCAAAATCGTAATAAATGTGTATAAAGTTTTTTTCTTCGACAAAAATTTTTTACCAAGCAAACCCCAATTATTTTTTTAGTTTTCTATCCATCCTAGAGACGGATTCACCTTTTTTTGAAACACCCTGTAGATAGTTCTCGGGACCCTTTTTTGTACTATACACATTTTGACTAAATTATATTCCATTCCCCACAAAATTTGCATCGTAGAATGTTTTTTCACTTTCATTAAAATTATTACCAAAAGAAGTCAAACCTCGTGTGAGAGGTTTCCAATATGCAAGTATTTTGAGCTGATCGTGACATATACTGTATAGGGAAGCTTTATAATTAAAAAAAATTAACTTAATATTCGTCTTAATATTCTTCCTATTTCGTCTCAGTGTGATGATTTTCACAAAAAACACATTTTTAACAACCAACGAGTGCAGTCCATGCGGACGTAGTCGCAGGCAAAAACTAGTTGAAAATAAAATAACATCTGGTACACAGGTGAGTTGTACCAAAAATCCTTGGTTGGTGGTAAAAATTTCAAAAATATGAATTCCCAAATATAATAATAATATTCATCCCTTACTTGGAATTTATTGGCATCTTCAAATCATAAATTAAGTCATATAACTGTGAAAAACGTGACTATCCGATGATTCCCAGGCTTAGTTATTGAGGTAAACGTATTAACGTTGCCGAGGATTGTAACAATAACAATTTATTTCCGAATCCTTTAAACACAAACATAAAGATAATATTCACGAAACAGAAATTTCACAAAAACATGTACCGATACCTTCTAGATTTCAGACGAAATATTTTGTCAATGTTACTATATTTTTCGTACGAGGGTCGTGCACTTTTGCATTACAGCAACAGTCATTAAAAAGGTTCGGGGTTCAAAGAAAAAATGTAGCCAAGTTTTAAAAAAACATATACAGGGTGTTTCATTACTATTTGGAAATATTTCAACAATAGAATCCTAAACTTAAAATATGAAGATTCAACCCAAATTACCTAGATAAAATGTGTATCCTGTTTCGAATATGAATTGTTTCGAATAAAATGATTACTTATTGAGAAATTATATGTTAAATGTAAAACTTATCTGCAAACAATCACGAACGGTAAAAATGTCATTCATTCGAGTTAAGTACGTCAATGGTATAAATGTATGAACTTATTTTTTGCTTTTTTATCGATTCTTTGACGCAAATCTTCCAACAACGCTGGTTGTGTTTTATAGATTTTACTTTTCAGATGTTACCACAAAAAGAAATCGAGGGAAGATAAATCTGGCGATCGTGGATCGTGAGAAATTAGATTTTAAATGTGAAACTTATCTGTGAATGAGAAACAATCACGTACTTCTGGAACATATGTACAAAAAAAGTCCCTCAAAGTGTGAGATAGGTACCTACTTAAAATTCAATGGCGATGGTAGTTGACTTATTTCTCCACTTGGTCATATCTCCACGCTTTTTACTTATTACAACAGCATAGGTTAATGCTCTTAGAGAATCTGGGATGAGGTATTCAGCTCCTTCGAAAAAATGTGACCTCATGCCCTCAACTACATACATACATACATATAGTCACGCCTTTTTCCTGTAGGCCACTTTTCCCACAGACCACTTCCTTCCACTTGTTACGGTTCTTACACACATCTTTTGTTTCCTCTACTTTCATCAGGGCTCTCATATTTGCTCGTCGGTTGTTGGTACTCTTGACCTGGTCTTTCTTCAAAACAATGTTGTTCTGATCGAGATCGATGTTCGCCGAGCAGTCGACCTCTACCGACTTCCGTCCATTCACACTCGCCTTATAAATTTGTTTTGTCGATCTTTCTTTATCCATCCTTTCTACGTGTCCTAACCATATAATGCATAATTATTTTTTATAAATTATTTCAATACGGCAGTTTTTTTATCAAAAATGCATTGATAACATGATCAAATTAATTACATTTAACACTCTAATTAGTTACATAGTTATATATTCTGTTTCTAAAAAAATAAATGAACAATCAAAATGTTTCGCAAAGACTGACTAATATTTCAGTAATTACTTAAAAAAAATATTGTTTTCCATATCTTGCTTATTTAACGTGATATTTGGTGCATTTAGAGATATATACAAGTTATACAAACAAATGTAAGTATAGTTCACCCCTTTTCCCGTAGGGGTAGGCAGAGACCACTTCCTTCCTCTTACGCTACGGTTCTTACACACGTTTTTTATTTCTTCTACTTTCATCAGGGCTCTCATACATGCTCGTCGGTTGTTGGTACTCTTGACCTGGTCTTTCTTCAAAACAATGTTGATCTGATCGAAATCAATGTTCGCCGAGGTTACGATCATTTGTTAGTGACATAGTCGTTCTCTTTCTGTGCACTCCAGCTACATCTTTTACTTTTCTATACATATTAAAAGTATCATGTTTGGAGCAGAGGTCTTCTATTTCTGCGCATTTACCTTATATCCATCTCTGCCTGCCTTCTTTGAACTCACTTCTTATGATCTTTTGTATTTTTTTATATTTATCAGGTTTGTTCTTCGCCAGTCCACGCGCTACTCCATAAGGGTTAGAATGTGATCCGTCATCCACTTGTTTTTGGGTTTAATTTACACGTGTCCACAATGATATTCTTGATACCATTCCAGACAGTCTCTATGTCCTGGAGTTCGATCTCCTGCAGAATTGTTAACCTCTTATTTATTTCTTCGGCAACAATATTTAATTTTTTTAGTGAAAATAGTCGCAAAAAGGGTAGATCTATCGTGCGGGCCGCTGACGGCCCGAACTGCGGCTATTAGAAGGAAGATTATAGAAAGGAAATGATTGTGGACACGCTTTTTTTTTCTCCACAACTTTATATTTTATTCATTCATTTTCTTTCGTTACTAATATTACCTGTACTTGCTAGTGTTTTTCTTAAGAGCAATAAAGATCTTTTTTGGCTCTTGTCAATTTGTAATAATAATAATAAAGATACAGCGATATGCTAGCGTTTTTTAAATTTAATTTTGCTGTCAAATAACGACATTTTTCGGAAAACGCTAACTTTGCGTTGGGATTTGAAAGCGTCAAAGGCCACTTTGTCAAGCGGTTGTAGAAAAATGTATTTTTTTGTTAAGTCAGGAATGAACTTGGCCCATTAGTCGGAAGTCTTATCGACATAAAAGTGCTTGCCGTCGCATTGTTCGAGCAGTACAAGATGTACGTAGAATTTTTTTTACGACCCAGTATTAAATGTTAAAAATGGAATAACTGGCCCGTTAGCACCTGTCGTCACGAACGTATCAAATAAATGGGTCGGGGGGGCACGGTCGCAGCATCACCTTGAGCGAGGGGCCGTTGCGGGTAACAGGTGAGGCCGGCATATGCTGGCTCATTAAAACCGAAACGTTATTGGTAAATCATCGGTAAATTTTTTAGTTGTGTACCCACCTGTACGGGGTATCTAGAAATACTGTTACAAAACACTACAAAATGTAAAACTCATTTTTTGTCAATTTGGCGTAAGTCATTTTTGAAAAGTTGCAGGTCATCATCATCATCATCATCATTCAGCCTTATTCTCTTGTCTATTGCTGAACGTAGGCCTCCTCGAAATATTTCCATCTTTCCCTATTTTGCGCCTCTGCGATCCAGTTCGTGGTTATCCTTTTGAGGTCATCTGTCCATCGTGTCGGTGGTCTACCCCTGCTTCGCTTATCCGATCTCGGTCGCCATTCCAGAACTTTCTTTGTCCACCTTCCGTCCTTCATTCTAGCCACGTGTCCTGCCCATCTCCATTTCTGCTTTGTAATTCTCTCTATTATGTCCTCTACCCCCGTTTTTCTCCTTATATCCTCGTTCCTGACTCGGTCGTTAAGGGAAAGTCCTGACATGGATCTCTCCATTTTCCGTTGCGCTACTTGTAGTTTTTTAACTATTGTTTTTGTTAAGGTTAGGGTTTCAGCCCCGTATGTCATAACTGGGAGAACACACTGATTGAAGGTCTTCCTTTTCATACTTACAGGAATTTCTGGTCATAGTTTTCTGGAAATACTGATTTTGGAAGGCTGTTCCATTCCGGAGCAGCCCTGCCCTGTAAAAAAGGACACTTGATGGAGATCGGTTCTTGTAGTGTCAAGAGTAAATGGGTGAGACTGATGACCGTGCCGAGTTCTTCGGCCGAACAAAAAAAATTATTTCCTGTATGTTTTTAAATTTTGGATCGATCTTTCTTCTGACTACAAAAATATACAATATGTTACCTCTTAATTTTGAGATATTAGCATTATTAGCATTCTTTTCCATCCGCAGCCTCTCTTTTCCATTTGCTTACGCCTATGAGTTCTCTTGCGTATTTTTGTATGTTGTCATGCCTTTTTAACCTTTGTTGGAGAAGCGGTAGTGTACCAGACGACTGGTGCAAGGCCGTTATCGTGCCGCTTTACAAGGGAAAATGTTCGCAGCAGGACTGTAAGAACTACCGAGGTATTGGTTTACTCAGCATAGTCGTTAAACTGTATGCAAAGATATTGATCAAAAGAGTAACGAATGAAACTGAGAAGATGATATGGGATGTGTAAGCAGGATTTAAAAGGGGAAGGAGATCAGTATGGATCGGGTCTTTTCCTTACGAGGTATAGTCGAAAAATTCTTGGCTAGAAGTCAGAAGGTCTATTGCGCTTTTATAGACTTGGAAAATTCCTATGACAAAGTGGTGAGGAGTGAATTGTGGTCTACATTGTCTATGTATGGGGTGAGTGGTAGTTTAATACGAGCACTGAAATCACTTTACGAGGATTCCACTGCTTGTGTCAGGATAAACGGAGCTTGCACGGACTGGTTTAACATCGAAAAAGGTGTGAGACAGGGATGTGTGGCTTCGACATGGCTGTTTAACTTATACATAGACAATTGTTTAAAAGATCTGAAAGAGAGTGCGTATGGATTAAAAATGAATGATTTGATCGTCAAATGCCTTCTTTACGTCGATGATCAAGTCATATTAGCGTTATCTAAAGAAGAGTTGCAGGCTATGGTTAATGTTATGCATGATTCCCTGAAAATCAAAGGGATGAAAATAAATGTGAGCAAAACGAAAGTAATGGTTTTTGAAAGAGAAGAAAGCATGACAAACTGTGGGGTTTCGATTCAGGGAGAAAGAGTGGAACAAGTTAATGAATTTGTGTACTTGGGTTCAAAATTTACTAGAGATGAAAAGTATGACAGTGACATTGAGCGAAGGGTGTTGGCAGGAAAACAAATGAATGAGACACTGCATAGCTTTATGAATAGCCAGAAAGTGTCAAAAAAGGCACGTCTGGCGGTGCATAGAGGTGTGTTGGTTCCTACACTTATGTATGGTAGTGAATGTTGGGTTTGGCAGAAGAAGCATGAAAATAGGATTAATGCTACGGAGATGAGTAGTCTGAGAAGTATAGCCGGAGTGACTCGGTTGGATAAAGTTAAGAATAGTGAGATAAGAAAACGCTGTGGTGTAAAAGAAGATGTGGTCACAAAGATAAATAAAGGAATGCTTAGATGGTTTGGACACGTAGAAAGGATGGATGAAGGAAGATTGACGAAACAAATTTATAAGGCGAGTGTGAATGGGTAAATCGGTAGAGGTCGACCTCGGAGAACATCGATCTCGATCAGATCAACATTGTTTTGAAGAAAGGCCAGCTGTCAAGAGTACCAACAACAGAAGAGCATGTATGAGAGCACTGATGAAAGTAGAGGAAGCAAAAGATGTGTGTACGAACCGTAGCGGAAGTGGAAGGAAGTGGTCTCTGCCTACCCCTATGGGAAAAAGGCGTGACTTTATGTATGTATGTATGTCATGCCATCTTAATCGTGGTCTGTCCTGTCTCCTGTTGCCTTCCATGTTTCCTTTGGAGATCTTCTGTGGTATCCTTCTTTCTTCCTTGCGCTCTACATGCCCTGCCCATTGTAGTAGTTGTATTTTAATGTATGTGATCAGCTCTATTTTTGTTATGCAGTTCTGCCAGGTCGTGGTTGTACTTTATCCGGTTGTATGTATGGTATAGTTATAGATATTTGTGAAATACGAATAAGACAATTAAGAGTTTATTGTAATACAAAAAGAAAGATTAGACTGAAGTGTTTACTTTTTATACTGAGTGTTTTAAATTAGCTAACCCGAGACAATAGGTTGAATTAATATAATATAATCAAACGAATGTTCATTGCAGATGTTACCGACCAAGCCCGAATTTCCTTCTTACGATAAGAGATACTTCAACAAAATATGTAAATGAAAATTTCCCTGCAATATTAAATACAGATAAAGAGATATTTGTTCGTATATGGGGAGTCTTTATCATAAAAAATAGTTGTAAATAAAATTCTGTTTATCAAAAATATAATGTATCTATTGTGTACAAAATAATGCTACATTCGAATCGTGGACCGTTGGAGAAATTTGGAGGAAACAAAACAAAAATTACGCATTACTGGTTGTTGCAATGTTTTAACAAAAATTCCCGTTTCCACGTTTATAGCTTTTGTCACGACAAATGAATATCTGAACTTGGAAAGGACTACTTTTTGAGACCTGTAGATGTATTTATTAAAATCTAACACGTTGGCAAATAAACAATACATTTTTTTTTATTTTCATAGTTACTGATCCGAATCTCAACTAACTTCAAAAAAATCTAAACGTTTGAGACAATACTTAGTAAAGTTATTCCTCTGTGTGGTATCTGTCGGGATTTTTTACAAATATACACAATAATTGGAATAATAATTTTTTTTTTTTATGAAAATAGTCGCAAAAAGGGTAAACCTACCGCGTGGGCCGCGGACGGCCCGCACTGCGACTATTAGAAGGGGAAGGGATTATAAAAAGGAAATGATTGTGGACACGCTTTTTAAAAAGTTGCATGTCATAGTTCTCTGGAAGAACTGATTTTGGAAGCTTATTCCATTCCGTAGCAGCCCTGTAAAAGAAGGATTCTTGATGAAGATTGGTCCTTGTAGTGTCAAGCTTGAGAGTAAATGTGTGAGACTGATCAGCGTGCCGAGTTCTTCGGCCGAATGTGGCCAATGGTGGTACAAGAGTTTTTATTTCTCTGGAGCATCTTCCATGGAAATATCTGTAGAGCAATGACTGGTCTGCAACTCTTCTTCTATGTTCTAGAGGGTGAAGGGTATCTGTGAGAGTTGAGCTGTTTATCAAGCGAATGACTCTTTTCTGAATGGAATCTAGAAGACGAAGAGAATGCCAAATGTGCGAGCAATACTCTAGTAGTAGTCAACAGTTGATCAGGAGTAAAAAACTTTCTGGCTTTCCACAGAAAACCTAGCCTCTGGCTTGCCGACTTTGCGATGTTAGCAACATGGTCATGCCAAGACATATTATTGGACACCGTGACTCCCAAAATCGAGATGGAGGGACTTGGTTTAAGGGTATTTCGGACATTGTGATGGGATGATTTGAGAAATTCACTTTCTTGGAAAACGTGGCACTTTGTGCTTTTTGGGCGTTGAACTGAACAAGATTTTTGGTTCCCCACTCGACGATTGCTTTAAGATCTCTATTGATGGAATCAACCTGTTCCTGTTCCAGTTTGGTTGGGAGACCGTAGGCAGATAATTTACTTAACAATGCCTGGTGCCAAACGCGGTCAAAGGCTTTAGATATATCCAAGGCTATTGCACGAGATTCACCAAACTTTTCAATAGTGTTTGTCCAGAGCTGAGTGACATAAGCCAGCAAATCTCCAGTAGATCAAAGTTGTCGAAATCCATATTGTCTGTCATGAATTATCTCAAATTTCTCCAGATATTTGATGAGTTCTGTGTTAATCGCTTTTTCCATAACTTTGGATATGACTGAGAGCAATGCAATAGGGCGAATATTTTGTAGGAATAGTCTTCTTTCCTTTTTTCGGAATCGGTTGGACTTTAGCGTTTTTCCACATGGCCGGAACTACTCCTTTGCTGTATGATAACTTGAAGAGTCTACAGAGAACTGGGGTGAGCTCTTGAGCACAGGTCTTCAGGACAATTGTCGGAATTCCATCTGGTCCTACTGCCTTATATATCGTATATACACATGATTTCTGATTACTGAATAATGTAAAAAAATGTTTTGAAGACGACAACACGTACATCGTTTAAATGAAGCATTTATTAAACTAATTAAAAGTCTAATTAGGTACAGGAAGTCTGACTAAGTCTACATTTAATTCAATTGGATAATTGATTTTTAGGCGGGCGTGCCGTGCTTTTCATGAAAATCAACCTGCTCGGAATTATTTCGTAATTTGGTAAATTTAATCCTGTTATTATTGAAAAACGAAAGGACATTTATTACCGATGGAATTTTTCACGAAATTTTGTGGGAAAAGTCACACGCCGCCAAATCCGAGGTATTAAATAATAATTCAGATTTCTTTATTTTTATTTTTCCAACGATAAACGAAATATTTTTAATAGTTTACTTTCGGATTCATTTGATCGTGGCCTACTTTACTGTTTCGACATTCGTTTTATGGATGAGCCGTGATATCAATACGTTTTACATTCGAAATAAACGTTTGAATCTTTTACCTATTACGTAAAGTTCGTATTTCGACATCGTCGAATGTGGCGTGCATTTTTTATTTCAATCAACTCGGTGAGCTCGTTTTTCCACACAAAAAGTATCGTGGATGTTCATAAATTTATTATTAAGCGTCTTAAGGATGTTGCGGTACCTTATGCTTTAACAAAGACCATCAGCGGGTTTACAAACATTTATTTAAAAAAAATGCTTTGACATTTAACATTTTTCTCGAGGTGATTCCATAAATATTCGATCGGATTCAGATCCGGCCTTTTTGGTGGCCACTGCATAACTGGTATATCAACTTAGAAGGGGGAGGGATTGTAGAAAGGAGATGATTGTGGAAAAACTGATTTTGGAAGCTTATTTCATTCTGTAGCGGCCCTGTAAAAGAAGTATTATTGATGGAGATTGGTCCTTGTAGTGTCTTTGGCCGAATGTGGCCAGTGGTGGTACCAGAGTTTTTATTTCTCTGGAGCATCTGCCATGGAAATATCTGTAGAGTAATGTCTGGTCTGCAAATCTCTTCTATGTTGTAGTGGGCGAAGGGTATCTGTGAGAGTTGAACTGTTTATCAACCTAATGGAATCTAGAAGACGAAGAAAATGCCTTGGTACTGAACCCAAAATGTGCGCGCAATACTCCATAAGAGGTCGGATTTGAGCATTGTACGTCGTCAACAGTGAATCAAGACTGCGACTATGAGAAGGGGGAGGGATTATAGAAAGGAAATGATTGTGGACCCGCATTTTAAAAAGTTGCAGGTCATAGTTCTCTGGAAAAACTTATTTTGGAAGCTTGTTTCATTCCGTAGCAGCCCTGTAAAAGAAGGATTCTTGATGGGGATTGGTCCTTGTAGTGTCAATCTTGAGAGTAAATAGGTGAGACTGATCAGTCTGTGACTGATGTGTTTGGTGGATTCCAATATCATAATAAACAACAACAAAATAGAGAATGTAGTAAGAAACCAAGCGGCAAAAGCAGTACGAACCTCAGTTTACCTGAACGATACAATCCTCCGAAACAAATATATCGGAATCGAGACCAAATCCCGAATCTACAACGCGGTCATCCGACCTATATTAACATACACAGCGGAAACTAGACCAGATACATCGAACACAAAGAGAATATTAGAAACCACCAAAATGAAAATAATGCGCAGGATTGCTGGAAAAACACTTTTTGACAGTGATAGAGCAAAGGATACGAAGAAAAACAAGCAAATTGCTTACATTAAAGAAAAAAGAAGAAGAAAAAGGGTAGACCTATCGTGTGGGCCGCGGACGGCCCGAACTACGACTATTAGAAGGAGAAGGGATTATAAAAAGGAAATGATTGTGGACACGCTTTTTAAAAAGTTGCAGGTCATAGTTCTCTGGAAAAACTGATTTTTTTTTTTTTTTTTTTTCGCTGAAGCATCTGCCATGGAAATATCTGTACAGCAATGACTGGTCTGCAACTCTTCTTCTATGTTCTAGAGGGCGAAGGGTATCTGTGAGAGTTGAGCTGTTTATCAAGCGAATGGCTCTTTTCTGAATGGAATCTAGAAGACGAAGAGAATGCCAAATGTGCGAGCAATACTCCAGTAGAGGTCGGATTCGAGCCTTGTACGTCGTCAACAGTTGATCAGGAGTAAAAAACTTTCTAGCTTTCCACAGAAAACTTAGCCTCTGGCTTGCCGACTTTGCGATGTTAGCAACATGGTCATGCCAAGACATATTATTGGACACCGTGACTCCCAAAATCGAGATGGAGGGATTTATACATACTTAGGCCAACGAATGACTCTTGGAAAGAAAATTAAAGATATCGAAATCGAAATGAGACTTAGATTAGGTTGGACGGCTTTCGTAAACCTAAAAATTATACTTACCAACAAAAAATACCTCTGAATCTGCGTTCAAAGCTTTACGACCAATGTGTATTGCCAGTAACCACCTACGGCGCTCAAACATGGACTTTTACAGGGCAAATGGTATACAAGCTTAGAGTATCCCAAAGAAGATATGCCAGGGTTAACTCACTTGAAGGCGTTTCTACCTAAACCCTCGAAAATCACAACTTAGCAGATTCTAGAATGGAGCAGAAATGACCTGTGAATTCTAACGGGATTGCTTACAGGACGGACTGTCGCCTAAGAATAGGTCTGAACCAACAACCGGACTGTCGGTTTTGCTGCGTGGAAGACGAAACTGCTGAACATATACTATGTTTATGCCCCGGCCTGTGAAGAATAAGGTTTAACATATTTGGTTACGCCAACCTAGAACCTACCGATTTTAAAAAAATCTCACCCTATACGACCATGAACTTCGTGAGAAGGGCTGGATTGTGCGGTGAACTGTAACTTTTAGGGGTGAGCCAGAATAGACCTACTAAGGGTCGCGGTGGAGGAGCGACCACGTCCCACTCACATGATACCTAACCTAACCTAGATATTCCAACAGGGAATCAATAGAAAGAGTTCACACATTCGATTATCTTGGCAGTGTGACCATCGACAATATAGATCCATACATAAACTGCGTTGAAAATTGCATGAGATCATTCTTCTGCATTGAAGCATTGATAATATAAATTTGAAAATAAGACAAAGAATGATTAAGTGCTATTTTGGTCCATACTTCTCTAAGGAGTTGAAACGTGGACTTTGAAATTAAACCCTAGATAGGGCCTAACCTAACCATCCCAAAGAAATATAGAAAGAAGAATATTAGGCGTTTCTCTGTGTGACAAAAAACGAAATGAGTTAATTAGAAGCAGGTCTAAAATAACAGATATAATAGACCGGGCAGCGCAGCTTAAATGGGTCTACGTGGGACCATGGACCGGCAGAAGAACAAGAGGAAGACCTATCACACGTTGATACGAAGACATAAAAAGGTGGCGGGACTTCCATGGATGAGAATCGCCCAAAATGGAATAAAATGGAAACAACTAAGGTAGGCCCGTGTCCAATTATGGACGCTAATCGGCTAGAAAAATGTCCATAAAAATTAAAAAAATATATTGATTATAGCAATTTGTACGATTGTTGTGGTAATTTTGTCCAGAAGTTTATGGTTTTGTCCCGAATTGTTTATTATTATCAGTAAAAAATATTTCGAGTGGATCGTTATGTCCAATTAAAGTACGGTCCTGGACCTACCGTCGCCTAAATTCTTTGAGGTGACGAATTCGTGATACCTACAGGAAATATTATTTTTGACTTAGTATACGCGATTATTTTTTCAACTTTTGCCATGTCTCTGGAGTTAAACCTAAGATTTGCCGAATGAATGCTGGATATATATCCGAAATTGATCATAATTATAGAACTTACGGCACCATAACATGGTAAATCTTAGGTTTTACTGAAAGAGCTGAGCTTTTACAGTAACATCTACGTATCACCGAGTCCTCCGGGGTGTACAAAAGTACTAACGTTTCGTTGATCCTACGATCTAATTTGTTTACGTCCTACCGGCTACGCACGTTTTGACCGACAGGTAAATAAGTCGCCTCTTTCGTCGGCAATAGTACCAGGTAGAAGAGACGACCAATTCGGGATGGGGTGTCACATCTGCTGAAGGCGGCTGCTGCTCGAAAAGCATACGGCGTGCGTCTCGATTTCCATTGGTCGGCGACTCGTGGCCGCAGATGCTACGAGAGATTACCCCCCACCATCCGTGCTTCGGGATACTTTTGTTGGTGCGCTCTGCCGAATTCACGTCAGTTGTAAGCTCGCAGTCGTCGAGTCGATTGCTTCGTCCCGGTTTAGGGTTAATTCATTTTGTTCATTTCTAGTCGTATTACCACTTATATATTTTTTTTGTATGGATAAAGGACTGTTTCTTTTATATGGACTGTGTGTGTGTTAATTGATAAAAACTGTTGTGTTTCGTGACTGATGGGGATACAGGAAAACAAGACTTGCAATTGCAAAAGTGTACAATTTCAAGAAGATAAACCCGTCAAAGGAAAAATGAAGGTCTTGAAGAAAATCAAAAGACGCATGGGATTAGGTTAGTGCAATTTTACTACTCATTTAAAACTCTTTCTCGTTCAAATTGTAAATAAATCGTTGAGTTTTTGCAAAACGTCAAAATTTAATTTCGCATTCGGTACTACTTTTTGCATCGGTAATTTTTTGTTCGAATAAGTAAATTATTAAATCTACGATTCGACGTAGAAATTTTAATTTTTTTTTTCGTTTTGCTTTAATGTACAACCGGCAACGTCGCTAACGTGTTTCTAACGGACAAATACAATGTAACCGAAAAAAAGTGCACAAAACCTCCTTAATTGTTTTATATCGACAACTATTAATCTCTTTTTATTATTTTTAATGTTTTCGGTTCCCAAAACTATTTTAATCATTTACTTTATTATAAATTCACTTCACAACTCCCATAAATGTATCATCGATTCGATTTTAATTATTTGTAAAATAGTTGGCCGTGGAAATTATTAGTAGCGTTTTTTGCAACAGGGTCGTACTCTTTTTTTTTCAGTAATGAAATATACATAAATTTTGGGTCTTTTTTAATACGTACCCGCTTTATTAAAGCCAGGTTACTATTGGTGTAAGGTTAGGCTAATAATAATCGGTATTAATTGAGACAGTAAAAGTAACAAAATTAGTCTAACGTAACACCAACAGTACCTGGTGATGAACGAAAATGCGAGGACGTGTTGACTACAGTGCCGGTTTTAGCACTGGGGGAGATTTCTACGGCGCCCCCTAACTGCAATTCAAACCTATAAAAGGCTTAGTGTTAACCGATTTCCATCACGTGATCGTATAGTTGATTTCTACAATTGCGCGCGACGATTTCGGAATGTTCTGGGAGTGATAATGAATCACGTGTTTTTAGATGATTTTTTTGTCGGCGTCAGGGCCGTACTGATTAGTGTTAAAAACCAAGGAATTTCTCGGAGAGAAATTGTACAGTTGGAAGTACTAATTTCCAACAACAGAGTGACCACATTCTGATCAGGCAAAAATGATTTCGAACTTATGAGTTCATCACACAGCATACAACCATCTGTATCTGATTTAGAGTCTATAGTTAATTTCAATTGGAGATCGACCAGACAGTTTGACAAAGTCGGGTTTTTCCGGAATCTGTTTTATATTGCATAAAAAAGACAAAGATTCCGAGTACTCATTTAATTGTTCGAATATTTCATTGACTGAAAATAATGCGGTGTCCAAAAGACGATTAAAAAATTCAACCTCAAATTTTTTTGCTGGACAAGTTATAGGCTGATCGCGGACATTGTCACCGGCCCGATGCTTAACACGTCGAATTCTTGTTGTGTCTCTAAACACAGGTTCAATTTCAAGTTCTTCTTCCAATTCCTTCGCAGTTAAAATGGCGCTTTTAAAGCCTGTATTTCTATGATATTCCAGGGGTGCCTATGGCGCCCCTTTATGTCCGACGCACTGGGTGATCGCCCCACCCTACCTACCTAAAAAATTGGCAAAGTTGCGAAAAGCGGTTTTTTGTTAATAGCTAAAAAAACTCCACCTTCCGGATTTTTTTGAAATACAAAAATTATTTCGGCTTCCAATGATCGTAACAACTCATTTTTTTTTAAATGCGTGAAATGATGCCAGGAATCTATTTTCACGAAAGTCATTACTATAAAAACAAGATTAAGATATTTATTTTAAAAAAACGTGTAAAAAAATAGTCATTTTTTGACCCTTAAAATTAAAAAAAATAAGCCCTAAATCGTTACTGTAGCATCATCCCCCGAGCAGAACTGAAATAAGAGGGCATCTTTTTGGAAAAAACTTCATATATCTTGAAAAATAATCAATATTTATCAATTTTTCAAAAAAACAGTAACAAGTTTGAATACGTTACAGTTAACGAGTTATAAAGAACCCGATTTTTCCAATATAACTCGAAAAGTATCAACGATATCGAAAAATTATAATATATTTAATAGATAGATCTTTTTAATACCTACAATTTTCTGATTTAACTTTTTTCGATCAGAGCTGTAATTTTTTAGTTATTAACAAAAAACCGCTTTTCGCAACTTTGCCAATTTTTTAGGTTATGTTCGGTAATCAGGATCGAGTCGCATGAAATAGAAACTCACCCTGAATTTTAATTTCCTATGCGCTCATATTTTTTTTTGGGATATTAATTTTTGCACGCACTTTTCTCTATTGCTTGGACTATAACGCCGCTACCGATTGGAAAAGACTCTAAATTTTAGTTAAAAAAATAGTATAAATCCGGATCTGTCTATATTTTAATGAAATTATTCGACAAAATGCGCGTTCATTACGATAATTGCCATTTCGAAATCATTACATTGTCCAGACGATTTAAAATACGTTCTGGACAATAAAAAAATGTGGCCGAAAAAGCTCGCGTACGGTATTCTCAGCGTGCTCATTCAATCTTTCCGACAATTAATATGAAGAGTCTCTCTAGTGCTAGTGAACTTTGTAGCGACTGCGATTAAGGTTGTCTTTTGAATATTTACCGTCGTGACGTTATTTTCACGTTAACTACTTACGCACGACTTCGGAGTGTTCCCACGGTAGCGGGTCGGCGTTGCCGTATCGCCAAAATCTCGTAAGCTCTGAAGAATTCTTGTATTACGTAAAAAAAATATCTGCTTTACCAGAGACTGTATTTTCCGAACACTCCTTCCTGTTAAAACAAGAAGATACTTGGTTAATCATAAATCAAATATTTTTTAAATTTAGCGTTTATCGTTTTTCGGTTGATCTACAGGTAATACAAGCAACGTTTCAGCTGTAAAACTATCATCATTAATAAGCGTATAATAAAGAAAGAAACCGCTGAATTATTTTTTATATAACAACATCTTTGTTACTACTTTAATGGGATTGTTAATGATAAAATAAGTATATATTTATCCATCGGTTTAGAACGTACGACGCCATTTTCTTCGATCTTCCCATTGACCCTCCTGTAGTTTTCTTAAACTCATGGCTTTCTTTATCCCCTCACTCCATGTTATTTTGGGTCTTGCTCTTTTCTTTTTGTCATGGAGGATCCATTCCATTGCTTGTTTTGGTAATCTATAGTCCGCCATACGCTGCACATGTTCATACCAAGAGAGTTGTCTTTGTTCGATTTCCTTAATGATTCCATTCTTTGTCGGATGTCTTCGTTTTTTACTCTATCTGCACGGGAAATTCTTGCTGCTCGTCTAAGTGCATCCATTTCTGTAGCTTCTAGCCTTCTTTTAATCCTTTCGGTCATTCTCCATGTTTCTGAACCATACAGTAGGCTACTTTAAATGATTATGTTGTATTTTCTCTGTCTGGTTATTTGTTTACTCCAGAGAATTCCATTTAGACATTCAATTGTCTTCCTCGCCTGTACTATTTTTGCTCTTATTTCTTTCTCATCTTTTCCTGTTTTATCGAATGTTATTCTTAAATATTTGTAATCTTCACATGCTTCTTAAATATCTAAGTTGTTTAGTTGTAAGTTCTGGTTTTCCGTCCCAACGCTAAGGTATCTAGTTTTTTGGATGTTCATAGCGAGGCCCCATATTCCTCGTAAGTTTCTTTTAGTTTGCGGGTCATGTATTCGAGGTCTTCTCTGTCTCCTGCCAAAACTACCTGGTCATCTGCAAATTGTAAGCAGTATATTGTACAATTTGCTTCCTGAACATTTTCTCTTCCATTTTGTGAGTGCTTCTTTAATGTATATCTTAAAGAATGTTGGGGATATACAACACTCTTGTCGGAGGCCTTTTGTTTTATTAAAGGGTTCTGATAGTTTCTTACCGATTTTAATCCTAGAGACAGAATTAGCGTAGAGATTTTTCACTGCTGTTATTAGTGTCTGATTTATATTACTACGGTGTAGTGTTTCCCAGAGTAGGCACGTAGGTATATTGTCGTATGCTTTTGTAAGATCGATAAATAGCATGTGTGTTTCTAGGTTCACTGCCGATCTCTTTTCTATTATTTGTTTTATGGTAAACACGTTATCACTGCAAGATCTTCCACTTCTAAAACCACTTTGTTCTTCCTCTTCCACATATTCTTCCTCTATTAAATCTCTCGATAGTATATAATAGTATGTATGTATAGTATATGGTATAGTAGTATAAAATAAGTTCTAATATTTATTTATGAAATTTCGCGATGAGATTGAGATACATCGGCATGAGAGACGTGGCAATCAATAATAACATGGGATTCTAGCGTCGAGTTACTCATATTTTGATTGAAGAATTAAGCATAGAGTTTCTTTATTTAAATAGGGGGCATTTTCCCCTCGTGTATCCGTACGCAATATTTCGGGAAAATCAAACAAAAGGAGCTGCTGGGATCCGGTTTACGTTGTCGTGTTTATTGATGGTTCTCACGTAGGGTTGGTTACCAGTCGACAGGAATTTACCTGATGGATATGTTCGCTATTTTAGCCCTATGCCGTGAAAACGGGGAAACACTGCAATTTTCAGGATTTTTTAATACTAAAAAATAAAAATAAAATAATAAAATCCTAGCAAAATGGGTGAATTTTAAGTTAATGTATTGTATCTTTAATATACATTGTATTTGCAACACTCTGATGCAAATGTGTTTGCACTGATAACGACACCAGATTTGAGAACACATGGACCATTCTAAATCGTTTGCACTTAAGATCGAGATGTCAATGTTTAACAGGAAGCAATCGCGCAGCTTAAACTAAAAAAAACGTGTTCTAACGAAAAAAAGGGGTCCTATGGATTTGTTTTTCGTACGAATCAAGATTGAGAATACATCCTGTGACTCT
This sequence comes from Agelastica alni, assembly GCA_950111635.1. Taxonomy (NCBI): domain Eukaryota; kingdom Metazoa; phylum Arthropoda; class Insecta; order Coleoptera; family Chrysomelidae; genus Agelastica; species Agelastica alni. Next base: position 5,938,257 of record OX467712.1, on the reverse strand, counting down.
TAAGACGTGCAAGAGTGTGCAGAGAAGCAAGATTACAGAATGTACAGGAGGTTCATTTTGATATATTTTTGTGCTTCACATGCTTCTACGAAGATTTTTGTGAGATGGCATCATGCATTTTCAGTAGATTTGGTGTATTGTTGGCACAAAGTTGGATAATTTTCTCCCCTAATCCATTAAGATTTTTACCCTCTCAAATTCGTGTCGATAAGAGGATTCTTTCAGATATCCCCAAAGAAAAAAATCATATGAGAAGACCGACATCTAACCTCGTGGTACAACCAGCAGCCCAGCGTAGACTTGAACGTTATGATCCATAGTAGATAGTAATAACTGGATTCCTGTCGAGCATGTCAACTGAATTGTATTATCACACAATTTGCGTTTTATAATAATTATTATGGATTGCAAATAAATAGGGAAATTAAATATATATTATTATTATTAATTATTAAATGTGAGTTTAAGGTTATTTCCAAGTTTTTCTACCATTCTGTTAAATTATTTTTTGTTTTGTTTATACGCGCTTTACGTGTCAATAATGTTCTAGTCGAGAGCGAATTTTTGGCTACTTAAACATAATTTTCTATCAGCGCAATTCGGTCGCGCTCAAAGCGTAAAATTGCGAAAGCGTAAGACGCGGTGCGATGGTTCTTCGGCCTGCTGATTCACTAGATTAACTTCCCTGCTCGAGCAGTGTTACGACGCCATCTGAAGGATAATTTATACAGTTAGTTTGTAAGTAAGATGGTACACATTCAAGATTTATTTCTCTGTGCTCTTATAATTACAATATTAAATATTTAAAAAAGTTTAACAAAAATAAATCGTAAATAGCATTTTGTAAAAATTGTAGGATTGAAAATAGTTATTTATTTATTAATTGACAGTAACTGTCGCAAAACAACAGAATACTATGTCAAAAACAATTAAAGATAATATAACAAAAGTAACACAACAAAATAAATATACATATACAAACTAGTAGGTAATGGTACAAATAGACTCGGGCAGAAACAGGTTGACTCCATCAATAGAGATCTTAAAGCAATCGTCGAGTGAGGAACCAAAAATCTTGTTTAGTTCAACGCCCAGAAAACACAAAGCACAACGTTTTCCAAGAAAGTGAATTCCTCAAATCATCTCATCACAATGTCCGGAAATACCCTTGAATCAAGTCCCTCCATTTCGATTTTGGGAGTCACGGTGTCTAATAATATGTCTTGGCATGACCATGTTGGTAAAGTCAGCAAGCCAGAGGCTGAGTTTTCTGTGGAGAGCTAGAAAGTCTTTTACCCCTGATCAACTGTTGACGACGTACAAGGCTCAAATCCGACCTCTACTGGAGTATTGCTCGCACATTTGGAGTTCAGCACCAAGGCATTCTCTTCGTCTTCTAGATTCCATTCAGAAAAGAGCCATTCGCTTGATAAACAGCTCAACTCTTACAGATTCCCTCCACCAACTAGAACATAGAAGAAGAGTTGCAGACCAGACATTACTTTACAGATATTTCCATGGCAGATGCTCCAGAGAAATAAAAACTCTTATACCACAACTGGTCACATTCGGCCGAAGAACTCGGCATGCTGATCAGTCTCACCCATTTATTTTCAAGATTGACTCTACAAGGACCAATTTCCATCAAGAATCCTTCTTTTACACTGCTGCTACGGAATGGAACCAGCTTCCAAAATCAGTTTTTTCATAAAACTATAACCTGCAATTTTTCAAAAAGCGGGTCCACAATCATCTCCTATCTATAGTGAGTTGCTAAAAGGGTAACACGTAATGAAAGAGCAAAATGAGATGATTTTGATTGCTCAATATGCTCCTTCCACTTGGATTTTCCATTACAAATCCCGCATAAAATAAGATTTATAAGATGTGTATTGTTCAATACTTGACCACGTAACCATCCACGATATAATTAGTAGAAACTTCATTACAATCATTCCTTAAATGAAACCAAACTGCTTTGACGTCACCTTGTAGTTCTCCATATTCGTTTACGTATTGGAGCGCCCTCAGCGGAAGTTGAGATGGTATGGGCATGTAGGAAAAATGAAATGACGACCTGCACTTTATTGTTCGTGGAAGGTTTTTTTTTATTCGAATCTAATAAATTCGCGGACGAGAAACTACGAGATAAATAAAAACTGGTTATCGATTATGATCGCGAACAACCCAAAATTATCGGAACTTTTTTTTTTTTAGCGATACGAACCCGACGACGACTTCTCACAGTCGGCGGAAACAAAAAATGCGAATAACTTTTCCCACGCTCGGTACAACAATACCAGGTACCGTTGCAAATAAGGATATAACCGAGGCTTTTTCTACTGATAATTCGTCGTTATAATAGTCGCTACCGCGAGAGACATTTTCTAATTGAAAACTTACGTTGCCATATCGCACTCACTTTGCTAAGATTGTCATTCGTGTATCAGTGTTATCGGATTCACGTTATTTGTGTTCGTGTTAGCGGAGAAAAATTTAAACGATGTCGAGTAATGACGAGATTTCGGATTTTTCTATTTGAGTCAACATAACTGGCTACCAATGGGGATACTGTCATCAGTAATGACGTGATTAAAATTAGTTTACCGTCAAATTTGAACAGTTATGTCATTCCAAATGATCGTAGATGAAAGTACTGGTATTAATACTGATCGTGTTAATCATGAATGACCTTAATACTGATCATGTAAGGGAGGTTTAATTGTAATGACAACCTGGTAATGACAAGAATCAGGATTTGATTATTTCGATTCATCATTAGTGGCTTGTGGTAAAAATACTGTCATTGGTAATGATATCTTACATAATTATTTTATCATTACAAGTAGTTTAACGTCAAATTTGAACAGTTATGTCATTTCAAATGATCGTAGATGAAAGTACTGACTGGCATTAATACTGATCATGTTAATAATGAATGACCTTAATACTGATCATGTAAGGGAGGTTCAATTGTAATGACAACCTGGTAATGACAAGAATCAGGATTTGATTATTTCGATTCATCATTACTGGCTTGTGGTAGAAATACTGTCATTGGTAATTACATCTTACATAATTATTTTATCATTACAAGTAGTTTAACGTCAAATTTGAACAGTTATGTCATTTCAAATGATCGTAGATGAAAGTACTGACTGGCATTAATACTGATCATGTTAATAATGAATGACCTTAATACTGATCATGTAAGGGAGGTTCAATTGTAATGACAACCTGGTAATGACAAGAATCAGGATTTGATTATTTCGATTCATCATTACTGGCTTGTGGTAGAAATACTGTCATTGGTAATTACATCTTACATAATTATTTTATCATTACAAGTAGTTTAACGTCAAATTTGAACAGTTATGTCATTTCAAATGATCGTAGATGAAAGTACTGACTGGCATTAATACTGATCATGTTAATAATGAATGACCTTAATACTGATCATGTAAGGGAGGTTCGATTGTAATGACAACCTGGTAATGACAAGAATCAGGATTTGATTATTTCGATTCATCATTACTGGCTTGTGGTAGGAATACTGTCATTGGTAATGACACCTTCCATAATTATTCTATTATTACAAGTAGTTTAACGTCAAATATGAACAGTTATGTCATTACAGATGATCGTAGATGAAAGTAACGTCCTTAATACTGATGGTTAGAAGAGAATAAAATTGTATTCCTATTCTACATTGTATCCCTATTCTACAGTAATGTAGTTCCAAATAAAAGTAAAGATCTTAATGTTGATCGTGTAAGGAGAATAACAGTGGAATGACACCTGGTAATGAGCAAGGTTAAAGCAAATGGGATAATTTGTGGGTTTATTGAGAAGTGCAAAAGTTTTTTATAAAATATTTCCCTATAATTGTACATTACCCTACAGTTGGTATAACCTCATTAGAAGCATGGTGTTCATAATGAATTTTACACATTTTTTTAAACACTTTTTTCAATGTTTGAATAGGAATCGCTTTTTAGACAAATAAAAAGCAATGATTAAAGATCATAATGACAGTATTACTGATCGTTCAGGGTACGTACATAACACTCTCGTTATTTAACACATTATTTAAATAATCCTTTAAAGATCTATGGTAGTAGATGACATTATAAGTCAACCGAGCTCAGCTTGGGCGTCCCCGGTGGCCAAATACCGTGGTCTACTTTCGTTGTGAAACGTTATTTTATTGTAAAATGCATCTTTATCGAATTAAGTAGTCAGTATTTGTTTTTTGCAATCCACTCGCGATGTTTATACACGTTAATATACACTTTTCGTAAACACTAAACATGTAGAATGTGTATAAAGTCGAAGCACATGGCTAAAATGATCACAAACCCGCTGATCAAGCTCCATCAATATCCCTCCGTATTTGTTGTTCTACCAAAAGGAAACCGAGAATGAAGTAAATTGTTTAATAATACAACCGGTAGTGTCTAATATCGCACAAGGCAACTTTTCCTGCATCTGATGACTATCGAATGTGGTAGAGAAACATAAAAAATGAATAAATCTTGCCGGTAACTCTGCGGGAGCGGTGCATATTGTTCCTAACGACGTTCATTAATTTAAATACTGTGACAAATCCGGTCCTGTCGGCAACCGAGAAATCGACCGCGTCTAGGGTCCGTTTTAGACCGCTTTGCTTTGCCTGTCGCCGACGGGTCCGGAAAGGTCGAGCAAACTCTTGAAGCCGCGTCGAATGATGGAGAAACAGGTAGAATGATCTGAAACTGTGATATCGAGATATAAAAGGGGAAGCGATCATAACAAGAGAGAGTATCGGCTTATGTGTTCATGAATTAATAAATGTAAATAATTATATAGAGTTGTAAAAGTTGTATAGCTTAGTTAATATCTAAGTGGCTAATGAAAATGGAATTTATTGTATTAGAATAAACATTGTTTTGTTACTGGATCGAGAGTTATAATCGCCGAACCCAAGATAGAACTAAAATTTGTAACAATACATTAAAATTACAATCGGAACATTTGGAACGCTTCAACATCGATTAAACGATGTGGTTAAGATACGGTTTAGATTGATTTGTCATACGATAATATCCTGGAATTTAACGAAAGAAATCTTTCCCACGTGTATTTTAACCGAGCCCACCCCAGCCCGCAAGGTTTATTCAAATGCAAATCGCGACAGCTATTGCTTAACAATTATTTCATTTTTGCATGCACCTTTCGATGATATCTGACCACGGAGCAGTTTAGTTTGGATCGGGAGCAGTTTTTTCGTGCGGTTCATTCATTGAAAAAATTCTTTATTACGGGCGATATTCGTGTTTAAAAATCAAGTACGTGAAAATTCAATTTTTCAATGTTTTCGGAAACAGTATTACAACTCAAAATTTTTGTTTTTTAGTTTCAAATGTAAGATATGGTCGAAAAGCACAAGAAATAAAAAAAATATTTAAAACATAAAAAATACTCGTTTATATATATATATATATATATATATATATATATATATATATTCTGCATAATTTATAGAAAACTATAATATTATTATAGTAAACTATAAATATTTTTCGTCAATTGATGGGAAAAATGTATAACTGATTTAAAAAATCAGCTAATTCTGTGTATTCTATATCATAGGTTCATTTATAGTTGGTAAGAATCGAAGCTGTTGATGTGTCCAGTCAAGGTAGACCTACCTTATGCTGATGAGGTGCAACACTCCCCGAAACCGGTCCATAGGTGGTTGCTTCGGATGGATAAATCTAATAGTTCCTTCTCTTACTTAACAAGCATCTGCATATTGTTACCCGAAATGGAGTATTATACACGATTATGTATCAGAAGTAATTCAATGCCTGTCGCGGCATTTAGCCAGAGGAGTAGTTGTTTAGAGAAAACTTGAGGACAGAATCTGCTCCTCCCATAAGTGATATCAGAAATTCGAAAAACTCTTGCACCTTAGCCACTCATGTTTTAACCAAAGATCACTTGCCTGATTATGCTAATGTGATTATATTAGATAGTGAATCTAACTTATCAAAACGAATCTTTCTAGAAATGACTAACATTCAAAGAACCCAAAGCTGTGAATTCTAGAACTGAGATTGATAATCTCGGCATTATTTATTCTTACCTGCTTAGTCTTCCTTCGTATTCACAGGACGAAACTGATCGACAAACAAAAACAAAACAATGTATTATTTTAATAATACACCATGTCACCTTTTAAAGGTTAATATCCAGGTATTAGGTATTAGCTAAGTGAATTGAGCTTTTCGTGCTTTAATTTTTGCGAATTGTTTATTTAAATCTTCGGTCTTCTTTTAGCTGGTCCGATTCTATTGAAATGATAGCCAGATTACCTACTTAGTCGGTTTTGCCCCATGGTCGATCTTAAATAATTTTGAGTTTTGAAAAAGATCGTTCTGCGGAAGCAACCGAAATCGGCATTGTTTATAAAATACGAAGTATTATGCTCGTATTAGGAAAAGAATCCACTAAGTTGTTAATTGTTATATAATTTAAAGTTTCTTCTGAAGACGTAATAACTTTTTCGTCAAAATTTTGTAAATATTGCAATTCTTTAACAAGTCCCACGGCAGTTATGTCTCGTTCATTGCGAGTTTTGTCATTTAATAAATTTTCAACTTTTTGACATTATTCAATTTGTTCGTTTTCAGAAATTTTTTTAAATTTATCAATATTCCCTAAAAACGCGAAATTATTAGAGTAAGAAAAAAGTAATTGGAATCTCTCATCCGTTGATGTTATGATTACATCTAGAGCATTAAAGAAACAAATCAACTTTGAACTTCAAAAGTTTCGTCGTGAATCGGTTCATCGTCACATTCATAATCAAAATGTTTTTTTTTATTTTTCGCGGTTTTAGACCTCTTTGTTTTTTTGTTTTGACAGTGTTGTTTGTTGCTTTATCTTTTTTTACTTTGGAGTTTTGAGGCTTTATGTAACGCCATCGCGGTTTTAACATTCTGAAATTAAAGTGGGAGAAAATTCTTCCAGCGATCTTCCGGACGAACTTTTCTATTAATAAAAGAAGTGTTGCGTTCACATCTGTTCCCACTTTGGCGGAGATGAGGAAAAATCTCTCGAGAATCCTTCCATCTGTCGTTATTTCGTTACCACCCCCGAAAAACTTGGTCTAGGAACCGATAGGAGCCCTCATCCCACTGCACCCTAAGGAAATCTAAAAACGACCGTACATATATCACCTTGCGGTGACTAGCTCTTTGTGTGCGCGGTATCTAGGGATAATAGGAACGTAGTTTGTTGCTCGTAGAATTAGATAAAAGGGTGGGTGAAAGAAGATAATGGTCGGAGCTTCAAGTTAAAATTATCAAAGATAAGTCCGTGAAATAAGTCACCAATGTTTGCATGAACGGTCAGAATTAAATGTCGTTTTTGAATGTACAAAAAAGATATTTTAGGATTCGTTTAAGGGTGCTCAATGATAGGGGGTGGAGGGTAAAGAGGGTGGGTACTCTCACCCTTAACAAAATGCTTAAACAAACTGACCAAATTGTTCCTAATAAGACGATCTAACGTCATTAAAATCTGTTTGTAAGATATAAATAGTTCGAGAAACACCAAAATATAAAGGAACTATCTGAAGCTATTCTTAAAATCATATTTTTCGAAAAAACATACGGTAACAAAGGAATAAAAAAATTCGAGGAGAATACTTTACAGTGTGTCATTAGAAGTATACAGGATGGACCGTTACTTCAAAATAACTTATGAACATACTTCATTAAATAGTACACCCAGTATATATTTTTATTTTTTCGTAATCTATTAAATTACAAATAAAACCGTCATTTACGAGAACGTTTTTATTACCAAAATAATTACCAGAAATAAATAACTTATTAATCTCGTTTAATTAGATGTTCGAATTGTCTTCCTTCTTTTATTTGACAGTATCCAAGTATATTATAAAAAGCTGATAAGGTATTACGCAATTGCTGATTTGTTATTTGACGGGCTGCTATCAGGATTCTATTTACCAGGTTATCCCGATTATCAGGTACACGATATTTTAAGATACCCCAAAAAAAAAATAGTTGGAAGGCGATAAATCGGGCAATCTGGCTGGCCACTCAATTGTGCCCCTTCTTCCAATTCATCTGCTCCACTCACAAAAAGTGTTAAAAAAAAAATTGACGGGATAAAATAAAACACTAATTGTATCACAAATTCAACCTCAATGTTGTTTGCGTTGATAACTTTCACTGGTGCAATCACATTTAATATTTTTTTTGTATCTAAAAAAGACTAGCCGTACATATTTTCTACAAAAAACAATGATGACGGTTCCGATAATATTTTTTCCTTACGTAACTTGGTCTTTCACGCACACTCTCTCGCGTGTCCTTCGAGATATCCTTCCGGACATTTGAGACGCGTCCGTTAATGGCAGGAAGTTGGGGAATCTTCGTCCTACTTTGTTTCATTCGAACTTGGGTTTCTCTTTTTGTATGTGTCTATATTATTTCGTGAGCAGCCAGTGTGACTGACGCAACCGGTGAGTGGAACTGCATGGCTGGAAATTTGTTTGAATATTCAAGAACATTAATTCACTCATTTTTTAACAGTAAAACAGTAGAAATGAATTACTATTGTCGGGCACCATTTGACATTAGAACCTTAGCAAATACAGAAATCATTTAATTGCATTGAAAAGGACAGATTTGTTTGTAATATTGATACGATATTTTGTTCTTTCTTGGGTCCGGCGATTAAAACTCTCGATCCAATAACAGACCAATGTTTATTTCAATGCAATAATTTCTATTTTCATTAACCACTTGGATATTCACACAACTTTTACAACTCTATATAACTATTTACATTTAATAATTCGTAAACACATAAGCTAATACTAATACTTGTTATGATCGTTTTCCCCTTTTATGTTTCCGATATCACAGTTCCAGATGTTTCTACCTAATTCTCCATTATTCGACGCGGATTCGAGAGGTTGCGCGACTTTCCTAGGCCCCGTTGGCTGCTACAAAGGAAAGCGGTCGAACACGGACCCTCGACGCCGTCGACCTCTCGGTTGCTGACAGGACCGGATTTGTAACAATATATGTAAAACTCAAATATTACAATTAATTAAACACGGTGAGAAAACTCTGTTAAACTTTACAAAAACAGCCTGTAATATTTGGCGTTTACTCTTCTTCTTCTCTTTTATTGAGTAGTTTCCCTGTAGCAATAGGGAAAAATCACGGAGTGGGCAACATCCGACATTTTGTCATTGACAGCGCCATCTCGCGTTACGTGATTTTTCCCTATAGGGAAAGAAACATAAACTTGATTGAGTTTCCTATCTTTTTCCATTTTTAAAAGATTTAATCGAATTGCCATATGTAGAGCATTATAGAACAAAGCATATTTTATTTCCATATCATCCGAGATTTAGTTGAAATGACCCCACATAGCGAAGAATCCATCCACCACTTGTACATGCGCAGAACGTCTAATTCTAACCTGTACATCCCGCACTAAAACTCTATATCACGTTTCCTATTGCAAAGGATAAGCAATTAACCCCACCCCCCCCCCCCCCCGATGTCTTCGCGAAGCAAAAGAGACGATATAAGATATTAATCATTAAGAAAGTAAGTGCTGAGATATAATAAACTACTCAGTACTGCCCTGACGCCGACAAAAAATCATCTCAAAAACACGTGCAGTTTTTGTGATCTACTATGTTTTGATCACGCCCTCATTACGTGAAGATCAGTATTCGGCTAGAAACAAAGGGTCCCGTACAAATCAGCTAAAAAAACACGTGCATTATTATTCCTCCAGAACATTCCGAAATCGTCGCAAACAACTATACTGTCATGTTACGATTTTTGACCAATAAAAAACGCTGAATTTAACGCGAGAAGAAGCCACGTTCGAAACGGTTTCCGGCTTCTCGTTCTCTTTCGCATTCCGACCGTCGAGCAATGCAGAGCACCGCTTCGTCTCTCTTTCGCATATCGTCAGCCGAGGAATGAACACCTCTAGCGTTCAGAGCACCGCTTTAAAACACCACGTGGTAAAGAGATACAGGAGGCTTGAAACTGTAAGCTCCATGTATTAAAGTTTTACAATATATTATCGACGACAAGTGTGTTGTTTCATTTACTGTGATAACAAAATTCACGGCGATGAAAGGCCTTTAGTAGGTAAAAAACAGATCGATCCAGCTTAACTGAGTTATCGAAGGATCCAACATCTACGCTGCGAAAGACGTCGTCGAATAGCAAAAGTGAGTCGAGGCAACAGAGGTTCCGGTGGGGAAGCTGCCCACACCTCAAAGCATTTCTTCAGCTAGTCGATTCTCTACTGCTACATGCTCGTCGTCGTCCCATTTTTTAACTAAGTAATTGTTATTGTTATATACAACGCAATACTTTTATTAATGAACTAAAACCTTTCGATACCTCGAAAACGTGATGGTTTCTTTTATCTTTTTCTTCGTTAGGTCCTTTTCTTTTATTTTTTTTTATTTATTTTCAATTACAACAAATTTTATTCTAGGAAATATTCGGTAACCGTTAGAAAATACTTTAAATCGGCACTCGAAGTAACAACGCTGGTGTTGTGTTAAAGTGTAATTGTGCCTATCATTTATCTCTTTCGAATTCATTTTATAATACATTTTTTGATAATCGCGGGAAGTGTGGATGTTTCGGCAATCCAAACTCGCGGGGCTATTTTTAAGAATAGTTATGTTAAAATAATCCAGAAAATCGGCGCATTGCAACAGATTTTATTTCGCAACGGTCGTTTTCATTGCACATTCCCTGCTAACCGAATTCGATATTTATTTATATTCCGTTTATTTGTCGTTTTTAATGCCCATAAATAAAGATTAGAATTAAAACGAGCACGAGATACGCGAGGAAGAGCCACCGAAAGAAACTTTTTCTATCTCGCCGATTTCGGAAGGCAATGTATATTCGACCGACCAGCCGGATCGTTTATCGCTTATCATTTGACTAGAGAAAATTTTGCAAGTATTCGATGAACACGCGCGCAAAGTCGAACATTTTACGAAAATACTATTTTTCCATATAAATATAAACATCGGGAGATAAAACGGAGAACATCCTGTGTTATGCAGACGATGCCGCATTAATAGCAGAAAACTAAGATGATCTCCAAAAACTCCTCCACCAGTTTAATCAAACAGCTAAAACACTCAACATGACTATATCCGGTTCAAAAACACGATGAAGAAGAAGATATACATCGGTTTTAGAACGTTCTTCGACGTCTTCCGATTCCCAGTCTCCATTGATCCCTGTCCTCCTAGATCTCCTCTCCCCATTATCCTCTCTTTCTCTGTCTATTTCCTCTCTTCAACTCTTCCTAGGTCTTCCTCTATTTCTTTTTCCTTACGGGTTTCAGATGATGACTTTTTTTGGCAAACGGTCTTCGTCCATTCTCTGCACATGTTCAAACCATTTAAGTTGTTTTATTCTAATATCCTCTACAGTTGACGGTATTTCTTCTGATGCGTTAAAAACCAATGCCGGGGTCCCCCAGGGTTCCATCCTGTCCCGCACCTTATTTCTTTTACACATCAACGACCTCTTGAAAATCACCACGAACCCCATTTACAGTTTCGCAGACGACAGCACACTTGTTTCAACTTTCACGTCCTATCGATCACTTTCGATGAATGGTACAAATAGACTCGGGCAGGAACAGGTTGATTCCATCAATAGAGATCTTAAAGCAATCGTCAAGTGGGGAACCAACAATCTTGTTCAGTTCAACGCCCAAAAAACACAAAGTGCCACGTTTTCCAAGAAAGTGAATTCCTCAAATCATCCCATCACAATGTCCGGAAATACCCTTAAACCAATCTCGATTTTGGGAGTCACGGTGTCCAATAATATGTCTTGGCATGACCATGTTGCTAACATCGCAAAGTTGGCAGCCAGAGGCTAGGTTTTCTGTGGAAAGCCAGAAAGTTTTTTACTCCTGATCAACTGTTGACGACGTACAAGGCTCAAATCCGACCTCTACCGGAGTATTGCTCGCACATTTGGGGTTCAACACCAAGGCATTCTCTTCGTCTTCTAGATTCCATTCAGAAAAAAACCATTCGCTTGATAAACAGCTCAATTCTCACAGATACTCTTCACCCTCTATAAATTCGAAGAAAAGTTGTAGACCAGTCATTGCTCTACTGATATTTCCATGGCAGATGCTCCAAAGAAATAAAAACTCTTGTACCACCATTGGCCACATTCGGCCGAAGAACTCGGCACGCTGATCAGTCTTACACATTTACTCTCAAGCTTGACACTACAAGGACCAATCTTCATCAAGAATCCTTCTTTTACAGGGCCGCTACGGAACGGAACAAACTTCCAAAATCATTTTTTCCAGAGAACTATGACCTGCAACTTTTCAAAAAGCGTGTCCACAATCATCTCCTTTCTATAATCCCTCCCCTTTCTAATAGTCGCAGTGCGGCCCACGCGATAGGTCTACTCTTTTTGCGACTATTTTCAGTAAAAAAATCTCCCTAATCCTCTCGTTTCTAATTCGTTCCAGTCTAGATATTCCTGCAGCACGCCTCCAGAAATCCATCTCTGTTGCTTCTAAAGCTTTTTCTGACTTTTGTTTTAGTTGCTATTATATCAATCATCTCCTTTCTATAATCCCTCCCCTTTCTAATAGTCGCAGTGCGGCCCACGCGATAGGTCTACTCTTTTTGCGACTATTTTCAGTAAAAAAATCTCCCTAATCCTCTCGTTTCTAATTCGTTCCAGTCTAGATATTCCTGCAGCACGCCTCCAGAAATCCATCTCTGTTGCTTCTAAAGCTTTTTCTGACTTTTGTTTTAGTTGCTATTATATTATAAGTTTCGGACTCCCGTAGAGAATGATTCTTATTGTGACGCCAGACATATGTTCGACATACGCGCTTACTTCGCTAAACTGTGTAGATAACGTGTCCCTCTGTCTCGTTATTCGATTAAACTGTGATGTACCAACGCAAAGCGTGCCGAAACGGATGTGCATTTGTCATTTTTATTTTACCACACATTTCGGATCCCCGATGGGGCCTCCGCACCGAAACAGACTATTAAAACTAATCAAAATAGGAACAGTAAGCATCGTGACAGTATGGACTTCATTTATTTGCATTTACGCACCGATAGATGGAGCTGATGAAAGGTCAAATTTTTAATAGAAATTGACGTCAAATTTTAAAAGAAAGGTGAACAACGAACATTTCTCATAAGATGTAAATTTCGTTCGGAAAGACTTCTTCTTGTAGTGCCTATCCGTTCAGGATGTTGGCTATCCTATTGACTATTCGCACTGTATTAATTGCAGCTCGGAATTGCTGAGTTGTTATCTGGTTGAACCAAGCTTTTAAGTTTTTCAGTCACGATATTCGTCGTCTGTCTGGTCCTCTAACTTTGACTTGTAGAATATTTTGCAAAAGCTTGTATCGGCTCTCATTACGCATTACGTGTCCTAGATATTGTAACTTTCGTGCCTATGTCGAGGCTGTATGAAGACTTTTATCTTGAGAAATGTGGTTCTTGCCTTTTCAATGCGAGTTCTGATCTCAATAGAGTGGTTCCCCACTCGTCATTAATGTGTGTGCCCAATTTTACGTAACTATTAACCCTTTCCAGGGTAATTTTTCTTGGTTTTTACTTATTATCATACACTTCGTTTTACTCTTTTTTATCTTTAGCCCATACTGTCGGCTGAAAGCTGTGACTGGGACAGTATGCATACTTGTCTTACACTTCTTAGTATTTTTATGTATTCTGTTCTGTCTCCGTCTATCCTGTCACAAGCCACCTGGTTCCAGTAGAGATTTCGGATGATCTTGATATATTTTCCATCCAGGCCAGTTTTTTTCAAGACTTCCATCATTTTGGTGTGTCGTACTCGGTCAAACGCTTTTGTGTAATTGATAAAACAGTTGACCTTCCTGCATCGCTGAAACAATACTGGAAAAAGAGCTTCCCCGGTTTCTACGGCGCTTGTGAAGCCGAATTGGGACTGAGATATCTCTTCTTCACAAAGTCTAAATATTCGTGTTGAAAATTCCGTATTTTTCAACTGTAGAATGTCCTTCAATCCATTCCTTGATTTAAAAACCTCATTACAGACGCGTGCTATAGGCAACCAACCATACATTAAGTCACAAGCAAAACCAATTGGAAAAGCTAACATCAGCGCTGCTATTACTAAGTTATTTTAACCACTTCCGTTTGGTGACTTCGTCCTTCGTCTTCGCAAATAGAACAAGCAAGTTAGCTTTGAAATACCACGTGGTAAAAAATTTACAATCAATATAGTTTAAAAAGGAAAAACTGACAGCAAGTAGAATATACGAGCCAGCCAACCCAAGCTACCGAAGATTTAACATCGAATCGAGGCACGGCGAGATTCAACAGAGGCAGAAATTGACATCATCATACATCCTTCAACAACCCTCTTCTAGAAATCTCCCTGTTCCGTGCCGGCGCGTCAAGAATTCGGTTGTGGGTTATTTTCAAAAATATTGCTACAAATCCGGTCCTGTTAGCAACCGAGAGGTCGACGGCGTCGGGGGTCCGTGTTCGACCGCTTTCCTTTGTAGCCGCCGACGGGGCCTAGGAAAGTCGCGCAACCTCTCTAATCCGCGTCAAATAATGGAGAATTAGGTAGAAAGATCTGGAACTGTGATATCGGAAATATAAAAGAGGAAACGATCATAACAAGTATTAGTATTAGCTTATGTGTTTACGAATTATAAAATGTAAATAGTTATATAGAGTTGTAAAAGTTGTATAGCTAAGTGAATATCTAAGCGGTTAATAAAAATAGAAGTTATTGTATTGAAATAAACATTGTTTTGTTATTGGACCGAGAGTTTTAATCGCCGAACCCAAGATAGAACTAAAAATCGTATCAATATCTTTAACAGGTGTCTCACCAAGACTGCGAGAATATTATTCTAGTATTTGTCGATTCGTAAATTTTCTTTAGAATGACGTAATCGTCTTTTCGGACGCGAATGTGACGAAGATGGCAAAAAGATCGTTTTAAAACTTTCACACGAGTATCTATATTCCGCGCGCGATGACTCACTTTTGGATTGGATGTACGTTTGTATCATAAATAATATCATTTGGTTCAATATAATCGCGAGGATGTATATAAAAAAATTACCCCGTTTTCGGCGGCGGAATTATTGATAACTGTATCGTTTTCGACTCGTCGATTAAATAATTGTGTTGTTGAAACGCGTACTTGTAATAATTGTTCTGCCTGATGATTGATGCGCGTACGCTCGAGACGAATACCTTCGAAAGTGAGCTGAATACAAATGATAATAACAATTTTTACGCCTCCTTTAAACTATCAACAATTTTGATGAACAACGTTCGAGGCTGTGCGTACTAATTTCGTGGGAAATAAAATTTCGGCACATAGACGTACCAATTGGTTTTTCCTTACTAAAAAATTATTACTTTGATGGTAAAAAACAATTCGACAACCCTTTCATGACCTATGGGTGGTAACGTACACGTGACGTTTCAGCCTGACAACGGTAGAAAGAGTAACGTACATGTGACGTCACATCTTAAAATTCTATCTGTGAAAAAGTGGCCTCGGCTACTACAGGTAACCCAAAAAGAATTTTTAGTTACTCTGTTGAAGTTTTTCTTCATCTACTCTTTAAAGGACTGGTCTTGGTTACATAACCGGGGGACGATCAATTTTAATATTTTAAGTTTTAAAATTCTTATCTTATCATTTGGGAGTTTCACGATTTTCTTATTTTCGCTTACACAGGGGGTGGGGGTCTAAAATTGTTGAAAGTTTGCTTACGTGATACTCGATACATTTAATCCACACCAAAAAAGTAAAAAAAAAATCGTTACTTTCAGTTTGTACTATTTCTTATTTTATGTAAGGTAATTAAAAATAAAAGCCTACGATAGTGCCCCTTAAAACCAGCTATGGCATGCTCTTGAACAAAAAAATATTAGTGCGACCCTCATAAAAGCGGTGAAAGACCTCTACACGATGAGAGCACGGCACATGTCAAAACAGTTATGCAAATCTTAAATGGATTTAGAACCACTAAAGGACTTAAGCAGGGATGCTGCATGTCACCCACCTTATTTAAGATATACTTGATATATGGAAAGTGGGGCCTGAAAGTCAACATGACTACACAGAGTACATGTGTATTGGGGGCCTACAGCAAGACCTGATACTAGAGGATGGTCAATGTATAAAAAAATGCCAAAGTTATTCATACCTGGGAATGAAAATCACAAATTATGGAACACTCGACAGGGCAATCGAGGAAAAAAACATGTAAGGAAGGAAAACCACAGCTATGATAAATGGAATACTCTGGGACCAACATGTATCAAAAACAAATAAGCAGAGAATATTTAACACGATAATAAAAAGTATTGTCACGTACGGTTGTGAGGTTTGGCAGATCGAGAAAAGAAATGAAGGACAACTAAGCGCCACGGAAACGGACTACTGGAGGCGTGCAGCGGGCAAGTCAAGAATGGATAGAGTTACCAACGAAAGGATAAAACAAATTATGGGGGTTTCACATGACATAGTAGACGATATAAGGATTAAACAACTCAAGTGGTATGGCCACATACAGAGGATGTCCGAAGAACGGCTCCAGAAGTAGATATTAGAGTGGACACCCGACACCCCAGAAAAGACGAAAGCGAGGAAGCTGGGCGACTCTGGCAGGACCGAGATCAGTGGAGATTGGAAGTCGGAAGACGTAGAGGAACGTTGTAAACCGAGATTATATATATATATATATATATATATATATATATATATATATATATATATATATATATATATATAAATCAGTTATACATTTTTCCCATCTATTGACGCTGTCGAAAAATGTTTATAGTCTACTATAATAATATTAGTTTTCTATAAATTTTGCAGATTACAATACTTCTTCGCAGAAACTATTCACCGGGTGGTGCTTGTTAAAAAGTATAGATGTCGTGACTGGCGCTTTTCGCGTAGCACTTTATGTATACTTGGTAAGGGTCGCAGCTGTTGATGTGTGCAGTCGAGGTAGACCTGCCCTATGCTGATGAGGGGCAACACACTCCGAAACCGGTCCATAGGTGGTTGCTTCGGATGGATAAATCTAATAGTTCCTTCTCTTACTTAACAAGCATCTGCATATTGTTACCCGAAATGGGGTAGTATACACGATTATGTTTCAGATGTAATTCAATACCGGCATATAGCCAGAGGAGTAGTTGTTTTTTGATACATAGTCGATCCAAATGAACCTATTATATAGGTGACTACAGCAGAATTAGCTGATTTTTAAAAATTAGTTATACATTTTTCCCATATATATATAATTAATTTTAAAAAAAAGTTAAGATTGTTTTTTTATTCAGATTATAATTGTTCGCCCCGAAATTGTGTGTCGGTACGCCTATGAACTATTCCGAAACGAACTTTTCATAATTACGTAATTAGATCAAGGATGGTACTGGCGTTGAATAGAGATGGTCTATAAAGAGAGACGAAGGTCGTGATTTCTTTGTCTGAAATGTTGTTTCCCACGGCATCATCTGGACCAAAGAGAATGCAAACAAAATTAATCGATACGCTCACCTGAAGAGATGATCTAAGCGAGGGAATCGTAGATTTTTGACCTGTGAATGCCGTTTGCACCATGAATTTCTCTATTATTTTTTTATGAATACTAGGAAATAATAAATAATTTTCCTATAAAGAGAAAACGGTTGTACATAATACAGTATTTCCAATCTCAGTTTAAAAATATATAAAAAACATCTCATTATATGCCATAAAATCTTTAAAAGAAACCGATCAGTGGCGTGTCAATTTTATTTTTAAATTAGATACTTTAAACCACATTCTATTAAAATTTTTCGAAATGTTTTTAATGATTTATATTTAAAATCGCTAAAATCTTGCAATTTGTTGAAAATAATTTCCAATGTTGGGACTTGATTTTTTTTGTACGTAATGTAATCGTAGCCTGAACCACACGTTGCTTTACGGTATAGAGACATGGACTATGAGAGAAAGAACATAGAAATAAAAATACAGGTATTTGAGTT
Source organism: Agelastica alni (assembly GCA_950111635.1). Classification (NCBI taxonomy): domain Eukaryota; kingdom Metazoa; phylum Arthropoda; class Insecta; order Coleoptera; family Chrysomelidae; genus Agelastica; species Agelastica alni. The sequence goes on along the minus strand of OX467712.1, from coordinate 5,920,106 downwards.
TTGGGTATTCCGACGTAAGCTTTGTTTATCATGGATAGATCATGTCACAAAAGAAGAAGTATTAAGAAGAATGGAAAGGGACAGAGAACTATTATGTACGATAAAAAAAAACGAAAAACATCTTACCTTGGACACGTTTACCGTAACAACAAATACGAACTTTAACAACTACTTATGGTGGGAAAAATGGAAGGAAAGAGAGAACCAGATAAAAGGAAGTGATCGTAGCTCAATAACATTCGGGATTGGACAGGAATGAACAGCAATTCTCTAATAAGAACAGCCAAGAGCAGAAACTATTTTGCCCAAATTGTTGCCAACGGCACCACCGAGAAGATAAAAGTATTGTGAACCGTTTGTCGAATCACATATCTTTAGATGCATCATCTATCCGACGGCTGACGATACGTTTTCGTTTTTTATCGTGTTCAATCACAACGCTTTACTAAATAAATTGTGGTATAAGTAATATTCGTTAAGTTGCATATTTTTTTAATTATTTCATCCTGAGTTGAATTGACATTTTTAGATATTAAGCATGAATATATGCGTAGTTCACGCACTAGTTCTATCTCTCTTACTCTCATGCAAAGGATCCCTGAAAAAATTTATGAATCCTGGCGAAACTAATCAGGATAATCGGATATTTTGATCGAATTATTGCATTGTCGTCGGTCTTCGACAAGTGTGCGAAGTTAAAATTAAATCTGATCGTTTAAAAAAGGGGAAAATCGAGGCCAAAGAGTCAGTTACAAACATACAGGTGAAACTAATATAAGCGTGTTGAAAATAAGGTGTGCTACCCGTAGCTTATAAAAAGAGGCGGCCGTTATGTTTTGCTAAATTCATCGGTATTACTCAGTACAGAATAAAGCGTTTATTACCGGAATCTCGTAGTGCCCTGGTAAAATCATCTTTTTTAAACTTAAATTGGAAATGCTATATCATCGGTGAGACTGCATATTTGCATATTTACAGGACGAAGAAAAAACTGATTATCTTGGCTATTATTAAACATTGTTTTAACAAAACGTATTCGTGATTTCTATGACTATTATTTTTTCAGAAACACGCGCCACTCGTGTCAAGACTTTTTCTAGCATTCCGTAAATACGCGGCTTTGCTGCCAAACACTCGCTAACCGTAACGCCAACTACTGATACGCGGAATTGTTTTAACGGCTAAATAGACGTTCCTTATTGGCTAAATAATATGCGATATGCCGATGACACCGTCTTGTTAACGAGCAATGAAAGACACATACAACATCTTCCAGAAAAATGTAACGAATACGGTCTAAAGATAAATCTTAAGAAAACCAAGTTAATGATAGTTACAAGGTTTCCCCAAAATCACAACCATGTAAACGTGTCGGTAGCAGACATCTTAATAGATAATGTGCAGTCATACAAAAACCTGGGAGCCTGAATAGAACAATCGGGTGACCAAACAAGAGAAATAAGAACGTGAATAAAGATAGCCAGGTCAACATTTACGAAAATGAAAAAGTTGTTCGCCAGTCGAGATATCAAGATTGGACTTGGGATGAGGATGCTGCGTTGTTACGTGTTTTCTGCGCTTTTGTATGGAGTGGAGGCATGGACTTTCAAGACGAATCACACAGACAAACTACAAGCCTTCGAGATGTGGTGCTTTCGTAGAATGTGGCGTATCCCCTGGACAGAAAAGATCTCTAATATGGAAGTCCTAAATCGGATGAATAAGGAATGTGAAGTCAATAAAAAAGAGAAAGCTTTAATATCTAGGTCATATACTGAGAGGACCCAAATACGCACTTCTCCAGCTGATAGTTCAGGGAAAGATCGGTGGAAGGTGAAATATTGGAAGACGCCGTGTGTCTTGGCCTAAAAACCTAAGGGACTGGTTTAATTGTAGCAATGTTGAACTATTTCGAGCTGCAGTCAATAAGGTCCGGATAGCTGCGATGATAGCAAACCTCCGAAAGGAGGTGCACTATAAGAAGAAGATTGGCTAATTTCAATCGCGTGAGTTTTACTAAGAGCCAATAAACACTCTGAACTCACTCGCGCCAAATCTCAATTTTGCGACTTATGTATATACGCGGTTTTTTAGTCTTACCGACGATATACGTTTTTGTTATCGACTGTACTCTATGAAACTTTACATCATTGTATCTACAACGAATTGCGATGGCGTTTAGTCGAATGGTTCGAAAAGAGTCGCAGGGGAATTTGTTTTTATTGCATGCCTATCACTTGACTACAGCCCCCGTTAATGATGGTTTGCAATGCGCAAACATGCAGATGCCCGATGACTCAATGACGTCGAAAGCGTTCAGCTTAGGGGGACAAACTTGCGAAACTAATTCTACAGAAAGTCATTCGATTTTTTCTTTCAAATAACCGGATTATTTTTTTTCTTAAACCCAGTCGTTATATTTTAATTATATTATTAATATTATTAATAACTTAGGGTATGCTGATGATACAGTACTGATAGCAAGCACACTCCAAGATTTACAAATAGTGAACAAAGTTTGGTGAATCCCGTGCAATAGCTATGGATATATCTAAAGCCTTTGACCGCGTTTGGCACCAGGCATTGTTGAGTAAATTATCTGCCTACGGTCTCCCAACCAAACTGCGCCAATGGCTCTTGAGCTTCATGCAAGATCGCTCCTTACATGTGGCAGTTGACGGTATTTCTTCTGATGCGTTTAAAACCAATGCCGGGGTCCCCCAGGGTTCCATCCTGTCCCCCACCTTATTTCTTTTACACATCAACGACCTCTTGAAAACCACCACGAATCCCATTTACAGTTTCGCAGACGATAGCACACTTGTCTCAACTTTCACATCCTATCGATCACTTTCGGTGAATGATACAAATAGACTCAAGCAGGAACAGGTTGATTCCATCAATAGAGATCTTAAAGCAATCGTCGAGTGGGGAACCAACAATCTTGTTCAGTTCAACGCCCAAAAAACACAAAGTGCCAAGAAAGTGAATTCCTCAAATCATCCCATCACAATGTCCGGAAATACCCTTGAACCAAGTCCCTCCATCTCGATTTTGGGAGTCATGGTGTCTTGGCATGACCATGTTGCTAACATTGCAAAGTCGGCAAGCCAGAGGCTAGGTTTTCTGTGGAAATCCAGAAAGTTTTTTACTCCTGATCAACTGTTGACGACGTACAAGGCTCAAATCCGACCTCTGCTGGAGTATTGCTCGCACATTTGGGGTTCAGCACCAAGGCATTCTCTTCGTCTTCTAGATTCCATTCAGAAAAGAGCCATTCGCTTGATAAACAGCTCAACTCTCACAGATACCCTTCGCCCTCTAGAACATAGAATAAGAGTTGCAGACCAGTCATTGCTCTACAGATATTTTCATGGCAAATGCTCCGGAGAAATAAAAACTCTTGTACCACCATTGGCCACAAGTAAATAAAGAAAGCGAAGAATATGGACAGACAATGAACGCGAAAAAACTAAATTCATGTTGATTAGCAAAAGAACAAACAACGTTGGACAAATCTACATACACAACCAACCAGTACGACAGGTAGAAAAATACAAATACCTCGGTACCATTATCAACAAAGACAACGACTGCTCCCAGGAAATGATAATTAGAATGGAAAAGGCAAGATCAGCGTTTATGAAAATGAAAAAAATATTCTGCACAAGAGATATCAGTTTGGCCTTGAAAATCAGATTACTAAGATGCTTTGTGCTGTCTGTTCTGCTTTATGGCATGGAGGCATGGACCCTAAAGAAAGAAGATATAAGAAGACTAGAGGCTTTTAAACACTGGACATACCGGAGAATACTAAAAATTACCTGGATAGACAGAATAACAAGACGAATGAACAAAGAAAAAGAAATAATTCTGACCATTAAAAAACGAAAATTGCAGTATCTGGGACATTTTATGAGGGGGTCAAAATACAGCTTGTAACAACTGACGGAAAGATTGAAGTGTCGGAAGAAGACTCCATTCGTGGTTTTTATGTTCTGGTTCCCACGAAAAGGGATATCCTGTAATGTTCAGAGAACATCGTGGGAACCAAGGGAAAGAAGGTAGGAGTTGGTGTTCTTCTTAAATTTCTGGAGGTTGTATGCATCGGGGAACACCTCCCTAGGCAATGAGTTCCAAAGCTTCGCAATTCGTTGGATGAATGAGTCTTTGGAAAGTGATGTTCTGCAGGTCTCCAAAGTGACCACGAAGGGGTGTGAAGACTGAACTTGACGGGTTAATTTTGAAGAGACTTCCAAAGGAGGAACGATTGTTGATATTTCAGAAGAGCATCGCCCATGAAAATATCTATAAAATAAAGACAAATCGCCAACTTTTCTACGGTGTTCCAGACAAGTGAGCGAGTTTGTAAGCGAGGCATCACCGACGAGACGAATTGCCCTTTTTTGGACAGAATCCAGTAGCTTCAGGATATGTTTAGGTGCTGCACTCCAAATATGGGAACAGTACTCCAGTACAGGTCGGATCTGTGCCTTATAGATCATAAGCAGCTGACTGGAGGTGAAATAGCTCTTGGCACGAAACAAAAAACCAAGTTTTTGGGATGGAACTGGTACGGATGAACAACAAATCAGTTGTTTAAATCTGCTGTTTCAAGTATACGCATAGCATTAACCTTCGCAACAAAGACGGCATCTGAAGAAGAAGAAAAATTAGAGAAATTAAAGACCGTAACAACGGCGCTAGTTTTTTTCTTTTTGGAAAATTCACCGTCTCTCCAATTCTCTACGCCGCTGAATCGTTTGTCCACCCTCGCATAATCCGTTTAATGTGCAGGAAGTTTTTGAACGCGAACAAAAAACTTCGTGCCGTCATCATATTTATCGCGGGGGAACGTCACTCTACCCGAGAGAGTACATTGAGTTGTTTGGGGTGTGTAAAGACAACTACATTGTTTTTCTCAGAACGAAAGAACGTCAAAGGATTTTAAAATCCAATTCAACGATAAACATTTCTGTTGTTTACATACATACATATAGTCATGCCTTTTTCCCGTGGGGGTAGGCAGAGACCGCTTCCTTCCACTTCCGCTACGGTTCTTTTGCTTCTTCTACTTTCATCAGGGCTCTCATGCATGCTCGTCGGTTGTTGGTACTCTTAACCTGGCCTTTCTTCAAATCAATGTTGATCTGATCGAGATCGATGTTCTCCGAGCAGTCGACCTCTACCGACTTCCGTCCATTCACGCTCGCCTTAAAATTTGTTTCGTCAATCTTCCTTCATCCATCCTTGCTACGTGTCCAAACAATCTATCTTTGTAACCACATCTTATTTTACACCACAGCGTTCTCTTATCTCACTATTTTTTACTTTCTCCAACCGAGTCACTCTGGCTATACAATTCTCAGACTACTCATCTCCGCAGCATTAATCCTATTTTCATGCTTCTTCTGCCAAACCCAACATTCACTACCATACATAAGCGTAGGAATCTACTCGCACAGCCAGACGTGCCTTTTTGACACATTCTGGCTGTTCATAAAGCTATACAGTGCCCCATTTATCTGTTTTCCTGCCAACACCCTTCGCTCAATGTTACTGTCATACTTTTTATCTCTCGTAAACTTTGAACCCAAGTATACAAACTCATTTACTTGTTTCACTCTCTCTCCCTCAATCGAAACTTCGCTGTTTCTTCTCTTTCAAAAACCGTTACTTTCGTTTTACTTTTATTTTCATCCCTTTGATTGTTTACCTCCCAATCTAACCTCGGTCGATTTGTATAATAATTTGGGAAGTTTTCTCAGATAATAAAAATATTAAAAATACTCGTTCCCTCTCGTTAAACAACCGAACATTCGGTGTAATTTGATATATACGATTTTGTAGACTCAAGGACTCGTCGAGGATCTAAGCTTTGTGCACTTCTGCACGTGGTAAACGTATCCGCTTTTTTTTACACCGGATATAAGGTGCAACAATCGTTGCTCCATTGTTATTTTCGGAAGATCGTTCCTCTTTTTTTTGTATACATATACAGGGTGGCCGCTTTTTTAATGGGATTGTATTGGTAACTTCCAAACCATACCGGTTAGAAGGTCGATTAAATGAAGAAAAAGTTGCGTATCAGGAAGCGTCATCTAGCGGTGAAAACTAATCGAAAATATCAGGGCAGGTTCTTGAGATATGACGAAATAACGAAATTCGATCATTTCGGTTTTTTGGTTATCCTTCATTTATTTTCAGAACTACCAAAACCTTTTTTTGGGATTTTTCATTTGATAGTAAATTCTCTTTGCCTGTTACTTGGGTAAATTACAACATATCTTTTTTGCCTAATGAGTTATGGCTAAACTGACTAGAAAATCTAAAAGGCAGTTCAATTTTGAATAATAAAGGTACTCTTGTTTATTTCATGTAACTCTATCGATTTTTGAGTTATTTGCATTTTAAACATTCAGCGTAAAGACTCGTAAGCCACCGTTATTACATTGACTTTTTTTTCAGGTAGACTTGTGTCGGAACTTATCAGTTTTTCGTGTAAAGAAATATTAAAAATTTTACTGTCACTAAGTAAGAGTATATTATTTGTAGTAAAATAAGGAAATGCCACGACATAATGAATTTTCCAACAGTGAAATGCGTGATATGATTTGTGTTTTTGCTCAGTCAAATTATAGTGGAATTGGTCCAGTCAGAAGGTATTTAAAATCGAAGACAACCCAATCACAAACTGTTCAGACGTATTTATACCCGCCCAGTCGAAACAGGGTATTTTCGTCGTAAAAGCTGAAATGGTGATCCAAAAAATATCAACGTCGATGATGAAGAAGAGGTTTTAGTTCGTATTTCGGAAAATCCAGATCTCGGTACTCGTCGGTTAAGTGCGGCAACAGGAATAAGCCAATCGTCCATCTGGAGAATTTTAAAGAAAGAGAATCTTCGTCCATATCACTATACTCCTGTCCAAAATTTGCAACCTCAAGATTTACCAGTTCGCCTAAATTTTGCTCAATTTATGCTAGATAAACAAAACGAAAACCAGGATTTTCTTAATTACCTCTTTTTCACCGATGAGGCGACGTTTACTAGACGAGGTGTTTTTAATTGGAAAAACAATCATTTGTGGGACTCCAAAAATCCACATGCTCTAAAGAACGACATTTTCAGCATGAATTCAAGGTAAATATTTGGTGTGATGTGATATCTGGTTTTTTCATTGGTCCTGTTGAACTTCCTCCTAATCTGAACGGGACTCTCTATTTAAACTTCCTTGAACAACAGTTAAACACACTACTAAAAGATGTACCACTAGACATAAGGCGGAACATGTGGTTCATGCAAAACGGGGCGCCGCCACATTTTTCTCTGCCAGTACGGCAGTACCTGAATGAACATTTTCCTCACCGGTGGATTGGGCGCGACAGTGAATTTGTTTGGCCACCTAGAAGTCCAGATTTAAACCCTCTAGACTTCTCAATATGGTCACAAATGAGGAACATGGTTTACAAAGATACAGTTAATTCCATCGAAGAATTACGACAGAAAATTCAAGAAGCTGCTAATATTATTAAAAATAATCGACAAATGTTATTTAATATTCAAAGATCTTTAAGGAGACGCCTCACAAAGTGTATTGAAGTGGAAGGAGGGCATTTAGAGCATTTACTTTGAATTTTTCTTTAATTACTGTTACTAATTGTTATTTGTTGTCTTTACTGTTGTTACCCCGCATAATAGTAATTTAAAGGAATAAATTCATTTCACAATAAACAAAATTCATCGAATGTTTAAAATGCAAATAACTCAAAAACTGATAGAGTTACATGAAATAAACGGGAGTACCTTTTTTATTCAAAATTGAATTGCCTTTTATATTTTCTAGTCATTTTAGCCATAACTCATTAGGCAAAAAAGATATGTTGTAATTTACCTAAGTAACAGGATGTAACTAACGCACTGTATGAATAGTGCTAAATTCAGCATAAAATTCGTAATTTTAATGCCACAAAACATAAAGTTGCCAATTGTCAATACGATGCTGCTTAAAATGACAAAATTATTAAGATATTTTAAATTAAAATATCACTTTTAAATACCCTGTGGATCTCGTAAACCTGCAACATTTGTATAAGACGTAGTATCTCCAGTTTAGAGATTGCCCATTCTTAATGAATCATCCTGTATAGAAGATAATGATAATGAATATGATAATGTTAGGTTTTATTTGCGTTTCTCCCTCCTCAAGATTAATAATTTTTGTATACTTTTATTTAACAATTTTTTAGCAAGTTTTTTATTTTTCATGCTATAATGGTAATAAATTATTGTTTGTTTAATTCGAATAAACTTTTGTGCAAAAAATAAAATCATCCCATAGTTTTTGAAACTGACAGATTTTTTCTTTAACAATTAAATTTTTTTTAAATAATTCCCTTGCAAAAAAAAATTCCGAGTAGATAGAAAAGTAAATAAAGTAATAGTCCGAGTACAGTGTAATCACGAGTGCAAAGCGATAAATATAAAAAGGTATCATCAGAATTGAAAATTTCTGATGCGATTTAAATACCGTCTACGAATATTCTTGATAGGGCCCAGATGTGATCGCAAATTTCAAAAAATCGTCGAGCATTCCGACTCAATCGACGGGTGGGGGGATCTTCCCCTACAATTAAGGCGAAAGAACCAGGTGGTGTTGCTATCTGCAATATGTCGAAGGTCGAGGGAACAAAACGCGCAGCTGTGCAGTCGCTAAGGGGGAAGGAAGTTCTACAGGTAGAAAATCCGGTATCGAAGGGACGAATTCAATGGAAGATGTTCGGGTACCCTTATTTTGCATGAGAATTCAAATTTTTTTTGACCGATTTATACGTTCCCAAAATAAAACGATCTCCCCTTTTCGCGACAACCCCGAAACGTACGCAAAATTTTTCGGGAATCTAATTTTAAAAATGTATACTTGAATCTTCATTGTTTTTATTTTGTTGCAGCATCTCGTTCTTCGTCGAATGGCGGCACCAATAATTTGCCTCCGCTTCTTTTTCACAACGTCCACGGCGAAAATATCAGAATATCCAGAGACGGTACCGTAGCCAGACGCGTGGAAAGCTTCTGCAAAGGAATCGCGTTCAGTTCCAGACCCGTCAAAATTAACGAAAAGGTAATTTTTGACAGCCGACTGTTTATCTTTTTAAAATCTTAATGAATTATTGAAAATTAGATTTATGATTAAAAAATCTGATTTATGTTGATTGGTATTTTTTTAAATGATGGTCTTTCAAGACGGACGCAAAAAGTAAATAAAAAAAAGCCGTGTGGTGTCATTGGACAACCGATAAAAACGATGTTCCTTACGCTATTTATAAATTTTGATCAAGGTATTTTGTAAAAAAAGAATGTTGCATTGGTTTTCGGGTATTTTATTTGCACTCTGACGTTTGCGCTTTCCATACTCTTTTGGACTCTGAACACATGATTTCACTATTGCCTCTCTTTAATTTAAATAGTAAAATAAATAGTAAACATTCGAATCACATGTACAATAAACGAATGTAAACAGTAAATACTTGTATCAAGTTATACAATTTTATCAACTTCCTTTTCTAAATCTGTATTACACACATTCGCTGCAGTTTCCATTTTTCAAAACTTAATTGCAATAATAAGACAATATTCACGTATACAACAATAAAACACGCTTTTAGACTTAAACTAAAACGTAAAAAATATTTCTTAGCATAAAAATAAAATTACTGACGAAAAAATTAATCGTCACTGTTCCGTTTGTCATACAAAGCACCCCACGCTTTTAGAACAGTGACATTAATTTTCTCGTCAGTAATCCATTCCATTTACTAAGAAAATTATCTGTCTCCGTTTTGATATGCCAAACAATTTTAAAATGTAGTTTGCGAATACCTTAATCCAATTTAAAAAAAAAAATTGGAATCTAGAAGACGAAGAGAATGCCTTGGTGCTGAACCTCAAATGTGCGATCAATACTCCTGTAGAGATCGGATTTGAGCCTTGTACGTCGTCAACAGTCGATTATTATTATTAATTATTAATCCGGTTTATAGCGTCTTTCGCCTTCCGGTTCCCAGTTGCCAGCCTCTTCGGTCAGTCCAATCTCCTGGGGCTAGATTTCTTTCGGACATCGCTTTCTGAATGCCCCCTATCCATGTTGGTTTTGGTCTACCTTATTTCCTTCGTTCTGTTGGGGTCCATTTAAGCACTAGTTTGGGTAGCCTTTCATCTGTCATACGTTCAACATGGCCGTACCATATAAGTTGTCTTCTTTGGATTTCATCTATTATAGTTGTGTCGGTCTTTACAATTTGTCGAATTCGGTCATTTGTAACCCTATCGAGACGTGATATGCCAGCAGATCTTCGCCAGAAATCCATCTCCAGGGCTAGCAATCGGCGTTCTAATGTTTTATTAAGTTGCCACGTTTCACAGCCATATAGAACAGTACTTTGAAAGATAGTATTATATATCATATGTTTTTTTTCCCTAGATATATTTTTTGCCCACAACAGCGAGTTTAGGCATCCTATAACTTTCTTTCCTTTTAATATCCGTTGTTCTATTTCCTCCTCAGTACGACCTTTACATGTGAATTTTGTACCCAAATAGGTGTATTCCTTACATATTCCTATTTTTACATTGTCCAGATCCAGATCTGTTGTTTCTGCCCCAATACACAAATATTTCGTCTTGCTCATATTAACCGTTAATCCCCATTCTTCGTATTCTCTAAGAAGTCGTTTTCCCATAAACTCCAGGTCTTCTTTATCTTGGGCCGCGACGACCTGATCATCCTCGAAGTGCAGATTATACAGAGTAGTGTCATCATTTAACTGTATCCCCATTCCATGGCACGCTCGTCTTCACTTCTTTAACACTTCGTTTAAATATATTTTAAATAGTGTGGGGTATAAACTACAACCTTGTCTTAGACCCTTAGTGACGGTAAAACTTTCAGATAGATTATTTCCTAACTTAATTTTGGATGTTAATTGCTGATATAACTGTTTAATAGCTATTATTACAGTGTTATTGATCGTTGATTTCTCTAAGACTTGCGGGACAGTATCGTACGCTTTTGTAAGGTCTACAAAAAGTAAATGGACTTCCCTATTAGTTGCCACTCTTTTCTCACTCATTTGAACAATGCTAAAAATATGGTCCATGCATGAGCGGCCGTCCCGAAACCCTGCTTGTTGTTCGATTTCGTTTGCTTCGTATTCTTGTTCTAGTAAGTTTTTTAAGATTCTCCCATATAGTCGGCTTAGGGTGCTTGTTACCGAGATACATCTGTAGTTAGAACAGTCACCCTTTCTGCCTTTTTTGTGGATTGGTGTTATCCAGGCTTCTCTCCAGCTTAACGGAATTGGTTCCCCATTTAAATATCGTGTAAAGAGTTCTTTGAGGAATAGAATTAACGTCCGTGTTCCATTTTTCAATAGCTCTGCAGGTATGTTCTCTGGTCCACTAGCTTTTTTATTCTTCATGGAGATTACGGCTTTCTGTATCATATTTTCATTTAAATGAATGTACTGACCCTGGACTTGGTTAACTTTTGGAGAAGTAGTTAAATATTGTTCTCTGTTCTCTTTAAGTTCTTTCCATTTATCTATCTGAATTAGATGAATATTAGTTTTATTAACTGAATTAGTTTTTAGCGATCTGATTAGTTTCCACGCTTCGGAAGATTTAGTCCCACCAAGGTAAGAGTTGACTTCCCTACATTTTGTTTCCCATGTCTCGTTCTTGTTGCCTTGTGTCATTCGTTTAAATAATGCCCATCAACAGTTGATCAGGAGTAAAAAACTTTCTGGCTTTCCACAGAAAACCTAGCCTCTGGCTCGCCGACTTTGCGATGTTAGCAACACGGTCATGCTAAGACATATTATTGGACACCGTGACTCCCAAAATCGAGATAGAGGGATTTGATTCAAGGGTATTTTCGGACATTGCGATGGAGTGATTTGAGGAATTTACTTTTTTGGAAAACGTGGCGCTTTGTTTTTTCTGGGCGTTGAAGTGAACAAGATTGTTGGTTCCCCACTCGGACGATTGCTTCAAGATCTCTATTGATACTTCTTCCTAAATACAACAATTATTAACGACGTCCTTGTGCTAGTTTCGCACCTAATAATTAATTTTATGTGAAATAAAAGACGGTTGGTAGCGCTTACATTTTTATTAATTTAATGCGTTTGTCATTGCAGGTGTGCATCAAATTTTTGGAAATTTCCAACAATTGGTCCGGAGTAATAAGGTTTGGCTTCACCTACAACGATCCGACCAGTCTCAGATACGGCCTGCCGAAGTACGCGTGTCCCGACCTGACCAACAAACCGGGTTATTGGGCCAAAGCCCTTCCAGAGCGCTTCTGCAGTCAAGGCACCGTACTGTTTTATTATGTAACCTCCACCGGCGACGTCCATTTCGGAATCAACGGCGAGGAAAAGGGCATTTTCTTCAGCAGCGTAGAGACGCGTGGTCCTCTTTGGTGTTTAATTGACGTGTATGGAAACTCCACGGCGATAGAATTCGTAGACGTCAGACACCAGTTGAATAACTCTTCGAGATGTAATGCTACTACGAATTGCGACTCCGCCTTAGACAGGATAGCCTATCCGATGCAGCAGATGTCCATCCAGCCCAACGACGAAGTGACGTTACCATTGCTGAGATACCAATCGGCGCAGTACAACTTCCAGTCGATGCCGTTGCACCGAACCAGAGGAAGGAACGTCAAATTTATGACCAACAATAGGAGCGTCGCTTCTCGAACCGACACGGAATTCTGTCAGGGCTACGTGTTCACTTACAGACCGTTGCAGATCGGAGAACGGATAGTGGTGCAAATTTTGGGCACGGAGCCGATGTTTCAAGGTTGTTTAAGTTTGGGTTTGACGTCGTGCGATCCCGCTTCGCTCACACAAACCGATCTACCAGACGATTCGAATTTTCTCCTCGACAGACCAGAGTATTGGGTATTAAGCAGAGAGTTCGCGAGAAGTTTGAGCAAAGGCGACGAAATTAGTTTCCAAATATCCCAAAACGGCGAAGTGGAAATTTGCAAGAATCTCGGCGGACCGTTGGTAGTTATTCACGTCGATCAAACGTTAAAATTATGGGCGTTCTTCGATATCTACGGTTCCACGCAACGCGTCAGAGTATTGAGCAGTTCGACGGCCATTTCGCCGACCAGAAATCCCGATAGGAGAATCATCACGCCGACCAGCGAATCGATGAACAGTATTAACAGTCAATCGGAAATACGAAGGAATAATTCGGCCATACAAAATTCGAATTCGAGGTTATGTTGCGTCGCACCGGCCGACATTCAAGTTCAACCGAGCGCCAACGGCGGCACCGTATTATCGGTCATTCTACCACCAGCACACGCGAACATCATCAGCACGGCCGCTCCCGTTCCGGTAGTTACTCGTCATCAGCATCACACTTCGCAAAATTCCGTCAACGGTCATCCTGGTCAACAAAGCTCCTATCCCGCCCATTCGAGTCATCAAACGACGCCGATATCTCCCACTACCGTCATGGCTCCGGTTCCCACTTCGTCCAATTTGCCCACGGGCACCATGATGTCCACGTGCAGCAGTAATTACATAGAAGTAAGTACCATCAACAGCATTTACGACATGTTAAAGTCAAACCAACATAATCGCATACCACGTGTCGACCTGTCAGTTCTGTCGCTTGCCAATATCATTAATATCACTTGTCAAAGTCATTAATGTCACCTCAAAGTCTTTAATGCCACTTGTTAAGGTCATTATATGTCAAGGTTATTAATTTACAAGACGATGCTACTACTGTAAGCTTTTAAATTAACTCATCGCAGCATATTTTGTGATTTTTTTATCGTTAGTCATCACTGAATTTAAAAAGTACGACGCAAAAGATTGTATTACTGATTGCATAGATACTTCCGTGGTCAGTTTTATTCCTTGAACTTTTTTACTGGTATTACTGGTTGCATAGATACTTCCGTGATCACTTTTATTTCTTAAACCTTATTACTGGTTGCATAGACACCTCTGCGGTCAGTTTTATTCCTTAAACTTTAATACTGGTATTACTGGTTGCATAAATACTTTGTGGTCAGTTTTATTGTTTAAAATTTAAGGCTTGAAATATTTTTCGATATCTTCTTTAAAATGATGCTGCCACTGTAACTTTTTAAATTCACTCGGTGTAGTGCGTTTTGTGGATTATTTATTATTGTTTGCCATCACTAAACAATAAAAAATGCAAAGAAAGCGTATTACTGGTTGCATATCTATTTAAGATGATCATTTTATTCTTTAAAGCATTTTTGATATTCTCTCGAATTATTATATAATTGACTTATTGCGGCATGTTTTGTAAATTGTTTATCATCGTAGGGCCTTCATTAAATAAAAAAAAAGTATATTTCAGGTTGCATAGCTATTTAAGATGGTCACTTTTTATTCGTTGAAGCATCTTTACACGCTTTATTAAGCTCGACTCGTATCTATCTATCTGCGTAACGGAATCTTTGGACACATTTTTCTTCTTCATCTTCTTCCTCATAGTGTAGGCCTTAGGACTGTATTTTCCAACTTTATTGTCTTGAGATGTTGATTTTCACCCGCTTTAAAACATCGGATCGACTTGAAACTTTGTATACTTCTTACGGACCGACGACAATACAATCATTTCATAAAAAAGTTTCACGGAATTCCGTTTTACGACAAACTCATAATATGACATATAATACCGAAATGAAGATCGTCGTTAAGTAGCAATAGTTTAAAGAAAAGCCCAAACTAAAAAATGAAAAATAATCTCCAACGCGCTTGCGATAAAATTAGAGTAGTGAACAAAAAAATCATTTGCTACACTTCTTCCTTCTTTAATGTAAGCTAATTGCTTGTTTTTCTTCGTATCCTCTGCCGTTCAATTGTTATAGAGGTTGTCGCTCCATCTCTTGCGGGGTCTTCCAACGCTTCGGCGCCCTGAGGGCGACTTGTTTCTAGTTATTTTGACCATTCTATCGTCATTCGTCCGATCCATTCATTTACGATGTCTATTTTACATGTTCTTCTAATGTCCTCGCTTCTCTCCCTGTCAAAAAGTGTTTTTCCAGCGATCCAGCGCATTTCATTTCGGTGGTTTTCTAATATTGTCTTTGTGTTCGATGTATCTGTATGTTAATATAGGTCGGATGACCGCCTTGTAGATTCGGGATTTGGTTTCGATTCCGATATATTTGTTTCGGAGGATTGTATCGTTCAGGTAAGCTGAGGTTCGTGCTGCTTTTGCCGCTTGGTGTCACCGTATCCTGATATTTCTATGACTAGGTATTTAAATTTCATTTCGTGTTGTATAATTTTATCATCCACAACCAGTTTGCATCTGGTAGGTGTTTTTAAGGTGGGTCATGCATTTCGGTTTTGCTGCAGATATCTTAATTTTTAGAATTTTTGCCGTTGTGCTGAATTTGAATAGTAATATCTGTAAGGTCATCTTCGTTTTCTGCAATCAGAACAGCATCATCGGCATAGCATAGGATTTTGACGTCTTTGTTCGCCATTTTATACAACATATCTATAATAAAATTAGAATTATCGAATTAATAAAAATAATTTTACAATCAAAAGTTTGGGGTGCTTTTTATGATGTTTACGTTTTCTTCTTGGAAACTTTACTTTTACCAATATCTGTTTATTATTAAATATATTAATTGATATAGCCCACCCGACGCTTTTGATTGTAAAATTATTTTTATTTGTTCGATAAACTCTAGTTTTATTCTGTATGTGTTGCAAATGATTTTTTTTGTTGACTACTCTTAATTTTATCACGCGTTGGAGATTATTCGTTATTTTTTAGTTCGGTTTTCTTATAAAGCTTCATTTTTTTAAACTATTATTTATTTGATATTTTGTTTTATTCAGACGACGCTGCCACTTATTAAAGTCATTAACATCACTTGTCAATGTCACTTGTCAACGTCATTAGTCGTGTCGCCATTGACTAACGTGGTTTTTCTTTTGATATTTTGTTTTATTCAGACGACGCCGCCACTTATCAAAGTTATTAACATCACTTGTCAATTCGTTAATGTCACTTGTCAACGTCATTAGTCGTGTCGCCATTGACTAACGTGGTTTTTCTTTTGATATTTTGTTTTATTAAGATGACGCCGCCACTTATCAAAGTTATTAACATCACTTGTCAAATCGTTAATGTCACTTGTCAACGTCATTAGTAGTGTCGCCATTGACTAACGTGGTTTTTCTTTTTGTTTTCAGCCCATCTCGGACTCGAGTACGTATTCGACGCCGTTGTCTTGGGTAGAGCAAAACGGAGCGACGTTCGGAGCAGGAGCAGAGTGTACGATTTGTTACGAACATCCCATAGACGCTGTACTGTACATGTGCGGGCACATGTGTATGTGTTACGAATGCGCGTTGCAACAATGGCGCGGCAAAGGAGGCGGCCACTGTCCCCTGTGCAGGGCCATCATCAGGGACGTCATCCGCACGTATAAATCGTAGAATGAACGTCGCCCGGATCTGGATTTAGGGAGGAGGAAACGTTTATAATGCTGGTTTATTGTGTAATTTTATTTAAAACACGAAAAAACTGCCGGAAAAATTAGGAATGCTCAATTTTTTTATTATCTCTTCCAGAAAATTATTTCGTTGATCGTTTAATTGCTTTTAATTTTAAAAATCCGTTGGTGATAATAAAAAAAATTGGTTTTTTCTATATCCGAGCAGATGACCAAGGGTTAGATTGTTACCTGTAGCTTTGAAAGGTGTTTTTTTTTCTTAGACGACTATGTGTCCGAGTGACTAGTGCTTCCAAAAAAAAAAACAAAATTATTATAGACTTTACTGCCTAATGCTCGCGATTGTATAAAAGACTGAATATTCGTTAACTCCGAAGTATATTTTTGTGTCCAACTATATTTTTTTAACGCACCAAAAAAAAATTACTTTTTTCTTCCGCTCGAATGAAAAAAAAATAATTTTTCGGTTTGACTAGAGCTCCTTTTCTGCGAAGGAGATTTTAGCTCTTTGATAATAGAATAAAATATGAAATAGACAAATATTTTTAAAAATAAAAGCAGCGTCGCTAGTTCCGTCAAAGTTACTTTGTTTTTCAGACAAATATAACCAAAGAGCAGTGTGATCTCTCGCACGTTCGGCGAGGTTCAGTTGCGTATTTACGGTGGAAAAATTAGTCATTCTATCGTTTTTTTCCACAACACTTCACGAGTGTGGATAGTCAAATCTGTGGCTGCACAGTTTAAACGTTGTTTATTTATTACGTTTTATTTTTAAGTCTAAAAAATGTATCGAAACCTCCTTTGATCCTTTTTTTTTTTTTCGTAGCGGCCGAAATGTAAAAATCGCGTGTAAAAGGCCGTTGAAAGGGGGAAAAGGAGGATATTTATGTATGATTAAGAGAAAGTTGTTACTGTTCTTGTATATCTCATTGTTTTTTATGTAAGAAAAGAAA
Organism: Agelastica alni; assembly: GCA_950111635.1. Classification (NCBI taxonomy): domain Eukaryota; kingdom Metazoa; phylum Arthropoda; class Insecta; order Coleoptera; family Chrysomelidae; genus Agelastica; species Agelastica alni. Next base: position 5,902,613 of record OX467712.1, on the reverse strand, counting down.
AATTATTGATTACATTCCTTAAACTTAACCTGGCCAGTTGTTGGATGGAAGTTGCGCCCGTTTTCAAAAAAATATATTGGGGTTAAATCTATTGTAAATTAGAAATTCTAGTCATTTAAGAATGTACTGATTTAGTTCAACAACTTAGTTCAATTATTAATATATCCCACAAATAAAGTGTTATCTATTATAAAACTAAAACGTGCTTTCATTAATTTTTTCCAATTTCCTACTTCGCTCCCTAAAAAATTTAATCCAATAATATTGTAGGTACCGGAACGCTGTAAAAATATCTGACGATAAATAAAACGTGCAAGAGCAAACTGGATTCCATCGGAAGTACCAAGTAAAAGAGTTGTAGATTGTGTCAGAGGAAAACTTTGTAGGAAGAAGTGTTTTAAAGGTACAAAAAAGCCAATTAAAGGGTCTTAACGGTAAATAGAAGCCATGGTCGCAAAAAGAAACTGAGTTACACCAGAAGTACCGAGGAAGATAGTTGTAGATGTATTAAGAAGAGAGACTTTGAAGAGAGGAGTGTTCTAAAGCAGTAGAGAGCTGTTAAAAGTGTCTTTGTAGTAAATAAAAGCCATAGTCGGTAAAATAAAATGGGTTCCATCAAAAGTACCAAGAAAACGAGTTGTAGATTGTGGTCAGAGGAAAACTTTGTAGGAAGAAGTATTTTTAAAGGTACAAAAAAGCCAATTAAAGGGTCTTAACGGTAAATAGAAGCCATGGTCGCAAAAAGAAACTGAGTTACATCAGAAGTACCAAGGAAGATAGTTGTAGATGTATTAAGAATAGAGACTTTGTAAAGAGGAGTGTTCTAAAGCAGTAGAGAGCTGATAAAAGTGTCTTTGTAATAAATAAAAGCCATAGTCGGTAAAATAAAATGGGTTCCATCAAAAGTACCAAGAAAAGGAGTTGTAGATTGTGGTCAGAGGAAAACTTTGTAGGAAGAAGTGTTTTAAAGGTACAAAAAAGCTAATTAAAGGGTCTTAACGGTAAATAGAAGCCAAGGTCGCAAAAAGAAACTGAGTTACATCAGAAGTACCAAGGAAGATAGTTGTAGATGTATTAAGAATAGAGACTTTGTATAGAGGAGTGTTTCTAAAGCTAGTAGAGAGCTGATAAAAGTGTCTTAGGAGTAAATAAAAGCCATAGTCGGTAAAATAAAATGGGTTCCATCAAAAGTACCAAGAAAAAGAGTTGTAGATTGTGGTCAGAGGAAAACTTTGTAGGAAGAAGTGTTTTAAAGGTACAAAAAAGCCAATTAAAGGGTCTTAACGGTAAATAGAAGCCAAGGTCGCAAAAAGAAACTGAGTTACACCAGAAGTACCAAGGAAGATAGTTGTAGATGCATTAAGAATAGAGACTTTGTATAGAGGAGTGTTTCTAAAGCTAGTAGAGAGCTGATAAAAGTGTCTTAGGAGTAAATAAAAGCCATAGTCGGTAAAATAAAATGGGTTCCATCAAAAGTACCAAGAAAAGGAGTTGTAGATTGTGGTCAGAGGAAAACTTTGTAGGAAGAAGTGTTTTAAAGGTACAAAAAAGCCAATTAAAGGGTCTTAACGGTAAATAGAAGCCAAGGTCGCAAAAAGAAACTGAGTTACACCAGAAGTACCGATGAAGATAGTTGTAGATGTATTAAGAAGAGAGACTTTGAAGAGAGGAGTGTTCTAAAGCAGTAGAGAGCTGATAAAAGTGTCTTTGTAGTAAATAAAAGCCATAGTCGGTAAAATAAAATGGGTTCCATTAAAAGTACCAAGAAAAGGAGTTGTAGATTGTGGTCAGAGGAAAACTTTGTAGGAAGAAGTATTTTTAAAGGTACAAAAAAGCCAATTAAAGGGTCTTAACGGTAAATAGAAGCCATGGTCGCAAAAAGAAACTGAGTTACATCAGAAGTACCAAGGAAGATAGTTGTAGATGTATTAAGAATAGAGACTTTGTATAGAGGAGTGTTTCTAAAGCTAGTAGAGAGCTGATAAAAGTGTCTTAGGAGTAAATAAAAGCCATAGTCGGTAAAATAAAATGGGTTCCATCAAAAGTACCAAGAAAAAGAGTTGTAGATTGTGGTCAAAGGAAAACTTTGTAGGAAGAAGTGTTTTAAAGGTACAAAAAAGCCAATTAAAGGGTCTTAACGGTAAATAGAAGCCAAGGTCGCAAAAAGAAACTGAGTTACACCAGAAGTACCAAGGAAGATAGTTGTAGATGCATTAAGAATAGAGACTTTGTATAGAGGAGTGTTTCTAAAGCTAGTAGAGAGCTGATAAAAGTGTCTTAGGAGTAAATAAAAGCCATAGTCGGTAAAATAAAATGGGTTCCATCAAAAGTACCAAGAAAACGAGTTGTAGATTGTGGTCAGAGGAAAACTTTGTAGGAAGAAGTGTTTTAAAGGTACAAAAAAGCCAATTAAAGGGTCTTAACGGTAAATAGAAGCCAAGGTCGCAAAAAGAAACTGAGTTACACCAGAAGTACCGATGAAGATAGTTGTAGATGTATTAAGAAGAGAGACTTTGAAGAGAGGAGTGTTCTAAAGCAGTAGAGAGCTGATAAAAGTGTCTTTGTAGTAAATAAAAGCCATAGTCGGTAAAATAAAATGGGTTCCATCAAAAGTACCAAGAAAAGGAGTTGTAGATTGTGGTCAGAGGAAAACTTTGTAGGAAGAAGTATTTTTAAAGGTACAAAAAAGCCAATTAAAGGGTCTTAACGGTAAATAGAAGCCATGGTCGCAAAAAGAAACTGAGTTACATCAGAAGTACCAAGGAAGATAGTTGTAGATGTATTAAGAATAGAGACTTTGTATAGAGGAGTGTTTCTAAAGCTAGTAGAGAGCTGATAAAAGTGTCTTAGGAGTAAATAAAAGCCATAGTCGGTAAAATAAAATGGGTTCCATCAAAAGTACCAAGAAAAAGAGTTGTAGATTGTGGTCAGAGGAAAACTTTGTAGGAAGAAGTGTTTTAAATGTACAAAAAAGCCAATTAAAGGGTCTTAACGGTAAATAGAAGCCAAGGTCGCAAAAAGAAACTGAGTTACACCAGAAGTACCAAGGAAGATAGTTGTAGATGTATTAAGAATAGAGACTTTGTATGGAGGAGTGTTTCTAAAGCTAGTAGAGAGCTGTTAAAAGTGTCTTTGTAGTAAATAAAAGCCATAGTCGGTAAAATAAAATGGGTTCCATCAAAAGTACCAAGAAAACGAGTTGTAGATTGTGGTCAGAGGAAAACTTTGTAGGAAGAAGTATTTTTAAAGGTACAAAAAAGCCAATTAAAGGGTCTTAACGGTAAATAGAAGCCATGGTCGCAAAAAGAAACTGAGTTACATCAGAAGTACCAAGGAAGATAGTTGTAGATGTATTAAGAATAGAGACTTTGTAAAGAGGAGTGTTCTAAAGCAGTAGAGAGCTGATAAAAGTGTCTTTGTAATAAATAAAAGCCATAGTCGGTAAAATAAAATGGGTTCCATCAAAAGTACCAAGAAAAGGAGTTGTAGATTGTGGTCAGAGGAAAACTTTGTAGGAAGAAGTGTTTTAAAGGTACAAAAAAGCTAATTAAAGGGTCTTAACGGTAAATAGAAGCCAAGGTCGCAAAAAGAAACTGAGTTACATCAGAAGTACCAAGGAAGATAGTTGTAGATGTATTAAGAAGAGAGACTTTGAAGAGAGGAGTGTTCTAAAGCAGTAGAGAGCTGATAAAAGTGTCTTTGTAGTAAATAAAAGCCATAGTCGGTAAAATAAAATGGGTTCCATCAAAAGTACCAAGAAAAGGAGTTGTAGATTGTGGTCAGAGGAAAACTTTGTAGGAAGAAGTATTTTTAAAGGTACAAAAAAGCCAATTAAAGGGTCTTAACGGTAAATAGAAGCCATGGTCGCAAAAAGAAACTGAGTTACATCAGAAGTACCAAGGAAGATAGTTGTAGATGTATTAAGAATAGAGACTTTGTATAGAGGAGTGTTTCTAAAGCTAGTAGAGAGCTGATAAAAGTGTCTTAGGAGTAAATAAAAGCCATAGTCGGTAAAATAAAATGGGTTCCATCAAAAGTACCAAGAAAAGGAGTTGTAGATTGTGGTCAGAGGAAAACTTTGTAGGAAGAAGTGTTTTAAAGGTACAAAAAAGCCAATTAAAGGGTCTTAACGGTAAATAGAAGCCAAGGTCGCAAAAAGAAACTGAGTTACACCAGAAGTACCGATGAAGATAGTTGTAGATGTATTAAGAAGAGAGACTTTGAAGAGAGGAGTGTTCTAAAGCAGTAGAGAGCTGATAAAAGTGTCTTTGTAGTAAATAAAAGCCATAGTCGGTAAAATAAAATGGGTTCCATCAAAAGTACCAAGAAAAGGAGTTGTAGATTGTGGTCAGAGGAAAACTTTGTAGGAAGAAGTATTTTTAAAGGTACAAAAAAGCCAATTAAAGGGTCTTAACGGTAAATAGAAGCCATGGTCGCAAAAAGAAACTGAGTTACATCAGAAGTACCAAGGAAGATAGTTGTAGATGTATTAAGAATAGAGACTTTGTATAGAGGAGTGTTTCTAAAGCTAGTAGAGAGCTGATAAAAGTGTCTTAGGAGTAAATAAAAGCCATAGTCGGTAAAATAAAATGGGTTCCATCAAAAGTACCAAGAAAAAGAGTTGTAGATTGTGGTCAGAGGAAAACTTTGTAGGAAGAAGTGTTTTAAAGGTACAAAAAAGCCAATTAAAGGGTCTTAACGGTAAATAGAAGCCAAGGTCGCAAAAAGAAACTGAGTTACACCAGAAGTACCAAGAAAGATAGTTGTAGATGCATTAAGAATAGAGACTTTGTATAGAGGAGTGTTTCTAAAGCTAGTAGAGAGCTGATAAAAGTGTCTTAGGAGTAAATAAAAGCCATAGTCGGTAAAATAAAATGGGTTCCATTAAAAGTACCAAGAAAAGGAGTTGTAGATTGTGGTCAGAGGAAAACTTTGTAGGAAGAAGTGTTTTAAAGGTACAAAAAAGCCAATTAAAGGGTCTTAACGGTAAATAGAAGCCAAGGTCGCAAAAAGAAACTGAGTTACACCAGAAGTACCGATGAAGATAGTTGTAGATGTATTAAGAAGAGAGACTTTGAAGAGAGGAGTGTTCTAAAGCAGTAGAGAGCTGATAAAAGTGTCTTTGTAGTAAATAAAAGCCATAGTCGGTAAAATAAAATGGGTTCCATCAAAAGTACCAAGAAAAGGAGTTGTAGATTGTGGTCAGAGGAAAACTTTGTAGGAAGAAGTATTTTTAAAGGTACAAAAAAGCCAATTAAAGGGTCTTAACGGTAAATAGAAGCCATGGTCGCAAAAAGAAACTGAGTTACATCAGAAGTACCAAGGAAGATAGTTGTAGATGTATTAAGAATAGAGACTTTGTATAGAGGAGTGTTTCTAAAGCTAGTAGAGAGCTGATAAAAGTGTCTTAGGAGTAAATAAAAGCCATAGTCGGTAAAATAAAATGGGTTCCATCAAAAGTACCAAGAAAAAGAGTTGTAGATTGTGGTCAGAGGAAAACTTTGTAGGAAGAAGTGTTTTAAAGGTACAAAAAAGCCAATTAAAGGGTCTTAACGGTAAATAGAAGCCAAGGTCGCAAAAAGAAACTGAGTTACACCAGAAGTACCAAGGAAGATAGTTGTAGATGCATTAAGAAGAGAGACTTTGTAAAGAGGAGTGTTTCTAAAGCTAGTAGAGAGCTGATAAAAGTGTCTTAGGAGTAAATAAAAGCCATAGTCGGTAAAATAAAATGGGTTCCATCAAAAGTACCAAGAAAAGGAGTTGTAGATTGTGGTCAGAGGAAAACTTTGTAGGAAGAAGTGTTTTAAAGGTACAAAAAAGCTAATTAAAGGGTCTTAACGGTAAATAGAAGCCAAGGTCGCAAAAAGAAACTGAGTTACATCAGAAGTACCAAGGAAGATAGTTGTAGATGTATTAAGAATAGAGACTTTGTATAGAGGAGTGTTTCTAAAGCTAGTAGAGAGCTGATAAAAGTGTCTTAGGAGTAAATAAAAGCCATAGTCGGTAAAATAAAATGGGTTCCATCAAAAGTACCAAGAAAAAGAGTTGTAGATTGTGGTCAGAGGAAAACTTTGTAGGAAGAAGTGTTTTAAAGGTACAAAAAAGCCAATTAAAGGGTCTTAACGGTAAATAGAAGCCAAGGTCGCAAAAAGAAACTGAGTTACACCAGAAGTACCAAGGAAGATAGTTGTAGATGCATTAAGAATAGAGACTTTGTATAGAGGAGTGTTTCTAAAGCTAGTAGAGAGCTGATAAAAGTGTCTTAGGAGTAAATAAAAGCCATAGTCGGTAAAATAAAATGGGTTCCATCAAAAGTACCAAGAAAACGAGTTGTAGATTGTGGTCAGAGGAAAACTTTGTAGGAAGAAGTGTTTTAAAGGTACAAAAAAGCCAATTAAAGGGTCTTAACGGTAAATAGAAGCCAAGGTCGCAAAAAGAAACTGAGTTACACCAGAAGTACCGAGGAAGATAGTTGTAGATGTATTAAGAAGAGAGACTTTGAAGAGAGGAGTGTTCTAAAGCAGTAGAGAGCTGATAAAAGTGTCTTTGTAGTAAATAAAAGCCATAGTCGGTAAAATAAAATGGGTTCCATCAAAAGTACCAAGAAAAGGAGTTGTAGATTGTGGTCAGAGGAAAACTTTGTAGGAAGAAGTATTTTTAAAGGTACAAAAAAGCCAATTAAAGGGTCTTAACGGTAAATAGAAGCCATGGTCGCAAAAAGAAACTGAGTTACATCAGAAGTACCAAGGAAGATAGTTGTAGATGTATTAAGAATAGAGACTTTGTATAGAGGAGTGTTTCTAAAGCTAGTAGAGAGCTGATAAAAGTGTCTTAGGAGTAAATAAAAGCCATAGTCGGTAAAATAAAATGGGTTCCATCAAAAGTACCAAGAAAAGGAGTTGTAGATTGTGGTCAGAGGAAAACTTTGTAGGAAGAAGTGTTTTAAAGGTACAAAAAAGCCAATTAAAGGGTCTTAACGGTAAATAGAAGCCAAGGTCGCAAAAAAAAACTGAGTTACACCAGAAGTACCAAGGAAGATAGTTGTAGATGCATTAAGAAGAGAGACTTTGTAAAGAGGAGTGTTTCTAAAGCTAGTAGAGAGCTGATAAAAGTGTCTTAAGAGTAAATAAAAGCCATAGTCGTAAAAATAAAATGGGTTCGATCAGAAGTACCAAGGAAAGGAATTGTAGATGTGTTAACGAGTGAGACTTTTAGGGAGTATTTTTAAAGCTCGTAGAGAGCTGTTTAAAAGGTCTAACAATAAATAAAAGCTATAGTTGCAAAAAAACTGGGTTCCATTAGAGTTACCTAGGAAAAGAGTTGTAGATTCTGTCAATGTGGGAGACTTTGTATGGAGGAGTGTTTTTAAATACACAAGTAAGCGGGTAAAAATGTCTAACAATAAGAAGGTACTGTGTTTCATCAGAAGCATCAATGGGAACAGTTGTAGATTGGGTCGAGGAGGAAGACTTCGTCTTTTTCTTACGGTAAGTAAAAGCTATAGTTATGAAGATACCATCAAAAGTATATCCATGGCGGTTGGCATAAAAAGGAAGATTTTTGTAAGATTCATATCGTTTGAATATAATCTGATATGCTAAGGGATGATGATGCAAATGCCAATATTTGTTTTGACTGTAATCCAGATAGGGACTGAATTTAGCTTTATAGATGGAAGAAATTTTTCGTGAGCAAATTATTAATATTATATTTATATTATAATTATTATATTTTTATTTCTTATATAAATTCAACACTGGCGGGGTTGAAAGAATTCTTATTGACGAGATGGTTATCTGAAAATCGTTTGAATTGTATTTAGAAGGTTTTTAAAGCCGTTTTGACAGATAGTTGCACCAGAAATTGTTAATTGTATCTAGTTTATTTGGAAACTGAGACATGGTAATCATTCGAGATAATACCAATATAAATGTGAGTTATATCGCATTATATGTAGAGCAAATTGACCTTTACCCTGACGTCATACCTACAAACCTCGCGAAATGAATCAATGAGTCAAAAATGCCTACTGTCACATTGTCGTGTGCCTAAATACATAAATATTTAGGCACACGTCAAATTAACTGCAGCCATTTTTGACTCATTGATTCATTTCGCGAGGTTTGTAGGTATGACGTCAGAGTAAAGGTCAATTTGTTCTACTGTATGTGAGCAATAGAAATACACTTCCTGGATATTATTTACAGAGTATAATGATAAAACGATTTTGGGTTCAAGATTTTTCCAGTAATTACCTACTAATGATCTCAAGTAAAAACACTATTTTTCTCATTGACTTTATATTACAATGTTTCTATTGCAACTTACATGTAAATAAATTATTATATTACCTATCTATATCTCCAAATACGACATCTAAAGTAGCTAAAAAAGAAATCGTGAATCAAAATACATTTACCGGTCAATTACATTAGAACAATTACCCAAAATAGCTACGACATCGGCTAAGTAATGATTTCTAGCCAAGTGATTCATCGCCGACAAATGTAGGAAACTGGGCGCTCTAATCTTACATCTGTAAACAATCGACGTCCCATCCGACACCAGGTAAACGCCGAATTCGCCTGGAACACAATTTTTTTAATAACATTTTCTTTTATATAGTAGACGCTGCCACTGTGCGTTTTTAATTGACTGAGTTTCGTGGATAATTTTTTATCGTTTGTCGTCGCTGAAATGCAAGTGTATTACTGGTTGCTTGGCTATTTAAGATGATAAGTTTTATTATTTGAAGCTGAGGCTACAAGTTTTTAAATGAACTCTGTGTAGTGTGTTGTGTGAATTATTTATCATCATTTTTCGTTACTGAATAAAAAAAATGCAAAAAAAGTGTATTACTAGTTGCATAGCTATTTAAGGTTTTACGCATACAAAATACTCCTATATTGCTAGTAGGGATAAGGAGCGAGACTTGACCATTACGGTGCAAACATATGCGTCTATCTCACTTATTATATGCTCAGTCTTATGCGCATGACCGTGAAAAGCGCATGCGCAGTTAGAAAATGTTCTCGGTTTAAAGTGTTTTGTGGATTATTTATTATCATTTCTCGTCACCGAATTAACATAATGCAAAAAAGTGATTTATTGGTTGTACAGCTATTTAATATGGTCAGTTTTATTGTTTAAAGAATTTTTGATATTTTCTTAAAATTAACAGGACGCTGCCACTGTAAGCTTTTATATTGACTTATTGAAGTATATTTTGTGGATTATCATCGTTGGTTGTTACTAAATAAAAAATTAAGTATATGCAGGTGACACGGCTATTAAAGATTGTCACTTTTTATTCCTTGAATCATTTTTTGATAATTATTTTCTTTTAATTCAGACGACGCTGTCACTGCAGGTGACTCATTCGAATGTATTTTGTGAATTGTTTATTATCGTCGTTTGTCATAAAAAAGTAACGCAAAAACGTGTATTACGAGTTGCATAGCTTTAAGGTATTTTTATCAGTCGGTTCTTGTCGTGTTTGTGGTACCGTCGGCGTCGTTTACGTGTTAAAACTTTTTGGAATTTGAAGGAAAACAACCCTGGTTTATTTGTAAAATTATGGGTTTTATTTTCACTTTTTACTGCACTTGGTGAGTATTTTAAACAATTTTTTATTTCATGCTGTTAAGTCGATGCCTCGGTGACAAATTCGATACCGTCTTATATTGGTAAAATGTAAAATGTACTGAACGTAAAAACTATTTTCGTATGTTATTAATATTTATCGTGTAAAAATAAAATTATTAGTTTAAAACAGAAACAAAAACTTGATGTAAATAACCATCACATTAATCACAGTAATTTTAACATCTTGTTAGAATATAATTATTGTCAACAAACCTTTTGGATGTTCGATAACTGTATAAGTCGAGCCAGGTGGTACTTGAAATCCCTGAGTAAAAAACTTGAAATGGTGGATAAGAGACTCCATAGATCTCTGAAAAGTTAATAAATTTTTTTGTAGACAACCAAAACATGATAAATTTGGCAGATGCGATATTTGAAAAGGCGTAAGTGACGTATGTAGGAAATAAAATCCATGGGCGACGTGCAGCACGTGGCCACTTTCTTACATCGGTAGGAAGGGTGACGTATACGTGACGTCTCTGACTGAGGGATAACTTGCACGTGGTACAACAAACGATATATATTTCACAAGGTTATTTAGGTTTGAGGAACAATATTGTGTATCTTTTCAGTTCAGTATGTTTTGGTTACGTTCACAAGTTATTTGTTTTACGGTAAATTTTTAATATGTGTATTGTTCTAAAAAAAATGCTCGGCAAGACTAACAGACTGATGAGGGATCTATATAGGACTCGGCAAAATAAACCGGAAAGTAAGAATGAAACTTTTCTCGCTTCGTTTTCGAGATATCGAATTTTTTGTATTCACTTTTATATTTTTAAATAAATGGCGAAATCATAAACAACCTTCGCTACGCAGACGATACGGTACTGTTGGCCTCCAGTCAGGAAGATTTACAACGGATACTGGATGCAGTCATCGAAAAATACGCAATGGCTGGACTCGGATTAAATGCAAAAAAGACCAAAGTATTCTTAACTATCAAGCAACCTTATATTATAGCTAACATTACAGTTGGGGGTGAACTATTGAAGCAAGGGTTTAACCAAATATGTTGAACCTTATTCTGCCCAGGCCAGGGCACGAACATAGTATATGTTCAGCAGTTTCGTCTTCCACGCAGCAAAACCGACAGTCTGTTTGTTGTTTTAGACCTATCCTTCCGAGGTAGTATCTTAGACGACAGTCCGTCCTGTAAGCAGTTCCGTTAGAATTCGCAGGTCATTTCTGCTCCATTCTAGGATCTGCTAGAGAGAGCTGTAAAAAAAAATCCTGGACTATCAAAATGTGCTTTAACCGGCAAGGAGTTAGGAACTTCAGCTTTATCCTAGAAAGCATCTACAATTGCCTCTAAGTATTCCGGAGCCAAGTGCTAAACTGAGAAGTGTTTCAACTTTTAAAGCAGCTTTTTTTGTGTAAAACAAAGCATCGGGAAAATCCATTGGGTTGCATAATAACTAACAGCGCGGATAGTCAAACTGAAGTGAAATCAAGGATTGAGCAGGCTCGAGCAGCATTTAACAACATGAGTAAGGTCTTGTGCTGTAGAGATCTAAAGTTAACTCTAAGAATCCGACTTCTCAGATAATGTTATGTCTTCTCCACCCTGCTGTACGGTATGGAAGCCTGGACTATAAACAAGTACGAAGAAAGACGACTTGAAGCCCTTGAGATGTGGGTTTACAGGAAAATATTAAAAGTTTCATGGACGGAAAAAGTATCCAACTCGGTAATACTGCAACGACTGGATAAATCCACCGAAATTCTTACCACCATCAAATGAAGGAAACTGAAATATTTCAGGCATGTTATGAGAGGCGAAAAATACCGATAAAAGTCTCAAGAATCTACGCGACTGGTATAAACTCAACTCAAGCTCTCTGTTCGGACTTGCCGTCGACAGAGTAAGGATAGCCTTGTTGGTGACCAACGTTCTAGAAGGACATGGTACTTAAGAAGAAGATCCTCTTTTTGTTTACAAAATACTAAATACTTTACCTTCATCTCGGACCTCTTCGGCGGTGATATTTTATGATCGTCAAGTTTAATATCTCCACTTGGCATTTTGTTCAAGCACTGTAATATCATTCGACAAGATTGTCGTATTTCCTGACATCTGACCAAATACCTGCAACGAATTACCGTACTGTATGAATAAATGAATGAGTAAATAGAAGTTGCGTGGAAGAGGTCTAATTTTTCGCTAGGGACTTCAGCATTGTCTGCTTTTTGTACCTTTCCAGCTCATTAGTTTAGTCCCATTTCTTTAATTCTCCTGTTAATGAGTAGAAGCTCATGTACTGCTATTGACCCAGGTGGATCACACCCTTGATCTTGTATACAACCCAGGTTGTATCTCCATTGAGCGGTGGCTTCACATTCGAAGATAATACGAGTGACTGTTTCCTTCTCCTCATTACATAATCTGCATATAGCTTCTGTGTCAAACACGCCTATATTGTGCAGTGTCCGGTACAAAGCCCTCACTCCCCTTACTTAGGTGAGGGTTCTTTCGGCAATATTGTGTTGTGCCTAGCTCCCTCTGACTGTGCCCACTTCAGCTGATGCTGATAGTGGATCCAGCCATTGATCGCTGCTTTAACGATGGCTTTGGGTATCCCTATTATTGGTTCTGGCCCAATAAATGGTGTTCCAGAGCCACCGTACTATAACAAATTTGTAAAACGTCAATGCCTCACTGACATCTCACTAGCATTTTAAAAACTGCAGCCATTATTACATCCTCAAAAACGTGCAATATGTCAAAGACTTGGCAAAGTCATTAGCTGTGTTCACCAAACATGCTAAATAAATAAATAAGAACAAATAAGTTTGACAGTTTAGATATGAGGTTGAAGAATTGTGGAAGCCATTCGAGTAAGGAATCGTGGATATTGCTATTGAAGTGTGTGGTGTAAGTAAAAGAAGGAAAGGATGCAAATTACAGAAAATGTGCGTAGAGCTTTAAAAAGCAGTGTCAGAGAAGAAGAAAGCGTAGGGGTTCGAAAAGCAGTGTTAGGAAAGAAGAAAGCCTGGCTGGATTGGCTGGCTACAAAAGCCAATCAAAGAACGCAAAAGGCATGTAAAAACAAGGTAAATAATGAGTATAAAAGGTTCAAAGGTGTGGCAAAAGAGGTTGTGGCAAGAAAGAAGAAGAGTGATAAAGATGAATTTGTTTAGGTTATCTGACGATTTCCAAAACAATATCAAACTCTTCAAGAAGTCCATAAGAACAGCCAGAGGTAAAAATACTACCTCGCAACTGGAAAAAATCAGAAATCAAGATGGTAGTATGGTAAAAGGAGAGGAATGCGTATTAAAGAGAAGGAAAGAATACTTCGAAAGTTTATTTGAGAAAGAGGATACACAAGTACAAGCCTCATTCGGAGACATGAGTGAAAGTTGCAATGAAAGTGAAACAGACAGAAATTGTGGAAGCGTTGAACAGTATGAAATTGGGTAAAGCTGCTGGGTACGACAGGATAATAGTTGAAATGCTGAAGGCTGGACAAAGCGTGGTAACTAGTCTGCTGTACCGCCTTTTTAAGCTTTGATGGATGAGTGGTAGCGTACCAGACGACTGGTGCAAGGCTGTTATCGTGCCGCTTTACAAGGGAAAATGTTCGCAACAGGACTGTAAGAACTACCGAGGTATTAGTTTACTCAGCATAGTCGGCAAACTGTATGCAAAGAAATTGATTAAAAGAGTGACGAATGAAAACGAGATAATATGGGATGTACAAGCAGGATTTAGAAGAGGAAGGAGATGTATGAAATAGGTTCTGTACGTCTGGCCATGCATAGAGGTGTGTTGGTTCCTACACTTATGTGTATGGTAGTGAATGTTGGGTTTGGATTAATGCTGTGGAGATGAGTAGTCTTAGAGGTATAGCCGGAGTGACTCGGTTAAATAAAGTAAAGAATAGTGAGATAAGACAACGCTGTGGTGTAAAAGAAGATGTGGTTACAAAGATAGATAAAGGAATGCTTAGATGATTTGGACACGTAGAAAGGATAGATGAAGGAAGATTGACGGAACAAATTTATAAGGCAAGTGTGAATGGATGAAAGTCGGTAGAGGTCGACCTCGGCGAACATATATCGATCAGATCGACATTGATTTAAAGAAAGGCCAGGTCAAGAGTACTAACAATGTATGAGAGCACCGATGAAAGTAGAGGAAGCAAAAGATGTGTGTTAGAACCGTTGCGGAAGTGGAAGGAAGTGGTCTCTGCCTACCCTACGGGAAAAAGGCGTGACTGTATGTATGTATGTATGTAAATAAATAATAAACGCCTTAACGTTACTTTTGCAAAAATGGCGACCGTTTGCAAAACATCTTGACAACCAATTTGTCGTCTGTTTATATCTGGTGAACGCAGCCACTTTTCGATTTTAAGATATGAATACGAAATAGTGCAATAGATGCATTTGACATTTTTGTTTTTGTTATCGGTTTGTTTCTGCTACTCTTTCATCGATTTGTCTCACGTTTTGACACTTGCCTGTCGTAAATGTCTCCGTTTTTACCGATAGGAACTTCAAAATCCAACTCGTTGTAAACTTCGTACGGTCTATTCTTCCGCAGATCCCATTTGATTCCAGAAGCTCGCAACATAGGACCTCTGTGGAAAACGATCAAATTAACGAAGGGAGATATAGAACATTCAATTACTCTTGCAAATATTTTAGGAAAAGCTCTAACGGTTTATAAAGAGCGACTGAAAATAAATACAGTATGAGAGATAATAGATTTGATCCTACAACAGGTTACTGATAGTTTCCGAATGTTCCGAACATACCGATCTGTATTGATAAAATTTAATAACGGTACTGTCTGAATTTTAAACTACGCGTTAGGTTCTATGTGACTCTTGTCTACTTTGAAACACCACTGTAATGATGGTTGCATAACTTCAGGAGGCATTAATTTATTTGGAGAGCAGGGTCGTAGCAAGGGGTAAATATGCTCTAACCAAAAATTAAAACCATCAAGAAAAATTAGTTTTTAAACTTTAAACCAGTTTTTTAATTATTAAAATTATTCGTTTTATTATTGTGTGTGTAGGGTGAGTTTGGCATTGGAAGAATCCATTTGCCACATACTTTTGTTGTGTTATAACTGTTAAAGGTGTAGACCGATGGTCCCTAAAAAAAGTTACCAAATGTCGAGTATGGCCCTATTTTGGGTATCAAGCAGTTATGTAATATTTAACGGAAATGCGATATTATGGTTTTGTTATAGACCCAGAAGTCGTGTGATTTCTAGAGTATGATTCGTGCAAGAAAAGAATATGTGATTTAAGTCACAGACGGATGAGTTATCACATCACATCAGGTGTTTGGGATAAAGCAATTTTATATAAATGGGCTGGCAATCTGCCGTGATAAAATTTAAGTCGCGTTATGGTAACTGCTTTCTTTCTGCTTTTTTTTTATGAAAATAGTCTCAAAAAGGGTAGACCTATCGTGAGGGCCGCGGACGGCCCGCACTGCCACTATTAGACGCGCTTTTTAAAAAGTTGCAGGTCATAGTTCTCTGGAAAAACTGATTTTGGAAGCTTATTCCATTCCGTAGCAGCCCTGTAAAAGAAGGATTCTTGATGAAGATTGGTCCTTGTAGTGTCAAGTTTGAGAGTAAATGTGTGAGACCGATCAGCGTGCCGAGTTCTTCGGCCGAATGTGGCCAATGGTGGTACAAGAGTTTTTATTTCTCTGGAGCATCTGCCATAGAAATATCTGTAGAGCAATGACTGGTCTGCAACTCTTCTTCTATGTTCTAGAGGGTGAAGGGTATCTGTGAGAGTTGCTTAAAGTGTAATCTGACAAGTGTGGAATTATCTGTGGTAATTTGGGGTGTATTAGTGTGTAATGATTAGTTAATGTGGCCGTGAAGTCTTTTCCATACCTCTTCCAACTTACGAGCATTTTATTTTTTTCCATTTTGACTATATCATAGAATGGATGAATTTTGACGAGGTTTGTAGAAGACGTTGCTTTTTTAGCTAACTTGTCAGACGTTTTATTATTAAAATTATTATATTATTACTCATCATCATCACAGTCATAACATCTTGTCAGATGTGTTGTGAACTCATTTTATTGTCAGTTGGTGCTGGTATTGGCCGAGGCAATACTGATATATAGTTTGTAGATTGCTCTCCTAACGGTGTTCCGCCATCTCATCCGATAAGAAGTTAGTTCGGAAGCCCCGCTGACGTTTAGATCAAGACACATCTTTGTTAGATCCACCCAGCGTGTAGGAGATCGACCACGTCGTCGACCAGTGGGGGGATGGCCCTGCACAACTAGTTTCTCCATGTTGTCATTCCTGTGAATGTGTCCAAAAAATTTCGGGGCACGCTTTAATACTATGGAGGACAGGAGGACATGGATTACCAATCTCATTACTCAAATCCATTTTAAATGATTCATTCAGTCTGGTGTTCATTGTGGTGTACTTAATATACATTCGACTACTCGCTGCTGCGAAAAGTGTGCGTGTTGTTATAAAAAAAAGTGATTATTTCTTTAAGTTGTATATTTGTTGTACTGATGATAAATGTTTTAATTAAATTCTTAATTGACGATGACTTACGAAAAACCTCTGTTTAACGCTTCGTGCGCCTTAACGACTCCGATATTTTTCGTTCTTTGTACAAACAAACGATTTTTCGTCACGACGTCCTCCATTTCGTCCATTCTTTCGGGAATTTTCCTTACGAAATCGTAAATATCGTCCATCAGACCGAGCGGTATATCCTATAAATATATTACATTGATCTTTTAACATGTCATTTTAGATATTCTACACAAAGTCACTCTAATATTTTACGTAAAATCCAAGAATGTAATTATATACAGGGTGTTCTATTTAAAATAACAAAGTTGCTATCCACTTTCGGTATAACTGGAAATAGCATGTCTGTCAAAGTATTTTTATTAAATTTTATAGTTTAAGTTCGTCGTGACACACTGTATAGGGTCATACATAATAACGATATGAGGGTAGCGTTTTAACGAAAAAAGTTAATGAGCCGTCGCGGGACGCCTGGCAAATGTGAAACTTGGAAACTATTTGATATGGAAAATTTGCATAAAATATTCAAATACTAATATTATACACGCACTTATGTACACACATAAATGCACACCTTAATTATAAAAATATAATTAACTTACTCTTGACTTGAATCACTTGATAATTTTACATTCATAACACTTTCATGTTCTTAACCATTACTGTCAATAATATTTTATTGTAATTATTACTTTCAAATAAATTTTCTTATCTTGAAATTTAAGGAGGTTCGGGTGTCAGAGCGGGGTGATGAAGCGGGTCGCGAGGGGGTCCTATGCTGAACATATTAAATAATCAGCGCTGCCAACTTCAAATTAAAAATATGCTAATTGAAATTGACAGACGCTTTTACAAAAAAGTCATTAAAAAATTAATTGACAAATAATTACTTAATAATGATTTAATAAAATATAATGTTTTTAAATATATTATATATTTATGTGTGCAGTTGTAAAAAAACGTGGCAACAGCGCAAATAGTCATGAGATTGGCAATGATATTAGCGTGTGTTTACTTTTATTAGCAGCAGCTGGCAGATGATAAGATAACCTCAAACGTTTAAAATGGATAAACAATTACGGCAAATTCAAATACCCAAATCGCAAAGAAAGTTTTAAATTAACAAGTTTAGCCAGTGATTTATTATTAATGACAGATGATGGTGCACACGATGCCTGTTACGATGTAGAAATGCTACAAAATCTGTCATTAACTTATCTTAAAGTAGAAGATATTATTAGCCACAAAAAAACTATCCAGGATGTTTTAAGAATCAAAAGTATTAAGATTGTGAAATACTTACCAAGTTCTTATTCACCGATAAAAATGTTTTAAGCTTGGGTATGCAAAAAAGATAATGCGAATCTGGCATCAATTATGATCAAATTGTAAATATGTATATCATATTTATTTAAAGTACAGGAAACTTTTCACCAATATTAACTTTATATATAACATTATATTATTATTACTTATAATACAGTAATTTTTAATAATTTTTTACTTTCACTAATCATTATTTCTTGGTTATTGCACAATACACAGGTTATGTGTATTTACATGGGTGACTTGAGACTTGAGTCGTCTGCACGAATGCGCCGTTGCCGTCGTTTCATTAAAGCTCACGTTCTTACGCCGTAAATCAAATTTTTTCATTGATAAAAATAAAATATTTTAAAAACTAGACAGTCGATAATGCTTTGTAAGCACCCAAACTCTTCGTTATTAAATTTCTTACGCACACGTATTTTTTTTTCATTGAATTTTGCATTTTTTACAATGTTTTTGTTTATTTTAATATCAAGAACTCATGATTTCTCATAAGAACCCATGCTAAAGGAGCGAAATTTTTTTTTAATAACTCTTATCAGTTTATTTAACATAAAGAACTAAAACAACCAATAGTATTTTAACACACTCTGATAACAATAATGTTTAAATTTGATAATTTTATTTTTTAAACAAATCTGAATTCTGAACACAATCTTATTTTATGATATTTATTTGTCATGTAATCATGTGTTAAATTTTGACGAATGTATTTATAATGACGTTTCTATAAATTTTAATCGGGCCGAGTAGTTACGGGGCTAGCCGAAGCTTTCGTGTTACGGTAGCGCGGGAACAACAGTCGTTTATTCTCCCCAATCGCGCCATTAGATGTTTCACATCAAAATGCTTACTTGATTGACTCCACCGATCCGAAAATAGCAAGCGTGCATTCTAGAACCACAAGCCCTTTCGAAAATTTCGTAAATCTTCTCCCTCTCTTCGAAAAGCCAAAATAGAGGAGTTATGGCTCCCACGTCAAGCGCCAAAAATGCAGTCGCCGCCATGTGGTTAGTTAGTCTGGTAATTTCTGAGAACATCGTTCTTAAATATTGCGCTGAAATTTATAATCGAGTGTTAATCCAAACGAGACAATAGATCGATTTGTTAGTCAAAATAATTTTTACTGAAAATAGTCGCAAAAAGGGTAGACCCATCGTGTGGGCCGCGGACGGCCCGCACTGCGACTATTAAAAGGGGGAGGGATTATAGAAAGGAGATGATTGTGGACCTGCTTTTTGAAAAATTGCAGTTCATAGCTCTCTGGAAAAACTGATTTTAGAAGCTTGTTCCATTCCGTAGCAGTCCTGTAAAATAATGATTTTTGATGGAGATTGGTCCTTGTAGTGTCAATTTTAAGAGTAAATGGGTGAGACTTATCAGCGTGCCGAGTTTTTCGGCCGAATGTGGCCAGTGGTGGTATAAGAGTTTTAATTTCTCTGGAGCATCTGCCGTGGAAAAATCTGTAAAGCAATGACTGGTCTGCAACTTTTCTTCTATGTTCTAGAGGGCGAAGGGTATCTGTGAGAGTTGAGCTGTTTATCAACCGAATGGCCCTTTTCTGAATGGAATCTAGAAAACGTAGAGAATGTTTTGGTGCTGAACCCCAAATGTGCGAGCAAAACTCCAGTAGAGGTCGGATTTGAACCTTGTACGTTGATCAGTTGATCAGGAGTAAAAAACTTTCTAGCTTTTCACAGAAAACCCAATCTCTGTCTTGCTGACTTCGCGATGTTAGCAACATGGTCATGCCAAGACATATTATTAGACACCGTGACTCCCAAAATGAAGACGGAGGGACTTGATTCAAGGATATTTCCGGACATTGTGATGGATTTGAGGAATTCACTTTCTTGGAAAACGTGGCGCTTTGTGCGAACTGAACAAGATTGGTGGAATTCCTACAACCAATCGCGAATAGGTCTTCTTTAGAACAATTTTAATTGAATAAAAATATAAATATAAACAATAATATCATAACCTCAAACTTGTTTAAACGGTCATACAATTTTTTCACAAAACCTCTACCTGTTTATTTTTGTTTTGAAAAATTTTTAAAAACACAAACAATTTTAAATTGAGCAGACCTGCTCGATAATTCCTTCTCTACTGCACTCGATAAACATCGCGAAGAGGCCGCCAAGCTTAAAGCGTCGACCAAACACACAAAAAAATATATATTTGCTGGAGAAAAAAAACCGGCCGAAATTTCGATACGAACACAAAACAAACTGTTACCCACCTCTTCTGGGTGCTTTTACTCCAAGCAATTTTTCAACGCCAAGGCAGAAGCCTAGCTCGTTGACCAGCGGAGAGAGATAGTCTAATCGGTCGAAATAGGGCAATGCTTGCGTGTAAGTCTTGTATTCGATTAGTTTTTCTGTACCTCTATGGAGTAAGCCTATGTGCGGGTCGAGTCGTTTAACGATCTAAAAAATACGCCATTTTTATAGTGAACATTCCACAAACACAATAATACTTGTACCGGAACCAAAGAATTAAAAACTATGTAACTAACGCAATACCAAAATACGTGAAGGAGTAAGGCAAGAATGTATCTTATCATCACTCCTGTTTAATCTATATTCCAAATATTTTAAGGAGCACTTGCTGATACAGGACTAGACGTAAATGAAAAAGGAGTTTGTGTAAACATCAGATATGTAGACGACACAATGCTAATTGCGGAAACCCTACAAGACCTACAACAACTTATCTTATCAATACGGTAGGGAAACAAAGTAAGATCATGGGACTAAACGTTAATACCAAAAAAACAAAGTATGTAAAGGTTACTAGAGATCCCTTGGCAAGAAAAGATGCTAAAATAACCTACCCATTGGAGGAGTTAACAAGTTTAAAATATTTCGGTAATAACTGGACATCGGACACAGGCTGCACCGCAGAGTACTAAAGATATCGTCGGCAGCAAAAGTTACGAACGAAGATATTTTCAGACGAGCAAATAAACAACGAGAACTACTATATATATATATATATATATATATATATATATATATATATATATATATATATATATATATATATATATAATCCAGGATATCTACAGCTGTCGCTGCCTTCCTGCTTTCAGCCCTTGTCTCCAGTTGTCCTTGTCCTGCCAGTCTCCGTCCTGCAGGTTTCTTAATTCCATCGCCTCATCCACTTCGTCTCTCCATGATCGCCTCGGTCGACCTCTCTTTCGTCTGCCTAATGGACTCCACTCAGTTACCCGGTGTATCCAGCGATCCTCCGGAGTTCTTCTAACATGTCCGTACCACGTTAGTTTCTTTTCCTCTATGTGTTCCAGTATGTCTTTTTTTACCTCCATTCTTCTCCTGATCTCCTCATTTCTTATTCGATCTAATCTGTTCACTCCACAACTCCTTCTCCAAAAGTCCATTTCTGTGGCTACAATCTTCCATTTGTTTTTTTTGTTGATCACCCACATTTCAGCTCCATAAGTCATTATGCTGCGAACTATTGAATTGAATATTCTCGTTTTATTAGTCTTGGTTATGTGGCGGACCCATAATATTGGGTTTAATTGATTAATACATGCCCTCGTTTGACCTAGTCTATTTTTTATTTCTTCCTCTGTTGTTCCATTTTTTGATATTATAAACCCTAGGTAAAAAAACTAGCATTCAATCAAGAGATCCATATACTGTACGTTGACCTAAAGAAAGCATACGACAGCGTACCCTTAATTAAACTTTGGGAAACTCTGGAAACTTCCAACATTAATATTGAACTGATAAAAGGAGTAAAGTCATTATACAATAAAACCAAAACAAGAATTAAAGTTGGACAAAACCTAACAACAGGGTTTAATATCACAAAAGGGCTGAAACAAGGGTGTTGCTTGTCACCAACATTATTTAAAATATATTTGGAACGGGCACTAGCGAATTGGAAACGGAAATGCCAAAACATGGGCATACCTTTAGATGAGGACACAACATTATACACACTCTCATTCGCAGACGATCAAATTATAGTCGGCCAAGACATAGACGACACAGAGTATATGACACGAAAACTTATAGAAGAATATAAAATTTGGGGACTAGAGGTTAATGTAGAAAAAACGGAATATATGTGTATTGGGGGAGTGCAACAGGACTTACAATTATCAAATGGACAAAAAATCAAACACACGTCAGCTTACAATTACTTAGGAATGAGAATATCAAAGGATGGGACACTCGAAGAAGCAATATCGGACAGAAATATGAAAGGAAGAAGAGCAATATCAATGTTAAACGGAGTACTGTGGGATAGAACAATAAGCAACAACAACAAAAAAAGAATTTACGACACGATAGTGAAGAGCATAATAATGTACGGTTGCGAAGTATGGCCTTTGAAAGAAAAGATTGAAAGAAAAATTAGAGCCACAGAAATGGATTACTGGAGACGAGCAGCGGGGAAATCAAGACTAGAAAGAGTTACAAATGAGAGGATAAAACAAATAATGGGAGTACAGCACGACATCACAGACGAAATAAGAACTAAACAGTTGATATGGTACGGGCATGTTCAAAGAATGCCACCAGACAGAATCCCAAAGAAAATATTACAGTGGAACCCCAGAGGAAGAAGAAGAAGAGGAAGACCACGAAAGAGCTGGAGAGAAGGCATACAAAAAGAGATGGAAGAGAGAGATCTGAGAGAGGACATGTGGACGAATAGAGAGGAATGGAGATTAGGAATCGCAAGACGCCGACGCACGTTTTAACGCGATATATATATATATATATATATATATATATATATATATATATATATATATATATATATATATATATAACCCTAGGTACTTAAATTTGTCTGTTCCTGAGATCTGTCGGTTATCATCTATTTCTAGGTGATATATCCTGTCTTGTGCCGTTGACATATATTGGGTCTTTTCGAGGTTGATTTCCACTCCATTTTTCCCATATTCCTCCTTTAGTTTCCGCATCATAAAACCTAAATCCTCCTCATCTTGAGCTATGATTACTTGATCATCGGCAAAGCTTAGAGTATACAGATGATCATTCCTAATTGGTATTCCCATTCCTGCACATTTTCTCTTCCATGGTCTTAGTGTCTGTTGTAGAAATATTTTGAATAGTGTGGGTGATGTTGAGCAGCCTTGGAGGAGACCCTTAGTTGTTGAACTACTGCACACAATAAAAAGAAGGAAGACAGCATACTTAGGGCGAGTGATACGCAATCAAAAGTACCAACTATTGCAACTAATAATAGAAGTCAAAACTGAAGAAAAAATGGGAATAGAAAGAAAGAAAATGTCTTGGTTGCGGAATGTTGGTTGAACATGTGGTCGCAAACATCAAATAATGGTTGTAGGCACTAAAAGAAGAATATTACTCCAGTAAATATGTCTTATTTGTCATTTCTTAAGAAAAAAACGTACCGAGAACCGTAATAGACGTCATAAGACAGCTAAACCACAATACATCTACCCACATATTGGTTAACCAAAAGATGACAGAGGAAATAAAAACACCAACGGGAATCCGACAAGGAGACTAATTAAGCCCACAACTTTTTAATCTAATAATGGTTAAAATAATAAATCAGGTTAAAAGCGCGATGACGCCCTAATTATATCGGAGAATGAGGTCGAATTAGAACGGATCCTATGATCATTCTATGTAAAATAAAAATCCTTCAACATGCAGGTACGACCAGAAAAACCAAAGCCCTTGTCATTTCCAAAGAACCAATGAGATGTAAACTTGCCCTGGAAAATAAAACAATAGAACAAGTCATGTCGTTCGAATACCTAGGCATAAAAATTACCTCAAGCCAAAATAGAACAAATTAAGTAAGAGAACAAGCCAACAAAGCCAGCCGAATTTCAAGTGCACTTCGGGGCATTATCTGGAATAACACCAACTTGAGCAAAAAGTCAAAGATTAAAATATACAAAACCTGTGTTAGACCCATACTAACGTACGCTATAGAAACAACAGCTGACAACAAAAAACACCATACGAACAACAGAAATGAAAATACTCAGAAACATCTCAACATCTCAACACTAAGAGACAGAAAAAGATATACAGACATAAGACACGAATGTGAAGTGAAAAAAATCATCAGATGGGGACGCGAACGTATAAGGGACTGGAAGAGCCACGTGAACAGGATGACAGAAGAAAGACTGGCAAAAATCGTTAGAGATGGAAGACCACGGACAAGACGCCCCCCCCCCCGGAAGACCTCCAAAGAGATGGATGGAGTCATGGATCTCAACATCTCAAGAGAATTAAGTTGGAAAATACATGCCTAATGCCTACAATTTGAGTAAGTTGGAGAAGAAAAATAATATGTCTAAATCAGAGGTCCTCAAGCTTGTATGTCTCGTAGAGCACGTGCCAACTTTTTCTATTTCGAGTAAAACTTAACGTACTTGATGTGTACAAGACATTTTCTTACCTCGCCATCCAAAGTTAGTATCATCCTCAAGCATCCATGCGCCGCGGGATGAACCGGTCCAAAATTTATGATCATATTTTGAACTTTCCTCACTGGCGGTGGTCGTTTGGAATTCCAAGGAGGTATTTTCCAGCGGCTGGTTATTTCGTCGGGATACATAACTGGTCCGCTAAAAGCTTTAAAATATTCGGCATCCGGATACCACTTCTTGACGGATCTCGTAAAAATCAACGGTAATGCATTTTTGAGAAAATTTAAAGATGTGACCAGATTTGACAAGATCATTTTTTTTTTTGATAGTTGAAATTAAAATTTAATTTACTATTTGCACTCATACTACGACCAATTGTAATCTTTGTTCCGTTATTCGGCCTTGTAGACACGGCCACTATTTATTTATGTTGGCAATTTTAGTTGCTAGAAACATATATTTAATACTCCTAAATTGCTAGTAGGGGTCTGGAAAAGGATGACAACCCAACGGTGCAGACATACATACATCTATCTCCATCATTAAGACCTGAAATGCTATGCTCATGCCGGAGAGTGGAGAGGTAATTCATGACAGACAATATGGATTTCGACAACTTCGGTCTACTGGAGATTTGCTGGCTTATGTCACTCAGCTCTGGACAAACACTATTGAAAAGTTTGGTGAATCCCGTGCAATAGCCTTGGATATATCTAAAGCCTTTGACCGCGTTTGGCACCAGGCATTGTTAAGTAAATTATCTGCCTACGGTCTCCCAACCAAACTGCGCCAATGGCTCTTGAGCTTCATGCAAGATCGCTCCTTACATGTGGCAGTTGACCGTATTTCTTCTGATGCGTTAAAAACCAATGCCGGGGTCCCCCACGCTGATCAGTCTCACCCATTTACTCTCAAGATTGACACTACAAGGACCAATCTTCATCAAGAATCCTTCTTTTACAGGGCTGCTACGGAATGGAATAAGCTTCCAAAATTAGTTTTTCCAGAGAACTACGACCTGCAACTTTTTAAAAAGCGTGTCCACAATCATTTCCTTTCTATAATCCCTTCCCCTTCTGATAGTCGCGGTGCGGGCCGTCCGCGGCCCACACGATAGGTCTACCCTTTTTGCGACTATTTTCATAAAAAAAAAAAAAGCAAAGTGCCTTACTCTTTGTATTCTACTGTGATTGATGTATAAACTATCTTCCGCGATGTTTCTTTTACTTACTATGAGGAGTTTGGTTTTGTATATGTTCATTTTCAACCTGTACTGTGAGCTAATACTGGTCACCCTATCCATCAAATTTTGTAATCCTTGAAGATTATCTGCAAACATAATGGTATCATCTGCATATCTTATGTTATTAAGTTTAGTGATTCCTTCCTCAATGTTGTCAAATGCTTCTCGAAAGATGTATTCTGAGTACACGTTAAATAAGATGGGTGACAAAATACAGCCTTGCCTCACTCCTCGCAGTATATTTATTTGTTCTGTGTGACTGCCGTCTGTCTTTACAATCAGTCAACCAAGTTTTAGCGGATTAATATTTTTATTAAGTTGGCCGTCGAGCTAAATAATGGAAGACACAGACCAGTGCTAAAAAAGAAGATTCACCAGCGTTTTGTGACATCTACCTTTACAGTTGCTCAACTAAGTTTTGATGAATTAAACAATGACCGCCTCTTCTATTGCACATGTTGTGCGTGTTGTCTCTGTCAATTTAATTTATCACTTAGCAGATAATTAATTTTAATGTTAATTTTTCTTTTTTAAATCAGAACATATAGAAGAAGAAGTATTATAAAAAGACCAATTCAATGGAAATATTTTTCATGGGCCTTCTTAATGAAGTTTTTTCTTGTCTAATTATTAATTTAAAAAACCTCTAATTAGTTAAAATCATGTGCTTTTTATTGAATGACGATGGGGTCGATTAATAGATGGCACCAGTATGGTGGTGCCCAAAAAAGAGATAAAAGAATTGTATCATTGATAACATTCTGGCACATTACTCAATGAAATGAATAAAAAGACGTTCAATATTAAAAGGGGATAGAAATATAGTTTTGCCTCCCATCCGACGAAGGCATCACAGAGATACTCTTTCAATATTTTCAGTAAAAAATTAAAGATGGCTCTAGCGATCGCCATCCAATGCTTATAGCACAGGCTTTGATTGACTATGATTTTTTTAAATTGTTTTTTACATTACATTATTGCGGTTGGGCCATTGGTATAGGCACCTATGTCACCTAGATCTTTTGATCCTCTGTGACTACCGCTGTGTCTTCAGGGCATCAGAACTCCAGTCACTTGAATCCATTATCATGCGGCCCCAGATTTGATACCTGTACCCCGCTAGCATCGGGCAGCAACACAGAATGTGTATTCTGCTCTCTTCCTCTTCGCCGTATAGTCGGCAGTTTTTTTCAGCCGCCAGCTTAAGTTTGAAGTGGTGTGCCCTTAGTGCGATGTAGCCAGTGAGCAGGCCAAGCGTGCTGCTTAGCCTACTCCGGTTCATCGTCCAGCAGGCCCGCGCCTTACACGAGGGCAAAGTCGTGTGGTGCACGACGAAAAGCCTCAAAAATCAAAGTAAAAAAAAGATAAAGCAACAAACAACATTGTCAAAACAAAATTTATAATGATATAAAAAAACAGTAAGGAAGCTGTCTTGATGTTCTGAAGCCAGTATTTGCATTCCTCTGAGCGATATGTTCTTGCTCAAGGATTAGTTTCAATTCATGTTTCGCTTCGGCAATTGGCAATCCGACCAACTGGCTTCTTGGTTCCACCAGGGCCCCGTTTCTAGCCAGTTCATCGGCTACCTCGTTGCCATTTATCCTTGTGTGCCCAGGAACCCATGTAAGAGTGACCTTATTTGCAGTCGCTAACTCAGTGAGGGCCTGCATGCAGTCCCACACCACCGATAATGTTGTGGTGCGTAGCTCACCTGAGTATAGCATAGACCTCGGCTTGGAAGACCGAGGAGTATTTCCCTAGGGGTATGCTTTTCCTGTGGCTGCAGGATGCTCCAAACACACCTGCCCCGTAGCGTCCCCGGTACCCTGATCCGTCAGTGTACCATCGTTTCACTCCTGGGCTGGTCAATGGTGTTTTCTTCAACCAGTCTTCTCTGATTAGTATTTTTGTTTTATAGTTTTTTCCTATCAATGTCTTTTTTGGAATCTTGTCCGATTTTATTGTGAAGGGGTGTTTGTGGAGGGCCTCGATCTTGGTGTGACCAATCCCGTTGCTCTTCCACCCACCCTGAGACTTTAGTCTGTATGCAGTGTTCCTGGCCCGTAAATTGTTTTTAATAGTAGAAAATTTAAATAAAATAATACAATTTAAAAATTTAGAAATTTATTACGAAAAATATATAATTACAATAAAATATTTCGAACTATTTGTTTAAAAAAGATCTCCAAGGTACATTCCATAATTGTAATTCTCCATTTTTAGATCCAAGTGCAACGAGATTGTTTCTAAAAATTAAAACATTTGAAAATAATAAAAAATTAACAATCTGAAATTAATATCGTGTAATTTAAAATTCTAATATATTTTCTGCATTATTCCTCAATATTTTCTTGTCGAAGGAAAATACTCACTTATTTCCATTGATTGCCAGGCAGGTGGAAGTAACTTTGTTTTTAAATTCTTCTGTAGTGATATCTTTGACTGGTTTCGCCTGTTGCAAATGAAATATTTCCATGAAACCTTTTAAACCACAACCGGCTATTAATTTTTCTTCATAAGGCACAAACGCCAGATCCAGTAAAGTACTTTTTAGAAAAATCAACTGAGCAGGATCCTCCTATAAAAATATTTTTTAAATTCATTTCCCTTATTATTAATGCAAAATAATTCTAAAACTTCTGGAAAAGAGTACTTGAACGATTTAAAAATTTTTTGGGAAGCCGATAAGGTTGGAAAAAATGATCAATTCAAACTCAAACTCAGTGTTAAATGGATGCTAATGGAAAATAAGATGGACCAATGTGGAAAGTTATTAGTGGCTCTTAAACTAAGATTGTCCAATGTTAATCCCATGCAGCTTTTTTAAAACAAAACCATTGCATGGCATTGAGGAAACGTTGTGACCACATTTGCTAGGTACTGCAGCGTTCCATAGGCAGTGAAACAATTTAATTTATCTGGATATTGCTGAGGATCTGTTTAAAAGAAAACTAATTATTTTGGTGAGTAAATTGTTTGTTTGGTAAGTTGACGGAGAAAACGGTTTGAATACCAGCTATTCGTAGCTAGTGCTTCAATATAAAAAAAGCTTTTATTAGTCTGCATAGAGGGAATGTTTTTGCCAATATTGCTACATGTTACAGTGGTGGTAAAATGTTTAAATTTTATTTGGTATTGCTATAAATCTCGGTGGAAATTGGAATGGAAAATGCTATTATCGTTGACGTCCAATAATAATTTTTCTACCATGGAGCTGTTATCATAAGATACCTACAGAGTTTGAATGGGTATCGAAAGCATCAAAGTTTTCTATTAAATTATATTGATGAGGAAGTTACTACTACTAAAAGTAGGAAGTGGTTTGACCACCAGCTCTTACGGTAGCTGTCCAAATGCTTTAATTTGAAATAGAACTTCTCCTGACATAAAGAAAACGTTGTAATCACTTTTGTTGAATACTACAGTGTGCCATATTAAATGATTTCATTTGAATAGTGGATAATGAACCTGTTCAATAGAGAATTGTAATGGAAAATGCTATTTTCGTTGACGTCCAACAATAATTTTTCTACCATGGAGCTGTTATCATAAGATACCTACAGAGTTTGAATGGGTATCGAAAGCATCAAAGATTTCTATTAAATTATCTTGATGAGGAAGTTACTACTACTAAAAGTAGGAAGCGGTTTGACCACCAGCTCTTACGGTAGCTGTCCAAATGCTTTAATTTGAAATAGAACTTCTACTGACATAAAGAAAACGTTGTAATCACTTTTGTTGAATACTACAGTGTGCCATATTAAATGATTTCATTTGAATAGTGGATAATGAACCTGTTCAATAGAGAATTGTAATGGAAAATGCTATTTTCGTTGACGTCCAACAATAATTTTTCTACCATGGAGCTGTTATCATAAGATACCTACAGAGTTTGAATGGGTATCGAAAGCATCAAAGATTTCTATTAAATTATCTTGATGAGGAAGTTAATTGTTAAAAAACTAAAAGCAGGAAACGGTTTGACCACCAGCTCTTACGGTAGCTGTCCACAGCCACGTAAAATGCTTTAATTCGAAATAGAGCTTCTACTGGCATAGAGAAAACGTTGTAATCACTTTTGTTGAATACTACAGTGTGCCATATTAAATGATTTCATTTGAATAGTGGATAATGAACCTGTTCAATAGAAAATTGTAATGGAAAATGCTATTATCGTTGACGTCCAACAATAATTTTTCTACCATGGATCTGTTATCATAAGATACCTACAGAGTTTGAATGGGTATCGAAAACAAAAAAGATTTCTATTAAATTATCTTGATGAGGAACTACTACTAAAAGTAGGAAGCGGTTTGCTCACCAGCTCTTACGGTAGCTGTCCAAATGCTTTAATTTGAAATAGAACTTCTATTGACATAGAGAAAACGTTGTAGTCACGTTTTTTAGATACTACAGCGTGCCATATTAAATGATTTCGTTTGGATAGTGGATAATGAACCTGTTCAATAGGAAATTGTGATGGAAAATGCTATCCAATAGTAATCGCAACGATTAATTAATTACCTGTCCAATTAGATAAATTCTAATCTCTGCATCCGTGCCGTAAGTCATGAACATTTCTTTCCTGTTGGGTGAAAAACTCACAGACACCACCTCTCCTTCGTGTGGTTCGTAATATTTAAAAGACGGATCCATCAACGGTTCCTCCTTGGTACTACCTGAATCGAAATAAAAATCCACGGATTTGTTTAAGTGTGCGATAAAAAATCCAAGAGAATTAAATCGATACGATCGTGTGGCATACGAACAAGTTTACCTTTCAATTTGGTAGCGCCCAACAAAGAACATTGTACGATGTGCCCTCCTTCCAAACCGACTAAAAACATGTCTTGTACGTGTTTGGAAAAATCGAAACAAATTATGCCACTCGAAACTTTAGTTAGCAGTGCGGGCGACTCGTTATTTCTGCGAAAAGAACTCAATAAAGGGGGCTTCACTTTGTATCTAAAATAAATAGAAATAAAAACAGGAATACGGTTGCCGCATGGAAATTATCACCTCGTTCTAAGGCTCAAAATATTCTCCCCTGTCGCATCGTATTTCCACAATTTTAAAAGTCCATCCGTACCGGTGGACACTAGCAAGTGTCCTTTTTCGGTTTTGATGTCGTTGATCCATAATATTTGCGTTACCGTCTCTTCGTGGGCATTTAAATTTGTCATTATTTCTTCTCCGTCTTCATTGTGGATGTTCCAAACGATGACAGCACCTGTAAATGAACAAATATGTTTGATTTTCAGGATACAGATGTTCTCGTAGTGTTTTGCCATTAGCACCAGGGCGACCCAACGTAATAATATTACTTGGAGTCGATCCAATTTTTTGATAAACATTACATCATGTGGAAATGCAAAATAGCACTTGAACTGTTTAGTTCAGCTTCATTTAACCGTTTTCTAACTGTTTTAGAAGAAATTGTGACATTGCGGACAGCTTTGAGTTTGTTTCTGATCAAAAAACTAGTGACAGTCATGTAACTTAAAGCGTATTGTCTAATAAAACGTTCATCTCGGTCTTTAGTGCCCTTGCCCTGGCCTTCTAGAATAAATTACTACTTTATTCAAACGTCTCACCATACGACTTATGGTGGAACGACTTTTGTCTAACAAATTGACAACATACTCGTAACTTTGACAATATTCCTCATCCAATAAAACTGAGGTCCGCACTACCTCTTGTTCAGTAATGTTCAGTAAAGGAGAAAGAGTGGAACAAGTAAATAAATTTGTGTACTTGGGTTCAAAGTTTACGAGAGATGGAAAGTATGAGAGCGACATCGAGCGAAGGGTGTTGGCAGGAAAACAAATAAATGGGGTACTGCATAGCTTTATGAATAGCCAGAAAGTGTCAAAAAAGGCACGTCTGACTGTTCATAGAGGGGTGTTGGTTCCTACACTTATGTATGTTAGTGAATCTTGGGTTTGGCAGAAGAAGCATGAAAATAGGATTAATGCTGCGGAGATGAGTAGTTTGAGAAGTATAGCCGGAGTGACTCGGTTGGATAAAGTACAAAATAGTGAGATAAGAGAACGCTGCGGTGTAAAAGAAGATGTGGTTACATAGATAGATAAAGGAATGCTTAGATGGTTTGGACACGTAGAAAGGATGAATGAAGGAAGATTGACGCAACAAGTTTATAAGGCGAGTGTGAATGGACAAGTCAGTAGAGGTCGAACTCGGAGAACATAACTTGATCAGATCAACATTGTTTTGAAGAAAGGCCAGGTCAAGAGTACCAACAACCGACGAGGATGTATGAGAGCACTGATGAAAGTAGAGAAAGCAAAAGATGTTTGTAAGAACCTAGTAAGTGGAAGGAAGTGATCTCTGCCTACCCCTATGGGAAAAAGGCGTGACTATATGTATGTATGAATGTATTTACCCAACTACCTATCTGAATGCCAAATTTGAACTTTCTAGATCATCTGGAACTGGGTTAGTTTTGATCTATAGGTCAGTCCGTGATAAAAATGACGCTTTTTGGACGTTAATATCTAAATAACTGTTTGAGGTGTGTTTATGAAATTTGGAGCACATTTATGTATCAAATTTGACATGTTTATGTGAAATATTTTTTGAGTCATGAGGGGGTCAAAAGGGGCTCCAAATGGTTCGTGTAATATTACACACTGTACCGCTCGCCATTCTGTTAGCTTGTACTTGGCTTAACACGCTACCGCGTGTCTAGATATGAATTTTCATTTTAATTGGTGAACAGTAAAAATATAAATATTCTCACCGGAAAATGTGGACCCCGCTAAGATGCTAGGCCGCACAGGATGAAAAGTTAGGCATACGATACAACTTTCTGTTTTCAACTTTTTGTTTGGTTGATCCGCTAATTTTTCGTTGCTGAGAACAAAAAAGAAAATCGTGTGATCGTTTCATGTATACTTTGGATTTTAAATATTCAATTTTAGTTTAATGGCTGAAGAAATAAATGCAGTTAGTGTCCGAACGTTTTAATGTTGACGATAAATTGTTCGAAACGTTTCTTACCCTAATAGCGTGTATATAAAAACAGATCCCGAATGATGGCACCAAGATCTGTGTTCAAAATTACAAGAAAATGCTAAAGTTTTTCCTGTTTGATTCCACGTTACGGTCGACACTTTTTTCGATACTTTCTAAAACAATTTATTTTTTTTAAATAAATAAAGTTACTTTGAAACGTATTTACAGCACTTACGTCTTTTCCGCTTGTAATATTCGATACAATTATCTTTTGTAATAGTTTGCAGTCTGCTTCATCATATTTTTGCAATCTGTAACCCTTAAATGCGTGAGAGTTGTTGGCATCGTCTATCTCCTTTTTAACACTGGGATATATTTTTTGCAGCCAAATTGCCAGCTTGTCCATGTTGACCTCTCCCAGTGAGGTAGCGGATTCCGGCGGTTCTGTTTGAATCTAAAAAAACTAAAAATTTACGAAACGATTTTTGTTTAGAGCACATTTACTCTTTGCTACGACTCTGCTCTCCGATCAAATGTCGCCTGAAGTTATGCAACCATTATTACAGTGATATTTATTCGTACCAACGAAGACAGACTCGTTTAATAGAGAAAAATCAGGTAACGCGAGATGGCGCTGTCAATGACAAAATATCGTATCGAAGAGTGAACAACAAATATTTTGTCATTTGATCACTTGTAAAACCAAGGTTTTTATTGAAAGGAATTTTAGTTATCTCAGAGATTTAAGTTGATTTTTTGTGTTAAACTATTGGATTGAAGCTGGATTTAAGGTTTGTTTTCGACGTTTCAGTTTTATTGTCGCTGGGCTCTTGTTAAATGCCAGTAAAGACCAGGTGTGTCCAGGTAACAATTTTGGTTTGTTCTCAAAGTTTTCCGTTCTGTTGTCCCTGGAGTTCTTGTTACAATACTTATGAAAGTCGAAATATCAATTTCGGACATATTGTATTATGTGGGTGAACGTGTTCGATCGATTAAGGATTATATATTATAATCCAATTAATTATGGAATGTTGATATTTCAACACTGGAAGGTTCTAACTAGGAACAGATTCATCTTTCAAATGCTTTCTCTGTGTTGTTGAAGTCACTATGAATAATCACAAATCAGGGTTAAGTGGAAGAACATTTTCTGTGATGCATAGCATTGCAGACAATGAACTTCGCCTTTTATTTCTTGATAACTTATTGCATATATATCAATTATGTTTTATGTTTATTTAATGAAATAATAAAGACGATATTATTATATTATTATTAATATTAATAACACACACAAAAATATCACAGGACAAAAATATCAAACTTAACACTGACAAAAATCATCTTTTACAAAGAGCTTGCTGCAAATAAACATAAACTCTAAGATTGGTTTTTCTATCTTTAAAATCATCTTTCATTTTTGAGCTGCTCAGGATTTGAAGGAAATTTATGCAAAAATATAATCGAATTGCCAAAATATTTAGAGCATTGTGAAACAGCATATTTTTCGCGATTTTATCTCCATATCAACTTTTTTAATCTTTTGCATTAGCGAATTTTGTGGTCTATTAATACCAATTCTTTACTAAATATCGTTTAACCATAACACATATTGCTCGCACATATGGGGTTCAGCACCAAGGCATTCTCTTCATCTTTTAGATTCCATTCAGAAAAGGGCCATTCGGTTGATAAACAGCTCAACTCTCACAGATACCTTTCACCCACTAGAACATAGAAGAAGAGTTGCAGACCAGACATTACTTTACAGATATTTCCATGGCAAATGTTTCGGAGAAATAAAAACTCTTGTACCACAACTGGCCACATTCGGCCGAAGAACTCGGCACGCTGATCAGTCTCACCCATTTACTCTCAAGATTGACACTACAAGGACCAATCTCCATCAAGAATCCTTCTTTTACAGGGCTGCTACGGAATGGAACAAGCTTTCAAAATCAGTTTTTCCAGAGAACTATGACCTGAAACTTTTCAAAAACCTGGTTTCACAATCACCTTCTTTCTATAATCCCTCCCCCCTCTAATAGTCGCAGTGCGGGCCGTCCGCGGCCTACACGATAGGTCTACCCTTTTTGCGACTATTTTCAGTAAAAAAAAATACTTTCAATGCTTAAATTGCTCAAAATAATTTATAGTTCACTTTTCACCTAAAGAAACAAATGGAGGTTAGTTTGTTGTTCACACCTCGAGAAGTTCATACGATCAATAATAGATGTCGCCCACTCCGTGATTTTTCCCTATAGAACGCTACCGTTTAAATTTTAAACAGTACCGTACTAACATTTTACCATCGCAAATTGGTATGTTTAGAACATTTAAAATTATTTGCATTTTATATAAGTACTACATTTATTCTTTTTTATATTTTTAGAAGTTTCGGACGATCTTTTAAATTTTTTTGCTTATGTTTATTTTCTGTCATGGACTTATATTGTGAATAACACCACCATTTAAGAGTAAAATACAAAAATAATAAATTAATAAATATCATGTATTTAAAAACAGATAAGAATGTTGATGGAGAATCTGAAAATAATGATATTTAAAAAAAAAAAGGCAAACGAAGTATTGTTTTTTTACTTTTTGTTTGCTATTTTAAATCTTTATTATTAAATACTTAAAAATTGGCATGGTAATTATGGTCTGGTAATATTTTTTTTAAGAATGGTAACAGTGAAGAAGTGTCTTAGTCAATGCAAAAAATTAATATTGTATTCTTGGTGCCATTTAAATTTTAGTTGCTTTTTAAAAAAAATTGCCCTAGGCTCGGGATTATAAGCCCAACCCTGTGAACTATGCATTAACGCGCCATCTGATGTCACTATTTATTTTTCACCACCTTCCGTTTACTAGTACACTTTCATACGAGTATATCTTCGTTGCCTGTTTATACTTAATTACAACATTAAAATTAGAGAATTATTATCTTTTAGTCACGTACCTCGATACTGTCTGTTGAAACAGTA
The DNA here is from genome assembly GCA_950111635.1 of Agelastica alni. Lineage (NCBI taxonomy): Eukaryota > Metazoa > Arthropoda > Insecta > Coleoptera > Chrysomelidae > Agelastica > Agelastica alni. Next base: position 5,867,472 of record OX467712.1, on the reverse strand, counting down.
CTTGTTCCTTTTTCATTTTGAGAAAAATGTGCAGTTTGACTTGCGACGTTAGTTGAAACCCTTAAATCATATTTTTTTAAAAGAGATAAAATTTAATTTGGAAACTTACTTTTTGACTTTCCATCTGGATTCGAATCCAACGCACTCATTATGTTTAATCCCAAACATTTTCAGGATATAGCAGTTATTTGGTCGATAATCAAATTCGCTTCTTGTTCTTATTTTTGAATACAAACAAATGTCACGTGGATATTAAAGCTGCGTGCTTACCACATGTCAGAATTAATTAATTGGTTAAAGTTGTACGCTCCAGCCAATCAAATAGCATTTTTCTGATAAATACAATTTAGAAAATGTAAGCAAAACGAAAGTAATGGTTTTTGAAAAAAGAAGAACGCATGACAAAATGTGAAGTTCTGATTAAGGGAGAAAGAGTGGAACAAGTGAATATACTTGGGTTCAAAGTTTACGAGAGATGAAAAGTATGACAGTGACATTGAACGAACACAAATGGATGGGGAACACAAATGGATGGGGCATAGCTTTATGAACAGCCAGAAAGTGTCAAAAAAAAGGCACGTATGGCTGTGCATAGAGGAGTGTTGTTCCTACTCTTATGTATGGTAGTAAATGTTGGATTTGGCAGAAGAAGCATGAAAATAGGATTAATGCTGAGGAAAATAGTAGTCTCAGAAGTATAGCCGTAGTGACTTGGTTGGATAAAGTAAAAAATATTAATATAAGAGAACGCTGTGGTGTAAAAGGAGATATGGTTACAAAATTAGATAAAGGAATGCTTAGATGGTTTGGACACGTAGAAAGGATGGATGAAGGAAGATTGACGAAACAAATTTATAAGGCAAGTGTGAATGGACGGAAGTCGGTAGAGGTCGACCTCGGCGAACATCGATCTCGATCAGATCAACATTGTTTTGAAGAAAGGCTAGGTCAAGAGTACCAAAAACCGACGAGCATGTATGAGAGCAATGATGAAAGTAGAAGAAGCAAAATATGTGCGTAAGAACCGTAGCAAGTGGAAGGATGTGGTATCTGCCTACCCCTACGGGAAAAAGGCGTGACTATATGTATGCAGAAAATGCTTGATATGTAAAAAATTTAAAGAAATTACATATTGGCAGTCATAATTAAAAATAAAAACGTTAAAAGCCAGAAATTTTTCTCAGGAAAGAAACTTGTAAATTTATTAGTTATACTATCCGAATTTGAGAAAGAAAAAAATAATTATACACAAAAGATATATAGCTTTTTTATTGTAATAAATAAAAGTACATTTTAAATGACTAAATAATGTCACAAAAGCTTGCTACAAGTCTGTACGTATACTTATATCTTAAGGAGTATAGAAAAATATTAATACTACGTATTTAGCGATGACCACTTTGAAATTATAGTAAAAAATAACTATACCGAAATGGTCGTCGCTTATAAAATAAATAAATAGAAAAATCTCAATAAATCACAACAAACTTAATACTTACATTGTATACAAGTAAAATAAAAATCTAACTGCTTGTACAATTAAGCTAATATATGCTTTTTTTCTTGTAACCTCCTTCATGTTAGATCGGCCATTTGTGCAACCAGTTTAATAAAAAAAAATTTACAATTAAAGCAATTTGTGTATAAACAGGGGTCGCCAAAGGGGGGGCAAGGCAAAGTGGGGCTCAACCCTCCAGTTTTTGACTTGTTATATAGTGTTAAAAGAATTCATAACAAAAAATACCAAAATGCAAATTGTATTTGCACTAACGCAATGAATACTAAATTAATATAAATCTATTTCTTTAAAATTTTTTTGACAGTTCTAACAACCATTCAAATTTTGTCATTTTGTGTCCTATGAAACAATTTTACCCAATCATGTCAACGTTACACTGACTATTTCACTCATCTTAAAATATTCACATAATCTAACCAATCGCAAACCAAAGACAACTTGTATTATCGCGAAAACACCAGCCGTCTTTCAATTCTGATTGGAGTGTCAGCTTCGGTATTTTTAACGACGTAACCATAGCAACACAAAGTTTGGCAGTTCTATCAATATTAATTGTACCTGAATGTGTCAAAATGAGTCGCTTCGGTGCAAATTCAAATGAAATTATCAACCAAAACATAGATGAGAACGTACCTGTGTCTACAAAAAAATGAAAATGTTATATATGGAAACAATTTATGACATTCTGTGTCGATCGCGACTACAATTTAGACGCACAAAATACCACCGAACGACTGGCATTTATTCTGAAAAACTGGGCATTTAATATGAGGAAAATTGACGGAAGTGATTACAAGGAAAGTGTTATTAAAACCATATGTAACACTACTGCAAAATTATTGCAAGAAAAATATTTTAGCGAGTATCAGAGGGATATTGATCCATTCAGAAGTATAATTTTCAAAGAGGCAAGCAAGGCCGGCTCGTGACAGTAAGAGGAAATTATTGCAAGCTGTACCTGAGAAACGGAAAGTAAGTTCTGTCGTTATGACTTCTGACGAATATAAAAATATGTGCCTACAATGTGATGAGGATACGCCAGAAGGCCTCCAGAAAAAGTTTTTTCACATAGCAGCAGTAGAACTTGCTTGGAGAGGTAACGAAGCAGCTTTTTCTATGTTATATTTTTTCAATGAAGAAACAAACAACAAAGGGTGTTTGACTAATAGAATTGCATATAATCCCATATTCTCCAAAACCCATCAAGGCGGCAATAATAGTTGTGAAGATAATAAATGGCTCACTCAGAACTTGAGCAATCCCGAAATGTGTCCTGTGAGATTATATCGGAAACTGATATCAAGAAATATTGCAATCGACAGACTGTTCCTGTCTGCTTATGGCAAGTGGAATAGAAATAATAAAAACAGTTGGTACAAAAATTCTCCTGTGGGTATCAACACACTGTTAAAATGGACAAAACTGTCTGCAGAAAAGATAGGATTAGATACTAAACAAGTCAAAATAACAAATCATTCTAATCGTGCAACTGCAGTTAGTCAGTTACTACAATCTGGCGTTGGTGAACAACAGGCAATGAAAATAACCGGACATGCAAGTTCCAACTCTATGAAACCGTATTTACAGCTTAGTGAGAAACATCATCAGAACATATTGAATACCTTTAGAAATACTGGAAGTACATCAAGTAATGAGTTCAACAATAGAATGTGTCCAAATAACGGTCAAACCATTCAAGATTTCTATAATTGTACTATATATAATAATTATAGTTGAGTGTAATGTTGATTATTGTTCAAGTATTAAAATAAAATAATGATACATATTAAAGGTTTCGTGTTGTCAAAAAAATTTCTGCCGAATATCACTCGGACATAGACAAATGCCTCATAATTTTATGACAAATTTCTCAAGCTCGTTGCTTGTTACCAAGGAACGAGCTTTGGATTGTCATAAAATTATCTCGTCTATTATCAATGTCCTAGGGATATTACTACTGATTAAAGAATCAGTTTATTTCTTTCCTTACAAGTAATACTACTTTTTTTTAGAAAGGATCCTTGTGTGCCCCCCACTTATCTGAATGACTTGGGCTACCTCTGTCTCGGGATAAATGTAATTTTTGGAACGAAGTTCCTTATCGCACGGTACGGATGGGGGCTAGGCGAAATAAAGTGTAAGATTTTTCCGTCACGAAACACGAAACATCAGACGCGTATACCGTGTACCAATTATACCTGCGCAGCCGATGCGAACTTATTGGCTGTCTTGAATCAATAAGCGCGCACACATGACTGGGCACAGCCAATAGCAAACATCAATAATGCATCGTGACAGTGACTTAGTGCATAATAACAATGACGCTATGAATGTGTCAAAGTTAAAGTGCAACAATATTTATTTTTAACCTAATTTTTTTATATTACGACTCTCTTATTTTTGTATAGCCAATTAGCTGACAAATTAACTAAAAAAAAAACATCAAAAAAAAGCAACAATGCCGAAAAATGCAAAAACAAGCGTGAGAGAAAATATAATATGTTTATAAATAATAATAATACATACATACATATAGTCACGCCTTTTTCCCATAGGGGTAGGCAGAGATCACTTCCTTCCACTTACTAGGTTCTTACAAACATCTTTTGCTTCCTCTACTTTCATCAGTCCTCTCATACATGCTCGTCGGTTGTTGGTACTCTTGACCTGGCCTTTCTTTAAAACAATGTTGATCTGATCGAGTTATGTTCTCTGAGGTCGACCTCTACCGACTTGTCCATTCACACTCACCTTATAAATTTTTTTCGTCAATCTTCCTTCATACATTCAATAATAATATACTAAGGAAAGGAACTTCGTTCCAGCCGAGTGTTCCACGCACTTTTTTTTATAACTGGAATGGCAGGAGGTTGTCAGAATAATAATTGTGTTCAAAAACTTATCAAAGATCTTAATGATTATGATCATTAAATCAAAATCAATGTTACTGATACAGAAACAAAGATTCCGAAATTTATTACTTTTTTTTTTTACTTGATATTGCACTAAAAATGTTCACTATACACAATTTGCCTTGAATGCATTAACTTATGCAGATTTGACAGTCACTATTATGTTCTCTATAGCATTAAATAAGGAACTTTAAATAGTATTCACTGTTTTTTATTTCGTACATTATATTAATCAATTAAATCAATATCAATGTAGCATAGTTACTAATGGTAAATGCAACTGTTAAGTGTTTCATCCTTAAATATAAGCCAATTTACACTTAATGATTCTTTGTCCATAAATAAAAAAAAAACAAATCAACCCTACTGGGTGTAAAACAGCAACATTTCTTAAAGAGAGGAAAATATAAACGTTGGCATGTGAAATTTGTTTCTTTTATAAAAATCGACAGTGAAACTCACCCCATGCTACCGACCTGTCACATTAACTGTACAGAGTCTGTCCAAAATTTTCCATTCATTGGGATTTATACATTTTTTTCGTTTGATTAGAGAAGGCGATTTTTACAGATGCACATTCAAATGCCTTTTCAAACCGCCATTTTCGACAAACTCTTTAGAGCATATCCTACATTTGAACCTCTTTCCCATACCACCACTATGTTTATACAAACAATGCCTTTTCAGCATCCAATGTTCGACGAACTGTTTGGAGCATATAGTACATTTATACCTCTTACCTATATCCCCACTATGTTTGTATAAAATATGCCTCTTAAGCCCTCCGTTTTCTACAAATTTTTTAGAACATATTTTACACTTGTATTTTTTTTCTTCTTCGTTACTGTGTTTATAAAGATAATGCCTTTTAAGACCGGAATTTTCCACAAAGGTCATAGCACAAATGGTACATTTGAACATCTTATTTCCACTATGTAAGTATAAGTAATGTCTTTTAAGATTAGAATTGTCGGCAAAAGTTTTTAAACACAACAAACATTTAAACTTTTCGTCGTTAGCATGTACTTTTTGATGGCGCTGCAAATAAGACTTTTTGGAAAACTGTTTAAAACATGTTTCACATTTAAACTGAGATTCTCCTTGGTAGTCAAAGTTGACAGCCTTCTCTTCAAAGTTATCTTCTATTTTTTTGTCTTCAATTATTCTAGGTGCTGCCAATTTAGTTTGAAATAAAGTATTATTGACAATATCTGGCCGCCACTGAGATAAATCTACATAAAGCCCTTTGTTAGCTAATTCTTCTTCTGTAAGTTTGCTCCACTGGGGTACCTTATTTTCGTAAGAATTATTTGAGCTCTGCATCGACTGTTTTTTGGAGTATTTGCCCAATTTGTGTTTCTTGTCATGAATTTTTATATCTGGGTGATATTGAGGATTGAAAGGAGCTGCCGGTTTTTCAGGTGAAGGCAAACCTTTAAACATTATAAAATATCTCAGACACTAACTCCTAACTAAGAATCACATTTTATCTTTTCAATTACTTAAGTTTTACATAAATTGTTTAAATAACCAAACTTAAAAATTAAGTACCAACATTTTACAAGTTTACTTTTTTTCCTACTGTACATGTTAATTATAAAATTATTACTGTATTTAGTTTATTAGCAATTTCAAATAATGTATGGGAGACAAAAGAAGCAATCTGTCAATAGTGATTTAAGTTCCAAAGGCAAAAAATATTAAAATTCACAATAAGAACCTATTCACTAACTTCTACCACTTACCTGTGTATGTTAAATTTTCATTTTGATAATCTCTAAACTTAATTTCATTTGAGGAAACTATATTTTCTGAAATTAGTTCGGATTTATTAGTTTTGTTCTCATTTTGATCGCTTAGCGTTTTAATTAAATTCGCCACTTCAAACTCTCTTGGTTCTTCTCTGATTCTTTCTAATATTGTTATTGCTTCTTTTATCCCGAATTCAGGCCTTCCGAAAAAATAATCTTCAAATAAAATCGCCATCGTCAACTCAAATTATTGATGTAGTTTGCTACATAACCTCAACTTTAAAAATAGTACACCGCGCAGGACCGTACTTGGCTTTTGGTGAACAACATAAAAACATTAAAACGAAAGTTTTCATAGTCTATAGTCCAGTCACCTTAGCATAAGACCTACTCAAGAGGCGCACCCTCTGGCCAATTTTGTATAGGTTGTTTGGACCTACAAGAATAATGTCCTGAGTTTTCGACCTTTGACGGGGTATATTTTATAAAAATTTATTGAAAATTAAAAAATGGATATTTTTGAGATAATTTTTTTGAAGCGCGTCCTAACGAAAAAAGTTTCCAATAAAATGTGTTCATCATAACGTCCTCTGTAAAAAAGGTCCTGAATAAAAAAGGGCTAACATTGTTAAGAGTTTAATGGCAAATGAAAACGAAATGTAGAATTTTCATTTTCCATTAACGGCTTGATTAACAATTTTAGCACTTTTTTTAGGACCTTTTTACAGAGGACGTTATGATGAACACATTTTATTGGAAACTTTTTTCAATAGGACGCGTTCCAAAAAAATTATCTCAAAAATATCCATTTTTTAATTTTCAATAATTTTTTATTGCTAAAATATACCCCGGCAATTTCCGAAAACTCAGGACTATATTTTTGTAGGTAAAATAAACCTATAAAAAAATTGGCCAGAGGGTGCGCCTCTTGAATAGAACTTTGTAAAATATAGCTCAAGGTGACTGGACTACTAGTGATTGACAAAAAATCAACTTCCCAACTTCAGCTATCATTTCAAAATAAGCACCCAAGTTTAATTACAGTCATAATTTAATACTTATTTTGTGCTACGTTGGTTTTTTTGAGCTTCAACATATTTCCTTTTTTTGCAGTTTTCATACTTTGTGACGTAAATGTTTAAGCCAATTTTTTGCTAAAAGTATAATTGCATTATTTCTTTTTCAGATACCTTTAAAAAGAAAGTGGCCAGCAGGAAAAACCAACGGAAAGTTGTCCATAAACGAGCGGTTAGAAAATACCCATAATTCAAGAGGACATTCTTTGTTTTTAAATTCGACTAAATCTAATTATCTTAGAGCTAATTGTCTTTATTCCATTTCTTTTTAGCCAAGAATAATATTTAAGTATATGTAGTACACATTTATAATATACATACTCATAATTTTTTTCTGTTAAAATTTGACTAATTAAGATTTATTTATGCATACATCGTTTTATTTATGAATAATAAAATTTATGAACTCCGAGCTCATTCATTTAATTATTTAATAAAAATTAACTACATCAATTTTAAAATAACTTTTACTTCTTATAAATGTTGCGATTCTGCTATCCAACTATTATTGTTAAAATGGCAATGTATACTATTGTTTTGTACCAGGAAAGCAGAGACGCGAGAAGGTTAATGACTGATTAAATTTCAGAATTTTCAGATTTTGTATCAGGAGAGCAGAAACGCGAGGAACTGTAAAATAATCGTGAATAAAAGTTATTTTAAAATGGCATTGTATACTGTTATTTTGTAACAGGAGAGTAGAGACTCGAGGAGGTTAATGAATGATTAAAATTCAGACCTTTCAGATTTTGTATCAGGAGAGCAGAAATGCGAGGAACTGTAAAATTATCGGGAATAAAAATCATTTTAGAATGGCACTGTATACTAGCGACAGTAGCCCAAGCTTAAATTTTTCACTTTCGCATTTCTGCTTTTATGATACAAATCAAAAATGACTAACATTAAGGCAGTCGTTTAGGAAAAGCAATAAAACACAATATTTTAAATATTTATTTATTAATAAATTAAATATACCAATAAAATATAACCAGTTTACAATAAGTTAGACAGTACCACAGCTTTTTAAATTTATAGACTAAGAGTTGTTATTTATATCTCTGGAACTGACAACACTGATTTAAAAAGACATTAATAAGATAGTTAAATATGATGAATCATTGAACGAAAGTTGATTTTATGGATCTTACAAGATGAGCTAAAACCTACAATAACTGCATGCACGCAAAACAAAACACTTCGAAGCAAACTAGATCATTTTTATTCTATGATAATGCAAGCTGTCACACATCAGCTCAAACAATTAGCTATTTGAGCACTTATTACATCGAATTGAAGAATCATCGAAGATTTATTTTTGTTCCTAAATGTAAAGAAAAGTTCAAGATTGGAAAATATTTTGAAAAATAATAAAACGATGATAAACATTTGTTTTAGTTTGTTATTCCATGGATATAAACAGCATCCTATGTATTGATGAAAAAAATAACCAAAAAAAACATGAAAACTTTTCATCAGAACTATCTCAATAATATTATTGCTCAATTTCTTAAATAAAAACTTGCAAAGTTTTATCTGTACATTTTAATAATTTACACAAATATTTTCTGTTATTATCAAAAATTGCTAACAACTTGGGATCAATGTCTACAGATTTTTTTAGATTTAGATAACAAAACACTTAGTCCTGGCGGGAAGTTGGATTGTTTATTTTACATGTTTTATCAGTTACTTACAAAACTAAAAGATATTAAATTACAGCACCTCAACCTATTGTTTTAACAGCGTAGCTTTTTACAATTATTTAAAAAAAAATTATACATACTAGTAAATCCCAGTAAGTCCCTGGTTTCCACTATAATGTACACACCAACTGTCTGTACATCTAATCTGTTTAAAGCAAAAGTTGCTATTTTGTGTCAGAATCTGCAGCCTTTGATTTTTTAATAACTCACAAGTATCCCCTTAAATATTGTATAAAAAAATTAAAGATTTAATGTTTCAGTGAACTTACTGTTAATTTTGTTCATGCCTCTTCGCTTCAGACCTAGGAGCTTCATATCCTGGTGATGTTCGTAAACTAAAAAAAATTTATATAAATAATAATACAATAAATTTTAATAATATATTTACAATTAGTTTTATATGTAGATTGACTCGAGCAAGTGAAAAGAGTAACTTTAATGCATGCCATAGCAAGACGTAAATAAAAAGCTAACAATCTCACAAAATAAGAAGCTACTACTCTATTTATTGGCACAGAGCAATAAGCCACTTTCACAATTCACTTTTTAGTGTTCACATCAATAATTCTCATAAATCCTACATCCACATATTTAACCATATAATTAATTGAAACTTAAAAAAAAACTGTTACAACATAACAAGAACATAGAATATTAATGGTTTATTATGTAAATTGGCTTCTAAATATCTTTCTTATTATAATTTTTTGGTATTGGGCCCAAAACCAATTTTAACTAAAATTAAAATTACATTTTTAATAATACGGTCAAATAAACATCAAAATTTGCTATTTGCAAAAAATTTATGGACAACTGTCAAATATAGAAATTAAGTTAAATATAAATAATAACTTACCCTGATTCATGTCATTTTTAAGATTCATCGAGACAAACTTGAGCCTGAAGAGTATTTCCTTCTTTAAACCACTGAAATATATCTTCCTTTATTTAAACCTAAACCATTAAAACAAACGTTTACATTGGTCTAATTTTTTAATCGTCAATCTTATTTTAAACTATGTGACGTATCAACAGACTAATTAAAAAAGAAGCACTTTTTAACACCAAACATTGATAAGGAAATCAATTAACTAAAAGAAACTCATTTTTAAATTAATAATTTTAATTTACATAAGACAGGTGACATTTGGCTAACAATAAATAAATTACCAGTTCAGTTTTGACAGTATTGACTCTCAATGTTACCAACTAATTTTTGTTAAAGACCTCGATAACTTTCGGATACACTTTTTGGGTTTAATTTTGTTGGCAAAAAGTTTTTAAAAATAAATTAATTAATTACAAGTAATTTGTAGATTATAGAAGGTGTGCCTTACCATTTCTTACAATCCCACCCTCTCGACACGAACTTTATATATGCATCAAAACTTCATCTGACAGAGCCTTTAGAACTGCACTAAAAGGTGAGGCTTCATGAAGTCGCTCGATGCTCATTTACAGCGAAAAATTAGGTTACATGTGGATGTTTACAAGACTCTGGTGCGTGCATTCTTCAATTGTCAAAATCTCTGGATGAGTTTTTCGATGGCCACGCTTCATAACGTTGACAACAGATGGCGAAATGACGGTTCTGTCACTCAAATTCATCAAAATTCTGACAAGAATTCTATGAAATTTTAGTTCCGTGCAGTTTTTTCGACCTGTGATTGAGACTAATTGTCAAATCCATGTCAAATTTTGAAACTCACAATTTTTAATTTTTTGCGAGTACTCGAGTAGCCATTTTTCAACACTCCGCCACCTGGCGGAATTTTTGATAAGGATGGCCATTGAATTAAAACTGATGGATATTAAGTTGGCGTGTTGCCAAATCCATCCACAACTTTTGACGAAGCTTTTTCTATTGACTAGCTACATCAGAGTCTTGTAAACATCTCAGTTACATGGTAATCTGAATTTCTCGCCACCTTAGATGTAAGTTGTAGCTGCGTCAAACAGTACTGTCAACATGGCTGCTTACGAGAATGAGCGTCTACCGTCTATTCCTAACCTCCTTAAATGGCAATAACAAAAGTAAATAGTTATTAAATCGTGGAAAATCAATTAATAATTAATCACAATTTCCCAACGACAAAGCTCAGCTTGGTCACTACATGGAAAATTCAAAATAGTACCACGACCACGTGACCTAATTTTACGCTAAAAACGAGCGACTGCATGAGGCCGCATCTTAATGATTTTACATACCTTTGAATAAAGGAGCATAGTCTCGGAATGGAGGGTGCATATGGCCGACTACTGCTTCCGTTTTGACAGAGGCTTTAAATTAAAATAAAAAGAAACAAAAAACTCATAAATATTAAAAAATATAATTATATATAAAAGATTCTATATTTTAGTTAACAATTCTGCAGTCAATAAAAAGTTATTATCTGATGTATGGTAAGAAAAATTTTAATTCTAAACTTTTTAATTTGGTAAAATACCTACAACCTATAATTTCACCCAAAGATACGCCAATGCATACTTTGTGATTGGTAGGTTTAACCTATAAATTTCATTGAAATGCAATTCTTATTTATTTCTAAATATTTCACAAATTTAGCATTAAACACTTATTGTGAAATGTTACACCAGCACTTTTATGTTTTGTGTCGAGGAACACCTACAAGATGAACAACCAGCCATATTTGTCGTTACTATCTCAGTAATATAGCAATGATTTACAAGTAATTTATTTAGATGCCTCGTCTCACTAATTTTAACAGTTATTAAAACTTTAAACTATTAAAAATTCTCTTTTTGGCACTCACAGGGAAACATTCAAATGAGTTTTAAGTGAAAGGTCATGGAGTCCGTTTCCGTCGCATTTTAGCACCCGTAAAGAGTGGCAATGCTCGTTTTCGTTTGTTTTATATTCAACGGTACATACATATATCTTTAAACGCTGATATAAAAAATTTATTTTTCCATTTTATTAAAAGCAACTGATATGTTAAATAAGTCGTAGTTTCATCAAGATGGAGTTGTCTAAAACTTCAAAAACGTTTTTAAAATGTCAATACCTATATAGTCAAATGCCAACGATTATACACTACAAAGGACGGCTTATTTCCTATCTCCTTACATTGGACAAATTTTAGCTGCACATGCGCGGATTTGCATCGTCATTTGACGTCACCGAGCTTGCAGAACTGTTCGTCAGCCATAAGAGCCCGTGTATTTTTATACTTTTTGACAGCGGTTTTTCTTCCTGTTGGTAAAATTTTTCCGTCGTTTTCTTTAGCGTTTGTGTTTGGTGAATCATTTGACTTGCCGGTCAATGGATTTCTAGTGCCATAAACATCTTAGTTTGTCGTGAATAAGTGAAAATTGAATCGACTGTTGTGCGTGTTGAATCTCACTTCGTGATAGGACAATTGTTTGACTATTTTCGAGTTATTGAAAATATTTGAGTCTTCACGTATTTATTCAAAACGTCCCATTTTTAGAAGAATATAGTTTATAATGTTTGTAAACTTAACATTTAGTTAAAAAAAGTTTTTGATATTTAGATTTATTCTGATATAACCTGGCTCAATTTTGATTTATTTATCAACAAATCACTGCCTTCAATTCTGTTCAAGTTGTGCCTTGTATCTTAATTTCTTTCAAAACTTTTTAGTTTTTAAAAAATGTACAAGCTGTTCATGAAAAATATGCACCAATTACACCTTTACGTATATTTTTTCAGTACCTATATGCTTATTCATATTAATTTCACACGTAACTAAATTATCAACATTTATTTTATTACCATATAGGTAACTCTACGACTTTTTTTCGATAAAATTTAAAAAATTTTAACTTTTTTTAACTCATAAAAATATCAATAAAACTCATAATTCCTATTTATTAAAATGGGCCCAACTTTTGCAACCAAATTTTCCACAAATAATTTCAGTAAATCGAAGTACCCTACTAAGTTTAAAACGCACTTAGCATCAGTTCAATTTATGGTTTATCCACAGCAAACTAAAAACTAAATGGAACAAAAGAAAATTAACACACCAACCAGAAACGCCCAAAAAATCACCAGGTTTGCTTATAAATACCGAGATAAAAGGTTTTAAAAACCGAGAATTATCATGGGCTCTTATGGTAAATCAACCATAGTGTAGGCCCGGTGACGTCACTCATAGCTGGTGGCAAGCGGATGGGAAGACAGATAAAATTACTGAATTCGGCCATCCTTTGTAGTGTATCGTTGGTCAAATGCTATGTTGCCACATTAACATGTTCAATATGGCGGACGTACTAAGTTGAACAACAGTTCACAAAACGCCATCGAAACGTCAAGTTAACCACGAATATCTCGACAACGATATTGGAAACAGTGGTTTGAAAAAATCGATAAATGTTTGAAGTTTTTAAAAATCTTTTTTTATTGACAACGATTTATATACTTTTTTATCATTTTAGTTACGATTTTGTCAACTTCCGGTATAAATATGAAGGAGTTAAATGAGGATTTATTTCTTAAATATTTCTTTTAAACCATCGGCTAAGTGCCTTTTTGGAACGAAGTTCCTTATCGCACGGTACGGGTGGGATATAGGCGTCACGAAATACGAATTGTTAGGCGCGTATGCCTTGAACCAATAAGCGCGCACCTATGAGTGGGCACAGCCAATAGCATACGCGCTATGGATAACTCTTGCTAAGTATTTCTATGCTACGAGTCTCCTCTACAACAGAACGCGCATGTGCATTATTTTTGCAATTGTCATTTTGACAAACACGTGGACTACACAAATAGACGTCGCATTGCTAAGTATTTCTATGCTACGCGTCGCCTCTTTTATACAACAGAACGCGCATGCGCGTTATTTGTGCAATTGTCATTTTTGAGAAACACGTGGACTACACAAATAGACGTCGCGTTGCTAAGTATTTCTATGCCACGCGTCACCTCTTTCATACAACAGAACGCTCATGCACGTTATATTTGCAATTGTCATTTTGACAAACACGTGGACTACAAAAAAAGACGTCGCGTTGCTTAGTATTTCTATGCTACGCGTCGCCTCTTTTATACAACAGAACGCGCATGCGCGTTATTTGTGCAATTGTCATTTTTGAGAAACACGTGGACTACACAAATAGACGTCGCGTTGCTAAGTATTTCTATGCCACGCGTCACCTCTTTCATACAACAGAACGCTCATGCACGTTATATTTGCAATTGTCATTTTGACAAACACGTGGACTACAAAAAAAGACGTCGCGTTGCTTAGTATTTCTATGCTACGCGTCCCCTCTCCTATACAAAATAACGCGCATGCGCGTTATTTTTGCAATTGTCATTTTGACAAACACATGGACTATTTATTTTTAACCTAAAATTTTTATATTACGACTCTCTTATTTTCTTTGTCGCCAATTAGTTGTCAAATTGACTAAAAAAAAAAACATTTAAAAAAGCAACAATGCCAAAAAATGCAAAAACAAGCATAAGAAAAAATATAATACGTTTATCAATAATAATATACTACGAAAGGAACTTTTTTCCAACCGAGTGTTCCACGACACTCACGTTAATTTTTATTTTTTAATCCATGCAGAGGATCAACTCTTATTATATATTTCAAATTTATTGAAAGTTTGACAAGTCAACATTTTTTACATACATCCCTAATAAAAAATAGGAATAGAAGGATAAAAATTGTTGCAAAATAAAAAGTAAAAATGTATTAACTATTTTTACAAATGTATAAATTTAAAATTGACTATAAATTAAACATACACCTAATTACCTTTTGAGTACCGTTTCCAAAACCTTTTGACATCATCATGTGCTGATTTATTAATTACCAAAGTTCTTTTTTCTTTATTACTCCAAATTAACACACCATTACTTTCTGTATATTCTTTTAAAACGTTAAAATCGGCTTGAGAAAGAAACTGACTGTACAACACCCCTTCATTATAAGTTAACCTGTTTCTTTCCAATTCCCATAATTTAATTTGATCAACGACTGTTGGAGGTAGAGGTTGTTTTGCTTCGGCATTTAACATCTGCGGATGGGCATGTTGTTTTAAGAAACCTATAATTTGGTCTGCAGTAATCCCACCTCTTAAAGCTTGTCTTACAGAGTCCCTGGTAATAACTCCAACTACCAAGTTAGGAAATCTGTACATAAGTTCTGTAAATAGAGCCACTAGAGCCACTTGTAAATTTGAATCAGTATAAGCATATACTCTGTAATTTGTTTCCACCACAATGTAACCCTTGGGATGATCTTCCTCTATATCAGTGGTCACTTTATTCTGACTACTGGTTATATTAAGGGCAAGTCTTGTAGGGTAAAACCTACCAGCTTTTCTTTTTCTTTGATAAACTAATCCAAATTCTCTAAGGTGTTGGAGAAATATTAGTAAACCAGGACTCATTCCTTCAGTACTGTAATCTTTTCCTAAACTACTAAAGCTAAGTTGAAATAAAAAAGTCAGACACTCCACTAAATCTAGTCCTCTTTCTTCTACTGTATCCAAATACTGAAGTAAAAAATGCCAGACTTGGGCTTGCCTATCTAGAAGCAAAAACTGAAATCCCTGTCTTGTTATTACAAGAGTCCCATCATCTTCATCACGTTTCATTAATCCCGCATGAAGTAATATTCTTACTGCATCTGCAGAGATTCCTTCTTGTTGCTGAGAACCAACCATATAGTGCAGTACACATTCCCATCTTTCTTGAGAATAAATATCTAAAACAATTAACAAGTTTTAAAAAAGCAAACATATAAATACAGTCTCTGTATGTCCCTATCCTGTAGGGATAGGCAGAGAACACTTCTTTCCACTTCTGCTATGATTCTTACACACATCTTTTACTTCTTCTACTTTCTACGTGTCCAAACCATCTAAGCATTCCTTTATCTACCTTTGTAACCACATCTTTTTTCACACCTCAGAGTTCCCTTATCTCACTATTCCTCACTTTTTACATCAGAGTCACTTTGGCTACACTCCTCAGACTACTCATTTCCACAGCGTTGATACTACTTTCATGCTTCTTCTGTCAAACCCAACATTTACTACCATACAAAATTGTAAGGACCAGCACCCATCATCTATGCTCGTGCCTTTTTTGACACAGAGCGCCATTCATTTGTTTCTCCTAGCTTACATTTTGTCTAGCTTACATTCACTTACATCCCCGTAATTTTTAAGGCATGCATAATATTAACCATCACCTGCAACTTCTCAGATGATGCTAATATGACCTGATCATCAGCATGAAGGAGGCATTTGACGATCAAATCATTTATTCTCAATCTATTTGCACTCTCTTTCAAATATTTTAAACAATCGTCTATGTATAAGTTAAACGGCCATGGTGAAGTCACACATCTCTGATAACACCTTTTTTGATGTTAAACCACTCTGCGTAAGCTCCATTTAACATGACGCAGAATCCTCTTTAAGTGATTTCAGTGCTCTTATTAAACTACCGCTTACCCCATACATAGAAAATGTTAAAAATTTATTCCTTACCACTCTGTTATAGGCCTTTTTCAAGTCTACCAAAGCAGAGTAGACCTTTTCACTTCTAGCCAAGAAATTTTCGACTATGCCTTGTAATGAAAAGACCTGATGCAAACACATATTAATATTTAATTTACTATACTTTATTGAGCACCCTATTTTCTAGAACTATTTTTTTAATAATTTACCTAAAAATGCAACATCTCTAGCCTTATTATCAACCTCCAACGCAGATGACATACTCCATGCTTTACCACCTCCAAGTAATGCAATTTTAAGATTCCTCTTAAATGTTAGTGACAAAATCCAACCCAAAAGTCCACCTGGAATAGCTGCTTCTTGCCACACATTCAATTCTGTTAATACTCTGGTTGCATAATTGTGTTCTTTAGCGAAAACTTGAGAACCCCACGATGCTACAACTGCCTGGGGTACTGATTGTTCTACAAATAACAGTCTTATTACATACTGCCTTGCTAAATCAGGTAATTCTCTATAAACAGCTAGGCATATTGTAGGATGATTATAGAGCTTTTCTAATACAATAGCGGACCTAGATTTTAAATAGTCGTAGAGGTTTTTACATTCCAAATTAGATTGTTTGATTCTGGTGCTTCGTAGACTTGAGGAACTAGCCTCATTGTCGGCCATTTGAACTATTCACTTTTATTTACACACTTTTCATGTCGTTGCTTTATGTGAATTAAAATATACCTAACAATTATAAAAACAAATTAACTGTAAAAATTAAAACCCAGATACTGTGGAGGTTAAGTTTTAGGTTGCCGTTTTCTTCTTTTAAAATAGAATTTATATGACTTAGCCTTGACTTTAGCTACGGAAAGCATTCAATAAAAAAATTATGATGCATTAATTTTATAGTAAATTTTAATTAAATACAAAAAGTAATGTAATAAGAGTGAAAAATAAGTATTATGTAATTTAAGAATAAAAATTGAAAAACAAAGTTGAGCTGTCAAAAACTTTGAAAAGTAAGTAGTAAGTTCCTAAAACTGAAAAGCATTATTAACATTAACATTATTTATACTGGAATTATTTAGTCGTAATTTATTCTCTTTTTGCCAAAGACTTACCTGCAATTCGGTAAAGATGTAAACAAATTTCTTTTGGTCTAGTAAACAAATTAACAAAGTTGGTATTTGTATTCTCCGACAGATCGCTCAAGAAATCAGCTGTTCACTTCATTTCAATGACATTTTGTCGAAAATTTAAAATAATTGTAAATGGATTTTTCTGATAAAATATATTACTGCATAAACTGTGGTAATAATGTAAAAAGTCTCTATAAAGTATACAGTTCATCAGTATTAAAACTGACAGAATGTGTAAGTTATCAATCTTTGCTCTAAAACGTTTATCATATTAACGATTTTTTGTTTTCAGGAAAAATGCAAAACAATTGCTGATAAGTATATAGAATATGACACTGTTATTGTTGTTATTGATTTAATTTTACTAAGAATTATGGCTTACAGACATATTTTACTGAATAGCGAATTTAGAGTAAGTTTTATTATTATTAAAATTTTCAAATAAGTAGGAATTAACTTTTATAGAATTTTTGGAAATTACCTATGGGATTAATTGTACTAGAAACATACATTACTTGGACTTTCACCAAAGAGTTTCCAATAGAAAAATCGGTTAAAGAAATACACAATGTATCTTCTTTTGACGATGTAGACATATACCTAGATGATTTAAAATTTTATGAAATGAGCCTTCATACAATTTTGGGATTCTTAAGCTATCTTAGTGTAACATATTCTATGTCTGCAATTTATGCACATCTTAAGAAAAAAACTAAAGTGCCTTTTGTAACTATTTCAAAAGCTGTATGTCTTTCAAGTAGTGGAACTTTTTTATTACTGCCCTCTCTAATATGGGATACTCAAATTAATGAATTTCATATCCTTATTGTCTCCCTCTATACAACACTCTCTCAGCTCATAGCTTACAAAGGTAAGTATTTAAGTTTTCTATCAACTCTTTAATTATTCATACACATTTTTTTTAGCTGTATGCAATTCTGAAAAAATTTGGAGCCTGATTGTAATTTTTTCATCTTATATTGTAAAAATGTACATTATGAACAATTTACATTTTAAATTAATTACTTAATGTCAGCTGTCAAGTAGACAATATACTTTATTTTTTAAATCTGTTTTTATTTTAAAAATTTACTAAAAATGGGAGATAGAAAAGGTTCCATACGAACAGGATATTGGATATGGGATCAATATAACAACACAATAACATTTGTTAGGTTAGTACTAAAAACTTGCATTATATTTATTAAAACAACCATGAATTGTTTTATTAAAATTATTAAAATATCTAATGTGTTTCTTTTTAGTTATGATGGAGACCAACAAAAGAGACAAACGTCTGGAAGTTTTGGATCAGAACCTAATGTTGCTCCCATTAAACCAGACACCACATTTAAAGACACATTTGGAACTGCATCCCAAGTATGATACAAAAAAAAATAATTGTTTGATGTACATACGAGACAAAAGTAAATAATATATTATGGCAGTTTAATAATCATTGAATATTAGAAAGTACATTTTTAATACATTTTGCAGACTCAATTCAGAAAAAAATATGAACGTAAAGTGAAAATAAACGATGTCAATGTCGTAATCCTGCAAGATTGTAAAGATGTGGCTATCTTTTCGTGCGATTTAAAATATTTAAGCTTGGAATTCATCAGTTTTTTTCACACAAAAATTGTTGACAAGTTTTTACGATCTGCAATCATCTATTTCCAATATTATCTTCAGGTAATTCTTGCATTTATATATTTTGTTAAAAAAGATTACCAATTTGCCTAATACAACATGGTATTGTGCATGTGACGTTTCAGTCTGACAACGGTAGAAAAAGTAGTGTTCCTTAATCAATAGTATTGATAGAAACTATCGAAAAAAAATATTGAATAGTTAATTGTAATATTAATATTTTAGTAGATCCACTAATTTCATGGATTTTTCTACTGAACTAATGGTTTATATAGATATGGAAAAATACTTAAGGAACATAGAAATTTCAATGCAAAATGCCGAGAAGCACGAAAATCAGTCGAGTCGACCAGCACACACAATATAATAAATATTTGCGACAAACAACCAAGTAATTAACTACACGAATACAATTTAAACTGTCCCCACCTCGTCGACATGTGTCTGCGACAAGTGCACAGCTAGAAATCAGTATGAAACTTTTAGCTACGGTATGCACATCTGACTTATCAGGAAAAAGACTATGACGCATGCAAGAGATCAAACAATTTCTCTTCTAAAAATAAGTACTCATCCTCACCAAAATGGCCCCAAATTCCCGCCACGTTTTGGTGAAAGCCCACTTTGACCGATCAATATCGTATGGGCGAAGTAGGGCGACGCGGTCGCGAACTGTGATGCAATCTATGAAGTTAAGCAATCGGTTGCTGCGACAACCCCAGGCCTTAGGTTAAATGATACAGAGGGTGTAACAATCGTTACGAGCATTATGTGGAACGTACCCATAGTATTGTCCTTTAATGCTAAGCAATACGCCATCTGACGGAATAAACTCGCATCAATATCACGTGATGAGCAAGTTTGATTGCTTTGTGTTTATATACCCTGAAGCTCGCATTTGTGCGATTATAGTTGTTTAATAGTGACTAATAATTTGTTAACAGTGAAAATAACCAATAGAGCAAATTGTTTTGTACAAACCTGGATGTAGCTCAGTGTATAAAAAACCCCTATTTGACTTTTCATTATTTCCCAAATGAGGGACAAAGTGTTGAGCATATTAGAGAATCGGGAATGGTGACTATGATTGATAGAAAAAAACATGGGAGATTAAACTGAAAATAGGAAAAAGAGTTAACAAAAACATGAGTTTGTTCCAAACATTTTGTTGAGAAAGATTTCATAACTCCTAGTGATTGTAAGTATTTTATTTTCTAATTTTTTTGTGGCTAATAGAATTACCTATCAATCTGTCAGGTGGCTATTAAAAGATTAAAAGATATGAAAAACTCATTGAAAGAAGACATTATTAAAGTCAAATCATCCATTGATTTCATGAGGATCACTAATAATAGCACTGGTCTGCAAACAATAACATCTGATTATCTGCTTATCATCCTTTTTTTCTTTGACACCACAAACAATAATGTGGTTTGCTGCTAGAACAGCTTCACCCAACACGATGCATTGACTACATGGAGTAGCAGCCAGATAAACAAAAATTGAGGACAATGGTAGAAACATATCGCATAGTCGCTTGGAAGAAAGAGAGCACGAGACACCATTTGTCTCACTTTGTCGAAACAGCTTCCACTTACAGGGATTGTCCAAATAGGTGTATTATACTATGATATACAACAAAGTAGATGTTTTAAACCAGCGGTACCACCTATTGAAATATTCAGTTTGACCAACGTATATCAACGCAAACTTACTAAGAATAAATTATTTAAAGTACTTTCAACACATCGTTCTATAGCAATTTGGGATGTTGTACAATTTATTTACAAATAAATGAAATAGCATAATGAAACTTGTTTATATCATTATAAAACTCCGTGCGTCCGTGACACATTTTCATGCCACTACGCAGTTGGCGGTATTGTCGATCAACTTGCATTATTGCCTTACTTAGTATCTTTTCAGTTCGGTGTGTTTTGGCTGTTTCACATTTACAATGGCAATATTTTTAAGTGGACACTTCCTACAAGTCTGGATTCTCTCATAATTCTGAAAGAATTTGGCAAAGGCGTAGCTGTGACGCTATCAAATTGTGTGACGTGCATCGGATTTTGTTTTGTATAAACTATACTTAAAAAGTATTTAAGGTTTGGTACATAATGCAAATACGAAGGTACGAAGCCAGTAGAAAATTACGCCAACCCCTTGTAACCGATTTAGAAAACATAGTGAGGGATGACTTGGCTGATCTTCGCAGTATGGTATCACGCGACTACGCAGCTTTAATTACTGGTGTAGGGGATTCCCATAAATTTCATCATATGAGCAATGAGAATAACGTTTCTCTATCAGACAAAGATAGAAGACATTTTGAAATGTTCGTAAAACTTTCCATTAGGGTGGTATGGATAGCTTTAAAGAAGAAAAATTTAACCATTATTGGTAAAGATGAATACATTTTTTTATGTTAAGTTGAAAGTTTTTACAGGTCCAACATTAATATTTCCAGAAAAAGAAATGAACAGACTTCTACGAACGAATATTTTCAGTCCTTTGGAGCACGACAGAGTAAAAATGTACCAATTTTTGGCCACACCTGAAGAGAATAGAATTCTAAGGGGCAAAGCTTGTAAAGCAGAAAAGAAACTCCTACACAGATCTCCATTGACACAAGAGATTGTTTTAGACAAACATGATTACAGAATGCTCTGTATAGGAGTTACCGATGTAGAAGAGTAAGAAAAAATATTTTTATTCATTTGTAGCTAAAGCATTTTTAAATTTGGTAGAATCGACATCATCACAAATCAACTGGCGACCTGTTCACCTACGTCTTACACATTTGGCAGTTATCTAATAAGAAATGCGCTGAAACTCTAGCAGTAACATTAGTTATCTACAAAGCATTTGATCACGTTTAGCACCAGAGCCTCCTCGTCAAGCTTTCATCTCCATCTCATGGTTTGCCTCCCCAGTTGTGTTTTTTATTATCCATCTTTCTCTCAGATAGATCTCTCCACGTGGTGGTCAATGGAGTTTCTTGTCATACTCTACAAATAAATACTGATATCCCACAGGGATCCATCCTGGCACCAACATTATTTTTGCTTCACATTAACAAATTATTGGAAAAAATTTCTTTGTCCAGTACACAGCTTTGCAGATGGTAGTACCCTTCACACTTTCTCTTCCAGAGTTCCGATATCAGCCCGTGAAACTAGAAACGAACGAATGAGAAATCTGAACGAAATAATGATGGACTTGGTTAGGATTCTAGAATGCGGATCTAACAATCTAGTGTGAAATTTAATACAAAACAACAATGGCATGCCTTTTCTCTATAAATGCCTCACATATACAACCTGTTCTGGAATACTGCTCCCATATATGGAGTGCAGCGCTCTTAAACATATAATGAAGCTTTTGGATTCAGTCCAAAAACGAACACTTCGTCTTGTCGGTGGTCTCCCCCACAAACTCCTTTCTCTAAAGCACCGAAAAAAGTTTGGTCTCTTTTTTACAGATACTTTCATGGCCGATGCTCTTCAGAAATATCTTCTGCCGTTCCACCGTTAGTAGTTTCTTAGAGATGACCCGACAGGTTCAATCATCGCACCCTTTTGCCCCAAACGTCTGTTTTCCCGGGCTTATTCTTTCAACAAACTGTCAAACTTTGAAACTTACAATCAGCAGTTTTCCCCGAGACATGATCTCCCCATAAGCTCAAGAGGAACATCAATTCCTGCTTATTTTCTCTTGGATCTCACTTTTTTTTTTAACATAACACGATTCTCCATGGAAACCAGAATATAAAAAATGGAGTGAACTACCACATTTAGAATTTTCTTACAAAAACTATTTTGGTGCTCAAAATGTATTTTAAATATCTTAAACGCTATCGTGTTTTTTTTTCTAGTCGTAGTGAAAGGCTCGACTTCCTCCGAATGGCTTACACTGCTCCCGAAGACCTGCTTCAAGATTTGAATGTTGGAATAGGCTTCTTGGGCGTGCCCAAAAAGTTTTTGGATCCCGTTTTGAACGAGGAACTATCGACGATGAAAAAACGCAGTTCCTTCATGAAACCCATTCCAGATTTTATTATGCCTCCAATGACACCCTATGAGTGAGTTATTTAAACAATGTGCAATCAAATAGAAAAGAAAGTCATTTACAGAACTTGTGCAGTTAAAGAGAGCATTATTACTTGCTTTTGATAAATGTTTTTTAGATGTTGTTTACATTAAAATTAATTTCAGCTACACCAAATTACACGAAACGTTACCAAAAATACCATGCCTGTATGGAGAATCCCCTGTTGCTACTAAAGCAAGAAAAACTCAGTGCAAACAGTGGCGCGATTATATAATGTATTATGAGGATATAGATAGAGATTTTATGGGAGCAATATCTGCAGCAGCAAGTACAATTCAGTCTTACAGCCCCAGCAAAATGGATGAGTAACATACCAAAAGTAATCGATGAAAACAAATTTAAAGATGGTAAATATTAATTATTCCCGTGAAATTTTTAACTGCACCTTGTATTGAAATAATTAGGTGAAACTTTAAAATAAAGCGAATATTGTCTAATATTATTTTTAACTTATAATTAGCTAACACCAATATTCTTTTTAATATAATCTATTAATACTTCTTCTCTTACGTAAGTTTGGGTATTTTCTTCAATGTCGTTTAGTTCAAATAGAGGAGTTTCTTCGGTGGTTTTTTTATTGATCACTATGATAAAACGGTAGCCAACTCTTTTAGCATCTAAATACCGCCTTCCTATTGTAAATAGAGTTCTATCGTCTAAAAGAACGTTGTCTTTTAAAGCAGGAATTCTTTCTTCAAGTTTTGCATACAATTGTGCCGGAATTTCCTTTGTCTGGGATTCTTCTTTACTTCCAATCTATAATTAAATTTTTTTAAAGAATGACTTCTATTAAGGACGTTCCCAAAGATCAGTGGTGCTCAACCTACGAAAACATTTTCCCCACTGTACAATAAGAATTAGACGACCAGAAATGCGATTTTTGGCTCCATCTCCCATGCGCATAAGCACAGGAATGGGTGACGTGCACCGCCTAGCAATTTCTTGATATCGGACAAAAGAGTGACGTCACTGCTTGAGATTGGCTTTGAATATAAATCAGGAAGGAGCATAGCCTCAGAAAAGTGTTGACTGGAATGGAGGGTGCATATGGCCGACTACTGCTTCCGTTTTGACAGAGGTGTAGGCTTTAAATTATAATAAAAAGAACAAAACACTTACTAAATGTTAAAAAATATCTAAAAAAATGTTACATTTTAGTTCACAATTCTGCTATAAATGGAAAATTATTATCTGATGTATAATTGGGAAAAAAAATTTCTTGTGATCGTCTTAAGTGCTGATGTTTCAGCAACTTGCATCTTCTTCTTGGCTGTTGCTTTACATTTGAGGAAGATGATGTGTCCATACTCTATCATCGGTCTACAAATTAGTTTGTAAATACTACTGGCTTTTTTCACATTGATACCCTTATTTTGGTATGTGAGTCCTCTAAAGTGCTTGGCTCTAGATATCATGCTCTTCTTCTTTTCTTGGATATGCATGTCGAAATTGATTTTGATATCCATCATGATTTCCAAGTATTTGGTTGTTTTCGTTGGGCTGAGTAGTTGTTGCTGCATGGTAATCGTAGGAGATGTTTGAGTGAGATGATCATCTGCTACGATTACCATGCAGCAACAACTACTCAACCCAACAAGAACAACCAAATACTTGGGAATCACGATGGATATCAAACTTAATTTCAACACGCATCTCCAAGAAAAGAAAAAGAGCATGATATCCAGAGCCAAGCACTTTAGAGGACTCACATACCAAAATAAGGGTACCAATGTGAAAACAGCCAGTAGCATTTACAAACTAATTTGTAGACTGATGATAGAGTATGGGACACATCATCTGTAAAGCAATAGCCAAGATGCAAGTTGCTGAAACATCAGCACTTGGGACGATCACAAGAATTTGTTACCCTAATAATCCCTTACACAATCCTCCAAATAACCTCCTATATGGGCTAAAAGATGTAATGCCTATTGTAGATCGCTTGGATTATCTTTTCTATAGATTCTGTTTGAAGGCCAAAAATGTCAAACTTGTGGAGGAATTTGCAATGAGAAGAGAACCTGAAGCACAACTCTTACATCGATATCCACGCACTACCACCCTTAAGAAAATACAACAAGAACATTAATTTCTTTTTTCACCTCTCTATCAAAGTATATCTGTATAACTGTCTATAATGTCATATATATGAATGATTTCTAACAATAGGCAGGACTTCGGTCAATAGCCTGTTGGATTGAATTTATTTCAGTCCAATAAAGTTTATTTTTATATTAAAATCTAAAATGCTAAAATCTATTAAAAATTCACTTTATTGACACACAGGGAAACATTCAAGTAATCAGTTATAAGTGGAGGATCATGGAGTCCGTTTTTGTCGCATTTTTAGCATCCGTGTAGATTAGTAACCTGGGGCGCTATTCTTGACATCCTTCGCAAACACACTTATATGCACACTTGTGAAGACCCCCATTTGCGAACACTCATGTAAATACGTATTCTTGACGACCAGCGTAAAGATTTGCGACTGTTGCGAGTGTCCCTGGTGGCAACAGCGCAATTATATGTATGTCGGATGACATTATGAATTATTATTTAAATTGCTGTGACGAGACGAGTAGTGTAGAAAAGTAAAAGAAATGATGGAGATGTTAATTTGTCTATCACACATGCACACAATTATTTCTTTAACCTAAAAGTCTGCAGAAGCTGATGTTCATTTAAGATCTCTAAAAGATTCAAGTTTTCAAATTGATTAATAATAACAATCTTTATTGATTTCAAAGACCTTCAAGTTATGAAACGAGTTAAAAATTTAACATTGAACTTAAGACTAACAAATATATTTAATTTAAGTAATATAGTATGCCTTTCAACTGGTTGTTCTGCAATCTCTAGATCTTCTATTGCGGCAATATACAGCAAATCGTCCATTTTAAAGCTTATTACTTGACACAGTGTCTTGCAAGGAATAAATTAAACTGTTATAACAATAGAGAGTTATTGCAAACTTGCAGAATGTATACTATATGCGTTATACCTTAGCGCTATTGTTAATGTAAGGTATGCGTAAAATTGTGAGTTATTGCAGTTGGTTTTCTCGAGGTAGTGACATTTGGCATGCTAATGGTCCATTTGAGGATAAGATTGTTCGCATCACTTTTCATGGCCATCAGTGCAAAATTTTTGCCAGTAATTGAATTTAAATTTTGTTGCACATTTTTCCAACGAGCTGGGTTTTCCAATGGATTGCAACTAACAATTTCTCATAACAATATTAAAATATCGTTTTGAACAAATCTAACTCGTTATAGATTTTCCATAACAAAATTAACAATTCATTGAATATACATACTTTTAATTTCAACGTTATAATTTACAAAGAGTAGGGGTACTAACGAACCTCTTATCTTTGTAATTTATCAGATCTCTGCTTCACAGAATTATTACTTATCACGAAACAATAAAATACATACATATAGTCACGCCTTTTTTCCATAGCAGTAGGCAGAGACTACTTCCTTCCACTTGCTACAGTTCTTACACACATCTTTTGCTTCCTAAATTTTATCCAACTTCTTCTTCTTCTTCTTCTGCAAAACCCAACATTCACTACCATACATAAGTGTAGGAACCAGCACACCTCTATGCACAGCCAGGTGTGCCTTTTTTGACACTTTCTGGCTGCTCATAAAGCTATAAAGTGCCCTATTCATTTGTTTTCCTGTCAACACCCTTCGCTCAATGTCACTGTCATGCTTTCCATCTCTCATAAACTTTGAACCCAAGTACACAAATTCATTTACTTGTTCCACTCTTTCTCCCTTAATTAGAACTTTACAGTTTGTCATGTTTTCTTCTCTTTCATTTTGCTTACATTTATTTTCATCCTTTTGATTTTCAGGGCATCATGCATAACATTAACCATTGCCTGCAACTCCTCTTTAGATGACGCTAATATGACTTGATCATCGGCTTTATACTCAAAATTTCAAAAAAATCGTAAATGGCTATTACATCCTTAAAGACACCTAAATCAGTATGAATAAAACATCATCTTTTAAAAAGAAATTTTTCCTATTAATAACGCTATCCGCAATAGTTGAATCAATTTTGAAAATAATTATAGGAACATTTTTTTTGGGAACGTCCTTAAAATAATTTTATAAATCGAACTTACTTTCGGTGGTATTATAATAACATTGTATGGAGCCAATACACTAGGCCATCTCATTTCTGTGTCTAAAGATAAAACTTCTAGAGATGCTGCTAAAACTCTACTGATCCCTATTCCATAACTTCCCATTTGTAATACTTCAGGTTTAGCATTTTTACCAATATAAACAGACTTTAAAGGTTTAGAGTATTTATCACCTAAGAAAAATGTATGTCCAACCTACAAAGAATTAAAAAATGTAAATAAACTACAAGTTAACTTAACAGGAAATTGTACCTCTATTCCACATTGAATTTCGAAGCTAGTCTCTCCACAATTGGGACATTTTTTATCGCCACACAATTCTATATTGGCTGAATAATTACAAGAATTGCAATGTAATACATTATCTTCACCTACAGATGCATTAAATTGGTATTCATGGGATAGTGAACCTCCCATTGTACCAGTACTGCCTAAAACTATTAGAAACAAATTACCTTTTTTTTTTAAGTAGCTTTAAGCCATACTTTTATTATATTTCACTCCAATGATGTTAAAAATATTATCATAACTTTGGCAAACTTCCTCGTAGGTGTTTTTAGCACTTTCCACATCAACATCAAAACTGTACATATCTTTCATGATAAACTCTCGACCTCTCATAAGACCAAATCTAGGCTTAATCTCATCTCTAAATTTACTAGAAATCTGATAAAGCCTCAAGGGATAGTGTTTATAAGAAATTGGAGCCAACAAGGCTAACAACTCACTAGCAACTTCTTCATGAGTCTGCAAAAAAAAATTAAATTACAACAATAACTATATAATGGATTTTTATATGTTTACCTACAGGACTAAGAATGTAACGATGTTCATGGCGATCTTTTAATTGGAACAGTTCTTGACCAACTTCTTTTAATCTTCCTTAAAAACAATCATTAGCAAATAATAAGTAAATAACTCGTAAATGGAAGATTTATTTGTTGTCATTTAAGAGATACTTACCACTTTCATGCCATAATTGATTTTTAGTTAGAGTTGGAAAAAGTAATTTTTGGCCTCCAATTTTAAACATTTCATTATCAATAAGTTTTATTAGTTTATCTAAAGATTTAAGTCCTAATGGAAGCAAATGAAAACATCCCGGAATTGATTGTTGAATAATTCCTAATTCCAACATTAACTACAAAATACAAAGTTTCGAGATAACAATTAAAAAAATAGATATATTAAGTAAGTGCTTATAATTACTCTTTGACTCTTAGAGGTAACATGTTGCCTAGTTAAATTTGAATTTTTTGAAAGAACAGTTATAGGTTGAAAAATTCTTGATAAACAGTGTTTTACAGATGAAGACATTTCTTTTTACTATAAGATAGATTTAATTTTTTTTTCAAAACTTGCGGTTATAGGCGATTATACAAAACCAACAATTTTAGGTTATAAAAATCTTCTATACTTTTTGGATTTTGTCAATAGGGAAAAATCACGTAACGCGAGATGGCGCTGTCAATGACAAAATATCGGATCGAGGTGTGAACAACAAATATTCTGTAATTTGATCACTTGTAAAAAGTTTTTATTAAAGAAAATTTTAGTTATCTCAAAGATTTGAGTTGATTTTTGTTTTAAACTATTGGATTAAAGCAGAATTTAAGTTTTTTTTCGACGTTTTAGTTTTATTGTCGCTGGATTCTTGTTAAATGCCAATAAAGACCAGGTGTGTCCAGGTATCAATTTTGGTTTGTTTTCGAAATTTTTTAGTTCTGTTGTCCCTGGAATTATTGTTGCAATGCCTATGAAAGTTGAAATATCAATTTCGGACATATTGTATTATGTGGGTGAGCGTGTTCGACCAATTAAGGATTATATATAATAATCCAATTAACTTCGGTCACTTCTATATCTTTTTTAATTAGGGAATACTTCAACACTGGAAGATTTTGGCTAGGAACAGATTCATTTTTTAAACGCTTTCTCTATGTTAAAGTCACTATAAATAATAACAAATAAAATGATAGATCATTGGACAACAATATCAAACTTACCACTGAAAAAATCATCTTTCACAAAGTGCCTGCTGCAAACAAACATAAACTTTGAGATATGTTTTCCTATCTTCATCTTCAATTTCTCAGCTGCCTTAAGATTTGAAGGAAATTTATGCAAATATATAATCGAAATGCCATATGTAGAGCATTGTGAAACAGAGCATATTTTCCGCGATTTTATCTCCATATCACCTTTTTTAATTCTTTGTATTTTCGGATTTTGTGGTTTATTAACACCAATTCTTCACATAATATCGTTCAAATATAACACTTTCAATGCTTAAATTGCTCAAAATAATATATAAAGTTCACTTTTCACACCTCGAGAAGTTTATACGATTAATAATAGATGTCGCCCACTCTGTGATTCTTCCCTATAGGTAAATCATATTTCTTCTAGGCATCTGATTCGTATGAGAATACATTTTTTAATAGTAAAGATTAAAAAATGCTACAAAATAAATTGGGAAGAATCTGTGCAGGAAATCCAAGATCTGCGAGACAGAAGATTTGAAAAACATGAGACGAGACGACAAAGAAAGAACACCGTCACCATACATTTTTCGTATCTTATATGTCATAGATCTGAGATTAAAAGACAAGCTTGACGTGCAGTCTATGGTTCTAATCATATGATTGTGACAGTTAGTCATTTACTTAATCTGATATATTTCACGTGAATTACTACCAATAATTTTTTACATTAAAAAAATGGGTGCAACTGTAGTACCGTTTATTGTTTTCACCGTACTTTGGGGTGGTATTGGTGGAATATTACCAATATTTGTACCAAAAGGCCCCAATAGAGGGTAAGTATTTTAATATTTTACCTTTTTAAGTTAAGGGTGTGAAATCACTTCTGTTTCAGGATTATACAGGTGATTCTAATGTTAACAGGAGTTTGCTGTTGGCTATTGTAAGTAAAAAGTACTCTATTTTAAAGAAAGTTTAGATTTAATTAGGGTTTCTATTTTCCTTATAACAATTAATTCTTGTAACCTTTCAATTTCTATTTTTTGGCCTTTAAAGTAGTTCAAGGTTGAAGTAAACATTAAATGAAAATTATGAAAGAAAAAATATAGAAAATATCACAATCTGCAATTTTGACATAAATATATAATTACCAAAATTGCACTGTTCTTTGTATGTGCCAGTGCCCGCTACCTTTAAAAAGCAAAGTTTTCTTCATTTTATCATCGGATATTATTTGTAGAACAAATATTTATATTTAAAATGTCTTTTTTTGTAGTTGGCTATGTTGCTATGTGGCTCAAATGAACCCGCTCATCGGTCCAAAACTAGACCAAAATATTGTGCTTATTATGGCACAACAGTGGGTAAGTATTAAATAATAAAATATTTCTCTCTTTTAAATCCATTTAGAATTTGGCATATAATTGGTCTATCATCAAAATAAAATTACCAAACAATACTAAAATGATATCTTAAAAATTCATAAATAATTATTGACTAAATTGTGTGAAACAATACTCAAAAAATGGCAAATGTGTCGAAGTTCTACAATGAAAACCTACTACCCAACCTAAATCACATTTGTAGCTCACTTTGGAAGATATAACATTACTTTCCAATTTCAGGGTCAAGTTTCCAGCCAATAAACTTGGGTTACATCCATTGCAACAAGAAAAAAATTAGTGTGCATATCCATCAATGAGTTATTTTTATTTATTTCTGATATTATCATTCCACTCATGATGATGTAATTGTTTCCAACAATAATGTGAGAACTATGTTTAGTGTATATTTTTCACAACGTTTTTTTTAAGTCATTTTAATTTTATCAGTTGCTAATTATTGTACAAAAGTGATTCATAACTAGAATAAACTACTTTTAATTGTTAAGCGTTTTTACTCATATTTTTAATGGAAATGTATGTTTATTTTTCTGTTGGATTTTTGCATCTAACATTAGTGTTTAAACAGAAACAATATGGGAAGACCACAGAAAAGTACATGTGTATGTGCTATGGAGGGTAGAAATAATGAGGGCGATCTTATTCTCTGAACAAAAAGTATTGAGACTGAGTGTATTTATAAAAATAGCGCTTTGAATATACAGGGTGTCCGAAAAGATTTTTACTATTTAAAAAAAATTTAACTCTTTCAGTTTTAAATTTAATTTTTTTTTTTTTTTTTTTTAATGTTCTGGTTCCCACGAAAAGGGATATCCTGTAATGTTTAGAGAACATCGTGGGAAACAAGGGAAAGAAGGTAGGAGTTGGTGTTCTTCTTAAATTTCTGGAGGTTGTATGCCTCGGGGAACACCTCACTAGGCAATGAGTTCCAAAGCCTCGCAATTCGTTGGATGAATGAGTCTTTGGAAAGTGATGTTCTGCAGGTCTCCAAAGTGACCACGAAGGGGTGTGAAGACTGAACTTGACGGGTTAATCTCGAAGAGACTGCCAATGGAGGAACGATTGTTGATATTTCAGAAGAGCATCGCCCATGAAAATATCTATAAAATAGAGACAAATCGTCAACTTTTCTACGGTGTTCCAGACAAGTGAGCGAGTTTGTAAGCGAGGCATCACCGACGAGACGAATTGCCCTTTTTTGGACAGAATCCAGTAGCTTCAGGATATGTTTAGGTGCTGCACTCCAAATATGGGAACAGTACTCCAGTACAGGTCGGATCTGTGCCTTATAGATTATAAGCAGCTGACTGGAGGTGAAATAGCTCTTGGCACGAAACAAAAAACCAAGTTTTTGGGATGCACTTTTGGCAATGGACCTCACGTGATTTTCCCAGGAAAGGTAATTGCTGATAGTAATACCAAGCATCGATATGGATGACTTCAGTGGTATGGTTACTCCTGACAAAGTTATGTTAGGCACAGTGAGATCGGCTTTTCTAGAGAAAAGACATGCTTGTGTTTTGTTGGCATTGAATTCTACCAAGTTATTGGATCCCCATTCGAGAATTGTTGCTAAGTCCATATTTATATTGTTAACATTTCTTCCTCGTTCATTTCTGGTTTCACGGGCTGATATAGGGGCCCTGGAAGAGAAAGCGGTATGGAGGGTACTATCATCGGCAAAGCTGTGTACGGGACATGAAGTTGCTTTCAATAGGTCGTTGATGTGAAGTAAAAATAGTGTTGGTGCTAGAATGGATCCTTGCGGAACACCAGCATTTATGAGTAGAGTGTCAGATGAAACTCCATCGACCACTTTATAAAATGTACAACAAAATGTGGAAATTTATTTGCTCTCTGAAATTGGCGAACACGCGGGCACAGAGTTCTTGTGAAATTGCTCGATATTCATCGCGAATACTTTGCTTCAACTGATTCAGATTTGCAGAAATGTCAGTGTAAACCTTTGATTTAAGGAACCCCACAAAAAAAAATCCATGACAGTTAATGCAGGACTTCTGGGAGGATAATTGTTATCACCATTTTTGGATATGACCTTTCCTGGAAACATCCTTTGAACGACCTGCATGGTAAGATTCGCAGTAGGAGCAGTCGCCTGAAAGCAAGTGTCTTGGTTGAAGCCACCAAAATTTTGCAATTCTGGTTCAAGAAAATTTTACAGCATTGCCTTATAATGCCACTTTGCATTCCACTTTTAATGCTTGCACAATGTGAATTTTGTAAGGTTGAAAGTTTAAGTCCTGTAAGATCGTGTGAACGGTCGATTTTGATAAAGGGCGGCCGCGTGTTTTCTTATTGAACGACGAGGCGTTCGCCTTACTGCTGCACGAACACGCTCGTTGTTTTTCCTGCTTCTACCGGCTCTGGGTTGGCCGATATGGTTATTACTCACTATTGTGCCTTCTGCTTCGAACTTTGCAACCCAATATCTAATTAAAGGACGCGTCGGAGCTTGATTTATGTCGTGCAAATTAAAATGTGCACGGTAAAGGCGACGAACTTGAACGTAAGAATAGTTGTTTTCATGAAGTGCTTTTACACAAAAAGCGCGCTGTCGCCCCGTGTTTCGCTCCATCGTTTCTGAAATTCCGAGAGACGAGCTCACGATTACAACTGGCCAGATCCTCCCGCTCCTAACAGTTCTCGTGAAATATAACCTTGAAATAGTAAAAACCTTTTAGGTCACCCAGTACTTATATATTTATTTAGTACTCTAGTAGGTTAGTTTGACCATAGATTAACCTATAGTATGACTGTTGGACATAAATTTCATGACATTTGCATCGTTTTTTGTGTTCTAAAAAAATTGTTGTCAGTGGAACAAAAAATTTGCATCAAATTTTGTCAAAAAAAATAATGAAATTTCTTGTTCTGATGTATTGAAAATGTTACGTTACAATGGTGAATGTTTATTATAAACACAAGTTTTTAAGTGGTACAAATCATTTGGTATGGGTCCATTTTATTCATCGTTACTTCATTAAAAATCAATTGAAAACCTCTTTGTGGACATAGTTTTGTCTTTGTCCTGGCTCTTTATGCCAATGAGATTTCATTTCATCTGTTTCCCAGCGTTAAACCTCTTCTTTCAAGTGGCCTTTGGAAAGTCCACAGAAGGGTTCTAGGCTGGAAAATTTTGTATTTGCCCCTTCTTTGGCAAGGCAATCTGCTTCTTCGTTGCCTTTAACTCCCTTGTGACCTGGAACCCACATCAGAGTAACCTGATTGTTTGCTGCCAGTTGACTCAGGGACTGTTTACAGTTCCAAGTCAGCTTAGACTCACAAGAGTATGACTTCAGAGCTTTTAGTGCTACTTGGCTATCTGATAAAATATAGATTTCTGCTCTTCGGGTGTTTATTCTTTCGATGCACTCCTGGGCACATATCTCTATGGCATGTAATTCTGCTTGAAAGATGGTTGGGATGTTACCAAGAGGTTTTGAGAGCATAAAATTTGACCCTATAACGCCCACTTCAACCCTATCATCCATCTTGGATCCATCAGTGTACCACACTGAAGCATCCCTTCCTAGTTGAGGTCCGTTCTCTGTGCAAACTTGGTGGTTGTTTATAACCACTTCAAACTGCATTTCGAAGTCGCACCTAACTGGCATAATATCTGTCGACTTAGACATAGATTCTAGGGAAATATTTTCCAAAATCTTCAAATGTCCATTCCGGTTTCTTGCTCTAATTACTTGGGAGACACAATAAATAAAATAAATGGATAAATAAAATATTCTGTGTGTTTTATTTAATCAGTCTCATTACAGTTTGTCCAGTATAGTATATGGTACTTCTATTTAAAAAGTGTCCAAGAAGGATGGAGAAACAACCACGAACTAAAAGAACTTTATAAATTCCCAGGCGTGGCAAAATTCATCAAAATATTAGACTGAAGACGGCTGGAAATATGATTAGAATGCCAAATTAAAGGACGCCAAAAAGGATATATATGGTACATTTCGAAGGAACGAGGACCAAGGGAAGACCTCGACGTCGATGGGCGGAGAACGTCGCGAAAGATGCAGCCGAACTTCTACGAGTGAGAAACTGGGAGAAAGTAGCCATGCGCAGAGACGATTGGAGGAGGAAAATAGGGAAGGCCTGGATCCAGTAGGACTGTAGCGCCATGAAGAGAGAGAGAAAAAGTGTCCACCAAAAGGAGGGTAATAAATGTGGCGCTGATAGGCAATCAAAGTTGAATCTGATCTTGGCCGTTTTTACAGCAACTCTACTCTATTTTATGAACATTTTCTATACAAGAAGGTAATTTTCCTTGCCTCAGCTCTCCATAGTATGTGACAAACTTGCAATAAAAACTTCTACATACGTTAAACCCACTTTATTGACGTAGAAATTGTAATCGGAACATCGGAATGCAACTTTTTCGCAAGTGTTAAAGAGTTACTTATATATCTAAAAGGCAGGTATTTACTAAAGCAGTTATAACTTGATAAGGGTCTGCGTTTGCTGCTGGTCGTCGATCCTCCAAATATCCTTTTCTCCTTAAATGTACCAATTTGGTTACTCTGACTGATAACGTTCTGTCGGCAACACCGCAAGTAAATTTGTCTGCGGATGAAGTTTTAAATTTTCCTTGAAACAAAAAAAAAAAACAAATTGACACGATCGTGTGACGAATGAAGAGAAAAAAACTGCATCAGAAAATGAACTATAAGAAACGGTAGTACCTGTAAGTCTCCGTTTGTTATCCGCTCCTCCGTTTGCGTCGTAAACTTTGATGTGTTCGTGATGTTTTTTTTCCAATTTCCTAAAAGCGTCGTTTATATATTTTATACCTTGGTCAGAGCGCATATACCTCGTGGAAAATGTCGCATTTAACGCTAAAAAATAATTTCATATATAGGTACACGCGAAAAACTTCAAATGGCGTCGAAACCTGACCAAATGACTTAAGACACCTGCGGTAAAAAAAACTAATAATAAGTTACAACAGTATTATGGTGTTTACATTGACATTACATTACATTACTACATTTATAGACTTAAAAAAGGCCTATGACAGAGTGGTAAGGAGTGAATTGTGGTCGACATTGTCTATGTATGGGGTGAACGATATTTTATTTTAATACGAGCACTAAATTTACTTTACGAAGATTCCACTGCTTGTGTCAGGATAAACGGAGCTTGCACGGAATGGTTTAACATTAAAAAGGGTGTGAGACAGGGATGTGTGGCTTCGCCATGGCTGTTTAACTTATACATAGACGATTGTTAAAAAGATTTGAAAGAGAGTGCGTATGGATTGAAAATGAATTATTTGATCGTCAAATGCCTTTATGCCGATGATCAAGTCATATTAGCGTCATCTGAAGAGGAGTTGCAGGCGATGGTTAATGTTATGCATGATGCCCTGAAAATCAAAATGTAAGCAAAATGAAAGAGAAGAAAACATGACAAACTAAAGTTCTGATTAAGGGAGAAAGATTGGAACAAGTAAATGAATTTGTGTACTTGGGTTCAAAGTTTACGAGAGATGGAAAGCATGACAGTAACATTGAGCGAAGGGTGTTGGCAGGAAAACAAATGAATGGGGCATTGCATAGCTTTATAAGCAGCCAGAAAGTGTCAAAAAAGGCACGTCTGGCTGTGCATAGAGGTGTGTTGGTTCCTACACTTATGTATGGTAGTGAATGTTGGGTTTGGCAGAAAAAGCATGAAAATAGGATTATTGCTGCGGAGATGAGTAGTCTGAGAATTATAGCCGGAGTGTAAAAAAAGATGTGGTTACAAAGATAGATGAGGGAATGCTTAGATGGTTAGGACACGTAAACATGATGGATGAAGGAAGATTGACATCGACATTGTTTTGAAGAAAGGACTGGTCAAAAGTACCATCAATCGACGAGCATGTATGAGTGCTCTGATGAAAGTGGAAGAAGCAAAAGATGTGTGTGAGAACCGTAACAATAAGTGAAAGTAATTGGTTTCTGCCTATCCCTACGGGAAAAAGGGGGGACTAAATGTATGTATGTTTTAGTTTCGTGTATTTGGTATATTGACGTATATAAAAATTGAGATTAGGAATTTTTAACTCGCCAATAACAATACAATAAATGTTGCTACTGCATATTTACATTTTGCTAATAACTTTACTTAGCAAGAACAAATGATTGAAATAATTTTTCCACTCTTAGATATCAACTCATAAGATTTCTCTTTAATATGAGACCTTTGTATACAAAGCGCGGTAATTGCTATGATTATCACTTTTATCACGATTTATTCCACGTTTAATTAAATTATCGGCTGATAAAATTCGTTCATAGCATCATGCATATTTTTTTGGTTTGGTTTATTTTACCACCACTTAATTTTAATACCATTTTGTTTATCAACAATACTATCAAA
The DNA here is from genome assembly GCA_950111635.1 of Agelastica alni. Taxonomy (NCBI): domain Eukaryota; kingdom Metazoa; phylum Arthropoda; class Insecta; order Coleoptera; family Chrysomelidae; genus Agelastica; species Agelastica alni. Next base: position 5,830,199 of record OX467712.1, on the reverse strand, counting down.
TTGGTTACATTTTTAAAAGTTAACCTATTTTCCAATATGTTTTTAAGTCGCGCCCGAAGTTATGGTGGGTGTAGAGACAAGAAGAATATAATCTTTTATTGAAAAACCTGGAGGCCGATCACCGACAGCAATGTTGACAATCGTTGAGATTCGACGCATTTTTTTGCTACCACTTGTCACGTGCCTATTTTTTCCCTCCTACCGTTCATTATAATTGTCTCAGATGAGTTCCGTATTCCTTGTTGCATAACTTGTAGGGGTAAGATTATCGTTTGGTTTGCAATTTCTGTGTGAATGGGACTGGATATCCGCACGGAAGAGGCACAGATTTGAAAAGATTGTGGGTTGACGTTTATTCTTGCCTTTGTTGTGGATATTTTTGGAGTTGGTGTCGAGTTGAATAGCCGTTATCGGGATTTATTTGAGGGAAGCCATTGTTCACTAACTGGTGCCGCCCCATAATCTAACCAGCCCCCGGAGTAGTTCAGGAGTAGCACAGGAGTGGGCCACAGGAGTACATGTGAATTCGCATACCCAAAGGTTATCAGTGATTTATTTTTTTTTAATATATAACGCAGTGACTCATTCTGACACCACTATTACGCTCTGTTTTAGTTTATTAATATAGTACATTGTTGGAAACTATTTATTGCATTAGAACTAAACTTGGATTAAAATAACTTTCTCAATAATTCTTTATGTCCAAGTAAAATATATTTTCTTCCTAGTTATTTGTAAATCTCCTACAATCTTGATATTTTAAAGGACAACCATTGTAAAAATATTTTTAAATGAACTCGATTGTTTTGGCAGTGAAAATCTTTATGTAAACGGTTAACTAGTTAATTTTCTTTGCCTTTATGTAAATGTTTGAATTAGTGTTATTAATGAGTTAACTGATATATATGTTTTACCTTTTGTTCTTTGCCTTTATGTAAATGTTTGAATTAGTGTTATTAATGAGTTAATTTATATATGTCTTACTTTTTGTTGTAACTTGGTAAAGTCTGTCACTCTTACTGCTGTTCCGGTCATTTTATAAGTTGTAAATTTTACATTTTTGGTTTGTTTTAGCAAGGAAATTTTACCATAGCTGTTAACTTTGACTATATTTGTTATGATGTTGCTATTGAACTGTGTACCTTAATTATCTATTGTGTGAGTAAAGTATCCAACATATTTTTGCTATAATTTTATTTATTTGGTTAACCATAATCATAGTTGTTTATCTTGTAGCTCTGCTAGTGCCTATAAGATCTAGGGGTTTCCGGCTTATACCGTTTAAGTCGGTGGCGCAGCTCACTTTTATATTTTTTTCTTCTACCCTCTACGGCTGAGCTCGGGCATAATTTGCCAGTAGAGAAACCGCTAGCAGAGTACTCGTTAGAGAACGAAAAAAGACGTGGCAAACTTTTCTTGTGTTACGGAAGCGTTAAGCAACTCTTACGCTTAAAGTAAGTATTTAAAAGATCAACGATTACCTGAACCGGGATATCGTTGTGAAAACTTCGGTTCTAACGAAATTCCGATACCGTAATCTTCAGCTATTCTGTTTAACAGATACCGGGCACACCACAGATCATCAGCGGCTCTTATTGTTGGCGAAGGACCCATTCTGAATTCCCACTGGCCCAAGACTTTTTCGGCTTTATCTGCTGTAATATCTATACCAGCATAGAGGCAGCTACGATAAAAACATTCCGCTATTTCTCTGCCAAATACCTTACCGGTACCGGTACCAGCATAATGAAACTCTGAAAACATAAGAAACTTATTTCTTTTGTAACATTCCCTATAGCAAATTGTTTGGTTTGTGATGTTTCATAAAGAAAAACTAACCAGTAGGCAAATCTTCCCCAATGTGTTGAGTAGCTAGAGGGACTCCATCTCGATCGGCTAGTAAATATTCTTGTTCAAATCCAACTTCTATTTCAAAGTCACATGCTCTGTTTAAAACTTCTACACACCGTTGTCTGTTGTTAGTTTTGCACGGCTTTTCATCTGCATCGAACGATTCGCATAGTATTATTTTACTTGTACCTGAAACCGTATATTAGCTGAGCACAATCTTTGTTGCTGTGAATACCCTCTTAAATCTATAGAGCTAAATAATCGAGATAGGCGACATTCGCTAGTGATACGCCACGAACATACGACAGACATAATGAATGTGATCAGGCTCCAACAATTCTAAAATCAGAGATAGTGAAGGCACTTAATAAACTCAGTAAAAAAAGAAAAGTAACGGGTCCTGATGAAATCCACATAGAAACTCTGAAACTGCTAGAAGAAGAGAACAACTTGGTTCCATTGCTTCAGTTGGGTATCACGTGAGTGGGGCGTGGTCGCCCCTCCATTGCGACCTTTAGTAGGTCTATAGTGGCTCACCCCTAGAGGTTACAGTTCACCGCACAATCCAGCCCTTCTCACGAAGTTCATTGTAGTACATTGGGAGTTGTAACCATTCTACGACCTTGGCCGGGTCTTCTTGCGTTACTCCAGTGACAGCAAAACGTGTTAAAACTCTGGAAATGGTTGACTGAGTGACATTAAACCGTTCAGCGAGTTCAACTTGATTATATCCTTCTTCGCGAAGAGTAACGATTCTAATGCAGTCCGATTTTGCCAAATCTCGTGTAATGTATCTGGATCGCCATGTATTTGTTAGGTCCCTTACTCGTAGGTACGTTGAAGTTTCGGGAAAACTTTTGTTAAGTAAAAGAACGTTGAACTTAAAATATGTTTCATTTAGTTTGCGTGACTCGACATTTCTGTCGTGAGCTTGACCGATCGCTGACTAAAAACTAGGACAGCGTATCGACCGATAAAAGTAAAACATCAACACCGAATCTCTGCTAGGCGCTTGGTTGTGAAATAAATACGAATGAATGATAAACAATACGTGCGTCTGGAAGCACGTTCCAAGTGAGTTCAAAGTAATTCCCGTGAACGGTCAACTGAGTTCATTGGGCCTTTATTAAACCTTTTTTACATGTTTTCCTGGCTAAGGGCACTACACTCGGCTTTCTCGCTGCTGATGGTTCGTTTTAAGGGAAAATACTTGGCAAAACGTATTCAGATTAACTAACTTCGAAGTAAAATGAAGAACTTTTATCATGTTTTGTATTTAATTTTAAAAAATGATCAAAAACATCACCGTTGTTGCAGTTCTATTTTTAAAATTATGCGTTAATTGTGACGCGCAGTATATTTTAGTAGCTTCTAAAATCTTGCCGCCCTATGCCCGAGATTAAGCCCAGCCCTGCGAAGTGTGCTTTGACGTAACATCTGATGACATTTGAAGTCGCTATTTATTTATATTGACAAAAATGAGTTTTTTCTTTCAATAAATCGATATACTTACACACCTTTCCTTATAGGATCTTTGTACATTGCGACTGGGACCAGGTAACAGTCTGGATTATTAATGCTTGCTTGCAATGTTTGACTTCCATTGAAAGTACAATTTGCAAGTTCTTTGTGTGAAGAGGGATTAAAGTCTAGAGTGCTTGACTGACAACGAACATTTTGACCAGTACCATCTATCCATACGTATGTTGCATGAACTTTATTTTCCGGTATAGGAAGGCTCATATATCTACAAATAATGATGTATAACGAAAACAAAATCAAATCCGTCAGTAAATAATTTGCACTAAAATTGTTTTGATGCTTTAAGTGGAATTAAACTAATTATTTAAATATAAATTAAACCGAGAGCTGTAAACCTGTTAAAAATATCTCTGGTTTTAAATATGTCATCAGCATGAGGCTCTTCTTCGTTAATTTCTTCCACGTTTGGCTCGGGAAGTGTAGCTGTTGCCGCTCTTGAATGTAAATTTCTCCATAATTGTGTTTGACTTAAGAGTACAAGTCGATTAATTTCTAAAAGTTTTGCTAAAATTTTCAACATTTTAATTCGTACTGACAATGTACATTTTAAACTATCGACTTTGTCATTGATTAATTTATCTAGTAATAAGGTGCCAAAATTTTGAAATGCGTAATGTTGGTTGTCTAAACGTTAAGACAAATGTTCATAGTACTCTACATATTGTACATTATATGCAAGGACGTTGCTAGTCGTCCGTTAAACGGACGAATAATATTAATTAATCGTCCGATAATTTCTTAAAAATATTTTGTGTTATAGGGATCTAAGAATACATTAAATATTTGCTAATTTATTATTTGTCATAAATTTAAATTAATAATCATAAAAATAATACATTATATTTACCCATGGTAATTAAATCAAAATATATTTTCAATTTTAACATTCATTAGTTAGTAAATTAAATTTTCAAGTTATGACAGCTGTCAAATAACAAACCAATTGTATAAAATTAATTAATCGTCTGATTATCGTACACATAAAATATAGTTATTTTTTCGATAATCGTATAAATAATAACATATATAACAGGGTAAGTAGGGTAACAGCATAAATATCCAGTAATTATTATTAATATTAAATATTTTGAATGTTTCATAGTAGTCAGAACAGTATAAAATGGTGTATTCATGAAAACCACTGGAGAATAAAATAAAAATTAGCCTAACCTAACCTAACACAAACATTACCTTTTTCAACCAATTAAAACATCTGTTTATTTAAGGCTTTAAAATTAAAAAAATTGTTTAAGTTTAAGTGTTTAACTGTTTAATCTGTTAAATTTGTTGGTATAATTCTGGAATAAGGCTGCCAAAGGAATTTTTCTAAAAGTTTCACAGGTCATTAAGAGGTCTTTTATAAAAATTTAGAACGCGTAGCTTCAGTCTTTAAAGTTATATCGGACGACTAATTAATTTTATTCATCCGATAATCGGACGATTAATTAATTTTATTCGTCTGTTTAACGGACGACTAGACACTTCGTATATGCAAATGTACCTTTCAAGTTGGCTGCATACGTTTTATCTCTTTCCCATAAAGAAAGAGACCGTTGTAGATAAGAAGAAACGTTAAAATTTAAAAATTTAAATCATAAAATAGGGATGTGCTGTGGTTTAAATATCCTAATTTAAGGTTAGAAAAGTTTGACTAAAAAATTATATCTTTATACGATAATGGATTTTAATCAAGAGGAATATGAAAGATTAAAAGCGGATTATCTACAATTAACACAAAAACTAGAAAATTCAAATCAAGAGTTACACGAGTCTAAAAGAAACATTAAAGTTTTAGAATCACTTCAAGCTGATTATCAACATGAAATCGATATGCTTCAAACTGAGGAAATCAGGCAGAAACAGAGGTTTCAAGAAATAATTAAACAGTTAGAACTGGTAAATAAAATAAAGACAATGTAAAATTTACTTAAAAAATTACGGAATAATATTATTGTTTGGTATCACACATTACAATAAACTTATTATTTTGTTTAGGATATGGATAATATGCGGGATAATCAAAATGATGAAATACAAATGTACAAAAATGATATTATGAAACTAGAACTTAAAAACGAACAAATGAAGTCTGAACTGGACGATTATAAAGAATCTTATCACAATGACACAAATTTTGTTGGCGACACAAGCACACTGATCAATGACATTCTTTCAGAGTCACCAGAATTTTATGAGCTAAAAGAAAATTTAAAGGAATCACAAGAAACGAATAATACTTTAGAGAGGCAAATTAAAGTAATTTTTCGAAACCTTTTTATTATTTACTTTTAATAACAATGATTTTTAGGATTACCAGGATGAAATTCATAACCTAAAAGAAATTTTGCTTTGTACAAAGGCAGATTTGAAAGAATCTACTTCTACTATTCAGTTTTTGAATGATAAAATTTTATGCCTAAATGCTGAAGTAGACTCTTTAAAAAATCAACCTCTTAACAAAGATAGCAAAGGCAATTCATTATTTGCAGAAGTTAATGACAGGTATTAAAAATAGTTATTTTTATATAGTGATAGCACATTGGGTGCCAATATAAAATGAGTTTTTTATGTTAAGGGTTGTGGGAGCCTTTATTAAACAAACAAAAGTTATATTTTATTTGGAAGAGAGACAAAAAGTATTATTATTATCACATCGAATGGTTGTTACTAACTGCTAACTGCAATTTACATGGAAAACCCTCCAAATTCATACCTTTTTCAACAAAAATCCCCCAAAATTTTTCTAAATCTTATTATTAACCATATCAAACCTATTTTTGTAAGTAACTTGAACTGAACGAAGTCTACAATCCCCCAAAGTTAACATTTTTCAAAAATGTCAGTAATATTAGCAAAAAATATATATTAACATTCCTTATTTAGTTAATAATACCTATTCTCTTTCTTGATTGTCGAAAAAATGTTCCAGTAATAATTTCAACATGTTCCAACATTAAAATTTTCCATAAAAAATTCCCCAACATAACAATCCTGCTTGTCTCGGTAACTTTATTGAACTGAAATTATATTGTATTCAATATGCTATCAACACAGTTAAAAGAATGTAATATCAGTTGTTTCACTCCATTGAAAGTTCAAAATATCCTACCACGGCACACTGCTTGCAGTGCACCAACCATACCGATAGATAGGTAGGTTTATTTTGTTCTCACTCATTTTCACTCATCTGGGAAGTAAGTCATACATAGCTTAAAACATAAACATTAAAATAGACAAATTATATAAAGTCACAAACTTATATATAAAACAATACAGACAATTTTATAAAATCACAAAATAATTGTATGGAATCACTAAAATAATTTTATTAGTTCACATTTGAATGTTTTTGCTGCAAGTTAGGACGAAGAAAGAAAATCAGCAATGAAGTAAGGCTCCATGACGTACAGGTAGTTCTGTACCGAGACAACAATCTTTTCGTGCTCTTTATATTTTTAATCTCTTGTGGCAGATAGTTATAAAATTTGATAGCATTGTACAATGGACTTGTCTCGAAAATACTCTTCATGGATTGGATAATTATAGTTTAGATCTGGTGTTGTGTTCATGGGTTGCTTTGGAAACATATTAATTTTAAATATTCCTCTGCATGAGCCATAGTATTTTCAAATTATAGATTATCCCCATCACTTTTTTCTGGCATATAAAGACTATTCAGTTCGGGCCAAGTTGGTAGAGGTTGAAGTAGGCAAACATATCTTGATCAGATCGATATTGTTTTGAAGAAAGGCCAGGTCAAGAGTACCAAAAACGAACGAGCATGTATGAGAGCACAGATGAAAGTAGAAGAAACGAAAGATGTGTGTAAGAACCATGCAAGTGGAAAGAAGTGTTCCATGTCTACCCCTATGGGAAAAGGCGTGACTATATGTATGCATGTATGTACATTACATTTTTGCAGTTGGGCCATTGGTATAGGCACCCATGTCACCTAGATCTTTGATCCTCTGTATCTTCAGGGAATCAGAATTTCAGTCTGCTGGTTTTGGCAAACCGCAAGATTTCTGTTGGCCCTGTCCTACTGTTTCTGTCAGGTGTCAGGCACACCTGAGTATGGCATAGACCTCGGCCTGGAAGACCGAGATGTACTTCCCCAGGGGTATGCTTTCCCTTTGGTTGCAGGATGCTCCAAACACACCTGCCCCGTAGCATCCCTGGTACCCTGATATGTATGTAAATAAGTGTATCTTATAAACTAAATACCTCCGATCTGTGCACATTCACAGCCTAGGTCTAGGTGCATTATATGTCTAGTAAAATGATAACATAAATACTGTATGAATTGTAATAATAATGCCTAATAATAACTCAACCATTGGTCTGCAGATGAGTTGGGATATTTTGTTGGCTGTTGTAATATTGGTGCCTTCATTTTGGTTTGTGAGACAACTGAGGTGTTTTGCTCTGGATATCATTTATTTATTTTTTTGCTCTATTGTGTGTGTGTTGAGGTATTTGGTAGCACTCACTGGATTGAGTTGTTGTATAATGATGTCAGTGAAAGTTTATGACTGAATATCATCAGGTGGGACTTAGTGGGATTCAGTGTTATGCCTCAACACAGTCGTCCATGATGGGCGATTACATAGTGGGCCATAATTGCCACTATCATTGTACCTCTGTCCACACAATCGTGCATTCCTCTATTGTTAATTGCCTTCTGTCCGACATGGATGTTTATTATACATATACATCAAAATAAAACAAGCTAGGCACTTACAATTGCTCATACAAATTGTACATAGGTTGGGGTACCACAAATGTATAAATGGTATATGACATATAGTACGCATCCTCCGTCACCGTTTTAATAAAGAAATATAAACTGAGTGATTGGCGATAGTGTGGGCACGTGCACAACTGCACAATTATGATCTAACTTCCCATTGATGAGGGTCTAATAACTGACACAATAGCCATCAAGCTCGATCATCGGCGATGATGGGCCATTACAGGCGATTATGTCCTCTACACAATCGTGAACGCCTGTAATTGCCCATCATGGCCCATTGTGTAAAAAAGATTTATATTTTTAAACATTTTTTAATTTAAGGCGTGTTTATTTACAAGACAAGATTAATAAAATGAAAGGAAATTATGTAGCTATCACACAAGAAAAAGCTCAACTTCTAAATAGTGTACATCATTTGAAATTAGAAAATATGAGAATATTGGAAAAATGGAAATTGGCCATTGAAAGACAAGAAGATGATGACCATAAAATCAAGGCATCATTAAGGTAAACAAACTGAAACAAGTAAAGATAAACCAACAACTAAACATTTAATTTTGTTATTTAAGCACCTTACAGATTAATTAAAAAATTGTGAAACTTTCTAGGTCCAGAATTAATACATTAGAAAAGTTAATTGAGCAGTATAAAAAGGATTTACAAGAAAAACCATTGGTCATAAAAAGCGAAGAAGACAGGAAGATTTATAATTCATTATTACAAAAAAAGAGGTAAAGTAGTTTTCAATCAAAAATTATTGCAATATAATATGTCTTTATTTCAATTTCAAGCGATGAAATACAAGCTTTAAGGGATGAAATTAACTTGAAATCTACAAACTTGTTTATTCTTTCTTCGGAATTAAAACAGTCAAATGATGAAAAACGAAAATGGCAGTTGGAAGCTATGTCTATAAAACATCAACTTGAACTTCTTCAGGTTGAGATGTCCGCCGATTTAAACAAGAAAGAAAGCGATGAAATTAATAATGGCACTTCAAAACAAAATCATCAACGTTCAAATATTAATGATTACGAATCTGCACGTAATTCAGAGTACAGAGTTAGTAGCACACCTGGTTTTCAGGAAGAAATGCCAGAAGCTGATAATACCCTGAAGGTAAATATTTTTTTTAATGTTGATATTTTTTTAAAAAATACCAAAATTTTATTGTTAATACAGAAATCAAAGTATTAATCATTACTTTAGCATATTTTATGTTTTGCTTGAAATTTGATTGCTCAATGGTGCAAAATTTAAATCATTGGTGACGTAGACACTTTTTGGCATCGGTAGTAAGGGTGACGTCACTGCTTAACGATATGGTTTTTTGAGCTTTTTTTTGTTTAAAGTGAGCTTTTTGACAATTATTTAGGTTTAAGGAACAATATTATGGTGATTTTTAAAGACTAAACATTAATATTCTTCTTCCTTTTTTATTTTAGGAAAATTGTCTGTTCATTCTTTGCAGCATGCCTCTGACTTTAATCAATGGTAAGATTGTCGCTCCATCTTTTCCATGTTCTTCCTGTACTTCTTCCCAGTGGTGGTTTGTCCCAAGCTATCCTTACTATTCTCCATTCATTCTACTTATGTGCTCATCCCATTCGCGCTTTCTGCTCAAAACCCAATAATTAATGTTCCCCACCTTGCATGTTTGCCTTATATTGTCGCTCAGTTTCCTGTCCAGCAGCGTTTCTCCAGTAATTTTTCGTAGAACCTTCATCTCGCTTGTTTCCAGGAGCCTTTTTGTTTTTGTTGTGTCTGGTAGGGTCTCTGCTGTGTAGGTCATTAATATTCAAGTGCAAAAAAGACAACAACTCAGCTATTCCGAGCTGCAGTCAATAAGGTGCGAATAGCCAATATGATAGCCAACATCCGGAACGGATAGGCACTATAAGAAGAAAAAAGTAGGGTTTATGTTACTTGTAGCCGAGGCCAAGCTATAACGTCACATGTATGTCACTCTTTCTACCGTTGTCAAGTCGAAACTTCACGTGTATGTTACCCATTGGCGATGTTTTGTGTGACCAAAAGAGGTGTTTTAACAGGTAACTTAATCCAAACCAGAGGAGTAATAAAAGTTGTCTACTAAATTTCTTTTTAAAATTTTTAGCTGAGTAATAAAACGTTTTTTTAAGGGCAAAGGATTCGTTGAAATCCTTAACATCTGCAAGCCACACTTAATGTTTTTATAAGAGCAGTTAGTTAGGATAAGTTCTTGTAAATAATTTTTAGTAAATCTCTTGTGGATTACCTTTGAGTAAAGTTCGTGTTCATCTCAGTTTTTTTTAACATTGATAACCATTGTATAATCTAATTCATCACAAGAGTATTTAGTAAAAGAATTAAATATTTTTGAGCTTGTTCGTGAAATGCCCTTTGAAAATTTCACTTATAGAGCATTAATTACATTAGTGATGTTGTGGGAGATCTTTGGGTCAGCTTTTGTTTAATCTTCGGTTGATTGGCCAGTTCCCGTACTGGTTTTTTATTTGTAGTATGAATTACATAGTTTACATTTCAAATATAAACGTTTATGTGCAATTTGTATAGGTTGCTCTCATTGGTGTAATGCAGTGTGACGTGCTAGTTCCCTACACTCCTATCTACCTTGAGCTTACCAATCGTAGGTACTTGTAAATCCATGCATATCCGAGGTCCTGAGGTTCCGTGTCTGACAATGCCGTCAGCAAAGCGTAAATAATAGAAACAGACAGAGACTATTACGTCATAGCACCGCCCACCTGATTCTGGCATTTTTTAATTTTGAATTAATATACTGATTTCAAAACGCTGAAGAATCCATTTGATTAAATTTTGACTCATAATATTGTTTGTACACTGAACCAGCATCATTATTTAACAGTGGATCTCTAGTGGATGGCATCTTCTGGAGATATAATTGTCTGCTTTTTAAGGCTGACAGTCTATGACATTTGTATGTCTCGATCGCAGGATGTATAAGTTTTGGTGGGCGGGGCATATTTGATGGCTGTTCAGAAATTGGTCATGTTCCTGAGATTCATTTTTCTTATTTTTGTAAGGAAGCAGCTTTGTATTTTTAAGTACAGGTACCCATGTTCTATTTATTTTAAGTGTTTCTTCAGATTTATTAAAGTTCTGCTGGTGTTTATGTATTTCAATCGCTTCTCTATAAAGCCTCGGGTAATATGCAGATGTGGTGCATAAGACTTGGGTGTCCTCGAATTTAATTTTGTGATCATTATTATTAATTGTGTGCTCCGCGACAGCAGATTTTTCTGTATGTCCAAGACGGCAGTTGGCTTTGTATTCTTTGACCCTGGCGTTTGGTTGTTCCAATGTAGACACTTCCACAAGTGCATGGAATAAGATAAACAGGTTTGGAATGATTTCATCACTTAGTGGTCTTCCTAAATGTTGGACAGGAAATGTATGTCACCTGGACTGATTTGGATAGGTTGATTTTAACTCTCCTTTTTTTATACCAGGCATAGTGTATGTCACTTGGACTGATTCAGATCGGTTGATTTTAACTCCCTTTTTTTTATACCAGGCATTCAATTGGTTTTCATGCTAATTGAAGCAATAACTAGTTCTCTATCTACAGAGAGAACAACGACATCGTCCTCAAAGGCAATTATTGTTGTGTTTCGTCTTGGATAAATAAAATTTTCATAACTCATAGTATATCACAATTTATATAAAATAACCTTCCCGACACATGTGTACAAAAATTTAATAAAATGTTATGTCTTGCTGCAAGTTAGTGAAACTTACAACAACATCAAATGTTAAAAATAAAGTAAACTGCTTTGATGGTTAATTATTTTTTAGGATATTACCAACAATACATCTTCAGGAACTGATTTTAAAGATTTTGAAACGACAGTGGCGGAAAACGATAAAAATCAACATAATAATTCGAATAAGTTCAGGGATAGTGTGACGGTTAAGGAAAATGACACTATTTGCAAGGATAAATGGTCTATGATACAGAATGTAACTCAAGTAAGTATAAGACTGGATTTAAAGAAAACAATTGGTGTTACTAAAATACTGTGTTTTTAAAAATTGCAGACCAGAAAGGTTACCTTTGCAGAAAATACGCTTTCCCCAAAAAAGACTGGCAGAATAAGAAGGACAATCAGACTCACTAGCACAGAAGTAGTTTTTAATGACTAATTATATTAATATTATACAATTGAATTGTTTTACATGTGTAGTTTACTTAAAATATTTTAAAAAATTTATTAATAAAATGGAAAAAATATATTTTGCAAGAAAAACCTTGTTTGCACCATTTATTTTTTAATTCGAAAAAAAAACGCTAAAAGCTGCAAGTAGCGGATTTACCGATATCACTCCAAACATTCTTAACAAACCCAACTTTACCATAAACATCGTCTCCATTTTTCGCCACGCTCCTGTAATTTTTTGAATCTCGAAGAGGTAAACATCCAAATACGTGGTCACCATCATCGCCAAAGTAACAGCTGATTTTCTTGTTAGCCGACAATTTTTTCAACACGGTAGAATCGTACGGCACCAAAATTAGTACTCCACTAGGTAATTTCCCACTCAAAAGTTTCAAAACGGGGTCGACATTTGATGCAGTAAGGATTATTAGAGAATTTCCTTCGAAAAGTGCTGTTAAGATTAGCGTTGCGTTGCTAATCTCTGATCGGTCGATGACGATAACTCCTCGAGGTTCTCTAAATGATGTTAAATTACTTTCCAGTACCATGGAGAGGTTTTCCCTCTGTGTTTCCTTGATCGCAGCATAAACGTGCTTCAGGGACCATTTCTGGCCAGTCTCACTGAAAATTTACAGGAATACCAATTAAATATTTGAGGTATATTTAACGCAAATAATTAACAAGAAGGGGGATAGGGAAATATGATCGGTAGGACCTGAAATATATATATCCGGGATTGCATCCGTTCGTTGGTTAGAATCCGATTGGATTTTTGCAGACGTTTCGCCAAGGTCTAACTCGGCATTTTCGATGCGTAGTCTTCGCTGGTCGCGCCAGAACGCTCCAATTGTTGGAATTAGACATTCACTGCCACCTGTAGGATAGTACCTCCATTGCCACGCTTAAATTCTTAGACTTCTAAAGTATCGCTATCAAATTGGCGAGGTACTAATTAATTTTGAGCACATTATGATGCTAACGTCGCCAGCATTTTGGAGAGGCACTGATTTTATTTAACTTTTCGAAATCCCACTAAAGACACAAATCGTCTTCCATTTTCGTATTAGAGTTCTAAACATCGTTAAGACAGTACATCATTATTCGACTAGCCAGCTAGTCGTCGTTGAGACGGTACGTCTCAAAATCTTTCTGTTAGCAATCATCGCCGTTAAGACAGAAGGTCTGATTTTTCGTATTGGCCATTGTTCGCCACGTGTAAATTATTTTCGCTCAAGACTTTCGTGTCTTCCAAACTGTTTTCAGCCGTGTGCTTTCATTGTCTAGTGTTATTATTTAAAATTTACAAACTCTCAGTGTTCTCTCAAAATAGTTAAAAGAAAAGTATTTCAACCAGATTTGTATTAATAAGTGCAAGAGTAGAATTTCAAACTTGAATTTCAATTCAATCGATTGAGGAGAACTGTAGTAAAAAATCCTGCAAACTTTACATCAGAAACTACAATTCTTCACCCAACGATAAATTAATTTTTTGTTACAAAGTTGGTTAAGTATATCTTTATACTAATTTTTCTATTAACTGCAAATCTCGATTTACTCCAAAATACAGTCCATTTTTACAGAGGTTAATTGAATTTGATCAAACCTACAGTTTGTTCAAATTTTAACGCCCCCTTAACTAAGCCATATATATATATATATATATATATATATATATATATATATATATATATATATATATATATATATATATATATATATATGTTGAGGTTCTTGAAATAAAATTTTCTCAGTTAAGATTTGCGTATTTCTTGAGACACAGAAGCTATCCTAAGGGGAGTTGGTTTTAAATATTTAAGCCAAAAATTTTTACCTGGCATCAACAATCAACTGTTGTAAATATTCAGCAAATTCTTGAAATATCATCTGCTTTTCGATTTTTGATACTTTTTGCCAACTTTCTTGTGCCTTCTTGGCGATATTAACAATGGAATCTGTGTTAACAGTCGGTGTTGTTGATGTTTTTTTGCTGCAGGGGCAATATTTATTTTTTTCAAATGATAAGTATTCTAAAAATCCTAAAAATCAAATATTTTTGGTTAATTTGCCTCAAAATACAATACACAATTGCCGACGTCAAATATTTACTAAAATATATATTTTTTGGTCTAGTTATTACCTTCTTTTCCTCCAAAATTTCCAACTCCACTTTCTTTTGTTGGAGATAAGACAACATCTGGAGAGAAACTGTAGCTACCGTTTACACAGATATTACTTACCTGAAATAATAAAGAAAACATTTTGTTAATCTTATTCTTCTTAAAAAATATTTAATACATCAATTGCAATATTTAAAACACAAAGTTCTTCTTAAATAAGACCAATTTGTGGTGCTGCGCTTCATAATCTCTTAAGCTACCGATCTTCATCCAGAAGAGAAACTATTCAGTGTTGTCAGAGTATAGCTTAAAATGTCGGTAGAATCGATCTCTAAATATCGGTAAATTGGGAAAAAAAATTGGTATTTTTTCTTGATCTGAGTTTTACCGCAATTTTTACTTTTCCGAACCGAAGTGCAAAAAGGAAAAGTATTGGTTTACCCCCAAAAATCAAAATCGCCACCATCATGTGCGCTCCACGTTTCATGACCCCACGCGTCGAATGGTTCAGCGTGACGGTTGTTTCAAATTTGGGCTTTAACTAGATGCATCATGAAGCTGCAGGCCCTTACTTTTGTGTACTTATAATTGCTGTTGTGATTGTTCAATGCAAAAAAAATTAATTTTTAATTTGCAATATTAAATTTGTTGACTAACCTTCAACTTTCTAATAACTTCATTGACAACTCCGCCATTTTCTGACCAAACAGATGCCCACAGACCTTGCCCATTGTTATTTGCTAAACTAACAGCTTCATCAATAGACCTGAATGCTAAAACAGTAACAGCTCTGGCTGCGTCATCTTTTATGTTCAAAGCATTGTGGTTTACTTTTCCCCCAATGAACAATGTAGGGCACCACTTGTTTGAACTTGCTTGTGGTTGATATACCTCAATGCCCTGAAGTTTTGCTTGATTTATAAAATGTTGTAAACTTTCTATACTCTCTGTACAGTTTATATTGAAAGATATTCGCGCAGATGGATTATCAGCTGTTGAAATTTCAAGTGAACTCATTTTTGATTTTAGCTTGTTTAGGAACATTGAAAAAATGTTTTCTTGGACCAATATAGTGTCCGTTGTCCATGGCAACTATAAAAATGGTAATTAAATAAAAAAGATTAGCAATAAACAACAACAACAACTATTACCAAGCTCTGATATTTCCATGATGAATCAATCACACCTTCAGTGGCTGCATCCAAGTCAGCAGTGTCAAAAATTATTGAGGGAGTTCTGTATAATGACACTAAAATGACATTTAAAATATTATTGACAAAAATGGTAGACTTGAATATTTATAGTGAAAAATCACGGAGTGGGCGACAAACTAACCTCCGTTTGTTTATATTGGTGAAAAGTGAACTTTATATATTATTTTGAGCAATGTATGCATTGAAAGTGTTATATTTGAACGATATTTAGTGAAAAATTGGTGTTAATAAACCACAAAATCCGCTAATGCAAAGGATTAAAAAAGGTGGTATGGAGATAAAATCGCGAAAAATATGCTCTGTTTTACAATGCTTTAAATATGGCAATTCAATTATATCTTTGCATACATTTCCTTCAGATCCTGGGACAGCTCACAAATGAAAGATGATTTTTTAAGTGGTAAGTTTGATATTTTTGTCCAGTGATCTATCATTTTATTTGATATTATTCATAGTGACTTTAACAACACAGAAAAAGTGTTTGAAAGATAGATCTGTTCCTAGTCAGAACCTTCCAGTGTTGAAGTATCAACATTCCATAATTAATTGGATTTAATATATAATCCTTAATTGATCAAACAGTTCACCCACATAATACAATATGTCCAAAATTGATATTTCCACTTTCATAGGCATTGCAACAAGAACTCCAGGGACAACAGAACGGAAAAACTTCGAGAACAAACCCAAATTGTTACCTGGACACACCTAGTACTTACTGGCATTTAACAAGAATCCAGCGACAATAAAACTGAAACGCCGCAAACGAACCTTAAATCCAGCTTCAATCCAATAGTTTAACACAAAAAATCAACTCATATCTTTGAGATAACTAAAATTTCCTTCAATAAAAACTTTGGTTTTACAAGTGATCAAATGACAGAATATTTGTTGTTCACACCTCGATCCGATATTTTGTCATTGACAGCGCCATCTCGCGTTACGTGATTCGCTGAAATCAGTCAGAGTAGGTCAAAAAACAAGACGGTTGCCGAATAACCCTGCTTGAAGGTGAACAAACAAGTACGCGCGAATATTTTTAAGCGGGAATATGTAATCATGTAAAAGGTTATAGGTGTGGTTTAGTTTTAGAGTTGTATGAGTGTCTTGGTGTGCGACCCTGTGCAAAGTGCACCTGAGACCCCAAGCTTGGATCACTTGGCAAGCGAGCACTTTGTTCGTCTGCCAAGCTGCCAAAGCCCCAGGAGCAACTTGAAGAGTTGAACCTGCCACCACCTCCAGTACTCATTGTACCAGGCTTACTCTCGAACCGAAACCCTGAGGTCCAAAGGTGGCTGATGAAGTCAGCGCACAAGTACCTAACTCAGTGCAGGGCACTATAAAGTTAGAGTCTTAATTGGTGTGCGTGTGTTTCTTGTTGTTGTTATATTTTTTTATTTAAAATAGAAATTTAAAATGGGTAGACCGAAAAACAAAAAAAATTCTCTGCATAAACAAAAGAAGTAATTTCTAATGTAATTAAATTGCAGGGTATTGGTTTCGACAAGATTATCGAAAATGGTGTTCTGCAGTGTCCACGATGAGGCTCAAAGAGAAGAGACAGGTGAGAAACCTTGTATTTCCTCTCCGAAAATATCTAGCGGAAAGCATTGCTCCAGAAGTTTTATTTCAGAAGGACAGGGACAAAGATTTAAAGCAATCAGTAAAAAAGAAGTACGCGATGCACAAGGAGGTTTTGAAAGTGGGCAGTCAACTTAAAAAGTACTTTTTAAATTAGATTTTAGGTGGCAAAGAATACTCGATAATAGAGATTAATGGAGTTATGATGTTAGATTAAAGCGTACAGCATTTTTGAAGAAAATAAAACAGTATTGTGAGGAAGGAAGAGATATTATCTATACTGACGAAACTTATCTGCAGAGTTCTCATTCAACAAAAGATACCTGGGTAGATACTGTAAATATGGAAAAAAAAATTAAAAAAACCCTATAGTAAAGGAAAAAGGTTAATTATAGTGCAAGTAGGTGGAGAAATGGTCTTCTAATATTTAAATCTGGTCAAAAAAGTGGTTATTATCACGATGATATGAATTCAGATAATTTCATGAGGTGGGTAAGAACACAGTCGGTTCCGAATGTAAGACTAGTACGCGTTTTGGTTGTGGAGAAGTAATGCTAGTTACCACAATGGGAGTAATTTTTTAATCTGTCACTGGCGAGCAACCCCTAATGATCTAAAAACTATCAATTTATATATTTTTTTATTTACATAAATATTTGGTGACCATTACAAAATATTTACGATACGCCACTGGTATCCAATTTTGTTTGAATCGGCACTACACATCTACCCACTTTGGGAACATGGTTCGACCCGTTGACAGGTGTCTTTCTTTAAAAACTCGAGTCCAAGTAACATTTTTTGTGTGTTGGTCTTTTACACTTACTTTTTCTGTAATAAACAATGTTTACTTACTGAAAAGAATTTTTTTGTTTGAAGGATTCATTCCTCTATATTTGGCATTATTTATATTAACAAATAATGTTACTATTTCAACTTTATCACAGTTTAGATACAGTAACAGTTCTCCTTCATCAGATGGAATAATTCTTAAGACACCTTCTGGCAATCTAAAAATAAAATAAATTTATATAGGTGTATTCAGAATTTAAAATATCAAAACAAATATTAAAAAGTTTGATTTCAAGTGTTTTACCCAGCTGATTGCGCAAGGTCTCGAAGTAAAAAAGCAACAGGTGTCAATTTTGTCCCAACTTGTAACACAATGTTACAGCCAGCAGCTAAAGCAGGAGCAAGAAATTGCCCAAATTGAACCAAGTAAGTGTCATTTGACATAACTCCAACTGCAATATCTATAAAAGTATTATTGATTAAAATGACTACCTACTCAAAAATGTCTACCTTTACATAAAAATAATGGAGCTACATGGTATCAGGAATTATTAAAACATACATACTTTGTGATTTAACAGCAGTTTTTTCATCAGAATAAGCAAATGATGAATAATAATGGAAATACTGAGCTAAGCAAGGTATTACTTCATATGTATCCTTTGTTAAGATGCCTCTTGTTAAAATTTCTAATTCGGCAAAAAGTTTGGCATTTTTCTCGATTTCAGAACCAATTCTTAAAAAAAAATATATAATTCTTATTTTAAGTACTAAGAGATATGATTTTTTTAAATTACTTGTTAATTATTTTGACTTTTTGAAATGACTCTAGCTCCAACCATTTCCTTCCAACATCTTTAGCTAAAATTGTTTTAATTGTGTCAATTTCAGGAACAAAAACCTTATACAGTGATTCTTTTTTAACGGCATTTGGTACTAACCAAGGCGTTCCATTTGGTTGTTCTGTAGGATTATCAATGTATGCAAAAAATGCATTTTCATTTAACCAATTCTAAAATCAAATTTTAACTTAAATAAGAACCCAGAATTTCCTTTTAACTTAATATGTAAGGTTATTCAATTCTAAAATATGTTTTAAGAAGAAATAATTCTTATTTTAATAGTTTCAAGTACATACATAGGCTAATTCAGTATTTTCGGAGTTGCAGCCATATTCCATATTTTTAAAAATATTTTGAATTTTATTAATTTTAGCAGGTGCAGCCATTATTTGCACTTCACGAGTAGATAAACCATTAATAGTAAGTTATCAAGTATTTGTTATCTTATATTTTAACATATTAACCTTAGTATTATTTTCGCCGTTTCAAAATGTAAATTTGATAGTGACGATGTAAAACTAACATGAAATACTTGTATTAATAAATTGGTTAAAAGCTAGATGGTTGTACATTTCTTAAAACAAACTTATAAAAATATTGAGATAATAAAATCAGAATAAAATACAATTTTATAGCAGGAGTATATTTTAAAAAGTGAAGTAAATAAGGAGTGACGTTGACCGGATAAACGATAAAACAAAACACAGAAAAAAGAAGAAATTGACAGTGACATTACGTTGCGCGTTTGCATTTATTTATGGGTTTTTTAAAAATACATTGGAATGTTTAATTTGTCAAGATTTTGCCGTTCTTCGGCTTTATTTCCTAAAACCAAACAATTTATTACAGCTTATTCTACAAATGTGTTAAAAAACGGGCCATGCAGAACATCCACCAAGTCTTTTTTAAAGCCTAACCTTATCTCTAAAAGTATTAATGTATGTTAATATATATTTGTCACGAATCAATGATTTAATACATTTTATTTTAGCTTGCCAGATTTACAAATGCAAATGGAACAATTTCTGTTAGGCTTTCTTCAAATGTTGCAAAGAATCAAAAAAGTGTGGGGTACTGGTTAGTTACATGTGGTGGTATGGTATTTGTTGCAGTGGTTTTAGGTAGTGTAATCACTTATTATACAGTTTTAGTTAGCATTTGCATTGTACTAGATGAGGTTATCAAAAGAACTGTTAAATAAAGCTGTATTAAAATAATTTTAATTAGGTATATTTAATAATACAAACTGTGATAATTTGATTTTATAGGTTTTTCTTTAAATAAACATTTTGTTAAGTAGTAGTTTCTTTATTTTGATTTCCTCAACTTTTACAAACCTGAAATCAACATTGGTGCTCCAATGTTATTTTGTAAAGATGACAAACTTAATATTAAATAACAAATAAATTAAAAAATAATCAAATATAGGAGGAGTAACAAGACTCACAGAGTCTGGTCTTTCTATGGTAACATGGAAACTACTTGGAGAAAAGATGCCAAGAACTGAAAGAGAATGGCAGGAAGAATTTGAACGATACCAACAGTATCCCGAATTTAAAATGTGAGTTAATTTGTTTTTTATTTTTTTAACTATTAACAAAACATATCAAATTTTTGGTTGATTTATACATATATAGTTACGTCTTTTTCCCATAGGGGTAGGCAGAGACTACTTCCTTCCACTTGCTACAGTTCTTGTACACATCTGCTTTTACTTTCATCAGCACTCTCATACGCGATTGTCAGTTGTTGGTACTCTTGAACTGGCCTTCTTTATAACAATATCGATCTGATTGAGATATGTTCGGAGAGGTCGACCTCTACCTATTTGCCCATTAACACTCATCTTATAAATCTGTTTCTTCAATTTTCTTTCATCCATCCTCTCTACGTGTCCAGCCATTTGTGCCTTTGTAGACCTGACTGCTCATAAAGTTAAACAGCGCCACATTCATTTGTTTCTCAGCCAACACCCTTTGCTCAATATCACAGTTATACTTTTCATTTCTCATAAACTTTGAACCCACATATACAAACTCAGTTCATTTGTTCCACTTTTTCTCCTTCAATCAGCACCTCACAATTTGTCGTACTTTCTTCTTTTTCAAAAAACATCACTTTTGTCTTGATTATCTTCTCGTCCAGTTTCATTTGTCAATGTTTTAATCAATACCTTTGCGTACAGTTTGCTGACGATGCTAAGTAAACTAATGCCTCGGTAGTTCTTACAGTCCTACCCTGTCCAGCCTTCAACATTTTAATCGTAATCATGTCATACCCTGGAGCCTTACCCAATTTTATACTGTTCATTGCTTCCACAATCTCTATCGTACTAATTTCACTTTCATTGCAACTTTCACTCACATTGTTTATTTATAGCACATACATTTGAATGTTTACTTTAGGTGTGTTGATCAAAAAAGAAAATAGATTAATTTGTATATCATTTATTACATAAAATTAGTAATGAGGTGTTTTTTATATTATCGTTGTCATCTTGCATAATTGTGTATTTATATAAAAATATGATGAGAAAAATACATTAGGTGCCATTTACACACAGTGATTTACAAAAATATGATATGCAATGATAAAAAAAAATTGTAAATCGTTTGTTTTTCGTTGAGGTGCAATATATTAATTTGTTTAGAAACTGTGATAATCCATGCCTTGCCTCAAACTCATACAGTCGACTTCGTCGATTTTTAAAGAGTTTGTTTTTATGTTGATATCCTCTTCAAGCTGTATCTGTGTTTTTAAAAGATAACGCAGGGAGGCTTGCGCTTCAGCCATTTTTTGTTGTAAACTTGCGCAATTACCTCTGAGTTCTGATACTTCATTAACCAAAGCAATTTCTACCATATCTTTGCAAAGTTCGATTCCTGGTCTCTGGGCTCGGTTTCCCAATCTAAAAAATTATCACGCACAAATCAGGTGTTTCTTTAATGGAAATAGCAACGCAGAAAATGTTGATTGTTTAAAAGAGTTATTACTTAGTCAACAATTAAGTTAAAACAGTTTACCTGGTGTGAGCTAAAGCCGTGTAGCCTTCTTTTTCGACCAGCGCCTTTTCAAGCTTGGTTATACTTCTCGTCATTTCGTTGGCTTGTCTCATTACTTCCGAATGCTGAACTTCCATCTTCATTTTTATATCTTTTATTTGCTCTATTCTCCTTCTGAATGCATTATTTGTAGCGTGACATTGCATATCCATGTCGTCGATGGCTTGTTTTAACAAAATATCCACATAAGAGCGCAACTGTCGGCCAGAAGCTATTTCTTTGGCAGCTGCAATCAAGTTATTGTGAATAATGTAAGAAAGACTTTTACAGCCAATTTTTAAGTAAAAATTTTTATGTTGATACTTTAGAAAAACAGCACATTGGAATAGAACAACACTATGTTACATATTATTTTATGGGTATGAATTCGCAGTTAATTGTTAATTAAAAAAGGCAAGTATACAGGACAATTGTACTTCAGGGTTATGATTTGCTCTTTGTTATTAGTTTACATAGTAACTTTATTTATGAACCCTAGTCCAAACTATTAATCCACCAAGTTCCTTTAGCAGAGCCGTTGGAGTAGGTTAATTTTTGTAGCCTACCGAACAGCTATGCGACTATATAAATATCTGATCGTTGCTGACCTTTTTCCATGCTTTCAGCGGTGAATTTCTCCCATTCTTGTAGAGTAATATTGGCGGGATCCAACGGAGAAAAACCATGATAAATGCTGAGATTCAAACTTGTGTTGGTGAGGTTGCTATTGAGAAAATCGATTTTATGAGTTGTGCCTTTGTCCGTCAAATCACGATCAATAAAATAAAACGTCGATCTCAGTCTTCGAATCTAAAAATATCAAAGATTAGAGGTGTAGCTCTTTAAAGCAGTCAAAAGTCAAAAAGAATGGAATGTGGGAACACCAAAAAATCTCGGAAGATGTTAAACTTAGGTATAGAGAAATGTTAAGAATATTTTATTCTACTATAGAATTGTACAGGGTGAAAAAAAATATATGTGCCATTTAAAAAAAATAGTTTTTAGCATTTTTTACATACAAATATATAGTCACGCTTTTTTCCCGTAGGGGTAGGCAGAGACCCCGTCAATCTTCCTTCATCCATCCTTTCTACGTGTTTAAACCATCTAAGCATTCTTTTATCTATCTTTGTAACCACATATTCTTTTACACCATAGCGTTCTCTTATCTCATTATTCTTTACTTTATCCAACCGAGTTTCTCCGGCTAAAGAAGGCATTTGACGATCAAATAATTCATTTTCCAATCCATAAGAACTCTCAAATCTTTTAAACAATCGTCTATGTATAAGTTAAACAGCCATGGCGAAGCCACACATCCCCGTCTCACACCCTTTTCGATAGCATTTTTTATAATCCAAAATTAACGTTGATTTTATTTCACCCTGCAGAACAAAATTTAAAATATTTTTCTGGGATAACATTGAACTGTCCAGCAGTAATAGATGTAGATTGTAAAAATTGATTAATTTTAATTTATCACGAAATAAATAGAGTTTCTTAATAACAGTAAAACATCAATTTTTTTACTAAAATAATTATTATTTCTAAAACCAATAAATTTAGGTATAGTACCTTGTTATAAAAAGGTATTTATAATTAAGTAAGCAATTCAAAAAGTTAAAAATATTCGGGGTGTTTCATTTAAAATAACAAAGTTGACGTCAACATCCGTTACAACCGTACTAGTTTTGCCATAACATCTAATGTGCCATCGAGAAAAATCACCCTGTATTTGCAGCGACTAAAGTATTGTCGAGCTCGGAATAGGAATCCTAGTTTTTTTTTTCGAAACAATTACCTGTTCATTGGCTTCTTGCAAAGTTCTGGTGAGTAAGCTTATGCCCCCTTCTAAGACGGACAATTCCTTTTTTAATTCTCTTTCAACTTCGTCGTAACAAAAGTCGATGCCTATTCGCCCTTCT
Organism: Agelastica alni; assembly: GCA_950111635.1. Classification (NCBI taxonomy): domain Eukaryota; kingdom Metazoa; phylum Arthropoda; class Insecta; order Coleoptera; family Chrysomelidae; genus Agelastica; species Agelastica alni. The sequence goes on along the minus strand of OX467712.1, from coordinate 5,806,360 downwards.
CGTAGAATAATGCACTTTCTTACGATTTCAAAACCGTTCTTTTCGCATGCTTTCAAGCAATCTTTTATTCTTTCCATGTACATCTGCAGGTTTTCTTCTTCTTTGCATACCTAATAATTAAGAATTTGTGATATGGCGTTGTACAACTATATTATTGTTATCTCACCTCTTTTCTCTGCCTTTCAATTTCCGACGAAAGAAATTCGATATCATTAATTTTTTCTTTCAATTTATGATCGACCTCTCGTTTGTTGAGGTCGGATCTGTCTTGGACCTCGTCGATGGCTCTCTCGTTCTCAGCTATAATGGAATCTGCTAATTTTTGTTGGTCCAAACAAATCCTGTTTCTGAATTCGTTGTTGAGATGCCACTCGTCGAGGGTGAACTTCGCCGGCGGCGGAGGAACTACCACCAGAGAATTATGGTACAAGTCGGTTTGTCTCGGCGCATTGGTAGCTTGCGGCGGAGACATTTTTTTACAATTATATTTTTTTCTTGTAAAAAAATCTAAAGTGTAAAAAATTTAACACAGAATTGCTTTCTCGATATAAACGAGAATGTTTAATCGATAATTTAGATATTTGACAGTGGTTGTCAAGAGTGATGGATTTAATAATTTGCCATTTTTTCACTTGCTTTTTCAATTTTTGTCATTCTTACTGCCTCCTCAGCAACCTGGTCGGAATTCAAATATCCGAAAAAATCGTATGGGGACAAGTAGAGACTGTAAGACGCGCGTTTTAATGCTACACAATTTATGCAAACGTCCAGGTTTGTTTGATATTATTTGATAAAATTTAAATAAATGAAAATAAAACATCAAAATTTAGATATTTGACAGTGGTTGTCAAGAGTGATGGATTTAATAATTTGCCATTTTTTCACTTGCTTTTTCAATTTCTGTCATTCTTACTGCCTCCTCAGCAAACTGGTCGGAATTCAAATATCCGAAAAAATCGTATGGGGACAAGTAGAGACTGTAAGACGCGCGTTTTAATGCTACACAATTTATGCAAACGTCCAGGTTTGTTTGATATTATTTGATAAAATTTAAATAAATGAAAATAAAACATCAAAATTTACACATAAAAAATAGAATAGAATTTCCAAAATATCTTTCGACTTTTGTAGAAAAAATAGAGAAATGACTCTTCAACAATTCAAATTTATCTGGTTCATGGAATATACCCACAGACAATGGGGTAGAGCCATCGGGGCGTTCTTTTTCATTCCGGCCGTCTACTTTTGGGCCAGAGGAAGGCTCTCTCCGAGTATGAAGAAACGAGTTTTAGCATTTGGAACCCTGATCGGGGCACAGGTAATATAACATACATACGCATTTTTCCCGCAGGGGTAGGCAGAGACCACTTTCTTCCACTTCCGCTACGGTTCTGACATACATCTTTCGCTTTTCTACTTTCATCAGTGCTCTCATGCTCGTCGGTTGTTGGTTCTCTTGACCTGGTCTTTTTTCAAAACAATGTCGAGATACGTTCGGCGAGGTCGACCTCTATCGACTTGCCCATTCACACTTGCCTTATAAATGTTTCTTCCTTAATCCATCCTCTCTACGTATCCAAACCATGTAAGCATTCCTTTATCTGCCTTTGTTACCACATCTTCTTTCACACCACAGCGTTCCCTTATTTTACTATTCTTCACTTTATTTAACCGAGTTACTCCGGCTATACTGCTCAGACTACTCATCTCCGCAGCATTAATCCTATTTTAATGCTTCTTCTGCCAAACCCAGCATTCACTACCATACATAAGTGTCGGAACCAACACACCTCTATGCACAGCCAGTCGTGCCCTTTTTGACACGTTCTGGCTGCTCATTAAGTTATGCATTATGCATTTGTTTCCCTGCCAACACCCTTTGCTCAGTGTCACAGTCATACAGTCTCTCGTAAACTTTGAACCCAAGTTTATATACTCATTTACTTGTTCCACTCTTTCTCCTTAAGTGATTTCAGTGCTCGTATCAAGCTACAGCTCACCCCATACGTAGACAATGTAAAAACGAAGCGTCTATTTAAAAAAACCTTCCGTTTTTGTACTTGAGTTGTATGTGTTTTAGGGGTTAATGGGATGGTACATGGTAAAATCTGGACTAGAAGACCGCTTCCAAGGTCCCAACGATGTACCGAGAGTTTCCCAATATCGATTAGCTTCGCATTTAAGTTTGGCATTCGTACTGTATACTCTCTTTTTGTGGTCGGCATTGGATATTTTAGCACCGGCAAAATCAATCGCGATAGCCAGCAAAGAGGTGCTAAAAAAATCCAGAAGATTCAGGATGTTGGCGCATTCCGCTAAAGGTCTAGTTTTTTTAACCGCCGTTTCAGGTAAGCAGAGAACTTAGCAAGTTATCTACGCAACGAGGTCTATAACTTTATTATTAGACCTCGTATATTTTGTTCCTATCTATGTCGAGTGTTAAAATTTGATTATCTAGCGTACCTACTGCGATTTGTATCGCCTAAATATTTTCAAAGAAATTCTTCTTAGTCGAGATGTTGTTTCAGGTGCGTTTGTAGCTGGTTTAGACGCTGGTTTGGTGTATAATTCATTTCCGAAAATGGCCGATAAATGGATACCGACGGATATTTTGGCATTCAGTCCGAAAATGATCAATTTCACCGAAAATCCAACAACCGTTCAATTCGACCATAGAATATTGGGAACGACTTCACTTTGTGTAATAACGGCGTTGTATTTCCTATCCAGAAAAAGAATTATTCCGCCAAAAGCTTACAAAGCCGTTGCAGTATTAGCTGGACTAGCCTGGTTGCAAGTAAGTATTCCTATTTTATGTCATATCTAGCTGTTGACGAAACTTGGTCCGCGTGGAATTTAGTTTTATCTTAATGTCTTTAAATGAGAATTATTTTTTTTCTTGACATCCGATTTAACATCAAAGAGTTTCTTTACAGACCACCATTTGCGTTTTAAAAATTAACATCTAGTGAATCTTTGAACCACTAAATTTTAAAATGCAGCGTCACCTATTGATTTTTTAGGAATTAAACTATAACACTAAATAAAATCTAACCGAATTTATTTTGTTTTTTCTTTTGGACGTCGTTGATAGCAATTAACATTTTAAATCACTACTATATCATTCTTTTTTTTTTAAGTCATACACTAGTGAGTCTAAGTTAAACAGTCCCCGAGACAACTGGCAACGAACAATCAGGTTACTCTGATGTGGGTTCCAAGTCACAAGGGAGTTAAAGGCAACGAAGGAGCAAATTGCCTTTCCAAAGCCCACTTCTGTAGACTTTCCAAAGCCCACCTGAAATAACAGGTTCGACGCTGGGAAACAGATAAAATGAAATCTCACTGGCATAAAGTGCCAGGACAAAGACAAGCGAAAAGGCTAGTAAGCCCTTCGCCAAGGAAAGCTAAACAGCTTCTCGAGTTGGACAAGAAAGACTTAAAACTGGTGACGGGACTCCTCACTGGACACTGCCCTCTACAGTACCACATGAAAAAGATGGGCAAAACAGAGAGTGATAGTTGCCGCTACTGCGAGAACTTCGCTGAAAGTGCAGAACATTTGCCTTGCGAATGCCCAGCGATTTTCTGCAAGAGGCATAAGTTTCTGGAAGGGGCCTTCCTAAAGCCCTTCGATGTCAAAAACTTAGCCCACAGGAAACTGATAAACTTTGCTCGAAGTCTCGGAATCCCGATTTAAATGAAATAAAGCCTGTAATTTCAGAAGGATCATATGGTATAATTAAAATAGAAGGTCAATACAGCGAAAGATTTGATATAACAACTGGCCTTAAACAAGGGTCACCAGCTTTATTTAATCTAGCCTTAGAGAAGGTGATGGGACGAACCGAACTAAATATGAGCATCTTCGAAAATAGCGGACCCAGACTGATAGCGTATGCAGATGATTTAGATGTTGTGGGAAGAAATACATTAGCGTGAAGGAAGCCTTTATAAAACTCGAAAAATGGACAAAAAAGATGGGATTAAAAGTCAACGAGGAAAAAACGAAGTATATGCATATGACACGAAACACAAGACGAGATCGAATACGACAAAATGTTACCATGGATGAGTACAACTTCGAGCACGTACAGTTTTTTCGATACCTAGGGACATTAATCGGATAATAACGTTAAAGAAAAAATAAGACAGCGCATACTACAAGGAAATAAATGTTACTATGCAACCCAGCAATTATTACGATTAATAATCCTGACCAGACAAACAAAAATAAATATATATAAAACTATTATAAGACCAATTGTAACTTATGCTAGCGAAACATGGACCATGACCGTACAAGACACGTTACTACTCAATCTTTTTGAAAGAAAGATCCTTAGGAAAATATTTGGAGCAGTCTGAGATCAACAAACGTTGCGGTATAGGATGCACACGAACAACGAGGTATATAAACTATATAATAGCCCAAGTGTAGTAAAAGAAATCAAGTCAAACATACTAAGATGAATGGGACATGTCCAGAGGAGTAAGAATTCAAGGCTAATTAAAATGGTCTGGGAAGAAACCCCTAACAACAAAAGACCACTTGGACGCCCAAAACTTCGATGGCGGGATAATATCCGCAAGGACCTTCAAACCCTGGGGGTGCTCAACTGGGAAGAAGCCACTCAGGATCAGAGAGAATGGAGAATTGTTGAGGCGGCCAAGACCCACCCCCGGGTTGTACAGCCATGGATGGATAGATGGATGGACAGTAATTTTAGAGATGTGCCGGACAAACAAACAGACAGACAGATAAAAAATTAAAAAATGCGTGTTTATGTGTTGGTAACTTGCGAGTAATAATGAGCTTAGAAAAATGGATTTATTTTGAAATCACAGACACACTTTAACTTTATTTATATTTATGTTTGTTATTGTAGCAGTTTCAGTCACTTAGCAAACTAGTGTGAATGTGTACTGCTTGCAGATGATGTTTAAATTAACTGCTGCAAAAACAGTTATAAATCTTCGATTCTGTAAACTTAATACAAATATATCATGACCTCAAACCTGTTAGATCAGACATTAACTGTAAGTAAAATCAACGAAGTTAGACTCTTATAATTGGTGGCTCAAAATGGAAAAATTTTAATCAGAAGCATTTCGATTTTGTTTTTAAAGAGGAAATGTTTTTTTATCCTACATTTTTGGATGAAGGTGCATCCGTTTAAGTGGGGTTGCAGCCCCTGAATTGCACGGGGTCAAGTGAGACATCGTTTTAAAGATACTTCAATTCTCTTTACAAAAAATGTTTTAACTGCTGCAGAAACAAACTTAGTATGTTGAGAATAGTCTTGAATGTTTTTTTGTTTTAGGTGGCGTTGGGAATTACCACACTGCTGACTTACGTACCAGTCAGCATAGCAGCTACGCATCAGACAGGTTCACTTGCAGTCTTGTCTGCAGCAGTGTGGCTGACGCACGAATTAAAAAAATTACCAAAATAATTATTAAGTCTATAATTTAATTAATTATAAGTTAATAAACTGTTCTGGAATTTTTTAATACCAGTTTTTTTTAACCAATAATTTAACAGTAAAAGGCAGAGTCGATGTGGTACTCATTACTCACCTTCACTTTTTTTTGGAAATTTTTGTTTACCTAAAAAAAATTTTTTAGTTGTGTTTTCTTTCCGAGCTTACTTCTTATACCTGGACCAAAGATACTATTTTCGCTTAGAATAGGGTCGTGGTAAGAAAGAGAACAATGCTTACCTTTTAACTCCTATGTCATGCTTTAGCAAATTCTTCAAAAGTCTCGATGAATTGGTAACAGTAACACTGACCCTCGCGAATTCAAATGTATTATTTTCGCATCATATTAATGACAAGATTTCTCTCTTTTAATCCCCCGTGAGTGAGAATTAGTATTAAGAACAGACAGCACGAGATTCAGGAATATTGTCCCAAAATCTCTATAATTTTTTTAGAATAAAATTTAAATTGACAGATAAGGTAAAGAGTTATATTGTCATTGTCAAAAATTAAAATATGGTTGACTCAGATATACAGTCCATTGTCATTTTCGCCCATATTCGAGCCGGTTTAATCACTTTTATAACATTTCATTGCATTTAGATTCAGTGATATTGTACCAAATTCTCTAAAATTTGGAAGAACAATATTATAAGTTACGTTTATGGAAGATTGCATCATTGGAGAAGATTGGAAGAAGAGGCGTCCAAGAAAACTTCGTCGATCAACTTAAATGATGGTCTCTGCAGACAAGGAGTTATTTTGTTATTGCTAAAAATTAACTGCGTTTAACTCCTAAATATACAGTCCATTTGCTTTTGCCGTCCACTGACCTTTCTTTTTTAATCTACAAAAAGAATAATCATCCCCTCAGTCTTGTGCGAATTTTCTGTAGTTATGACAAAGTGTGACTCTGCTTACTCTCATGGCACAGCTTTAGTCACACCTCTTATAGGAAATCTATTTTTGGTTGGAGCATTTAAACAACTACTTGAAGAAGTAATGGGTGTAGGTAACCCATAGCTCGGTTTAAAAAACTCAAACTAGGGCTTTAAAATACGTTTTTTGTTAAAATTATTCTTCTTTCGAGCTGAAAAAAACCAGTGAATAAACGAAATGAATAGATTCATAACAAACTTTTATTTAATATTTTTTACGAATGTATATACACACTGATACAATCATTATAAAACTCTCAAACATTATTCTCAACGAGAATGAGTGCACATGTTCCCGCTCAAGTTTCCCGTAAACGAATAGACTTTTAAATGTTCTATTGCTTTTGACTTTCATCGAGCATTTCTTTAGACCAATCCATGGCAACATTTGCTATTTATCACAATTATTTTGGTTAGGAATTTCTGTGGGGTTTTAGAAGAGCGTAAAGTCTCGTGTGATTACTTTGTTTTTGTACTTGCACCACTAGAATTCGAATATTACACTTTCTCTTTAGTGAAACTTTCTTGTGACCCCTCTTTTTGTGATAACAAAAGTTATTATTCGATGAAATAAACCATGCCCAACAGTTTTTAAACACCTTATTATCTATAAATTAAGTCAATTATACTCAGATTTGAATCACCTACAACCACTTCGGATTTGTCAAAAGCATTCTACGGTTCCAACTAAACTCCCCAAATAGTCTTTCGTTCAAATTAGGCAAGTGGATCTGAAATAAACAGCTTTTTATGCACTTCTGCAACATATCTATAAAATAAGTCAATTAAACTCAGTGGGGAATAACCACTTTGGATGTGTCAAAAGCATTTCACAGTTCCCATTAAACTTTCTAAACGACCTTTTGTCCAAGCGGATTGGAACTTTCTTAACGCAGAAAAGAGCTATTCGCCTGATCAACAATCCAGACTCGAAAAATATTTTTTTTGTTATTGTAACCAGTAAAGTTCCTTACAAGAGTGTGCCCATAAAGACCACATAATGCTTATTACACATTGAAGTAATTTGGGAACTTGTAGAACACACCTTTATTTTTTCTTTAATCTCATTCTATTAGGTCACTTTAACAAACTTAAACTCACATCTAAGCAAATACCCTCTTCCAGTTTTGTGTATTTAAGTATATATACGTGAATTAACTCTCCTCCCTGTTTTTAGTTAGTTTTAGGGATCAGAAATTTTATGTTTTTTTACTCTCCAGGGGAATATTATACACAACATTTTTTCACATTTTAGGTGCTGCATCTTCATCTCTCGAGCTGTTGAACACTGTTCAGAAGGATTATTTAAATCTTTGTAAATATTCAGACTTTGGCATTGGCTTAATCTCCAAGTTAGTACAAGTTTTCTTTATTGCTACAAACCTCATCTGGAGCAAAATGAGCAGATGGAAAAAATAAATGTTTTTAGAGATATCCCATTCCCTTCTAGGGGGTAGATCTTTTAACGAAATTCGAGATTATTGAGCCGTTGACGTTTTTTGATTTAACCATCAGTTTATTTAAAAAAACCAACCTACGTATTAAAAGGAAACACACTCCTTGCGAGCACTTACAATTTAGTTTAGATTTTTAAAAGTGTGATATCTACAGTAAATACAAAACAAAACCCAATGCACGTCATCACCGACGTAGATACTTCAAAACAGTGATACCACCCTATTAAAATATACAGTTTGTCCAACGTCTATTGTCGTGCGCAATTTTTTGTGAAATAAATCATTTAAATTACTTCGGACACATCGTTTCACAACAGTTTATGCTGCTACTGTTTTTTTACAAATAAGATGGAATAACATAATGAAACTTGTTTATAAGAGTAACCATAAAAACACAATATTCATCTATAAAAAGAAATTTCCTACTCTTATTTCCTACCTTACACGGTCAATAATAATGTCATTACTTAAAAATAATGACAGTATTAATGATCGTGTAAATGCGATACTGATGGAATGATGCGATAATGTTGTGTATCTGGATAATTAGATAAATGAGCATCATTACTACAAACTGGAGGGGATACTGTCAGTAATAATGATCGTGTAGGGTAGCGCTATCATTCATTTCGTTATTACGGAGTCAGTACGACGAGATAAGCGACAATGGAAGGTTCTGATGTGACAGCCAGTGAAAACGGTGGCGTCTCAGGGTACGCAACCGTCTTCATCCATTTCAGTTATACCTCCTCCGAAACGCCAGCGAAAAATGGGACCGATATCAAAACAAAATGAGTTATTGAGCGCGGTCTGCAAATTTCTCCAACAGAAACCCACCAAATTTTCAACTAAACGGCCACTTCCTATTGCCACAGTTTGGAGTAAACAACTGGAAGCACGAGACAGCCACCAACGGTTATACGCCGAAAAAGCAATATAAATCACCATTCAGTCAAGGTCAACGAATATGTTGTCACACCCCAACCATGGGTATCTCCTTCTGGGGCTTCGTCTTCTACAACTTCTACGACGAAATGAATCAGAACAGCCTATACAGGTCGATAACGACCTAGTAAGGTTCTATAATACCTTTACACATTTGTAATATTTTTGTATTTACTTTACTATAATACAGCATTTTTAATGCAATTTCATTTACAATTGTGCATATCAACCCTATCAGCTATTATTAATTTTAATCCTCTATAGTTATAATTAAGAGTAAGAAGTATTTTGTCGTACCTTTTTATAGTTTTGCAGAACATATATTAATGCTTGACAAGTGTCATGGATAGCACTATTTATTGCAGCTAGTGACATCATTACCGAGTATTTCAGATCTTCAAAATCTCTTCCAGTTGCTAGATACCTTAACGTCAATGCTGGTTTCTCACTAGCTGGTATACTTCTTCTCATAATCGTATCTTGTTTGTTCAGAAACGGTTCACACATTCTCAGTAACATGTTGAATGTATCCTCAGTTATACGAAAGTAATTTATACAGTCATCTACTTCATGCATAGCACTTATGTCTTGTAGAAAAACCTTGACGTTTTTTTAACCATTTTTTCATCCAACGTAGGCGTTTCACACGGCGTGTTGTTGCTAACGCCAAAATAATAGCTTTACAAGCTTTTCTTCTTGGATCCATTTCCAAACAACTAAATCGGTGTGGGTCTGTTCGCACGTTGGTGTGTAATGACGGAAAAATAATGACAGTAAAACTGAACGTGTAAAGTGTTTACAACGAAGATTCAATACTGATGTAGTAATGATAAATGATAGTCGCTAGTAATGACATTATTATTGACCATGTAAGGTTCACTTATGGCACATTTCCAAGCGACTCAAAACATATGCAGTTGGTGGTACTGTCGATCAAAATGCATTGTTGCCGATTTAATTTGTTATGTTCTCAAACTATTCTTTTCACGAACTTTAAATTCGTAAATTATTCTTAAAAAAATTAGTTTCATTATTAAAATGGCATATTTTTCAAGATAAAACATTAATTTCCTACAATTTCTAGATTTTCTTTTAATTCTGTCAATTTGCCAACGGTGTGTAGCTGTGGCGCTATCGGATTGCTTGACGTGCATCGGATTTTATTGTGTATAACAGTTATTTTTGACAGATCATTTACTCAAATCAAGTACAAAAAAGGTCAAAGAGATATTTTTCTGCTTTAGCACTTTCTCCTTAGATTATTGCACAAATCAAAATACACTACGATATATACATTGCGTCTACGGACAAACCCTTAAAAAAGACCCGGAATTTCGTATTCATTCACCTAATGAGCGTCGATTTGATTTCTGCTTTATTTCTTCTTTACAACGACACAAAAGACCATATCACTTTTTATATTATCTCATAATAACTACATAAATATACAAAATTAAAATGTGATTAATTATAAAAAAAAAGATCAGTTAATAATCAGGTGTAATGTACATCAACTTGCGCTACGGCATTATACAGGACGTTGCTTAAAAACGTACGGGGTGGTAAAGGTAGTATAAAAAGTGCAAAGTTACTTGCCCAACAAAGTTATGAGGCGCCCCTATGTCTAAAAAGTTCGTACATGTACATGATTTGCCCCGGAAACGTCCCCATTTATAGTCACTCTTATATCCTCTGTTATCTTTATGAATTTTTTTATCATTAAATAGATATTTCGAACCCAAACAAATATATTTCCTCCATAGCTCAGTGATAAACGCATCTGCTCTTCGATAGTGGAACCAGGGTTCGATTCCTGCTGGAAACTAAACTCGTTACTATTTTTCTCCTGAGGACCTTAACTTAGAGCTTTCCTACTCTTTCTTCCAGCTGACTAAAGTTATTCAGGATGGTATATTCAAATGGTTACTTAAACAAGGCCTCTGGACTGCCCAAATAATAGACGAGCTATGACACGTCAACAGTGGTATGTTTGGTTCATTCAGGAGGTGCCAAATGCAAAATCGAACGTACTGGTGTTTCGCTACGCAGACTCCGTAGTTGTCATCAAAAACAACAATATAGCCGATAACTCAACAGATTTCAGCATAAATGGAGAAATAGTGGAGAGAGAGTACAAAAATACAAATATATAGGCTGCTGGGTGAATGAAAAATGGGATTTCAAAAGCAGAATAGAACATGTACGAACATATTTCAAGAACATAAAAAAGTGCTTACCAACAGAGCTCTAAGAATTCCCTTAAGAATACGCCTATTACGTTTCTATGTCTTTAGCATATTGTTCTATGGGATGGAAGCATGGACCCTTACTGAAACAATGTGCAAGAGGATTGAGGCTTTTAAAATGTGGACTTACCGAAAAATGCTGAGGATATCGTGGATGGACAGGGTGACGAAGGAGCGGTTCTACAGCGTATGAATAAACAAAGAGAGGTACTTAATACCATAAAAAGAAGAAAGCTGGAGTACCTTGCCCACGTAATAAGAAATCCGAAATATGAATTGCTCCACATTATTATTCAAAGTGACAAAGTGAAGATCATGCGAATAATCTAGAAATGTTCTAGGAGGACACAGCACTTGAGGAAGAAGAAACTAGGTGGTCGTGCAGATAGATGAAGCTAATACAACACAGGCCATTTTGTTAAAGGTCACTGGGTGGGTACTAGGGTTTTAAAAAAACGGAATGATAGTACCCGAAAATGATTGCATTGCTCGTACCAGTAATAATAAAACATGTCGAGAAAGGAGTACACACACATACTACTGGGCAGCGTGAAATAGCTTCAGGATTCATAAATTCCACACACTATGCACACTGCTATATAGCTTCAGTAACTGGCGTATATACTCCAAAGGCAATTGTCGTGGACCGAAGCGGAAAGTTAATCAAACGGGGGTCACAGAGGAGAGCACGTTGAAAACAAACTACATTAGGCTGAGTATTGCAAATATGTAAAACATAGTAGCTTTGATCCCATGGACACTTGGTTAAATGCAATTAAAGTAATGTATGTGAACAAGAATAAATAAAAATTTGTTTGTAGTTAAGTTTCAGGATAGGTGAGGTTAAAATGTATAAAATGAGTGACCGTTAAATACTTCTTTAAACGATAGGTTAGGTAAAAATATGAGAAAACAATTTTCCTCATAGACTTAAAAAGGGAAAATTCAACCATGTACTTGCACAAACTCCCAAAGCCATGCTCAATCTATTTCCATGGACACTCTTCTCTTCATCTAATGGTGGGCAAATAGCGTGTTCTCCGAAAATAAATAAAAAAAGGTCAACACGCATTAATATTTACTTTTCCACATTAACTAAACGTTAAACTGCAATTTTTTTCCCCACCTTTACCATCCCGAACAATATTTGCGATGTACAATAATAAAATAAAATATACACTGGATCACGTTAAGAAAAATCTGATAAATAATCAACGAAATATCCACATTTACGAACACCGCAACCTCGAGAATACAGAACATCGTTTCAATTTCATTCAATCTATCAATTATTACAATTAACAAAAACAAAACATGTCCAGAGCCGGATCGAAAAAAGAAAAATTCAATTAAACAACTGAACTATATATTAAAGGTTTTAATTAAAAAACAAAAAACACAGTTCACGTTATTTTTAGTGATCACAGAATTTTCGCGGGCAATTTGCAAATGTCTCAATTATCCCAAAAATTACAAAAAAAAATAATTGAAATTTCCTTTCATCTAATTCCAAAATTATAAACTTGTTCCATATCCGTTTGTAATATTTGCTTTAAAATTACCGCACTTTAAATTATATAATACAAAAAGCATATAATAATTATCGTAAATATAAACCATCTATATATATATATACACGTGGAGCGTATAATTTAAATAAAAAATATTAATATCGTATTTCAGTCGAAAATAACGTGATAAATGCATATTTTAAGCTCAAGGTAGTCTTAATTAAAAAGAAATATATGTAGGTAAGCGCTTTTTATCAATCTATTTATAACAATCAATCTGCTAAATTAACATCGGTTGGTGGTAATTGTATATTAAAAGTGTGAAAACGTTCCACAATTCACGTATAAGCATATTATCGTACGAGCCACTTCTCGATTTGGGCTCGATATTTCCATATCCCCTGTAACATTCGGCACACAAGGCTCCTATTTTTCATCACCAAATAGCCATTTGGTATCAAAAACTAGAGCCCTGAAGAAGCTACGCCCCTGACTATATCTTTCGATTATCCGGCTCGAAGGTTTCGAGAACATAAAAGGAACGTCGAGAACCGACTGGAAGTGAATTGTCGGCATAAAATAGAATGTTTTGTAGTGAAGTAAATTAAATAAGAAACAAAGCATATATTGGACATGACACAAAATGGGACAATACTTTTGAAAATTGGTTCTACCGCTTGTATAAGAACCATGAGACGTTGAAAATGTCCAAAAATTTGTTGTAGATAAAACATTGACGGAAAAAGACAGACAAAACGTTTTTATTATACAAAGATACCAGCACCGAATATAATGATGCCTAAAGAAACTGCATGCGAAAATATGTATTAAAGATAAACAAAAAGTTTTTTCTTAACACAACAAGAATATAGAAAAATTATTTTTAAAATCAACATTTTAAAAATAAAAAAGAATTGTCTGTTCCCATTTTTCAAATTATTAAGCAGACAATTTAGCCGAAGAATATAAAATTTCTGCTCAGTCTAAACATTTTTTTATTATCAAATTACCACCGAATCGAATCTTTAATCGTTTTCTTAGAACAGTTTCGAACAATTTTAAAATTATTTATAACAATTTTTTTCTTCGGTATATGTGAAAAAATTGCACTTTTTGAGAATTGACATTCGTGACATCTGCAACGACATTTTTTTAGGTACATCATTAAAAAAAAAGTGCAATCTTCCACATACACACAGGGACTGGGATCAAAAATACACACCCCATAGATTACAATACTAATTTTATCGATATAGATCAGGTTCTACTCTGGAAGGGATTCGGAAAATATTCCTATTTGTTTTAATTCGTCCAGGATGGGAAATTTTATATAGAAAAAATACTTGCAACATAAAAAATATTAGAAAAATTCCAGTGAAAATTTTTACATTACATGCCATTGTCTAGTTTTTTCACAAATTATTTCTAATGGCTTAACCTGTACGTACGGTCTTTTTCGAGTAAATTAAGTATTTATTTTTAAAAAAAATTTAATGCAGTAAAAAGTATATTACGTTTTTAATTATACATGTTTTTTTAAATTAGTTCAAATGACGTACGATCTATGGTAAATTAAGTATTTAATTTGGGTGAAAATTGTTAATGGAGTGTACATAACGTTTTAAATTGACTATGTTTTTTCATAAATTAGATCAAATAAATTGAGCATTTATCTGGAAAAAGTACATTGGGTGTTTTCTATCCCAAAATTTGTAATTTAGTTAAAAATTGTTGATAAAACGTACATTACATTTTTAAATGCCTAGTTTTTTATAAATTAGTTCAAATGGCTCACTCTACACGTACCTACGTTATTTTTAGAGTAAATTAAGTAATTTAAGCTGTGAAGATTTTTTCATAAATTAGTTCAAATGATTCACTTTGCACGTACACTTATTATTGAGTAAACTGGCTATTTAACTTGAAAAAGAAATTCCAAAATTTGGATTTTGGGTAAAAATTTTTTTTTCTTTAAGATTAGTTCAAATGACTCACCTTGCACGGACTCTCTTTTTAGAGTAAATTGAGTTTTAATTGGAAAAAAAATTTGATATGAGTAAAGTACTTTTTTAACTGTTTAGGTTTTGTCATAAATTAGTTCAAATTACCCACACACTCTACCCTCATTGAGTAAATTGAGTATTTAACTTAAAAAAAAAATTGCAAAATTTGGATATTGGGTGGAAATTGTTGATGGAGTTAAAAGAACATTACGTTTTCAATTATCTACGTTTCATTAAAATCAGTTCAAATGACTCGCCTTGCTCGTCGATTTTTCAGAGTAAATTGAGTATTTAATTGGAACAAAAATTGATGGAGTAAAAAATACATTACGTTTTCAACTGCCTAGGTTTTCTTATAAATTAGTTGAAATGACACACTCTTTACGTATGCTCTTTATTGAGTATGTTTTTAACTTGGAAAAAAATTCAAAATTTGGTCTTTAGGTAGAAATTGTTCATGGAGTAAATAATACATTAAAACATCAATGGTCTATGTTTTCTTTAAAATTAGTTCAAATAACTCCCTGCACGTACCTAAGCTCTTAATCGAGTATATTCAGTATTAAAAAAAATTCCAAAATTTGGATTTTGGGTGGAAATTGTTGATATAGGAAAGACTATATTACATATTTTTCAGTTATCTAGGTTTTCTTCAAAATTAGTTCAAATGACTTACCTTACTCGCTATTTTTAGAGTAAATTGAGTATTTAATTGGGAAAAATGTTGATACGAGTAAAAAATAAATTACTTTTTTCACTGTCTAGATTTTGTCATAATATAAGTTCAAATTACTCACTCTGCACGTACGTTCATGAGTAAACTGAGTATTTAATTGGGAAAAATTTGATAATTGTTGATGAAGTAAAAAGTACATCGCATTTTTAACTGTCTATGGTTTTTGAAATTAGTTTAAATAACTTACCCTGCGTGTATGTTATTTTAAGAGAAAATCGAGTATTTAATTTGGAAAAATAAATTGATACAAAAAAATATATAACGGTCATTACATTTTCAATTGCCTAGCTTTTTTATAAATTAGTTTAAATGGCTTACCCTGCATGTACGTTCTTTTTAGAGTGAATTGAGTTTAATTTGGAAAAAAATGTTGGAAGTACAATACGTTTTTAGCTGTGTAGGTTTTCTCATAAATTAGTTCAAATCTTGCACATACGCTCTTTATCGAGTAAACTGAGGAAAAAACTTGGAAAAAATTTCAAAATTTGGATTTTGGGTGAAAAATTTTGATTGAGTAAAAGGTACATTAGATTTTCAATTATATGTTTCCTTTAAGATTAGTTCAAATGACTCACTCTGCACGTACGCTCTTTTTAGAGTAAATTGGGTATTTAATGGGAAATAAATGTTGATAAAATAAAAAATTTATTACTCTTTCAACTGTCTAGGTTTTGTTATAAATTAGTTCAAACTACTCACACTGCACGTACGCTCTTTGTCGAGTAAATTAAGTATGTAACTTGGAAAAAATATCAAAATTAGGATTTTGGGTGAATAATGTTGATTGAGTAAAAGGTACATTAGATTTTCAATTATATGTTTCCTTTAAGATTAGTTCAAATGACTTACTTTGCATGTACGCTCTTTTTAGAGTAAATTGGGTATTTAATGGGAAATAAATGTTGATAGAATAAAAAATACATTACTTTTTCAACTGTCTAGGTTTTGTTATAAATTAGTTCAAACTACTCACATTGCACGTACGCCCTTTGTCGAGTAAATTAAGTATGTAACTTGGAGAAAATTTCAAAATTTGGATTTTGGGTGAAAAATGTTGATTGAGTAAAAGGTACATTAGATTTTCAATTATATGTTTCCTTTAAGATTAGTTCAAATGACTCACCCTGCATGTACGCTCTTTTTAGAGTAAATTGGGTATTTAATGGAAAATAAATGTTGATAGAATAAAAAATACATTACTTTTTCAACTGTCTAGGTTTTGTTATTAATTAGTTCAAACTACTCACATTGCACGTACGCTCTTTGTCGAGTAAATTAAGTATGTAACTTGGAGAAAATTTCAAAATTTGGATTTTGGGTGAAAAATGTTGATTGAGTAAAAGGTACATTAGATTTTCAATTATATGTTTCCTTTAAGATTAGTTCAAATGACTTACTTTGCATGTACGCTCTTTTTAGAGTAAATTGGGTATTTAATGGGAAATAAATGTTGATAGAATAAAAAATACATTACTTTTTCAACTGTCTAGGTTTTGTTATAAATTAGTTCAAACTACTCACATTGCACGTACGCTCTTTGTCGAGTAAATTAAGTATGTAACTTGGAAAAAATTTCAAAATTAGGATTTTGGGTGAAAATTGTTGATGTAGTAACAGGTTATTTTCAATTATATGTTTCCTTTAAGATTAGTTCAAATGACTTACTTTGCATGTACGCTCTTTTTAGAGTAAATTGGGTATTTAATGGGAAATAAATGTTGATAGAATAAAAAATACATTACTTTTTCAACTGTCTAGGTTTTGTTATAAATTAGTTCAAACTACTTACACTGCACGTACGCTCTTTATCGAGTAAATTAAGTATGTAACTTGGAAAAAATTTCAAAATTAGGATTTTGGGTGAAAATTGTTGATGTAGTAACAGGTTATTTTCAATTATATGTTTCCTTTAAGATTAGTTCAAATGACTTACTCTGCACGTACGCTCTTTTTAGAGTAAATTGTGTATTTAATGGGAAATAAATGTTGATAGAATAAAAAATACATTACTTTTTCAACTGTCTAGGTTTTGTTATAAATTAGTTCAAACTACTTACACTGCACGTACGCTCTTTATCGAGTAAATTAAGTATGTAACTTGGAAAAAATTTCAAAATTAGGATTTTGGGTGAAAATTGTTGATGTAGTAACAGGTTATTTTCAATTATATGTTTCCTTTAAGATTAGTTCAAATGACTTACTTTGCATGTACGCTCTTTTTAGAGTAAATTGGGTATTTAATGGGAAATAAATGTTGATAGAATAAAAAATACATTACTTTTTCAACTGTCTAGGTTTTGTTATAAATTAGTTCAAACTACTCACATTGCACGTACGCTCTTTGTCGAGTAAATTAAGTATGTAACTTGGAAAAAATTTCAAAATTAGGATTTTGGGTGAAAATTGTTGATGTAGTAACAGGTTATTTTCAATTATATGTTTCCTTTAAGATTAGTTCAAATGACTTACTTTGCATGTACGCTCTTTTTAGAGTAAATTGGGTATTTAATGGGAAATAAATGTTGATAGAATAAAAAATACATTACTTTTTCAACTGTCTAGGTTTTTTTATAAATTAGTTCAAACTACTCATATTGCACGTACGCTCTTTGTCGAGTAAATAAAGTATGTAACTTGGAGAAAATTTCAAAATTTGGATTTTGGGTGAAAAATGTTGATTGAGTAAAAGGTACATTAGATTTTCAATTATATGTTTCCTTTAAGATTAGTTCAAATGACTTACTCTGCACGTACGCTCTTTTTAGAGTAAATTGGGTATTTAATGGGAAATAAATGTTGATAGAATAAAAAATACATTACTTTTTCAACTGTCTAGGTTTTGTTATAAATTAGTTCAAACTACTCACACTGCACGTACGCTCTTTATCGAGTAAATTGAGTATTTAACTTGGAAAAAATTTCAAAATTAGGATTTTGGGTGAAAATTGTTGATGTAGTAACAGGTTATTTTCAATTATATGTTTCCTTTAAGATTAGTTCAAATGACTTACTTTGCATGTACGCTCTTTTTAGAGTAATTTGGGTATTTAATGGGAAATAAATGTTGATAGAATAAAAAATACATTACTTTTTCAACTGTCTAGGTTTTGTTATAAATTAGTTCAAACTACTCACATTGCACGTACGCTCTTTGTCGAGTAAATTAAGTATGTAACTTGGAAAAAATTTCAAAATTAGGATTTTGGGTGAAAATTGTTGATGTAGTAACAGGTTATTTTCAATTATATGTTTCCTTTAAGATTAGTTCAAATGACTTACTTTGCATGTACGCTCTTTTTAGAGTAAATTGGGTATTTAATGGGAAATAAATGTTGATAGAATAAAAAATACATTACTTTTTCAACTGTCTAGGTTTTGTTATAAATTAGTTCAAACTACTCACATTGCACGTACGCTCTTTATCGAGTAAATTAAGTATGTAACTTGGAAAAAATTTCAAAATTAGGATTTTGGGTGAAAATTGTTGATGTAGTAACAGGTTATTTTCAATTATATGTTTCCTTTAAGATTAGTTCAAATGACTTACTCTGCACGTACGCTCTTTTTAGAGTAAATTGTGTATTTAATGGGAAATAAATGTTGATAGAATAAAAAATACATTACTTTTTCAACTGTCTAGGTTTTGTTATAAATTAGTTCAAACTACTCACACTGCACGTACGCTCTTTATCGAGTAAATTGAGTATTTAACTTGGAAAAAATTTCAAAATTAGGATTTTGGGTGAAAATTGTTGATGTAGTAACAGGTTATTTTCAATTATATGTTTCCTTTAAGATTAGTTCAAATGACTTACTTTGCATGTACGCTCTTTTTAGAGTAATTTGGGTATTTAATGGGAAATAAATGTTGATAGAATAAAAAATACATTACTTTTTCAACTGTCTAGGTTTTGTTATAAATTAGTTCAAACTACTCACATTGCACGTACGCTCTTTGTCGAGTAAATTAAGTATGTAACTTGGAAAAAATTTCAAAATTAGGATTTTGGGTGAAAATTGTTGATGTAGTAACAGGTTATTTTCAATTATATGTTTCCTTTAAGATTAGTTCAAATGACTTACTTTGCATGTACGCTCTTTTTAGAGTAAATTGGGTATTTAATGGGAAATAAATGTTGATAGAATAAAAAATACATTACTTTTTCAACTGTCTAGGTTTTGTTATAAATTAGTTCAAACTACTCACATTGCACGTACGCTCTTTATCGAGTAAATTAAGTATGTAACTTGGAAAAAATTTCAAAATTAGGATTTTGGGTGAAAATTGTTGATGTAGTAACAGGTTATTTTCAATTATATGTTTCCTTTAAGATTAGTTCAAATGACTTACTCTGCACGTACGCTCTTTTTAGAGTAAATTGTGTATTTAATGGGAAATAAATGTTGATAGAATAAAAAATACATTACTTTTTCAACTGTCTAGGTTTTGTTATAAATTAGTTCAAACTACTCACATTGCACGTACGCTCTTTATCGAGTAAATTGAGTATTTAACTTGGAAAAAATTTCAAAATTAGGATTTTGGGTGAAAATTGTTGATGTAGTAACAGTTTAATTTCAATTATAGGTTTTCTTTAAGATTAGTTCAAATGACTTACTTTGTACGTACGCTCTTTTTGGAGTAAATTGGGAAATAAATGTTGATAAAATAAAAAATACATTACTTTTTCGACTATCTAGGTTTTGTCATAAATTAGGTCAAATTATTTACTCTGCACGTACGCTCTTTGAGTAAACTGAGTATTTAACTTGAAAAAGATTCCAAAATTTGGTCTTTAGAGGAAACTTGATGAAGGAGTAAAAAGTACATTACATAAATTAGATAAAATGTTTTACCCTGCACGTGCGCTCTTTTTTAATTAATTTGAATATATAAGTATGAAAAAAATGCAATAATTATCATTAAAATAGTGATTTTGTAGTCTAAAATCCCTTCCAGTAGTAATCGTCAAACACGAAATTTGAAAACTCGTTAGGACCTGCGTAGAGATTAGATACTGGCTACAACGACTGCGCTAAACACTATAAAAAAATACGATTTTATTTTTGAACAATCATGAATAATCTTCTATCACAACCTTGTTCAGAATCCTGATTATAGTGGGTAAAAATACCCAAGGCAATTATTACAAAAATCATGTTTCGGCCAAAATTAACAACAGGATAACTCAATTTTATAAGTTTACATTCAACTCGATACAGTGCAAAAACATCCACTTATTGCATCACACTGTACGCACATTTTAATTAATAAACAAAACGCTTTTCACTTCAAATTAATACATACTGAAAAAAATCAAATTGTTCCCGTTTCCCATATTTTTTTAGAAAATATAATACAACTTATAAACTTGAGTTATTAATTATATAAAAAAAATTCTAAAAGAATATCATCATTGATGTTGGGTACAAAATTTTTTGATATCGTTGATTAGATTAGTTGCTAAAAAATATTAAAAAATAGTCTAAAAATAGCCATCGAATAATGTAAAATTATTTTGACGGTTTTAAAAATATATACAAGATGCTTCTAAAGTACAGCAAAAATGGGAATTCATAATTACATCGGCTAAAACGAACCCAAGTTTCGTAACAAGATTTGGAAAAAAATGTTTTATAGTTGTGTCCCACGGGGTAGCAACCAACCCCTTCCTTAGGAACACCATTTGTTCACAAAAATGCCTTTTTTTATTTAAATTTTAGTTTAATAGTAGAATTATTGGCAGAGAACTACATGCTCCCGCCTTCACGAACTCCTGGTCTAACATCCATCGACTTTCGTGAAATTTAAGCGGATTTTGACATCGGTCTTAAAAATTGAGAATGTAATTTAGAAACATCTTGCACAATTCGTCGATAAAAATATGGTTAATTATGAAAGAAAAACACGATTTTTTTTTCATATTCACATTGTAAAACAGCACTACCCTCCGATAAAATTAAAATCTTAAAAAAAGTCGTTGAATTTTTTTTCCTTCTATACACTATACAGTCGACAAAATTATTTCAATCTAAGTGAATCTTTATTGACTTTTGTTTTAAATAATAATAAAAAAGTTAGACGTGCTCATTTCTTTACCGATATTAACAGAAACGTTTGAAAAGTAATTTCGAAATTTTACAAATAAATATTCACTCGTGATATGAGTTTTTGTCAACTTACTAAAGTTTACGTAAAAATCACTTCGATTCCAAAGTAAAAAATTATTGATATGACGTATTTTTTTAAACTTCCTAGCTAGTTTCACATCTGGCCTATTTTAATTTTCCATTTGAGTGTTCAAGTAATGCTCGACGGTGCGATTACCTAAAAAAAAGAAACAGAAACATCATTTCCACGACATTTTTAAAAATTTACATTATAAACCAGAAGTAAGGTCAGAATATATGACATGTGTAGGACCGATTATGACATACGCGATAGAGACCAGAGTGGAGAACACGACTACAAAGCGACTTCTTAGATCAACGGAAATGCGAATTCTTAGATCGATAACTGGCTATACCTTACTTGACCATAAAAGAAGCGAAGAGATAAGGGAAATATGTGAAGTCCAAGACATAGTAAGATGGGCAAGAAACCGAAGAAGATAATGGAGAGACCATGTTAGCAGAATGCCAAACGACCGGCTGGCAAAAATTGTGAGAGAGAAGCGGCCCAACACACCACGCCCACCAAAAAGATGGTATGATAGCTGGTCTTCATCGTCCCAATTTTTTTTGGGCAACCTTTGAGGCAAACACAGGACGTAGTCCTAACGTAAGAAGAAGAAGAAGAAGACATTATAAACCGCAGTAATTGGATAACTCAAACAGTTAACGTAAGCAGTCGCGTATCGTTGCCAGTCCAAAACAAAATAAATATGTTACCATAGACCTATTATCCAGAGGAGGCAACATCCCATTCATAAAACTCTGTTTGTTTTGTCGCAATGATTTCACGAGAGTGGCCATGAGTATGACAAAGAATACCAATCGATTCTCTTTGTCCCGTTCTCGTGCTGGCAACGCTGTAACATTATTGTGGACTTACGGCCACGCTTGTAATCAGTGACGTGCTGTTTGTTCAAAATGAGAATATATCTATCGGGTAATATTTAGTTTTTTATGAGAATATATTTATGAATAGGTGATACACATTTTTTTATCAAATTGAAATGTTGTAGTCTACTAAAAGTATTTTTCTAAACCGCAAAAGTTGGGCGTCAAATTGTGTTACCCTAACTAAACTGTTTTTCCAAAGTTACAAAAGTGGGGTACCAATTTATGAACTGGTCACGAGATTTTAAACTGGGAAGAGTCCTGTCAATATGCACCAGGTGCAGGAGCCCCCAAAATTGTGGTGACCAAAGATAATGTGAATTTAGTCCATGACATGGTATTAAATGACAGAATACAGTCAAGGCTATAAGCAGAGACATGTAGTTTTTCTGATGAAAGCATTAAAAAATTTTTACATCAGAAATTGGGTTTTAAAAAACTCTCTGCACGTTGGGTTCCACGAATGCTGACCAGAAGCGTGTTCGCCAGGTTGCAGCGGAGACAAATTTGGAGATCATTAACAGGAATCCCGATCAATTTAAGCGAAAATTTCTTACGGTTCTTACGGAACATGGGTTCATCACTTTGATCCAGAATCCAAAAAACAAAGTTCCCCTCCCTCTCGAAAATTTCGTGCCATCTGCCGGTAACATCATGGCTACAGTTTTTTTGGGATTTTGCAGGTGTTATTTTCAAGGATTATTTACCATGTGGGCGCATCATAACAGGTGATTATTATGCGAATTTAATACCAAAAGTACGCGAAGTGATCAGAGAAAAGAGAAGAGGAAAATTGAGTCGAGATGTGCTTTTCCACTCCGGCCCACAAAAGTTGTGTTGCAATATCTGCCATTCACAATACAGGATTTGAAATTTTTGAATAATCCCCTAAGTCTTCAGATTTGTCCCCCAGCGACTACCATCCATTCCCAAAATTATTAGAACATCTTCGGGGAATCCGCTTAGCTGATGTTAACAAAGTGATGTCGGCGGTAGATGAACGGTTGAAGACTCGAAATTCTGAATTTGTTTCTAAAGGGTATGAAACACTTTAACCCCGATACACCAAGTGTATAAAAGTTAGTCTGCTGTAGGTGCGAGCACGAGGCATTAGCTGTTCTAGTGGGTGCAAGTGAGATAGGAGGAGATAGTTAAGTTTAAGTTGAAGTATAGTTTAGTGGACATAGAGAATATTGTAAATTGAATATCTTAGTGATTTATTAAATCAAAGTTTATTGTATTACATATACAGGGTGTTTCACAAAAAGGTGACCCCTTCTCTAGGATAGGTAGAAAACTAAAAAATAATTGGGGTTTGCTTAGTAAAAATTTTTCGTAACGCCATCCACATTCAAGATAAACATCATTCAATTTTACACCGAAAAGGTAATCTTGGTAACACTCGATACTGTGTACCGTTTTCGGAATATTTTGATTTGAAAATTATGTAATAACCAAATTTTTTTCTTCAACGCCCTTTATCTTGGATGCGAATGGCGTTACGAAAATTTTTTGCTAAGCAAACCACAATTATTTTTCATTTTTCTACCTATCCTAGAGACGGAGTCACCTTTTTTTGAAACACCCTGTATGAAAGATTAGAATAAATTGTTTAGTTTTTGTATTGAGTGTTTTTAAATTAACGAACCTAAGACTAAATACCGTAACAATATATTCAGATGCGAGTATCGAAGTACTTGTGAATGATAATATTTTGAGTAATAAATTTGTGGTTACATGAGTCGTCACTGAAGATAAATTATCATTTTATTACATTCGTCTCTATATTGCTCTTATCTATAGCTGTGTCATTTAAAATTAAAAAAAAATGATCCATGTATTATATAATTATATTTGTTTTAACTATTCACAAGTCTTTATAATCATTTCATGGTTACCTAGACGACATGGTTTACCTACAAACCCACAATAATCAGGAATCAATAATTTTTACCGGACATTAAACAAATGAAATGACATTCAATGAAAGATACAAGATTATTTTTAGCATCAGAATTTTCATTTTTAGTATTTTTGGTGGTTTTTTTTTTATAAAAATGGATCCTACCCCTACTCAATATACTCTATATGGTGAAATAATTTATGACCCAAAACTACCTCTCAAGAAGAAAAATCTTTGAAAAAACACGATGCTCGAGATTTTTTCATGTAAATGGATAATTCTACACCTACTTAATATACTCTATAGAGTGGAATAATTTGTGATCCCAAAACTACTCCTCAACAAACATCCAAAATAGAAACATATTTGAAAAAAACCGTTGCTCGAGATTTTTCGACGGAAATGGATCATTCTACACCTACTCAATACACTCTATTGGGTGAAATAATTTGTGACCCTAAAACTACCGCTCAACAACTCACCAAAGTAGAAAAATCTTTTAAAAAACTTTTGCTCGAGATTTTTCGGAAATGGATATACAGTGTGGAACAGCCAAATGGAATAAATTTGATAACGAATAAATGAGAGCGTGTTGGAAAAAACGCTTAGACACGTCGATTTGTATTTTTAGTTGCGCATTTTTTTCAAAAAAAAATAATTATATAGGGTGTGTCATGTGACAGTGGCCCATACCAACTTTCTTATTTTAAATACAACCCCCTGTATATTATTTATTTTTGGGATTCTTTAGAAAATTCTGGACATAATTCATGTACAATGTCCCATACCTATCTTCAACTGTTTCGGAAATATTAAGTGTTTTCAGATATATTACAAAAATAAACATTAAAAAAAGAAAATTATTTTATTTCACAAACTCGCTACATTACACTCAATACATTGCCGCTATTGGTCTAATGAGAATCCTCACTGGATGAGAGAGGAACATACGCAATATCCTGAAAAAGTTAATGTTTGGGCAGGAATTGTTGGAAATCATATGGTAGGTCCCTTTTTCATTGATGGCAACCTTATTGGAGATAAATATTTAGAACTGCTCCAAAATAATGTCGTGCCAACTTTGACAAACTTATATCCTGATCCAGTAAACCCACAAGTTCCTGCCAATATACTATGGTTTCAGCAAGATGAAGCACCGCCCCATTACCAAATCAATGTCCGGCAGTACCTAAACCAAAATTTTCCAAATCGGTGGATAGGGAGGCGCGGATCGATAGAATGGCCAGCACGATCTCCTGATCTGACGCCATTAGACTTCTTTTTGTGGGGATATGTCAAAAGTATTGTATACAAAACTAAACCACTCGACTTACATTGATTTAAAAAAAAAATCATGCTTGCGATTAGATCAGTCACGCCTGAGATGTTGAGTAACGTTAGAAAACATTTCTATACCAGATTAGCATGTTGCCAAGACGTTCGCGGCGAATATTTTGAACATCTCTTACATTGAAATTAATGTTTTTTTGTTTTTTTTTTACATAATTTGTAAAATAAAATAATTTTCTTTTTTTAATGTTAATTTTTGTAAAATACATCTGAAAACACTTAATATTTCCGAAACAGTTGAAGATAGGTATGGGACATTGTAAATGAATTATGTCCAGAATTTATTAAAGAATCCAAAAAATAAATAATATACAGGGGGTTGTATTTAAAATAAGAAAGTTGGTATGGGCCACTGTCACATGACACACCCTATATAATTATTTTTTTTTGAAAAAAATGCGCCTCTAAAAATACAAATCGATGTGTCCAAGCGTTTTTCCCAACACGCTCTCGTTTATTCGTTATCGAATTTATTCCATTTGGCTGTTCCACACTGTAGAGTATATTGAGTAGGTGTAGAATGATCCATTTCCATCGAAAAATCTCAAGCAACGGGCTTTTTCAAATATGTTTCTATTTTGAAAGTTTGTTGAGAAGTTTAACTATCTGGGGACTTGGTTATGTGAAGACTGGTCTCTTCAGACGTACAGATCAAATGCCGCATAGAAAAAGCGAATCAATATCACGTGACCAGCAAGTATGATTGCTTTGTGTTTATTTACCTGGAAACGTGCATTCGTGTGAAGATTATAGTTGTTTAAAAGTGACTAATAATTTGTTAAAAGTGAAAATGACGAGCAGAGCTTCTTCTACTTTCATCAGTGCTTTCATACGCTTAAAGAAAAACATCCTACGTTAGGCGTAAGGACGAACGAAAAATTGTAAATAGGCGTTAAAGAATACTTACTCAGTTTTATTATGAAGTCTCCATATTGACTATGACTTGTACCACATAACTTGGCGGTATTTTAGCTTCTTCGACATGAAGTTTGTCTCCCAATAGCTTACCGCCATAAAACCACCTTTGCCTCGAGGATTCTATTCCCTCCTGACTCTGAAAACAAAAACAAAATGCTCATTTATTTCAAAACGCGTTTGAGTTATTCGCCTTTTTGATTAACACAATAAATCGTCGACTGATAAAAAACCGGGTGATATTTACACATGTTTAAATTTATCCGCGTTTGGAAATGTTCATTTCACACGAATTATGTGGCAGCTAATTTATGCGTTTATTGTTTTTCGTTGGAATCTTAAACATACTGTACATTCTACTGCGGCTTATGGCTAATAAACCGGGACCTTTTTAAATATATATTATGTTTTACGTCTGTACATTTTTGAATTAAATATTTTTCTCAAAAATTTTTAATACTCTCCGATATTATGACCAAAAAAGAAGTCCCATTTATTTTTAATTTTTTTACGATCCGGCCCTGTGTCTGTCGGCGTCGGCGAGTCGATCACAATTAGGGGACTGCTTTATTATGCCGGCGCGGCGATTGGAACAAAAAAAAGATTATTATTATTTAAAGTAATTGTAAAGTGAATACCTAATGATTTGTAAAGTAAAATTAATTGTGTAAAAATATTGGAATAAAAATTGTTTAGTTAAGGCGAGTTTATACAACAAATAAAATAAAGTCTATAAAAGCGCAATAGACCTGACTTCCAGCCAAGAATTTTTCGACTATACCTCGCAATGAAAAGACCTGATTCATAAATCTCTTTCCTCTTTTAAATCCTGCTTGCACATCTCATATTATCTTCTCAGTTTCATTCGTCACTCTTTTAATCAATATCTTTGCATACAGTTTGCCGACTATGCTGAGTAAACTAATACTTGGGTAGTTCTTACAGTCCTGCTGCGAACCTTTTCACTTGTAAAGCGGCACGATAACGGCCTTGCACCAGTCGTCTGGTACGCTACCAATCCTCCAACAAAGGTTAAAAAGGCGGTACAGCAGACTAGTTACCACGCTTTGTCCAGCCTTCAGCATTTCTACTGTTATCTTGTCGTACCCAGCAGCTTTACCCAATTTCATACTGTTCAACGCTTTCACAATTTCTGTCGTACTAATTTCACTTTCATTGCAACTTTTACTATGTCTCCGAATGGGGCCTGTACTTGTGTATCCTCTTTCTCAAATAAACTTTTAAAGTATTCCTTCCATCTCTTTAAAACGCATTCCTCTCCTTTTACCATACTTCCATCTTGGTTTCTGATTTTTTTCAGTTGCGAGGTAGTATTTGTACCTCTGACTGTTCTTATGGACTTCCAGAAGAGTTTAATATTGTTTTGGAAATCGTCAGATAACCTTCGATCAAATTCATCTTTATTACTCTCCTTCTTTCTCGCCACAACCTCTTTTGCCACACCTTTTAACCTTTTATAATCATTCTTTGCCTTGTTTACATCCTGAATCGTTGCCTTTTGCGTTATTTGATTGGCTTTTGTAGCCAGCCAATTCAGGCAGGCTTTCTTTTTTTCTGACATTCCTTTTTTTTCTTTAATAATAAATCCGCCGTGAAATAGACCAATTTGAAAAAAACAAGGTTCATTTTTCGATGTTTCGATGCTGAAAATATGGTGAACTCCACTTCCAAATAATTACCAAAACACTTTTTGATTTTCCCTGGCAAGCAGGAAAATTTAGAAATTATATTATACGTCGTCGATCGAGAAATCCTTTCAAATAATCTAGTAAAAAAGTTGGTCACATTGTTATGTAAATACTTTCAATGATAAACAATTTATTTGGGGATACAAAATACATAAAAGAATCGTCACAATAGAAATTTTGTATCGCATTATATTCGGAATGAATCACACCACTGCCATCGATAAGTTCAATAACATCTCGATGCAAGCCGAGCAATCAAAAATGTAAATAAGTAATCCCGATGAGAATAACAAAGAGTCTGTCCAAAAGGAAAAAAAGAACGTTTATTAACTAACACAAATACTATATTTAAAATTGTTTTTTCAAAATTAATTGCCTACCCTATAAATGGTTCGTAAGGACAAAACGATACTGTGTACCGTTTTCGGAATATTTTGATTTGAAAATTATGAAGTAATAACCGATGCTAGTATAAAGTAATGATAAAGTTATTAATTATTATTATTATGATTAATTAGAATGCATTATGTAAATTATAGTATATTTTACAACAAGAGATGAAAATACTGTTTTTTTCGTGAGGTGAGAGTTTGTCCACAAGCGGAGCGAGTGTGGCAATCTCACGAACGAAAAAAAGGTATTTCATCTCGAGTAGGAAATGCAATTTTTTCTACGATAGATGTTTATAAAATACTGGATTACAATTTTTAGAACTTTATTTATTTATAATACAGACTTGATAATAATACCGGGTACTATATATATATATATATATATATATATATATATATATATATATATATATATATATATATATATATATATTGAAAGTACAATTGTTGAAGTTGTTAATAGTTGGATGTTGGATTTGTGTGCTGACTTCTGTGGTATTTGTCGAAGATATGACTGCCGAAGAAGTTGCTGCTGCTGCTGCTGTAGTCAAGTTTGATGTTATGCTGTCGAAGTCTAATGGTCCTTCATTAAAGTTAACTTCAGTTACGTGTAAATTTGTAGTTTTTGATGTATTTATTGACTGGAATATTTTATGTCCTCGTTTTATTTTATTATTTACAGAATCTTCAATGTATTGTTCTGCAACAGCGCTAGACTTCCATCCACCGTTTTGCTTTATTTCTGTTAGGTTTGCCCCAGTATCCGAAAGAAAAGTTGTTGAAGACCTTCTTAATGAATGGCCTTGTATACAATTGGGCATCCGACAAATAAAGAAATACCGCTACTTGCCTTGGAACATTTCCAAACTTATTGATTCTAATTACTTGCTTTGTACATTTACCATCTTGATAATTCAGGAAGAATCGGAAAGTTGTATTATTTACGCCTGATGGACGAAGTTTTATATACTTCTGACAAATGTTATAGTTATTGCCCGTAATTGTAAAAGAACGTGGCGTGTAAGTTTTTGTATTAGGTATGGTTGCAAGTAACGATTTTTTCAGATCTTTATTATTCACTTCTAAATTTCGTAACTCATGTGAACGACAAGCTCCAGCGTTACCAAAAATTAGTGCTACCTATAAATAATAGAATTCGTTACCTACTACATGAGAAACATAAAATTTACCTTTATAAACAGGAATTTGTCGTCATTTGAGCTTGGCATATTTTGAAATATACACATTGTGTTTGATGTTAATGATATTACGTAACATAGAATACATACTCCAAACTGTTGATGATTTCAAATCTTCAGATATTCGTCCAACGTAAGCTATATGAACATTTGCCGAGAACGAGTTCATCTTGTTATCATTTCTCCAAGTAATGAACTTTCCATACACAAATGCATGCCTTTCTCGGGATTTATCTGTCAAAATATTGTTGGAAACTGAGTTTGCCGCTTTAACTATATTAGGTGGTGTACATGATTTACCAATTTCGCTAAAAAACTATCACTTTCATGTAGAATAGCCGGTTGAAATATGATCATTTTCATATACATAAGTAGAAACAAAAAAATTTTGTCTCGTAAATGAGACCTCATCGATAAAACGGATGTTAAAAATTTGGATTGAGTGCTGCCCTTTCCTGTAATGTTTGACAAAAATCCACTCTAACCGGTAGATCGCCTGACAAGAGCTCATGGATTTGTCTGTAATGATAAGGATCTAGGCTGCTGCTCTTTAAGTATCCTTAGTACTTGAAGAAGACGTATTTGTTTGTCTTGCCATATTCCTTACGCTAACTGTTGGATCTTGATCAACTAAATTTAAAATACTATTTTTTGTATTAATGGTTCTTGTTGCTCTTGGCATAACAGAATTTATTTTTTTTGGTATCACATTTCCAGTTTCTCGACAACGTCGTTTAATGGCTCTAAATGTATTTTTACTTGGTAAGTTTCTTCTAGGAAACTTTTCTGCATAACGCTTAACAACTTCACTAGATTTTCCTAAACACTCGCCTAAGGTTAATAACATGTATTCAACATTCGAGTACATTTTGATTAACAATATCTAATTTTACAAATAACAAGGTTTCAAAAATCTAATTATTGTTGACTTATCGGCATAACTATCAATAAATGTCAGTTTTCCATGGCAAACTTAGAGAAAATCAAGATATACCGATTAGAATGGATTTTTGTGACACGTTACAGGAAAGGAAAGTCCTCGATCCCAATTTTTTAACATTTATCCGTTATATCGATGAGGTCTCATTTAGGCAAAAAAAAATTTTTAAATCACATAATGCAAACTAATTAATAATAATAATAATTATTAACTTTATCACCACTTTATACCAGCATCGGTTATTACTTCATAATTTTCAAATCAAAATATTCCGAAAACGGTACACAGTATCGATTTTTACCAAGAGTACCTTTATGGTGTAAAATTGAATGATGTTTAAGTTTACTTGAAATTTTGATTAATAAATCTAACCTTAAAAAAAGTTATGTTCAATACTACTTGGTACGAACCGTGTAACTGGCGCCCTCTATGAGGAGTCAGATATAAAAACAAATTCATGGAGTTTATCAGCTGCTGAAACATATTCGTATAAAATTTTATTACAATGTTTCTAGTAGTTGGCGTGACGAAAATTTTTTACTAAGCAAACCCCAATAATTTTTCAGTTTTCTACCTATCCTAGGTCACCTTTTTTTGAAACACCCTGTATTACAGACAAAACCTTGGTGAATAAAACAGTTAACCTAATTTTTAACATAAATCCAATATTTGTCAACTTCCCTAACTTTTGTTTATTTTTAATGGTTTCATATCCCTATTTAAGGATCGCGGTGCCGCTAAAAATTAAGTTTAAGTAGACGTTTAGTTTTGTGAACACAGAGATTTGTATTACGTATAGAAAGTTTGAAATAAATTGCTGCAAGCCGAGCAATCAAAAATGTAAATGAATAAACCCGATGAGAATAACAAAAAAACTGTCCAAAAATAAAAAAAAATGTTTATTAACCAATATAAATAATATATTTAAAATTATTTTTCCAAAATTAATTGCATACTCAATAAATGGTTCGTAAGGACGAAACGTATTCAAAACAACTCCGTTAGGAATTTTAAAAATATTTACAATAATATTTGTATACTTACGAAGTTATTTTTACTAAATTATTACCAATTATCGATTGGTTACAAAAACAAATTATAAATAGCGCGTTATTGATTTTAAAATTTAAAATTTATCAGCTGCCAAAGCAATTAAGAAAATATTTATTGTCATATTTCATAGTTCACCGAGTGAAGGTGATGTGTATTAAAACATCGAGACTGTTTTCATTTAGATAATAAATGAGGCAGACATATTAAAAAAAACGTACCAATAATTTTTTATCGACAAATTATAAGTAACTAATCAATAATAAAGTATCAAGCAAAATTATGCCAATGGCCACAAAAAGAGTCATTGAAAAGTCTTAGGGACTAAAACCGAAAATAGCTCACTAGTATGACAAAGAATACCAATCGATTCTCTTTGTCCTGTCCTCGTGCTGGCAACGCTGTAACATTATTGTCGACTTATGGCCACGCTTGTAATCGGTGACGTGCTGTTTATTTAAAATGAGAATATATCTATCGGGTAATATTTAGTTTTTTATTAGAATATATTTATGAATGGGTGTTACTCAATTTTTTTATCAAATAAAAATGTTGTAGCTTAATAAAAGTATTTTTCTAAACCCCAAAAGTTGGGCGCCAAATTGTGTTACCCTAACTAAACTGTTATTCTAAAGTTACAAAAGTGGGGTGCCAATTTTAAAAAACTTACTAATTCAACAGATTTTCAAGTTTTTATAAGAAAGTCCACGGATTGTAGAGTATATACAAAACAAAACATAATGCGAGTCATTAATGACGTAGATGTTTTAATGCTTTGATCACTGGTCAACACATTTTCTGTTGTATGGTGGTCGATCAAACCAAGTTCAGCTAATTTGTGGTTCTGAATCGTCGTATATTGGTCAATTATCTGCCTACGGTCTCCTAACCAAACTGCGCCAATGGCTCTTGAGATTCATGCAAGATTACTCCTTAAATGTGGCTGTTGACGATATTTCTTCTGATGCGTTAAAAATCAATGCTGGGGTCCCCCAGGGTTTCATCCTGTATCCCACCCTATTTATTTTACACATCAACGACCTCTTGAAAACCACCCCATTTACAGTTTCAGACAGCACACTTGTCTTAACTTTCACAGCCTATCGTTCACTTTCGGTGAATGATACAAATAGACTCAGACAGAAACAGGTTAACTCCAACAATAGAGATTTTGAAGCAATCGTCGAGTGGGGAACCAACAATCTTGTTCAGTTCAACGCCCAGAAAACACAAAGCGCCACATTTTCCAAAAAAGTGAATTCCTTAAATCATTCCATCACAATCTCCGGAAATACCCTTGAATCATGTCCCTGCATCTCGATTTTGGGAGACACGGTATCTAATAATATGTCTTGTCATGACCATGTTGCTAACATCGCAAAGTCAGCAAGCCAGAGGCTAGGTTTTCTGTGGAAAGCTAGAAAGTTTTTTACTCCTGATCAACTGTTGACGACGTACAAGGCTCAAATCCGACCTCTACTGAAGTGCTCGCACATTTGGGGTTCAGCACCAAGGCATTCTCTTCGTCTTCTAGATTCCATTCAGTAAAGGGCCAATCGGTTGATAAACAGCTCAACTCTCACAGATACCCTTCACCCACTAGAATATAGAAAAAGAGTAGCAGACCAGACATTACTCTACAGATATTTCTCACCTATTTACTCTAAAGATTGACACTACAAGGACCAATTTTCATCAAGAATCCTTCGTTTACAGGGCTGCTACAGAATGGAACAAGCTTCCAAAATCAGTTTTTCCAGAGAACTATGATCTGCAACTTTTCAAAAAACGGGTCTACAATCATCTCCTTATTATAATCGCTCCCCCTTCTAATAGTTTCAGTGCGGGCCGTCCGCGGCCCACATGATAGGTCTACCCCTTTGCAACTATTTTTAGTAAAAAAAATTGAGTTATAAGAATGTCTTGTAGCAAAAAAACTATGGGTTATAGAAAAGAAATTGATATTATTTTCGGCTTATTGAGCAATTTTTACTTTATAAACACTTTGTTTCGTTTATGCCACAAAAAAGCAGATTTTTGTTTACCAGTAGAATGTCATACGTGGGGGTTCATGAAGGCCGTTTCCGTCGCACTTTTAGTATTCGTGTAGAGAAGCAATGCTCGTTCCGATTCGTTTTATATTCAAATTTTTAAAGCAGTTATAGCACCTATTGAAATATTCAGTTTGGACATCGTCCATCAACGCGGCGTGCGCAATTTTTTTTAGAATATTCTATTTGAAGCAAGTTTGGAAACCTCTGGTTTAAACAATGATATTATTTAACTTAAAGTAATCTTGAAAGGTTTCAAAGGTTTTACTTAACAAATATTATTAGCTAAGCAATAATGATAATAATTTGTCAGATAATGAGATAATGTTGGTGGATAAGAGGCACTTTTATTTTTATAATTTTATATTATTTATGACAAATTTTTTCGTTTTATAGGTAATAAATAACAGGGAAGATTCAGTGTCAATTATTCTTGCACTTGCTACTCAGGTCTTGGAGCTGGACAGGAAAATGCTCAGACTGATAACGCGGCACTGTTTTCTGAGGAAGCATCTAACATCTGCTTGGACAACTCAGTATGCAGATCATATATGACTGTGGTGCATTCATATGGGAATGATACAACCCAGACTGATGTAATTGTTAAGTTTTTTAACTTCGATCAAGCTTAGCCAGGATACTGGTCGGCTCAATTCATCTACATTATTCAATATATTGTTACGATATTTATTCTTGTGTTAAACACACCCAGTAAAAAAAAAACTAAACAATTTATTCCAATCTTTCTTCAGGTAATACAATAAATCACTTGGATATTCACAAACTTTATACTTTCTTTACAATCTTTTTAAAAACCATATTACTTTCCCAATTAACTAAAACTAAACCAAACCAAACTCTTCCGCGGCCGCGATCCTTATATAGTTGCAAATAAATTATTCTAGAATGGGGACGTCTATTCGGGAGTTTTCCAAATATTTTAATATCGTCAGTGGCGATATTTGATGACATCTAAAAAAAACCGCATCATTGCCTCGAGCGAAATAATAGAACAGGGCGGTCCCCGTTAACCGCAGTCCGTAACAATATATATCTCTATTATCGGAGACATCTTTTCAGCTTTTTCACTCCAATCTATAAATTTGGACCTCGAGATGATAAAGAGAATTTTCTGTGTGTAAGCAATCCGACATCCCCAAATTACTTGGCTGCTTGATTAATTCACTTTTACTTTTTCGAGTCCGAAGCTTCTAAAATTTTTCAGCCCAGTAGCGGGCTACGTTAATAGCGTTGTCGTTGGCAATCCACATATCATTTATGGAACACGTCACAGGGCACAGTGTGCATCCTGTACTTCGCCACAGTCGCAATGGTTTGATTGGTCTTCCTGTATGCCCCATCTGATCATAATCGTTTTCACCGGTGCCACTCCTGTTCTTATTCGGTTTATTGTTTTCCAGGTTTTCCAATGCAGGGTAGAGCCTGATGAGGGAAGTTCTGACTGGGGAAAGTTATCTGGTGGGTTCAGTGGAGCAGACTGAAGGAAATTATTTCTAAATTTTAGTCTCCTCATTGGTTCTTGATTTCCATGTAGAACATGGCGCTCATCAAACACTTGCTTAAACTCCTCGAGTAGCTTTCATGCACCCAGTAATAATTCTACAGGTTTGATTGAGAGCAACGTCAACCTGTTTTGCATGTTTGGATCGGCACCATACTCTCTTGTAGAGAAGCAAAGTGCTTGTGCAGATGTTCTCAGGACTTGAGTTTTAGCGCCCCATTTACCTCCAGCAAGTTTTTTTGTTAGGTTATTCCTGGCTGTCACTTTTTTTGTATTATGGCAATGCTGTTTGAAGGATAGCGTTCTGTCCATAGTAACACCCAGGTACTTCGGTGTATCAACGTGGTCAAGTTCTTCACCTTCCCATGAGATTTTAAGTTTTTTCTATAAACATATAAACATGCTTGATTAAAATAAAAAATTACTCGTGACACTAGAAACATAACGGAAACCAACATGACTTTTTATCAGGAAGATCTACCTGCACAAATTTGGTTATATGTCAACTTTTTTTTTAAACACTTTAGAGGGAAACCAACAGGTTGACTTTATTTATACTGACTTTTCAATAGCATTTATAATTTGTAATTTTATAATTGAAATTGTATTTTATAATTAAAATGCTTTAATTGTTATTGACAATTATCTACATTCGCCAAACTATTTAGATACTTTAAATTATTTAAACGTTTTTTTTCCTCATTTGCATCGATTAGAGGTTGTCTTGAGATTAAGGAGGTGAGCTCAAAAATCAAAATAATATTAGTTTGAAAGCTTATAATTAGCTCCTGCAACGATTTATTTAATAATTTAATTTTTGGTGAAGGGCTGAGCCAACGTTAAATAAAATCATCTTTTTAATATTATGTTTTTTGTAAATTGGCATGTCCATAAATAAATAAATACAAACTTGGCTAAATATTAATGCACCCTCGTAAAACATTTCGTTCGAGTTTTCACCGAGGTAAAAAATTCGTAGAGGAAATTTAAAATTACAAAATGAACGTCTTCACGAAATAAAAAATTCATTTAAACGATTTCTCGAAACAAAATATTTTTGATGGATTAACTTGTGAAATGAAAGTAAATGAAAAAAAAATCGATTTATCGGATGCTCAAATATTTAAGGAAATTTTGTAAGGGTGCCACAAATATACAAAGGAACATTGTTCATGTCCAAGGAAGCGAAGGGGTAAATCGATTTCGTATCATTGTAAATTTTTGAAGTTACCTTGGATGTTCAAAAATTAAAGAAAGGCATTACTCCGATGAGACTCATTACGATGCCAATTTTCTATTAGGATACAACTTTATAACCAACAGAAACACGACACAGCATAATTGTGTCAATATCAACATCTCCTTCTTCTTTCTTCTTTAATGTAAGCAATTTGCTTGTTTTTCTTCATATCCTCTGCCGTTCAATTATTAGAAAGGTTGTCGCTCCATCTATTGCGGGGTCTTCCAACGCTTCGACGCCCTAAGGGCGACTTGTCTCTAGTTATTTTGACCATTCTGTCGTCATTCATCCGATCTATATGTTCGTTCCACTCTCTCTTTCTTCCCAGTATCCATTCATTTACATTGTCTATTTTACATGTTCTTCTAATGTCCTCGCTTCTCTCCCTGTCAAAAAGTGTTTTTCCAGCGATCCTGCGCACTATTTTTATTTCGGTGGTTTCTAATATTCTCTTTGTGTTTGATGGATCTGGTCTAGTTTCCGCTGTATACGTAATATAGGTCGGATGACCGCCTTGTAGATTCGGGATTTGGTCTCGATTCCGATATATTTGTTTCGGAGGAATGTATCGTTCAGGTAAGCTGAGGTTCGTGCTGCTTTTGCCGCTTGGTTTCTTACCTCCGCCTCGATATCACCGTATCCTGATATTTTTATGACTGGGTATTTAAATTTCATTTCGTGTTGTATAATTTTATCATCCACAACCAGTTTGCATCTGATAGGTGTTTTTGAAGTTGTCATGCATTTCGTCTTTGCTGCAGATATCTTCATTTTTAGACTTTTTGCCATTATACTGAATTTGAATAGTAATCTCTGTAGGTCATCTTCGTTTTCTGCAATCAGAACGGCATCATCGGCATAGCATAGGATTTTGACGTCTTTGTTCGCCATTTTATACCCTTTCAGGTTACGAGTGCTTTTTATTATTTCGTCCAAAACGATGTTGAACAATAAGGGGCTAAGGGAATCTCCTTGTCGAATACCACTATTTACAGGAATTTCTTCGGTAGTTGTGCCATTAATGTTGACTTGTATTTTGTTTTTTTGGTAAATATTTTTGATGGCTTTTATGATGTTGTATGGGATTTGTCTGTTGTATAGAACGCCTTTTTTCCGCAGTAGTAGGCAGAAACCACTTCTTTACACACGTCTTACGCTACTTTCATCAGTTCTCTCATACATGCTCGTCGGATGTTGGTACTCTTGATGTGGCCTTTTTTCAAAACAATGTCATCTGATACAGATATGTTCGCAGAGGTCGACCGACTTACCTATTCACACTCGCCTTATAAATCTGTTTCGTCAATCTTTTTTCATACATCCTCTCTACGTGTCCAAATAATCTAGGCGTTACTTTATCTAACTTTGTTAACACACCACTTTCACACCAAAGCGTTTCCTTATCTCACTATTCCTCACTTAATCAATCAGGGTCACTCCGGATATACTTCCCAGACTACTCATCTTCACAGCGTTGATCCTACTTTCGCTCAATCAATATCACAGTCTTACTTTCCGACTCTCGTAAAATTAAAATTGACAAATTCCTACTGCGTGTTCGGTTTTTTTTTTTTTTATGAAAGTAGTCGCAAAAAGGGTAGACCTATCGTGTGAGCCGCGGACGGCCCGCACTGCGACAATTAGAAGGGGAAGGGATTATAGAAAGGAAATGATTGTGGACACGCTTTTTAAAAAGTTGCAGGTCATAGTTCTCTGAAAAAACTGATTTTGGAAGCTTATTCCATTCCGTAGCAGCCCTGTAAAAGAAGGATTCTTGATGAAGATTGGTCCTTGTAGTGTCAATCTTGAGAGTAAATGGGTGAGACTGATCAGCGTGCAGAGTTCTTCGGCCGAATGTGGCCAATGGTGGTACAAGAGTTTTTATTTCTCTGGAGCATCTGCCATGAAAATATCTGTAGAGCAATGACTGGTCTGCAACTCTTCTTCAATGTTCTAAAGGGTGAAGGGTATCTGTGAGAGTTGAGCTGTTTATCAAGCGAATGGCTCTTTTCTGAATGGAATCTAGAAGACGAAGAGAATGCCTTGGTGCTGAACCCCAAATGTGCGAGCAATACTCTAGTAGAGGTCGGATTTGAGCCTTGTACGTCGTCAACAGTTGATCAGGAGTAAAAAACTTTCTGGCTTTCCACAGAAAACCTAGCCTCTGGCTTGCCGACTTTGCGATGTTAGCAACATGGTCATGCCAAGACATATTATTGGACACCGTGACTCCCAAAATCGAGATGGAGGGACTTGGTTCAAGGGTATTTCCGGACATTGTGATGGGATGGTTTGAGGAATTCACTTTCTTGGAAAATGTGGCACTTTGTGTTTTTTGGGCGTTGAATTGAACAAGATTGTTGGTTCCCCACTCGACGATTGTTTTAAGATCTCTATTGATGGAATCAACCTGTTCCTGCCTGAGTCTATTTTTATCATTCACCAAAAGTGATCGATTGGATGTGAAAGTTGAGACAAGTGTGCTATCGTCTGCGAAACTGTAAATGGGGTTCGTGGTGGTTTTCAAGAGGTCGTTGATGTGTAAAAGAAATAAGGTGGGGGACAGGATGAAACCCTGGGGGACCCCGGCATTGGTTTTAAACGCATCAGAAGAAATACCGTCAACTGCCACATGTAAGGAGCGATCTTGCATGAAGCTCAAGAGCCATTGGCGCAGTTTGGTTGGGAGACCGTAGGCAGATAATTTACTTAACAATGCCTGGTGCCAAACGCGGTGAAAGGCTTTAGATATATCCAATGCTATTGCACGGGATTCAATAGTGTTTGTCCAGAGCTGAGTGACATAAGCCAGCAAATCTCCAGTAGACCGAAGTTGTCGAAATCCATATTGTCTGTCATGGATTATCTCAAATTTCTCCATATATTTGATAAGTTCTGTGTTAATCGCTTTTTCCATAACTTTGGATATAACTGAGAGCAATGCAATATGGCGATAATTTGCAGGAATAGTCTTCTTTCCTTTTTTCGGAATCGGTTGGACTTTAGCGTTTTTCCACATGGACGAAAATACTCCTTTGCTGTATGATAGCTTGAAGAGTCTACAGAGAACTGGGGTGAGCTCTTGAGCACAGGTCTTCAGGACAATTGTCGGAATTCCATCTGGTCCTACTGCCTTATTAGAGTCAAGATTTCGTAGGATTTTCCTGATAGTGCGATGGCGGATAGTGACCTCAGGCATTGATGCGTTTATTCTAGGTATCGTTGGGGGTTGTTTTCCATTGGTATCGAGGGTTGAGTTAGAGCTGAACATTTCGGCCAGCAGATCCGCTTTTTCTTTGGAAGATACGGCTTTCGTGCCGTCGGACCTCTCGAGTGGTGGTAAAGAAGAAGTTGTGAAATTCTTATTTATTGCTTTAGCCAAAGTCAGTATATATATATATATATATATATATATATATATAGTATTATATGTATACACTCGTAAATAGAGTCTTGACTCCAACAATTCAGATTTAATGATAAGTGATACGAGAATAGAAATTAACGGATTATAATCCAATGGTATTATTTTATATTAGTTCAATACCACTCGCGACTCCTACCAGTATAATGTATACATTTAATCATTATTTGTTATTCTGCCCACGGTATCAATAATCAAAGTGTAAGAAACGGACGGAGATAATTACAATCCGGCATCAATGTAAGTAGATTGAACATTTAGTAGATGTTTTCTTAAGTCAATGGTAAATCAAAACTATAATTAAATGTCAAAATCAGTTCCAACATTCCAAGGAACAACAACAAAAAATTATTGCTGCTTTATCAAGTAAACAAACATTAAGTACTTTTGTTTTAGCCATAATTATTAATCGATATCGACGAATACTGCTGCAGAGTTTGAGTACACGTAATATCATTCGTTGCTTTCAAGAACCTTGACTAAAAAATTTCTAGTACACCCGAGCAAAATATCTCTCTTATTCGTTTTCTCTCGTTTCAGAGATGTCGTGATTATGGTTTACTCTTTTGCTGACGCTCTTCGTACAATATCACGCTATCTTTCCATGTTCCCGGATTCCCTTGTTGCTTGTGTTATCGTGCTGTTGTTTGTTGCCTTGATAGTGTCGGTCCACCTCATCGGCGATCTTCCTCTTGGTCTTTTTCCTTCCATTTTCACCTGTATCACCAGTTTTTCTAGGTTGTTATCATCTCTTCTATTGATGTGGCCGAAAATTTTTAGTAAAGACAATCTGTGACAGTCCCTGGGGTTCATTTATTTCTTTATTAATAGATACGTCAGTTCTGTGAGCTGTCCATGAGACACGTAGTATTCGCATCCAGCACCACATCTCTTATGCATCAATTCCTAGTGATTGGCTAGCCTCAACATTCGTGACACTGCCAAAGAAAAATAAAGCCAGAGAATGTTCGGACCACAGAATCATTGCCCTAATGAGTCACACCTTGAAAATATTTTTAAAGATCATACATAACCGAATTTATAAGGAATTATAACACGACATCAGTGACACTCAAATGGGTTTTAGGAAGGGCGTGGGAACAAGAGAAGC
Organism: Agelastica alni; assembly: GCA_950111635.1. NCBI lineage: Eukaryota > Metazoa > Arthropoda > Insecta > Coleoptera > Chrysomelidae > Agelastica > Agelastica alni. The sequence continues at coordinate 5,765,173 of OX467712.1, read as the reverse complement.
GCTCTTCGGACTATACGTACTGAGACAAAGGTGCCTAGATATGAATCATATGTACATCTGCTTTATCGACTTTCAAAAGGCATTTGATAGAGTCCAACACCCAAAACTCCTAGAGATACTAAAGAGAAAAAACATCAATAGCAAAAACATAAGAATAATATCCAATCTCTATTAGCACGAGTCAAAGTCGAAGAAGATCTGAGTGAGGAGATTAAGATATGTCGAGGTGTTAGACAGGGATGTTTATTGTCGCCTCTCTTGTTCAATGTATATAGTGAAGGCATCTTTGAAGAAGCGCTGTCAGAGTAAAATTGCCATAAACGGGAAAAGAATTAACAACTTGCGATACGCAGACGATACCGTTATCTTCGCCGACAGCCTGGAAGACCTACAACATCTGGTTGAGTTAACTTGCATTTTGAGCAAAAGATATGGCCTAGATATTAACCTAAAGAAAACCAAAGTCATGGCAACTTCAAAAACCAAAGTACAAATCACAATAGACCATCTATAAATATTAATAACGACAACCTGGAATGGGTATCCTCCTACAAATATCTTGGCACATGGGTAACTGAAACAGCAGAACACACAAAAGTAGCAAAGTAGCTTGCAGCGCTTTCATAAAAATGAATAAAATACTCTGCAGCCGAGATATAACATTAGAACAAAGAACCAGAATGCTAAAATGCTATATATTCTCCATTCTACTCCATTATACCTGCTAGGCGAAACAGGGTGTTTTTGTCCTAAAAGCTTAAATGGTGCTCCAAAAAATATCAACGTCGATAATGAAGAAGAGGTTTTAGTTCGTATTTCGGAAAATCCAGATCTCAGTACTCGTCGATTAAGTGCGGCAACAGGAATAAGCCAATCGTACCAACAACCGAAGAGCATGTATGAGAGCACTGATGAAAGTAGAGGAAGCAAAAGATGTGTGTACGAACCGTAGCAAGTGGAAGGAAGTGGTCTCTGCCTACCCCTATGGGAAAAAGGCGTGACTTTATGTATGTATGTATGTCTATCTGGAGAATTTTAAAGAAAGAGAATCTCCGTCCATATCACTATACTCTTGTCCAAAATTTGCTGCCTCAAGAGAACCAGTTCGCCTACAGTTTGCTCAATTTATGCTAGATAAACAAAATGAAAACCAGGATTTTCTTAATTACCTTCTTTTCACCGATGAGATGACGTTTACTAGACGAGGTGTTTTTAATTGGAAAAAAAATCATTTTTGGGACTCCGAAAATCCACATGCTCTAAAGAAACGACATTTTCAGCATGAATTCAAGGTAAATATTTGGTGTGGTGTGATATCTGGTTTTTTTATTGGTCCTTTTGAACTTCCTCCTAATCTGTACTGGCCCCTCTATTTAAACACACTACTAGAAGATGTACCACTAGCCATAAGGCGGAACATGTGGTTTATGCAAGACGGGGCGCCGCCACTTTTTTCTCTGTCAGTACGGCAATACCTGAATAAACATTTTCCTCACCGGTGGATTGGGCGTGACAGTGAATTTGTTTGGCCACCTATAAGTCCAGATTTAAACCCTCTAGACTTCTCAATATAGTCACAAATGAAGGACATGGTTTACAAAGATACAATTAATTCCATCGAAGAATTACGACAGAAAATTCAAGAAGCTGCTAATATTAAAAATAATCGACAAATGTTATTTAATATTCAAAGATCTTTAAGAAGACGCCTTACAAAGTGTATTGAAGTGAAAGGCGGGCATTTTGAGCATTTACTTTGAATTTTTCTTTTATTACTGTTACTGATTGTTATTTGTTGTCTTTACTGTTGTTAACCCGCATAGTAGTAATTTAAAGGAATAAATTCATTTCACAATAAACAAAATTCATTGAATGTTTAAAATAACTCAAAAACTGATAGAGTTACATGAAATAAACAAGAGTACTTTTTTTATTCAAAACTAAACTGCCTTTTAGATTTTCTAGTCATTTTAGCCATAACTCATTGGGCAAAAAAGATATGTTGTAATTTACCTAAGTAACAGGTTGTAACTAACGCCCTGTATAAATAGTGCTAAATTCAGCATAAAATTCGTATAAAAAAAACAAAGTTGCCAATTTTCAAGACGATGCTGCTTAAAATCACAAAATTATTAAGAAGTGTCAAATTAAAATTTCAACTATAAATACCCTGTATCTCGTAAGCTCAATCGCCATATTTTGGTGTGTAGTATCTCCAGTTTAGAGATCATTCTTAATGAATCACCCTGTATATATATATATATATATATATATATTGGCTGACGACCTCGTATCCATCTATATGTGTTATGTCTGTATTGTTGTTTTTGTCTCGGTCTATAATCATGATTTTTGTTTTGCTCATGTTGATTTCCAGTTCATAGCTCTCACTTTCTGTTTTTAATTTGGGAGCTTCTTACCTAACATCCCTCTGAATATCTGACGCGCTTGAATAAATTCTTCTGTTTCCCTTTTTCAACCTTTCCGTACAGCCAACCCCACCATGCATACCGGCAGATTAACCTACCTCTAATTACAGAGACACCTGGGGCATATATACTATCAATATCTGACGCAGTGAAAGGGCGTATATAACATAACCTTTTTTTCTTTCTACCATATAATAGGTCCCTACGGCGCTCGAGTAAATCCCCATTAGGCATTGTGAGCTCCCTGCTAACAGTTAACCCTTATCTTGGCAAACATCATCATCATAAGCTCAACAGCCCGTTCTGGGCCTTGGCTGTCGCAATTTTAAGCCTTCATCTGGTCCTATCCATGGCAACATCCTTTCAGTTAGGTAGACCAATACTAGTTCCATCGTTCTTGACGCTGTCCTTCCATCTGAGCCTAGGCCGTCCTCGTCTTTTTTTTTTATGAAAATAGTCGCAAAAAGGGTAGACCTATCGTGTGAGCCGCGGACGGCCCGCACTGCGACTATTAGAAGGGGAAGGGATTATAGAAAGGAAATGATTGTGGACACGCTTTTTAAAAAGTTGCAGGTCATAGTTCTCTGGAAAAACTGATTTTGAAAGCTTATTCCATTCCGTAGCAGCCCTGTAAAAGAAGGATTCTTGATGAAGATTGGTCCTTGTAGTGTCAATCTTAAGAGTAAATGGGTGAGACTGATCGGCGTGCCGAGTTCTTCGGCCGAATGTGGCCAATGGTGGTACAAGAGTTGTTATTTCTCTGGAGCATCTGCCATGAAAATATCTGTAGAGCAATGACTGGTCTGCAACTCTTCTTCTATGTTCTAGAGGGTGAAGGGTATCTGTGAGAGTTGAGCTGTTTATCAAGCGAATGGCTCTTTTCTGAATGGAATCTAGAAGACGAAGAGAATGCCTTGGTGCTGAACCCCAAATGTGCGAGCAATACTCCAGTAGAGGTCGGATTTGAGCCTTGTACGTCGTCAACAGTTGATCAGGAGTAAAAAACTTTCTAGCTTTCCACAGAAAACCTAGCCTCTGGCTTGCTGACTTTGCGATGTTAGCAACATGGTCATGCCAAGACATATTATTGGACACCGTGACTCCCAAAATCGAGATGGAGGGACTTGGTTCAAGGGTATTTCCGGACATTGTGATGGGATGATTTGAGGAATTCACTTTCTTGGAAAACGTGGCACATTGTGTTTTTTGGGCGTTGAACTGAACAAGATTGTTGGTTCCCCACTCGACGATTGCTTCAAGATCTCTATTGATGGAATCAACCTGTTCCTGCCTAAGTCTATTTGTATCATTCACCGAAAGTGATCGATAGGATGTGAAAGTTGAGACAAGTGTGCTATCGTCTGCGAAACTCTAAATGGGGTTCGTGGTGGTTTTCAAGAGGTCGGTGATGTGTAAAAGAAATAAGGTGGGGGGACAGGATGGAACCCTGGGGGACCCCGGCATTAGTTTTAAACGCATCAGAAGAAATACCGTCAACTGCCACATGTAAGGAGCGATCTTGCATGAAGCTCAAGAGCCATTGGCGCAGTTTGGTTGGGGAACCGTAAGCAGATAATTTACTTAACAATGCCTGGTGCCAAACGCGGTCAAAGGCTTTAGATATATCCAAGGCTATTGCACGGGATTCAATAGTGTTTGTCCAGAGCTGAGTGACATAAGCCAGCAAATCTCCAGTAGACCGAAGTTGTCGAAATCCATATTGTCTGTCATGGATTATCTCAAATTTCTCCAGATATTTGATAAGTTCTGTGTTAATCGCTTTTTCCATAACTTTGGATATGACTGAGAGCAATGCAATAGGGCGATAATTTGCAGGAATAGTCTTCTTTCCTTTTTTCGGAATCGGTTGGACCTTAGAGTTTTTCCACATGGACGGAAATACTCCTTCTTCGACCCTCCGGCTTTGTAGACAGTATTTTCTTTGGTATTCTGTCTCCGTCCATTCTGATGTCCTGCCCACCTTAGTCGACCAATCTTGATGACCGAAAGCGCTCCTCCGAAGCGCTCATAAAAATTGAACAGCTCGAAGTTGTACCGACGCCTCCACACACCATTTTCACGAATTCCGCCAAATATACTCCTTAGTATTTTCCTTTCGAATATTTGAATTAGGATTGTATCGTTTTTGCTGAGTGCCCATTTTTCAGAGGCATAGGTAAGCTTTGGTACGACGAGTGTCCTGTACAGTCGAATTTTTGTACCACGACTTAGATTTTGGCTTGTTAAGTGTTTTCGTAATCCATAGTAAGATTTATTTGCCAGTAGAATGCGGTGCTTGATTTCTTCGCTTTCTGAGTTTTATAGGCACTGTTAAGTATTGTGATTTAACTTGGCAAACGTTTATCTTAATTTTAAAAAAATATGACCTCCAGAGAATATTACAAGCTTTTAACAAACACACAGGAAAACTTAACATGCAAATCTCCATAAACAAGACCAAGTGCATGACTATAGCAAAGGAACCTCTGCGCTGCAAACTGGCAATAGAAAATAACATTATAGAACAAATTATGTCACTCGAATACCTCGGATGCAAAATCACAAGCGCCGGGTTTCTGAAAGATGAAGTGAGAAAACAAGTCAATAAAGCTGCCGCAATATCAGGACATCTTAAATATCCAATCCTGGGAGAACCAACACCTAAGCACAGATTGCAAATCGAAAATATACAAAGTATGTGTACGGCCGGTGATGACATATGGTGCGGAAACAAGAGCTGAAACTTCATTAACAAAGAGGATCCTAAGAACAACCGAGATAACCCTAAAAGCAATAACGGAATACACACTAAACTACAGGCAAAGAAACACAAACATACAAGAAAGGTGCCAAACCGACGACGTAGTCAGATGGATAAGGAAAAAAAGAAGGGAATGGAACCAGCATGTCAACCGAATGAGTCCGAAAAAATAGCCAAGATATTACATAACAACCACGTGGAAGAAGACCTATACAGGACGACCACCGAAACGATGGCAAGAATTGCTTTAAAGAGACCGGAATTAAACAGGCGATGCGCCTATATAAAGAAGAAAAAGAAAAAATATGATTTTTGGTTTCCATGTCAAAAATGTTTTTTTGTAGTTATTGATTTTTATGAGTTTTTTAGGTCAAATTATTGACATGTATCTATGAGGATACACCATAGACATAGGAGAGTAGACTGCGGGTCCCCGTGCTGAGAGTTGGCTTCCGATGGGAAAGAGACAGTCGATCGAGAGGTTGTTTCGTGCTTTCTCTATTGGGCGGGGCTTACGCCCGAGCGGCAAGCTGAGTGGAGGGATCGTGTTCGAGAATCGGGCGTAAGCCCCACCCATCGACTGTCTCTTCTGGAGCCAACTCTCGCATATAGACCCGCAGTCTAGTCTCCTATGTCTATGGGATACACTGCCAAGATTTGGTATTCAAATAAAACTATGGCTATTTGCATTTTTTGGAAAAGTTGATGTGACCATAATTGTTTATTATATATATATTTGAACAAACTACTTAAATTAAATTTAATTCATTTCTTAAAATGAAAATCTGTAAAATTTGTTTGGTAAGAGACAACCTAATATTGCATTTCCTACAAAATACAGGTTTAACAAGATGTACGTTTTGTTTGAAACTTTATTGCATTGGTTTTGTAATGATTTTCTCTTTGGAGTTCAAATTTTTAGTTTATTTTTCAGAAGTTAATATTATGTTTTTTAATTCCTAGAATATTTATTTTATTTTCGGGGGCGTTGTGGTGAGGATGAGTGAACACACATTTTTAGAAGAGATCTCTTGCATTCGTCGTAGTCTCTTTCCTGATAGGTCAGACGTGGATACCGTCGCTAACATTTTCACACTAATTGCTAGCTTTCCAGACACATGTCGACGAGGTGGGGACAGTTCAAATTGGAGTCGTGTAATTAATTACTTGAGTGTTTGTCGGGAATATTTATTATATTTTATGCTTGTCGACTGGATGCAGTGCACCTTAGCGTTCTGCATTGAAATTTTTGTTTCTTAAATATTTTTCTGTATCTGTAGATATACAGTAAAAATAAAAAATGTTATTTACCCATTTTCCAGAAACTAAATTAAATTAATAAATCCCGCAATCAAACAACTATCAAATTTTTATGACAAAATAAATTATTTGATTTAGCAATTGTGTAGTTAAAATACCATTACAATAATCAACAAACATTTTTCAACTAATCTAACCAATTAATAAAAACGAGTATTTTAAAAAACAGTATTTACTCCTTTATTATTGTCAATTACATCTATTTGCCAATGAAATAAAAAATATTTTTCCCAGACAACTCAAAATTATTCGCCAAAAAAAATAGCTACTACAAATCAGAGAGAATGAATAAGGTAAAATGAAAATTAGAAACGTATGTATATATTAAAAAAACTGAAGAGATTACTCACCTGTAACTTTTTTTTGCACATACTAATGGTATCAGTAGAATAAACCGACAACTTGACATCTGAACACGAATGGGATAGTCTCAATTTTAAAACAGTCTCAGTGCCCCCATCTACTGGTTCTGAGCATTCGGCAGGAGAATCACGACCGTTATCTTCCTTTACAATATTTATAGGATAAGAAAGGCAGTAGATGGGAACCTGATATCGCGCACCTAATTCATCATAGCACTCAGTCAGGTACCCATTGGGTACTGATACACTAGCTCCATCGAGTATGGCTTGAGCTAACTCATAATCCACCGCCTCGGCTGCCACTGCTGCTGCTCTGAGTGCGTCCCATATTTCACGGCGTCCTTCAAATGCCGGAGCTGTGTCCCAGAATTCATCTCTTTTGCTTCTTAATTGCCCTTCTGTTAGAGGAACATCAGACTTCCATCTTATTGTTTCATGGCACAAAGGATGATTTTTTCGTTGACTTCCTGAAAGCAATGACATCATCCTTTGTAGGTAAAAAATTACAGATCTATTATTTTCTTTAATAATAAATGTTAGTGTTTTAAAACAAATTTATTAAACAACTTATTAATGCATAAAAAAGGAAATTTTAAAATATTATATTTCGGACAAGCAACTGTTTTACTAAAAAAAAACTTAAATCAATTGCCATAAAACACCATTTCCTATAAAATTTATAATAGTTTTTAAATGAGTTACACCCAGTGGCGGATTTACAAATTACCCAAGAGTAGTTTTGTCACCCTAACCTCTACAAATTTCAGTTCCTAAATTATTTTTAAATTCAAAAAATTTGGTTGAAACTGCACAAGAAATAGTTTTTGTGTATATTTCTGAGCTAATCAAAGCTCATCATGTACGACTAAGAAAGCAGGGTTATCTATGTTACTCGCACAATAATGTACATGTAGTTATTGCTCTTGCAAATAGTTAAAAAAAGAGAAAATTCAATTAAGTTATGAAAGTGTCTAACAAAACCTTTTAAAAAAAATTGGTCCCCAAATATTTGCCGCCCTAGGCTCAAGCCTACTAAGCCTACTGGTAAATCCGCCAGTGGTTACAACATTTCTTTCATTACACCCATTTAAATAAGTAATTACATCACACAAATATAATTATAACATAGTATTTATTGTAGGTATTTAAGTTTAGTTATTAATGTCACCTTTAAATATTCTTTTAAAACATGTCATTGGCAAAAAAGATAAAAGTATAAATTTATAAAACTTTCACTGCATTTTATTTTAATTATCATTATCACTGAATTCACATTTGTTTAGTTTTATAATAGTTGGAGGTAGATTAAAGACAAATAGATAAAATATACTTATTTAATTACAAATGATAAAAACTAAGCAATTGCTAATAATTAACATTGCAATAATTTTTTTGTTTAGTGATATTTACATTAAAATATTTAAAGAATGCAGCTGTAATTATTATTTAATGCTTTGTCATGGTGCACATTATTAAAGTTAAATATTGATTTGGGACAGTACTATACGACATGAATAAGTATAATTAAATTGTAGCGATACTGAAATTAATTTAAAAAAAGGATTAAATAAATACATTAATTATAGTACGGAATGTTTATATTGAAATAAAAACACATTTAAGTAACTGAACAAAAAGCTGATAAATGGATCACTTTTTTAATGTGTTAAAAGCAATTATTTTGTTAAGATAAACTATAATGATGTTGGTTTAATAAATTTAAACTAAAATAATAAGTCATTCTACAACAGGTTTGTATATGTTTGATATAATTACAGAATAGGTTTAGAAAGGTTATTAAACTACCTGAGTTAGGTCGGCTTATTGACCCTGAAGAATCGTCGATAGCACCACTTCTACTACGTGTTATTCCTATGCAACCTCCCATTGCGATAAATGGGCACATAAAGTCATTTCATTGCTTTTAAAAATTGTTGTAATTTCGTAAACAATCACGATCATTTTCCACCCATTATTCACACACGACTTTCGGATAAATGACAAAATTCTGACGTACTTGACGTTTACTTCACCGAACTGTCAATTAGGTCCACATTAATACCAACATAAGTTATACTTTCAACACCCAAAATAGCACTGTGGTGAAGAGTTTTTTTCTTAGATATGGTTTTTTAGTTTACTAATTACTATGTAGTTTTTCACCAACTTCAAATTATGTGCAAGAAAAATACTAAAATTAAAAACAATTATAAATATGCCACATACAGGCTACATACAATACAGAAACTTGTAAGTTGTATTGCCTGGAACGACAACAAATATTTGTATATTTTATTATAATTTCTATACAAAAATTTTGTTGATATTTTTTGTAAAAATAATTATATTTTTTACAGTACATAAACCAACGTGGTTTTTTTTTAAAAGCGTGTGCGCACATTAATAAAAGTTTAGAACAATTTTAAGATTAATTTTGCAATGTATTACAAAATTATTAAGGATAAAATTCTTATTTTTTAGCAAGAAAAGAAATTAATTTTTAAGTTCTAATAAAATAAAAAAGTATAAATAGATCATATTGAACAATTGAAAAAAAACGCTGCGGACAGGATTCGAACCTGTGCGGGCAAAGCCCAATGGATTTCAAGTCCATCTCCTTAACCACTCGGACACCGCAGCTATAGAGGCAAATTTTCTAAATACAACTAAAGTTAAAAACAATTTTTTTTATTAAACCAATAAAATAAAATAAAAACCACTGCTTTTGAAACAAGATCAGTCCAAACATTTTTTTCATTATATATCTCTATTAAGAACATTGATGAGCAAGCAAATTTTTCAAGTTGGATAACGTCAATTTTTTTCTTGTAGGCAACCTGAAATACAAATTATTTTCAAGTTGCCTAACTTATAAGAAGATAAAATGAAACAGTCCAAATAAATAAACAATTTAGCTATTAAAAAAACTTTCTAATATGGGATTATAATGTAGGATTGCTTTTTTATAATTTTTTAATTTACTCATTTTAAAACATCGTATACACAAATTTAAGCTGTCTTTGATTAACCTATGCTGAAGCTGCGGTGTCCGAGTGGTTAAGGAGATGGACTTGAAATCCATTGGGCTCTGCCCGCACAGGTTCGAATCCTGTCCGCAGCGTTTTTTTTTTCACCTTACAATGAAATTATACTATTAATACTATTAATAGAAGTATATTTATTTTAAATAAAAATTTCCGTAACACAGTTCCTTTTTAATATTAATGTTTTTATTACATTTTTAAAAAATTATTTTCCGTGCTTATTTAAAATCAAACATATAAACAGCTGCGGTGTCCGAGTGGTTAAGGAGATGGACTTGAAATCCATTGGGCTTTGCCCGCACAGGTTCGAATCCTGTCCGCAGCGATACTTTTTTTATAAATTTCAAACAATATTCCTACAACAAATTTTTAAGCAGATTATTTTTGGTCGGAAGCTTTCCATCAAAAATGAATGAGTTTGTCTTACCATCAACTATACATAACTTTAACATTCAAAAACAATTATATTCCTTTTGATAATCAGCTTGTTATAATTCCCACGAAATACTGGTTTTTATATAAAAGCAATTTACAATATTACGAAAAAAATACTCTAATCGTTAAAATTCGTGTCTTTATAATAACCTATTTAGCAGCCAAGTTTCCATTTATTATCCAACAGAAAAAAACACCGTAAATTATTCGAATTCTTTATACGCCGACATATTGTAAACCTTCCAAAATAATTTTTATAGACGAAATCCCTTTATCTATGGGTTTGACGGATGTATTATGTTATGTGGGGTGAGGGGGGCCCTTTGCTTTAATACACAGAAAGAAACAGATCTTGTTTGGACGTTAGCTAGAGGTGGGAAATTTTAAAATCGTTATCACCGTTACTTTTTATGAAGTCGTGGGTAATCATATAGACGTTTTCAATTAAAACTCATTGTAAAAGTAGACTTAACATGTGTTATCGCCATTTCATTATTCAAATGTCCTTACGACATACACTCCGTCTATCTTGATAACATAAAAGGTTTCAATTTAGTTAGCACTCGACTTTAACAATCATTACGATATTACGATTCAAACAAACCCCAAGTACTGTAATTTGTAAACCAGTTATTGTCTTAACTATGATAATTATTTATGGGATTTCATTATTTCTTCCAGTATCATTATTCCCTTCTTGTAGCTTTCTTTGTATTTTCATCACTTTTTGTGTAGACATTAGTCATTTTTTATCCTCATCTCTATTGTTGATCTTCTATTAAACCAGCAACCATCAGGCTACGAATACGCCAGTGTGTCTGACAATAAATGTAATTATTATCAATTTTGATGTCGTGCGGGCATACATTGCTCGACAAAATAAATGTATGTAATATTTTTGCTGTTGCAAATATATCTACTTTTAAAAAAAATGAAAACAAAGATTTAAAAAAGTGCAAAAAGAAACTATAGAAAAATAATTACTTTTCAAGAATATATCTAGTACTGTTTTACTGATGATAGGGTAGTACATATATACTTACGTTTTTTCCCGTAGTGGTAGGCAGAGATCCCTTCTTTCCACTTGCTACGGTTCTTACACACGTCGTACGCTTATCTTATTTCATTAGCGCCTTTCATACATGTTCGTCGGTTGCTGGCACTTTCGACCTGACCTTTCTTTAGAACGAGATATGTTTGCCTAGGTCAACCTCTACCGAGTAACGGTTTAATATACTGGAATTGTATATTTAGGAAAAAGAAATATGATATAACTGAGCGATTTAAGAAAAATATATTATTTGTCTGCCTTTAATCGCCGATTAAATAATGTAATTTAATACTGAAAGGTACCGTAATATTAAAAATACTTAAAATATCTAGGTATTACCTTTACCCACAGAAATATATGTTTGTATATTATATATTTCTGTGCCTCTGCCTCCCGAGTTTTCATTAAAATAAATCTCATCTCTGAATAGTTCGCAGAGCAGTGTATTTAATCGAATTCTATTAGAACTTGAACTTTTACTCTTCTCGACTCTATATGGAAACATCACTATCATTCGTATCCCGACCACCGACGAGAACGGAGGTCTTGACACTAGCTGCTTTCTGGGCATGCTCAATTTCCGCGCGGTAAAACATTTGAACGCGTTCGACAGTTACAGCTTTCAATTGCCAAAACAAACACAGAAGCTTCCATTATCGGTGACTTTTTTGTTCTTTGAGCGTTTTGTCGACTCGCGGAAGAAAGTAACTCGGTGTATTTTGCCCTTTTTTGAAAACAACTTTTCCTTTGTGAAGTGAAGTTTTTACCATTTAAAGACGTTCGAGTGAAAATAATATGTTGTTGTTCGGTGGATGCAGTAGTGAGGAAGATGAATGTAAACTTTGTTGACGTTTTTTCTGTGATTTGAAATAATGTTAATAGCCACTCCATATAGAGATTTTGACGTTAGTGATAGGAGTCCGCCGAGGGTTATATCTGAAATAAGGAAAAGCTGTGGAAGTTATTACTTCTCGCCTACCAATTTTCGAGTAAAAATAACAGGTAAGTCCTTTAATGATTCTTATTTATTTAAAAGGTATTATTTTATCGACACAATGACATGTGTACTTAATTTACGATTATTTGCCTATTTATTTTCTATGTAAATGTTATAAGTTTTTATTTAATTTTAATACTTAAATAATACGGAATAAGTAATTATTTCCTTCTGTGTGATGAAAGCTATATATTAAACATATTTATCAGGTAAAATGTGGTGTGTAGAAAACACGCAATTTAACAATAAATAATAATATACGTTTCTTTAAGCATTTTTTGTAAATATTTTTTATTTAATCTTTTTATATTTTTATGCTCTATGAGTTACTTGATGATTAATAAATTAGATTGAAGTTAATTTGTAAATATTAAATCGTACTATTAATTTTAAGTGAAAAGAGTAGACAGCTATAGTCATAGGGGGTTCGTGTCTTAGTTTTTTGTCATTTTTCTCATCGAATACTTACCTAATTAGCGGTATCAAAGATTTTATATATATTCCTAACAAAACTGACGGGGAAGAATATCACATTAATTTAATAACGTGTGAAAGGCAGACATCACACCCTTTTCATAACATAGAAAACCAGATTTGGTAAGAAACGTCTAGGGTTTGTCCATTGTTCGGTAATGTTTTTCTTCTAAGCCGCTAAAGTGTTTTTTATTCACCGGTGGCACTTTCGATCCGCTTTTATTGAATAATGGCCCTAATTTTGTGCCCACAGCTATTTTTAGTTATTGTGGTTGAATTAGAATTTTAAAAGGTGTTTTTTTTCTACTACTGGAAGCAGTGGCGTAGCATAGAATTTATTTCGGGGATGGACCAATACTGGAGGGTCTGGGCAGTATGGAATACCCCCCAGAAAAAGCAGGGGGTGTGGGGGTAAAAAATATTGAAATTTATAACAATACATACATATAGTCACGCCTTTTTCCCGTAGGGGTAGGCAGAAACCACTTCCTTCCACTTGCTACGGTTCTTACACACATCTTTTGCTTCCTCTGTTTTCATCAGTGCTCTCATACATGCTCGTCGGTTGTTAGTACTCTTGACCTAGCCTTTCTTCAAAACAATCTTCCTTCATACATCCTTTCTACGTGTCCAAACCATCTAAGCATTCCTTTATCTATCTTTGTAACCACATTTTCTTTTACACCACAGCGTTCTCTTATCTCACTTTTTTTTACTTTATCCAACAGAGTCACTCCGGCTATACTCTTAAACTACTCATCTCCGCAGCATTAATCCTATTTTCATGCTTCTTCTGCGAAATCCAACGTTCACTACCATACATAAGTGTAGGAACCAACACACCTCTATGCACAGCCGTACATGCCTTTTTTTGACACTTTCTGGCTTTTCATAAAGCTATGCAGTGCCCCATTCATCTGTTTTCCTGCCAACACCCTTCGCTTAATGTCACTATCATACTTTCCATCTCTCGTAAACTTTGAACCCAAGTACACAAATTCATTAACTTGTTCCACTCTTTCTCCCTCAATCGAAACTTCAGAGTTTGTCATGCTTTCTTCTCTTTCAAAAACCATTACATTACATTAAACAAAAATGAAAAAAAATAAAGAAACAGAAGTTTTCTAGTTTTGATTTTACTGAACTCCTTAATGATTGGTTCGTAATTTATCTTAGATGCTATATCTGCTTCAATAGATAAAACTGCCAAAGTTGAAAAAGTCTTTCTTAAACCATAGTATTTCTTAAATATGTAATTTTAAATTAGTTTCAATTTTGAAAAGCTCCTTTCAGCGGAAGCAATACTTACAGGTATTGTTAACAAAATGCTAATGACAATGTAAACATTTAGGTAAATTTTTTTAAATCGTTCTCTGTGATATATTGGAGTAGATGTTTCACGTATTTAATAGAGTTGGGTAAATTTGGGATCATATTTTGAAACTTCTCATATAACTCACACACACAATTTGGAACAACCGTCACGCTGAAAATGGTGTCATTCGACGCGTGGGGCCATAAAACGTGCAACGCGATTTTGATTTTTGGGGGTAAACCAATACTTTTTCCTTTCCCTTCGGTTCGGACAAGTAAAAATGTTCATCAAACTGCCAAACAGAATAAAGACGATGAATAATATCAAAAAATTCAAAAAAAACTGCGTTTGGCACGCTTCTTAGGATAGAACTTTATAAATTAGATGATTATTTGAGTTGCTTATTAATTGTATTGGACTCACGTATGCTGTTGCTTGCAGATTCAATGTAATGTAACTACTCTTTAAAATAAATAATATTGTAGCTTATCACACCAAAGATGACGTGATCAATGAAACGTCAGTTTGAACCTCAAGGCCGGCTCGTCTAAACACAACACGTACTTTTGTGTACTCAGGCGTTGCCTTCGGGGATCGCTTATCTTAAAATAAAGATGCTGCTCGCCTGCTCATAAGGGAAAATCGACTTTTGATTTATAAACGGTTACTGTAAGAAGCCAGACTGTGCTTTTAAAAAGTTACAAAGAATCCATATAATTTTTACTGATTTTTGCAAAACTTAAAGAACAATCCTCGCATAATCGTCGATGAAACGAAAACCTACCGGTTTATTTTATGCGAAGTGGCCATATATACCGACAAGTGGATGGAGCAGCAAATGGGTTCTTCATTGTCCCCCAGCCGTTGCAAACCTGTTTATGAATTATTTTGAGAAGAAAGCCATAGAATCAGCAAATCTAAAGCCAAAACTATGGATTAGATATGCGGACGACATATTCATCGTATGGTCTTTTGGCAAAAAAAGATCTTCTCAAATTTTTGGACCACCTCAACTCTATCCAAGCGAGAATTCAATTTGGAGAACAACCAACTACCTTTTCTAGACGTGATGGTTATGAAGACACAAACCGGACGCTTAGAATACACAGTATACAGAAAACCCACACACACCTATAGATATCTAAACGCCGGATCACACCACCATCCGTCTCAAATCCAAGGAGTAGTAAACTCACTGATTTTCAGATCCCTATGTCTTACCGATGATCACCACAAAACAAAAGAGATAAAAAATATAACCTCAGCCTTAAAACAAAACGACTATAACCAAAGCAGCATAACAAAAGCAATAAAACAGCAAAAACGCCCACGACAAAAACAAGATAATGACAACACAGATAGGCCTATAACTATCTTACCGTACATCAATGGAACCACTGACAAAATCGGAGGAATCCTTCGAAAATATGACATCTCAACAGCTTATAAACCTCACCAAACCATAAGATCAATTCTAAGAAACCCCAAACACAAAATTAAACTAGAAAATCAAAAGAAAAGTGTGTCATGTGGAAATTGCAATTTAACCTACGTCGGGCAAACTAATCGAAGAATCTCGGCCAGATTAGAAACACAAGTTGGCCATTAAAAACAAACGAATAACATCTGTCTGTCCTCTTCCAACATTAACACAAAATTGGTCACAAAATTAATTTCAACAGCTGCGAACAAATAGCCAATATCGGAAACTACAAAACAAGAAAAATCCGTGAGGCCATTGAAATAGAGAAAATGGGGCACCTCAACAAAAGGGACGGTGCTTTGCACTTACCATCTACATGGAAAACCATATTTAAAAAACAAGCGAAACCACAACATCTGAACACGACCGACATAACACCAAACGAAATTTCGGATTATAAATATTACCTGATTTGACGACAGTAACTCGCAGTCCTTAGCCGACCAGCGAAGACTACGCATCGAAAATGCCAAGTGAGATCTTGGCGAAACGTCTGCAAAAATCCAATCGGATTCTAACTAACCATATATATAATTTTGGAGAGAATTTTTAATAATTTGAATTAGTGGGGGTTATAATGAAATTTGGCAATAATTTATACATATATTTTTAAATTTTGGATCAATTAAAATGTTGTAAAGTTTATAAATTGTTTAATTTTAGTGTTATTGCGGGTGAATCGGAAGTGATTGATGCTTGTTTTGTCGAAATCGTTTTCGCAGAAAGCATTATGATAATATAACAGTCAATATAATAATTATAATAACATTCCTGTTGATATCAATTTATTGAACATTCCGTAACGTGGAAGTTTAGATAAAAATTTTTTATTTATTGGACTAATAATTTAATAAATTACCCGTCAGCAGTGATTGTTTTGTAGAATAACCTATACTCCGTTCGTTTGGCGTGTATATCAGAAAATTTATTATTAACAGAGTGGTAATGAGAGTGGCTATGTAAAATAAATGTATACCTACTCGCAAATACTCATTTATACATTTTATCTTATTTTAGTTTAACCACCTTGTTTCCCAATAAGCCTGTCCCTTTTTGGGTACATTAACAATACAAACAAAATATAAATGAGGTAAAAACCTTTAAATCCACATAAATTGGCGGAGAATGAAATAATTTATTATTTTAAATATTTTACATAATTTACAAAATGGAGAAGTTTATAAAAAATCCAATCAAACATGCATTACTCAACATATTGGAATTTTATTTATTCTAATTTACTGAACTTTTCTATGTGTTAATGTTATTCATCTAGTAGGCGAATATGGTACGTGTCATAAATATTTTGACGTTTATTTAAAATTAATGGCGATTTCTGTTCCTGCTGTCTTCTATCATACAGATTGTGTTACATTATTAAGTACCTAACGCTAATTAAGTTATTTGTGGTGAAGTAACTTCTTTTTCTTCTTCTTCTTGATTAGCCGCTATCCATCCACTGCAATATGTAGGCATCTTTCAACATTTTCCATTCTTTTCTGTCATGTGTTTTTCTCATCCAGTTTTTACCAGCTATGGTTCTTATGTCGTCGGTCTATCTCTTGAGAAGTCGTCCCACTGAGCGTTTTGTTAGGCGTGGTCTCCAGCATAATAGTATTTTTGCCCATCTCTCGTCTGGTTGTCTACATCTAATTTCTCAATAAGTAATGGGCGGAATTTTTAAATTTAAAGACTATGGTATAGAGAATTGTAAGAGCTTTTAAAAGACATCTTATTCGACCCTCAATGCCATTTAAAAATTTTGGGGTAATTCTTACCATCGCTTGGTGTTGAAAGTAGTGAAGTCAAAAATACCGGGTCTGAGCGTTTTTCTAAAATGTTGACGAGGTTCCTGCAAATGGCTCTGTTTCGTTTTCGGTTGGCCACCCTGTATAAAGCGTAGTAAAATGAAATAATTGAATGAATGTTTTGTTCGAGAAAAGTAATCAGTTGTTCAATTAGTCGTTTTGTTTTGGTAATTCTTGGCTTACCATATTATCCATTGTATTGGACATCTAATTGCACGGTGCCTACTTTTCCATTCTCATCGATCTTTTTTCTAATCATGTTATAGGGGATTCCTTCAATAGCCATTTTTTTTTAAATTCCATCTTTCAAAATTGTTTTCAACGGCTTTAAATGAGGTAGCATGATATTAGTCTGATCTAATTGTTGTAATGAAGATTTGCACGATTTAGTGTTATTGTAAATATCATTAATATTTAGTGTCTTAATTGTTTAGGCATTTTTTTATTTATTATGAATTACGCGTAAAATATAAAACGCGATACGTAAACAATACATAAACGCCAGATCACCGAAAATGAATATATTCGATAGTATATGTAAGTATATGTGTGTCGATAATTCTAATTTCTGACAGTAAGTAATACTCGGATTATACTATAGCACGCTGGAACTACTTTAATTAAATTATTTCTGGCCAAAGAAGCCACCGCGCTATCACATTCAATTAATGAATGCGAGTACACAGACATTGTTAACCTCGGAAAAGCGCAATCACGAAAACACTGGGAAAAGCAGTGGACTGACTTCGTAACGAAATCCCATAATCAATACACATTAATTCATCCAGTTTTACCGGACCGCATTCCATACATTGATGACTATGTTGTTTCTAGAGCCTATTCTGTTACATTAACGCGATTAAAATTAATCTATGGAAAATATCCAGCTCATCTCCACAGAATTGGCATTACAGAAATTAAAACATGTTCGTGTGATAATGAATCTGTCGCCGATTTGAATCATATATTTTTTGCGTGAAAATTATTATTATTGTTTATTATTTTAAAGTTGATTTTTTGTTGAAGCACTCCCGGATTGCGCAACTTCGAATGTTTATTCTTGACGACATAAATTGTAGAATAATAACAAAAGAAACTATTAGTTTACTCAAGAGTCCATTGTTGGGTTTTCAATTAAAAATTAGCAAAGTATGTGCTGCAAGAAGCGTAGGTATTTTAACGCAAATTATTGCATTTTTGTTACTTGCTAATTTTAAAACAAAATAACATTGATTACATCAGAATGTGTAATTACAGTATTGAGTAAATTTTCCGTAATGATAATTATGGGCAATTGCGGAGTAACAACCTGTGATAATCATTGATGATTTTTTCGCTTAACTTTGCCATAAATTATCGTTTAATGTAGACAATTATTAGTGCTCGTAGTGTTTGAAATATTTTTTGATATTCGCATTAAATTTTTCACGTGATTAGATTTTAATGAGAGGTGTTGCGATCACAGATTGCAACATTTCGTTTGATCTTTCTTTAATTTTATTTTAAATCTTCCTCGAGCCGTTCTTGAGCGCCGACGTACGTAAATTAGTAACCAACTATAAAACATTACAAACAGCTATAAACTTTCCTCTCCATTCGCGATGTCTCTGAATGTTAAACGGGCAGTGTATCAGTGTAGCCGTTTTCTTTGGATATAGGCCTCACTCATATTTTTCCAGTTTTATCTGTTCTGTGTCACTTGGTACCAGTTAAGTCGGGCTGTTTTTTTTCTGCTCCAATTGGTTGTATTTTGGGCAACATGCCCGGCCCAATTCCATTTAAGACCACCTATTCGCCTCACTATATCTTCGACTCTGGTTATATTTCTTATCCATTCATTGGTTTTATGATCTTTAAGCGTTATTCCTAGCAATTTTCGTTCTATTGTTACCGGTAAATCAGCAAATCTTAGGTACTGAGTTTTTCTCCCGATATATTAATTCCTCTGTCTTCTCAGTGCAGGCTTTTGAAAAAACATCCTCTAGCACCAGTGTAAACAATTTGGGTGACACAATGTCTCCTTGTTTAATGCCCGTCTTAATCAGGATTTTGTCATTTTTGAGTGGTCATTTATTTTCTGTATAATGTTAATATATCGTTGGTCTATTCTTGTATTTTTCATTGACCTGATAATTGCCCAAAATTCAACCGTGTCGAAGGCCTTTCTAAAGTCTATGTAGACGACCCATATTGGGATGTTATATTACCTTGCTTTTTCGTTTAGTATCCTTACGGTATGGAGATGTTATATTGTACTCATGCCCATTCTGAAGCACACCTGCTCACAGTGTTGGTATGTGTCGAGTTTGCATTCAAGGCGGTTTGTTATTATTCTCATAAATAACTTGTAGATCTGTGATAGCAGGCTGATTGGTCTATGGTTTTCTAGGTTGCTTGGATCACCTTTCCTATATATCAGTATGACTATTACGATGTTCCAATCCTGTGGTATTTTTCCCTCGATTAGGCATGTATTAAATAGTGAAAAGGAACTAGATGGAGGAAATATGGTCCGATACATAAAAGCAAAGAGAATGGAATGGATGGGACACATTATGAGAAGAGCACCAACAAGAGGAAGGCATAAAAGCATTGAAAATCAGAAACTGGAAAACAAAATGCAGAGACAGAAGAAAATGGAAAACCATAACAAAAAATGCCTGGAAAGATTATAAACTCACTGATATCAGAGAAGTAATCCATCTCGTCAATAGCATCAATACAGATGCTTTTTTAAGCTAGTCATAATCGCTCGGAATGAATTGAAAGAATTATTGGTGGAAGACGTGGGGGACGTCCCTCACTACTACTCATATTCTATAAAAAGATTATGCACATGCCTACATCTTTGTCCTTACCTCAGAATCTGCAGGAATCATTCTCCACCTCGCATATTTTTTTGGATGTTTTTTTTTTATGAAAATAGTCGCAAAAACGGTAGACCTATCGTGTAGGCCAAGGACGGCCCGCACTGCGACTATTAGAAGGGGGAGGGATTATAGAAAGGAGATGGTTGTGGACACGCTTTTTAAAAAGTTGCAGGTCATAGTTCTCTGGAAAAACTGATTTTGGAAGCTTATTCCATTCCGTAGCAGCTCTGTAAAAGAAGGATTCTTGATGAAGAATGGTCCTTGTAGCGTCAAACTTGAGAGTAAATGTGTGAGACTGATCAGCGTTCCGAGTTCTTCGGCCGAATGTGGCCAATGGTGGTACAAGAGTTTTTATTTCTCTGGAGCATCTGCAATGGAAATATCTGTAAAGCAATGACTGGTCTGCAATTCTTCTTCTATGTTCTAGAGGGTGAAGGGTATCTGTGAGAGTTGAGCTGTTTATCAAGCGAATGGCTCTTTTCTGAATGGAATCTAGAAGACGAAGAGAATGCCTTGGTGCTGAACCCCAAATGTGCGAGCAATATTTAAGTAGAGGTCGGATTTGAGCCTTGTACGTCGTCAACAGTTGATCAGGAGTAAAAAACTTTTTAGCTTTCCACAGAAAGCCTAGCCTCTGGCTTGCCGACTTTGCGATGTTAGCAACATGGTCATGCCAAGACATATTATTGGACACCGTGACTACCAAAATCGAGATGGAGGGACTTGGTTCAAGGGTATTTCCGGACATTGTGATGGGATGATTTGAGGAATTCACTTTCTTGGAAAACGTGGCACTTTGTGTTTTTTGGGCGTTGAACTGAACAAGATTGTTGATTCCCCACTCGACGATTGCTTTAAGATCTCTATTGATGGAATCAACCTGTTCCTGCCTGAGTCTATTTGTATCATTCACCGAAAGTGATCGATAGGATGTGAAAGTTGACAAGTGTGCTATCGTCTGCGAAACTGTAAATGGGGTTCGTGGTGGTTTTCAAGAGGTCGTTGATGTGTAAAAGAAATAAGGTGGGGTATAGGATGGAACCCCGGGGGACTCCGGTTCATCTACCGGGTGATGACTTGTAGTGATTTCAACTAGCTGGTTCAGGTCTTTTCCATTTGGGAGTTAGTTGTTGTCACCACCGTAGTTATCGGTAAAACATATACTTTCATTTGTGCAGTGGCGGATTTAGGATTTTGGTTTGGATGAGGTTGAGGTAAATAAATCATCACAGATTTTCTGTTTTTACGATGGCACTCGGTAGAACGGCGAATAGGTCGATAATTGAAGAGTGATCCTTACTAGAAAATCGACAACATGGCCCAACAGTGAGAATAAAATAGAATAATATCAAGTTTAATTTATTACGGTATTTGTCACAGTGTGACTCATATGCCTTTTCGGGGGAACTTGAGCCTCTTAACCCACTACTGCATTTGTGTATATTTACGAAAAAAAAAATTAAGAAAATCTAGTAATTGTAAATAAAACCTTACCTACATTTTCCTAATGAGTAAGTAATTACTTGATCGTTATTGGCACTAAGCGTACTTCCGCAGTACTACAAACACAATGAATACTTTCCCGATCGACATTGACTCCACGTAAATAGTTCGAATGTAGCAAAAAATATTTTATAATTTTATATTCAATGATAATAATCATGGTTTTCTTCACTCAGATAACTATAAATAAAATTAAAGTTGGTTTTGACATGGGTGAAGGCTCGCGGTTTTATTCTTTCTTCAGATTTTTCACCCCGTTTTGGTTATTTTGAAGTGTTTGGAAAGGCTTTTAAAAATAGCTAAAACTAAATCCTAGCGTCCAAATTTATTTTATGGGTTAAGAAATGTACCAAGTCATTGTTGCGATTAAAATTAGCTGAAGGTTTCAATGTTTCGGTAATTATTGTCGTAGGATCCTCTCCAAAATAGTTGTATCCAAGTTGAAATTCGTAGAGTATCAAACGCGACTGAAGTAGTACTTCTTCATTACTAAGTAGGAAGCCGTTTTTTAGTCAGACAAATATCCAATCGCAACATTAAGTCACCAGTGGTTACAGTGTGGGTCCAGGTAGTCTGAAGAAGAAATCCATAACCGTCTTCATTTAATTCATGTATCTCCTAAATAGTGCTATGTGTGGTCAGTGCTTCTATATGGCGTGGAATCATGGACCCTGAAGGTCGAAGCCATGAACAATCTGGCAGCCTTTGAGATGTGGCTGTATCGTCGCATACTCAAAATCCCATGGACCGATAGAGTCACAAACGAATAACTTTTGCGCAGAGTGCACGGAGAACGCGAGCTACTATTGAAAATTAAAAAAAGAAAGACCTTGGAAAGATCTTGGACACATTATGCGCCATGAAAAATACCTTCTTCTTCTTATGACGCCCTCTTCTTTCGAAGGTTGGCGATCCACATAGCTAACACTGTTTTGGACACAGCAGCTCGAAAGATTTTAATGGAAGTGCACCCAAACTATCTTCTGAGGTCTTTTAACCAGGAGTTCTGACGTCTACCAACAGATCTTTTCCCTTGAATCTTTCCTTCAATTATTAGTCTGAGCAGTTCATACTTATTGCCTCTCATAATGTGGGCTATGTATGTAGTTTTTCTTTTTTTAATGAGGGCCATTAGTTCTTTCAGCTTCTTCATTCGTCTAAGCACTTCTTCGTTCGTAATTCGTTGGACCTAGAGGCTGCAATTAATAATCTAAGGGCAGAGTAGAGGGTAGAAGAGGCGTTGGCCGGAAGGAAACAATGGTACAGCTTCTCTGCCACTGCCCTGCCTTAGGCAGAAAACGGCTTTCTATACTAGGGCAACCGAACTTTGATGACATCTGATTTATGCTCAGTTAGCATCAAAGACGTTACACTTTTTATTAAAAGTTTCAACTGGTTCTCACGGTAGAGTGGGAAGGCACCGCCGCCGTCCATCACGGTATCACAACGGGCCAAAAGGCATAAGTGGGTTCCCTCCGAACCGCCATTTTAACCTTCTTCTTACAGTGTCTTGCTTTCTCAAGAGTTGACGACTCCCATATTGACTACTTCTTTGTATCTTTCTCTATCTTGAGCTGCGTTGAGAAGTTCCTCAGCAGTTAAACTTGTCCATTGTCGGAGATTTCGAAGCCAGGATAGCTTTTTGAGGCCTATCCATTTTCCCCCCCTCGATCTTATCATTTGGAATAAGCCGAAGCAGACTATAACGGGGTCCACGCATCATATGTCCCAAGTATTTCAGTTTGCGGCGCTGGATGGTAGTTAAGAGCTCTCTATCGTGCCCTATTCTGATTAGTACATTTTCGTTGGTAGTTCGGTCTTTAACCTAACCTAACCTAACTCCGAATACATGCTCATATGGCTCGTGCAATTAGAAATCAAAATTGCCCGTATGGACGCTCATTCGGCTCGTTTGCTCAGATGTGTACGCGCCCAAAATGCATAAGAAACGAAGTCGAATCCATTTATTATTGAATAAAATTGCTTTTTTTTTAATATTTTAGTTTGAAGGAAACACATTCTGTATACATTTTATCAAAATTGATCTCGGGTTTTTTTGAAAGTCAGTAGTTTGTTAATAAAAGGGTGAAGGTCGTGTCAATTGAAATGGCCCTTTTTACGGTTTGCAACGAAATTTGAAAGAAATCCCTCGTAGAATGTTATTAAAGAAGAAACATAAATCACAGGTACATAGCAAGATCAACACTAGTCGTACAACGTATATTCGTCAAGGATGTTATTAATACGACACAATAGTTTCGTTAGCATATTCATCTATTAACTTTCAACACACGTGTGTTAAAGATACATCTGCCGATTCTTCTATTCTTCTTGAGAATCGTTTTTTCTATTAGGCGGTAGTCTTTAAATGACTGACAATTATTCGCTATCAAGAGAAAATACATTTTCTTGCTTATAAACGACTTATCGCATATTGATGCAAAAAGAAAAAGTCTAATTTATCAAAAACAACTAAAAATTGGTGTGGAAGGTGCGAAATTTCCAGTTTGACAAACAGTTTTCCAAAAACGTGCATAATTGCATTCCATTGCATTTTTTTACCCATCCACCTTATAGTCCCGATCTCGCTTCGAGGTACATATTAAATTAATTTTAGAGAATGCGTTTTTTAAATGTGATAAAAAGTAATTAAATAATAATAATAAATAAATTATATATAGAAAGGTAATATACAGGAGTTTCATTTAGACAAACCGGCTTTTATTTCGATAAATTGTAAGCAAGACGGAAGTAATGGTTTTTGAGCATGAAAAACTGCGAGGTGCTGATTTGTATTCTTCGAGAGACGGAAAATATGACTGCGATATTGAGCGTTGAGTGTTGGCAGGGAAACAAATGAATGAGGCCCTGTATAGATTAATGAGCATCCAGAACGTATCGAGAAAGGCACGACTGGCTGTGCATAGAGGAGTGCAGTCCCTAAACTTATCAGTATGGCAGTAAAGTAAGCTCAATGCTGCGTAGATGAGTAACCTTAGAAGTATAGCCGGAGTGATTCTGATAGTTAAAGTGAGGAATGGTGAGATAAGGGAAAGCTGTGGTGTGGACCTAGGCTGTGAGGTGACAGCCTTAGTCCTACTCTGTTCAACATCATTATGGACCAAATCATCGAAAATATCAAAAAAGTGAACGCTGGATATAGGATGGGCAATAGCACCGTTAAAGTATTATGCTATGCAGACGATGCAATCCTCATAGCAGAGAATGAAGACGACCTACAACGCTTATTATACAAGACAACAGTAACAGCACACAAATTTAACATGAACATCGCAACAGAAAAAACAAAGAACCCATAAGGTGCAAACTGGCAGTCGACAACAAGATAATCCAGCAGGTGAGAAGATTCAACTACCTAGGAGTGGAGGTATCAAGCGAAAGAAACCTTATTGAAGAAGCACGAACACAAGCTATAAAAGCAACAAGAGTCAGCGGATACCTGAGAGATATCATATGGCGAAATAAAATGATGAGTACCAAAAGCAAGCTGAGGATTTATAAAACATGTGTAAGACCTATTTTAACTTACGCCACAGCAACCAGAGCTGAAACATCAACAACGAAAAGAATAACGAGAACGAACGAAATGAAAATACTAAGAACGGTGTTACCGTCAGGGATAGAATAAGAAGTCAGGATATCAGAGAAGAACTAGAAATACAGGATGTAGTAAGATGGGCTAAAACACGCAAGAGGTGCTGGAAATACCATGTGGAAAGGATGCCAGATGAAAAGTGGGCAAAGAGGGCCATGTCGCAAAAATTAAACTCGCGAAGACCGGTAGGCAGACCACCGAAGAGATGGTACGAAAGCTGGAGCTCAGCGTCACAGGAAGAGCTCCGAAAGAGGCTAAACGCAACGGACTAAACAGGACCAGGTCCTATTATAAGAAGAAGTAGAAGAAGAAGAGGACCTAGGCTGCTACTAGCATATGCTAATGACATCGATGTTGTAGGAAAGAGCACAGTTAACGTCAAGAAAATATTTAAACAAATGGAGAAAGAAGCTGAAAGGATGGGTCTGACAGTAATTGAGACGAAGACGAAATATATAAATTTAACATGAAAGGATAATAGAGATCGAGTGGGACAAAATGTAACTATGAACGACCACAAATTTGAGAATGTCCAGTCTTTCAAATATCTAGGTTCTCTAATAACAGCGGACAATAATATGAAGGAGGAAGTAAAACACCGAATAACCCAGGGAAAGAAATTTTTCTTCTCTGTGCAGGAGATGCTGAAGTCCAAATATATTACAAGGTCAACAAAAATCAACATATACAAAACAGTAATAAGACCTGTCATCATGTATGGAAGTGAGACATGGACAATGACAATTTTCGATACACAATTGCTTAGAACGTTTGAAAAGAAAATATTGAGGAGAATTTTTGGACCGGTTATTGACCAGCAAACTAGCGAATATAGAATACGGACCAATAACGAACTCTCTCAACTATATGACTCCCCAGACATAGTACAAGAAATAAAATTCAACCGACTAAGATGGATCGGCCACGACCAGCGTAGTAACAATGGCTTATAAAGAACATATGGGAGGAAGCCCCAACAGAAAAGAGACCCCTGGGGAAGACCTAAGCTAAGATTTAGAGACGACATCCGCAAAAACAGTGTTGTTGTGTTGTTGTGTTGTTGTTGTTGTTGTTGTTGTTGTTGTTGTTTTTGTGGTGTGATGAAAGATGTGGTAATAAAAATAGATAAAGGAATGCGTAGATGGTTTGGACACGTAGCGAGAATTGATGAAAGAAGATTGAAGAAACAGATTTATAAGGCGAGTGTGAATGGACGGAAGTCAGTAGAGGTCGACCTCGGCGAACATTGATCTCGATCAGATCAACATAGTTTTGAAGAAAGGCCACTTCAAGAGTACTAACAACCTACGAGCATGTATGGAAGCGATGATGGAAGTAGAAGAAACGAAAGACGTGTGTAAGAACCGTAGCAAGTGGAAGGAAGTGGTCTCTGCCTACCCCTACAGGAAAATGGCGTGACATTGTCAAAAAATTTAACTTTGTTTTTTATGTACTTACTTTTAATACTTCTATATAAGAAAATGAAAACTAAGTAATTTTCTGTTATTTATACATTATTCAGAATATTAGGTTCCCACGTCGTTTTTTGGTTTTGTTTTGACTAAAATTCCACGACTTATTTTATTACGCATATTAATTATGACACACGTTAAAAGATTCGACAAATCATCTGTAACAATACGCAATTTTTTAACACTAATTTTAAAAGTGAATGGTACTGCCTGTTTTCCCATAACTTTAAAAAATTTGACACCATTGTGCGCGTTCGTTTGTCATCGAGATATTGTTATTAAAACATATCCTAAATTCTTCTATTAGTGTTTATGTATCTTAGATTTTTAGTAGATTTTTTTTGTACTCTGAGATTTTTGCGTCTTCCGGTTGTCACACCATCCATTCCGTAACTCTATACCCCTGTACCAATCCGTGCAGGTTCTTCAGCGGTCCCTTCACCACATTGTCTGCAGTGAAGTTCTCCAGTGAGATGGCTTCCTACTCTAAATAACGTCGCCCCGCTGGATATACGACGCTCGGCAGCACTGGCTAGAGAACATCGAAAAATCATGTCAAACGAGCGCCTACCGATCCATAAAGAAGTCCCATACATCACACAAGGATACCAACGGCTGAAATCTAGACATCCTCCTATCAGAACCGCCTCCGAAATGTCTGATGAATACAGTATGAAAGAGCAATGGACAGCAAGATGGCTGCTTACAACAGAATTTGACTACATCCAAATAACCAACCCTGAACTCGGCTTCAATGGCTCAGCCTTTCACGTACCACTTGGTCAATGATGACAGGGTTAATGTGCCGACTCCCTACACCGATGGGGCCTCGCCGACAGTTAGCAGTGCGAATGCGGTTCACCAAGACCAACGATCCGCCATAAACTTTCAAACTGCCCAAACCGTGCTTATGTCGGAAACCTACAGAACTTCGCAGAATGCTCTCTAGACGCAATCGAATGGCTGTGTAATTTGGACATTAATGTATAGATTATCAGAGGATTTATGTTATATGTGTTATGTTTTTATAGAGTTTGTATACATTTTATTTTTACTTATAGTTTCTTTTTATCGTATTGTAAAGAATCCATACGCTAAATAAGTAAACAAATAAAAACTTCATATTTACAAATGTAGATTGTATAACAGTTTCTGAAATTTATGAAAATAATTATTGTTGACTTGAAATATTAGATAATCCAAAAAAAAACTGTAAACCATCGAGATGGCGTCAAGGATTGCGGTTTTATACATAGTAAATATTTCATATTTTTCTATTCGACTTTTAAAGCTGTTCTCGAATCATTAAAATACAATTATAGACCGGGAAAGCAGAGCTTAAAAGCAATTCGTATCAAATTCTGAAAATACATCTGATGTGAATAATATAAAATGTTCCTCGAGGCAGCTACGTGAATGAAAATTGACTTAATATTTTTTTTAATGAGGAAAACAGCATAATCTTAACGTTAATGCTTGAAAATATCATATAATGAAATATTATATTTTTTACGAATTACATAGTTTTCATTTCAATTATAAACGTTTATGCGCAATTTGTATAGGTTGCTCTCTTTGGTCTTTATTTCATCTTTAACTGTTTCAATGTGGAATTCCCGATGTGGGTTTTCATTGCGAACATACCTTGGGGCGTTGACTATATTTCTTGGTACTCTTTGTCTTTGACTCTCTGTCTTGACTTTTAAGCATAATAATTACTCTCACTAGTTCAGCCCTATAGTTGAAGATCATAGGTCCATTTTGGGTGATAATAAAATAAGAAACTCTCACGACGAACTTTCTTAAAATTGCAACATTAATTGCTTGTGAGGTATTTTGTTAAGAATGTAATCTTCACATGAACACCGAATTTTGTTTCTAATCTTCTTCTTCTAGGTGTCATGACCGTTTAACGATCGTTGGCGATCAATCTGGCTATCATGTTTGCAATCATTATTTTGTTGGTAGCCGCTCGGAAAAGTTGTATAGTGGTGAGACCAAACCAGTGTCTGAGATTTTTGAGCCAGGAAGTTCTTCGTCTGCCGGAGCGTCTCTTACTATTAATCTTACCCTGTATTATAAGGTGTAGAATGTCATACTTTTCTGAGTGTCTCATAATATGTCCGAAATATTCAAGTTTTCGTTGTTTTACAATATTGACCACTTCTGTATCTTCATGCATTCTTCTAAGCACCTCCTCGTTTGTGATCTTTTCCACCCAACTTACTCTTAGCATCCTCCTGTACAACCACATCTCGAAAGCTTGTAGACGTTTGAGCGTGTTAGTGTCCAGCTCTCGACTCCATACAAAAGAACTGGAAAGACATATGCTCCAATCACCCTCATTCGCAGGGAAATCGATAGATCGTGACTGGTAAAAAGTTTTTTCATGAGAATGAATGTTGCCCGGGCACACTCAATACGTATTTTGATTTCAACTGATGGATCCCAGTCCTCGTTTATCCTGCAATCAAGGTAGCTCGCACTTGAGACTCTGTCTAATTGTGTTCCGTTGACGTAGACATACATACATACATAAAGTCACGCCTTTTTCCCATAGGGGTAGGCAGAGACCACTTCCTTCCACTTCCGCTACGGTTCTTACACACATCTTTTGCTTCCTCTACTTTCATCAGTGCTCTCATACATGCTCTTCGGTTGTTGGTACTCTTGACAGCTGGCCTTTCTGCAAAACAATGTTGATCTGATCGAGATATGTTCTCCGAGGTCGACCTCTACCACCAGCAACTTAATTATGAACTCCTTTGCTTATTACTTTGCTTCAATCACCCTATTAATAAGTCTCTGTAGGTCATCGATGGACTGCGCAAGTATTACGGTGTCATCCCCGTATTTTATGTTGTTAAGAATTTGTCCATTTATCACAACTCCCAAACCCGTGTCTCCTAGTGCCTGCCCAAATAACTCTTCAGAGTATAAATTAAAAAGGAGTGGAGACAATATACATCCCTGTCTCACACCTTTCTTCACTTCACCATTTTCCGCCAGGTGACCGTTAATTCTGACTTTGGCAGACTGGTGCCAAAATAAATCACCTATCAAGCGGATATCTTTGTCGTCAATACCAGTTGTTTTGAGTATCTCCATAAATTTGTTTCTAATCTTGCAATAACAATTTAAGCGGCGTTTTCCTGGTTTATTGTCAATTGGTATGATTTTGGTTATTTATAGAAACAAATCTACAAAAAAACCGTTAGACCGTGAGGAGATAAGTCCTTCGTAGCTGATACTGATTAATTAGCATGTGGTATTATATCAATAAAAAGAATATTTATTATAGTTTTACAGTGTTATTTTAATTGGATTAGTTAAGACGGAGAGGATCGTTGGAAAAAAATGCAGATTTTGGGATTGTTACTGTTTTTTTTAATTTCGAAATAAATCATGTTTCCGTTAGTAAATTTGACAATAAATATTATTTGGATGAAATAAGTGATGTAATAATTACGTAAACCATCAATTTAAGCTCCTAGGAGGTGAAGTAATCCTTGTTTAAACCTTTTGCAACGTTTTTAAAGTGCTTTACGACCGCTTAGTACGACCTCAAATGGTTAAGAAGGATATTTCAAAAAAGAAGGCTCCATCACGAACCAGTAATGGGCGAGCAAAATGGCGAAGCAACTGTACAAAATGAGAATTTGTTAATAGATTTCTTTAAATGGCCACCTAGGGAAAAAGTGGAATGAAAGAGCCAGTTTTAAAAAAATGGGGGATAAAACATGAAAGGAAATAAGTAATTAATAAAATTAGTATCAAGTAGTTGTTTATTCCTTATGTACGTAGGTTAGGTTAGGTTAGGTTTCATGTGAGTGGGGCGTGGTCACCCCTCCAACGCGACCCTTAGTAGGTCTATTGTGGCTCACCCCTAGAGGCTACAGTTCACCGCACAATCCAGCTCTTCTTACGAAGTTCATGGTTGTATAGGGTGAGTTTTTTTTAAAATCGGTAGGTTCTAGGTTAGTATAACCAAATATGTTGAACCTTATTCTTCCCAGGCCGGGGCATGAACATAGTATATGTTCAGCAGTTTCGTCTTCCACGCAGCAGAACCGACAGTCCGTTTGTTGGTTCAGATCTATCTTTCTGAGGTGGTATCTCAGACGACAGTGTCCCGTAAGCAGTCCTGTTAGAATACGCCGGTCATTTCTGCTCCATTTTAGGATCTGCTTAGTTGTGTTTCTCGAGGGTTGTAACGGTAAAAACGCCTTCGAGTGGGTTAGCCCTGGTATGTCGGACCAGTACGTGAGTATTTTCCTCTCCGCCCAGTCCGAAATAATTGTTTTGGCGGCACTTGTGGTGACTCCAAAAACCGGTTCTGGTCCAGTGAACGCAGATTCGGCCTCCTGTTTTGCAAGGGTGTCGGCTTTTTCGTTTCCTTCCACCCCCTGGTGCCCAGGTACCCACAGTAGAGTCACCTTATGTACGTAATGTCATGAAACATTTTCGAAAATCAACAATATGCTTGACACATAGACATTGAAAGAGCCAACCAAAGTTTTGAAAAATCAAAGTTCCAATTACAGGATTTGCATCGTAAATATTGTTGGCAAAAATAATGCAATATATTTTTTACACCAGCTCCAATTATTTATTTAGGATCATTACTAATGTAATTTTGAGTAGGTAATGACATGTTAATTTTGATCGTGTAAGATCTTGTTAATGTTGCAGTCTGGAAAAAATGTGATAAAAATTAAGGAAAAATTAAGTCTATCCCTGTTTGACAGATCAAAAAGAACCCAATAAATGTTTTACATAACATTCTTCTGAGCTGAATTTTTATGTCAAAAATCTTACCGGATTACCAATTAGTGTAAATGTTATTTTATCTAAGTGAGAATGGATGTTTGGCTAAGAATTTATCTCGATTGTGTAATCCGGTGAAGAATGCATCTCTTATAAGGGGAGAACCACAACTTCATTTTTGGTCCATGTGTTTATCAATTTTTTTTTTAATTACAAAGTGCAATCAATAATTATTATTATAAATAATTTTTAGTTTTATTTAGTGAATATATTTTATTAATAGATTATGCAGGTACGGCAACAAATTTCATGAAGTCTACTTTTGGCATAAATCTACGTCAATTTTTTAAATAATTCGATCGGTGAATTTAAGCATTCTTACTACGGTTTAAATATACAGGGCTTTTCACCATCCATCCATGGCTCTACAACCCAGGGGTGGGTCTTGGCCGCCTCAACAATTCTCCTTTTTCTCTGATCCTAAGTGGCTTCTTCCCAGTTGAGCATCCCCAGGGTTTGAAGATCCGTGCAGATATTATCCCGCCATTGAAGTTTTGGGCGCCCAAGTGGTCTTTTGCTGTTAGGGGTTTCTTTCCAGACCATTTTAATTAGCCTTGAATCCTTACTTCTCCGGACATGTCCCATCCATCTTAGACTGTTTGACTTGATTTCTTGTACTACACTTGGGCTATTATATAGTTCATGTACCTCGTTGTTCGTGCGCATCCTATACCGCAACATTTGTTGATCTCAGACTGCTCCAAATATTTTCCTAAGGATCTTTCTTTCAAAAAGATTGAGTAGTAACGTGTCTTGTTCGGTCATGGTCCATGTTTTGCTAGCATAAGTTGCAACTAATCTTATAATAGGTTTATATATATATTTATTTTTGTTTGTCTGGTCAGGATTCTTGATTGTAATAATTGCTGGGTTGCGTAGTAACATTTATTTCCTTGTAGTATGCGCTGTCTTATTTCTACTTTAACGTTATTATCTGATGTTATTAATGCCCCTAGGTATCGAAAAGACTGTACGTGCTCGAAGTTGTACTCATCCATGGTAACATTTTGTCGTATTCGATCTCGTCTTGTGTTTCGTGTCCTATGCGTATACTTCGTACATCTGCATACGCTAGAATCAGCCTGGGTCCGCTAATGCCGAAGATGCTCATACTTAGTTCGGTTCGTCTCATCACCTTCTTTAAGGCTAGGTTAAATAAAGCTAGTGACAGTGCATCCCCTTGTTTAAGGCCAGTTGTTATATCAAATCTTTCGCTGTATTGACCCTCTGTTTTAATTGTACCATATGATCCTCCAACGCATTCTTTAATCATTCTTATGAGTTTGCTGGGTACTCCAAGTTCTTCTAGTGCTGACCATAAGCTTGCTCTGAAGATACTATCATACTTTATAGTAAAAATGGCAACGCTGTACCTTGTAGAATATTTTAGGCTTGTAGATCATAATACTTTATGCATATTTCAGATTGATCCGTTGTCTGGTTTGCCTTCTTCTTACAGTGTCTTGCTTTCTCAAGCGTTGACGACTCCCATATTGACTACTTCTTTGTATCTATCTCTATCTTGAGCTGCGTGGAGAAGTTCCTTAGCAGTTAAACCTGTCCATTGTCGGAGATTTCGAAACCAGGATAGCTTTTTGCGGCCTATCCATTTTTTTTCTCGATCATGCAATTCAGAATAAGCCGAAGCAGACTATAACGTGGTTCACACATCACATGTCCCAAGTATTCTAGTTTGCGGCGCTTGATGGTAGTTAAGAGCTCTCTATCGTGCCCTATTCTGATGAGTACATTCTCGTTGGTAGTTCGGCTTGTCAACGGAATTTTATGCATCCGTCTGTACAGCCACATCTCGAATGCAGCAATGCGGTCA
Source organism: Agelastica alni (assembly GCA_950111635.1). Lineage (NCBI taxonomy): Eukaryota > Metazoa > Arthropoda > Insecta > Coleoptera > Chrysomelidae > Agelastica > Agelastica alni. The sequence continues at coordinate 5,731,575 of OX467712.1, read as the reverse complement.
ATAATTTTTTGGTGGAGCGTCCATGTTTCGCAAGAGTACAACAGAATAGACCATACATAACACTTGGTAAACCTTTCCCGCAGATGAATGTTAAGTTGCTTTGCACAGAGTAGTGGCTTGAGATTCAGAAATGCTCTTCTAGCTATTTCTATTCTAGCCTTGATTTCTTCGTCTGGATCCATCGACTGATTGATCCAGCTTCCAAGATATTTAAAGTGCTGAACTCTTTCTATTTTCTCGCCATCAAGTGTTATTCTTTCCGGGCCAACATTCATTTTGCTAACAACCATAAATTTAGTTTTTTTGACATTGATTTTCTGGTTTGCCAGAATCGTCTAATTAACGCTCATTGTGAAAAGCACTGTATTATCGATATAAAATAAATCTTATTTGTTTTGTTCAATGTTTGTTATTGTATAAAGTGAATAATAAGTAATGATATAAAAGCTTACAACCAATTAAAGATATATATTACCAATATAATAATATTACAATAATATGTAAAAAAATGTTGATAATTTATTGCTTTTCCAAAGACCATTAGTCATTAAAGACAATATACAATGGAAATAATTTTTATCTTTCAGAGGTCATGCAAGATATCGATTACACGCCTTACTTTTTAACAATGAAAATTTGATTTTATTCGAATAATGTAAAAAGTGGTGGTCTACAATGTGACAATCAGAACCAATTTTTATCGATCGTAGTGGCGAAAAACTATCGATATAATATATGCAAAGTTTATGGCTGCCACAAAAGAACTCTCATCAGAACACATGAATCTTAAAAAAAATTTGGTTACTTTAAAGCCTCGTAGAATTTGAAATTTTTCGACATTTCTTTTTTGCAGAACTCTTTGAAGCAAACAAAATGGCCGGAGGAAGAATTGATTTTTGAAAAAGTGGGGGGACGGGTTTTTTTTCGAAATTTTTTTTTGGTTTAAATTCGCCGGAACTATTGTCGAAAATAAACAGGAACTCTAAAACTATGCTAAATCTACCCAGAACTCCGAAAAAAATTCACCTTTTTAAAAGTGTGGAGGAGCGTGAAGTAAGCCGCTCATTTTGAAAAATTGATTTTTTTACCCTTTAAAGGTCAGAACTATACCTAATACCTATCAGGAACTCTAGAACTATTGAAACAGAACTTAGAACTATTGAAACAGAACTTAGAACTCTAAAAATTTTTTTGAATATTTAATAGTGGGGGTGGAACTTAACAGGGATCCGGCAACGTCTGACATGCTCGGGAAATATTATTAAATGTCATCATAGTTTCGTAAGATGCAATAATAAATAATTCGGAGACGATGATTTGCCATTTAAAATGCCACCAGTGACAGAATCGTTTTTTTATTGTTAAATTAATTCCCAATTCGCTTTGTCACAGTTTGAATAAATAATGTTGCTATTGAAATAATAATTACAATCTCAATGGGGACATATTTTCCAATATCGATTCTGAAGTATTTCCAATCAACAAATAACACAAAAGCTATTTCCTTTAGATAAGATATGTTTTTTTTCTTTGACATACTCGTAGTGTCGGCTTGGCAAGCCGAAGAAATTTAGTACAAATTTTATCTCGAAATGATAAAACTTACACAATGTCATTGTTTCTAATGGATGCAGTGGCGTACACGTCGGTGAAGTGTCGCGTTTTACAATGCAATAGTGAATTGAGATCGCAAAGACAGAGAAGCATGTCTCGTTGTTGGTTTACAGTTTGTCGAAAAGACGTGTCTTTGTCGCTTTCCAAGTCTACGCTATCTCAAGTCTCTGTCCATCTTTAGTTTCTGTCGATATCAAGTCTCTATCGCTGTTTCAAGTCTGTCTTAAGTGTTTGTCACGGTCTTAAGTATCTGTAGCTGTTTTAAGTCTCTGTCGCAGTCTCAAGTTACTGTTACGGTCTCAAGTATCTGTTCGTGTTTTAAATCTCTGTCGCAGTTTAAAGACTCCATCGCAGTCTAAAGTGTCCATGAAGGTCTTAAATATCTGTCGCTTTTTTTAAGTATTTTGCCTTTTAAAGCTCTAGTGCAATCTCTAGTATCTGTCGCAGTCTGAAGTTACTGTAATCTCTCTTACATACTCAAGTGTCTATTATGGTTTTAATCATCTACCACTGTTTCAAGGCCCTGTCACTGTGACTCTATAACAGTCTTAAGTGTACATAACGATATTAAGTATCTGTCACTGTCTCATGTTGCTGTGACAGGCTCAAGTTTTTGTCATGGTCTAAAAAAATTACCACTGTTTCAAGTTTTTGTCGTTTTTTTAACAATCTATCTTAGCCACAAGCCACGATTGCGAGTCTTTGTCGCTGTTGTAAATATCTGTCGTGCTCTATGCCTGTGTCACGATTTCCAAGTCTTTATCGGTATTTCAAAACTAGTTTTCTTCATAGTCTTATGTCTCATTCGTGTTCAAGGTGGCTTAGTTATAATAAATTGCTGATTCACAATCAGTAGCACTGACTTAAAGAAAGTACTTGGAAAAAATAAGTAACAATCGTTTCAAAGATTTTAGTTTTTTGTTGATTTGTTGTTCGGCAGGTAAAAATTATGAAGGGAAATTTTCGTTTTAGGCAACATTTATTCTTTTAAATAGCCCTGGAGATGAAACATAATGTTTTATAATGTAGAATGTGCCGGAAACCTACGAACCTTGGCTAACCATAACAAGGTCACTTTGTCATGGGTGCCAGGGCATAAAGGTATTTCTGGTAACGAAGCAGCAGACAAACTTGCTGAGCGGGGTTTTGGATCACCATTTATTAAACCAGAACCAATAATAGGGATACCCAAGGACAGCGTTAAGGTAGCGATCAATCGCTGGGTCCACTCTCAACAGTGGGCACAGCCATAGAGACCTAGGCACAGCAAGTTAATGCTAAAAGAAGCTACTCTCGCTAACTAGGGAAAAACTTGGAACAGTTGTAGGGCTTTGTTTCGGACACTGGTTTTTGAGGAAACATCTGCACAATATAGGCGTGTCTGACACAGAACCTATATGCAGATTATGTAATGAGGAGGAGGAAACGGCCACTCATATTATCTTCGAATGCGAAGCCACCGCCCAGTGGAGGCACTACCTGGGTTGTATACAAGATCAAGAGAGTGATCCTCCACCTGGGGCAATAGCAGTACATGAGCTTCTACTTCTAAACAGAAGAAATTAAGAAATGGGACTAAACTAAGGAGCTGGAAAGGTACAAAAAGCAGACAATGCTGCAGTGCCTAGGGAAAAAAATTAAACCTTTTCCACAACTCCTATTTATTCATTCATTCATTCAATGTAGAATTTGTTACACTTGGTTTTTTCAGTATTCCGACCGAAGTACTACCAATTCAACAATCAAAATCAAAATCAACGGTCGCTATCCTTTTTCAAATATATTCTTTAATTTCACATTCCAAAAGGTAAACAAAGATTAAAAGCAGCAATCAATAAAAATATTTACAGTGGAATTTAGATATTAGATAACATTAAAAATTCTTTAAAACTGTAAATCTAAACGAATTGTTTTGATAGCTGTCATTAACAATGAGACAAAATATTATTATTATTATTATTATTATTATATGAGAAAGGTAGAGGATCAAGTCCTGTTTTGCCCATGATAAGTTAAGTTATTAACATTTTATGAATTAATTAATTACTGGGGAAGACTATTACAAATATCAAAAATTCTGCTACTCATTAAGTTTTGCCTGTAACGAATTCTAAAAGGCTCTTTCTTCAACTTTAAGAGTGCCCTCGGAGACGGTCGTCTAAATGGAGGGGGAAAGCTGCTTGAAGGTCGCCGAAGTTGAATTTCAAAATTCGAAAGGAAAGTATAAGGTCACCTCGAAGACGTCTTTCTTTGAATGTTGTAAGATTTGCCATGGTTAATCTCTCTTCGTACGTAGGTCTAACACGGCCAAAAGACAATATGGATGCGCGTCTTTGCACTTTTTCCAGCATTTCACGATCTCGAACTAAATCTGGATACCACGAAGGCCCGGAGTAAAGTTTTTTGTATTAGGAACAATTTAGAGTTCGCGCGTTTACACATATGAGAAATATTATTACTCCACGTAAGTTTCGAGTTTACTAATAAACCAAGGTCGGTATGTGATGAGACCATGCTTAATATCTGTCCACTGATGAAATACGAATTTTGCGGGTGATTGTTTCCGACGTGTAACACGACACACTTATCAATGTTCAGAGGCATCAAACAATTAGAACACCATTCTTGTATTTTATCGAGATCATTCTGCAAACCTAGATAACTGATGTTAGGATTTTTGTAAGGCTTCGTGTCGTCAGCGTAAGCCGAAATTGAGCTTGATAGGCAGTATCGAAGATCACTGGAATATGCGATAAAAAGTAAGGGTCCAAGAACGGAACCTTGTGGAATACCGCTAGTTACGGGTCTTTCCTCGGAGAATTTTTGTCCAACTCTGAATTTGAATAACCGGTTTGTTAGGAAGGCTGGAAACCATTTGTTAAGAGTACCTCTTTAGTAGAAGTCTACGTTTTGGCACCCTGTCAAAGGTTTTAGAAAAGTCAAGGTAAATTATGTCTAAAGGATGTCTGTCATCGAGTTCTTTGGACCAATCGTTGGTACAGTGTAGTAAATTGGTTAAGGTTGATCGACCCTTCATGAAACCATATTGAAAGTTTGGGATTACATTTTCCCGCAACAAAAAGTCGACCATTTGGTCGGCAACAACGGATTCCATTACTTTGGAGACAATGGGTAAGAGGCTTATGGGACGGTAATTGTTAGGATCCAATGCATAGCCTACTATTCAAATACCCGATAAACTTTAAAAACGGCAAAAGATCTAAAGACGTTTAATTCTATGATCTTCTGAACCACCCTCGTATTATTCAGATAAAACGTATCTCTACGAAGCACGTCGTATTTTTTTATACAACATTTTATATTTTTCTTTGTATTTTAAAAATGTTTTCAGTATTTCTTGGACGCCTTCATCAACTAAAGTCGTCTTACAGTCAAGACGGAAGTTTTTAATTCCCATTTTTGCTCGTAATAAATTAGCAGAAGCGCGCGCCAGTGTGTGTGGTTTTTTTTGTGTTCAGGTGTGTCAACTTTTACTACGTTATTGGCAGTAAGTTAAGTGATGGAAAGTATGCACCCAAGCTAACTGTTTACTTAAAGGAAAGAAACAGAATTTCACACAATTAGCGAACGTCTGTTGAATAAACAAAGCCGCTATTAATTCGTTATCGTTCGATTTGCTTTTTAGGATAGACGACTGGACGATCTCGTGATAAAAACGACGATTAACAGCTCAACTCTCACAGATACCCTTCACCCTCTAGAACATAGAAGAAGAGTTACAGACCAGTCATTGCTCTATAGATATTTCCATGGCAGATGCTCCAGAGAAATAAAAACTCTTGTACCACCATTGGCCACATTCGGCCGAAGAACTCGGCATGCTGATCAGTCTCACCCATTTACTCTCAATATTGACACTAGAAGGACCAATCTTCATCAAGAATCCTTCTTTTACAGGGCTGCTACGGAATGGAATAAGCTTCCAAAATCAGTTTTTCCAGAGAACTATGACCTACAACTTTTTAAAAAGCGTGTCCACAATCATTTTCTTTCTATAATCCCTTCCCCTTCTAATAGTCGCAGTGCGGGCCGTCCGCGGCCCACACGATAGGTCTACCCTTTTTGCGACTATTTTCATAAAAAAAAAATTCATGACCGTATTGTACTTTTCGTTCGACCCTCGTAACTATCGTTTGTTCGCAGATCCGCGTAATGTAAATGAGGCAATTTCAATTTCAAACTCAGAATCATTTGCATATTATTGTTCATCTTTAGCCTTGTATACGCACATTACCAATTATTTTCTCGCCTGAAGTACAAGAAATATATAGAAGGAAATATTAACATTTGCAGAAGTTTTTAATTTAAAAAGTAACCGCGCATATTTCTGGATAAAATAAATAAAATTTTGTCGACGACATTTCTAATTATTGGTAAACTCTTTCCATACTCCTTCCCATCAAGGATTTGCGCCACTGAAAGCGGAACCCTTATTATCTGACGTAACTGCATATAATAATCCGGTCAATCTAGACATTCAAAGATACATAAACATAATTATAAATAAAATTTTAAGATCCCGCATCATTTCCGTGTGTGGAAAAATATTTACTCAAGGTCAAAACATGAGTTTTTCGCGATTTTTAGCAAAACGGTAAGTTTTATCATAAAATTATCTATAAAATTAGTATCAATACTTTTTTTCCTAAGAGCCACCTTTTCTGATTTATAACGATTCAAAAAGTTGTAAAATTGTAATCGTCATAATATGCACACGTTTCCACGTCACCTTTGAGGTAGTGTTTTTTTTTAACGTGGTTTCCCCAGTAGGCCTATTCCACAGGTCTCTTGTAATTCTGTTAAATTTGAAACTATTGCAAAATAACTGATATTAGCAAAGGTTAAAAATGATAAAAGCGATGTAAATTAAAAAAATTGTGAAATTTATTCGTTTGATTCGTAACCTTCAAATACTTCTTTTTGATCTTCTTGTTCTTCTTGATCTTCTTCTTGTTCTTCTTCTTCATCTTTATTCAGGGTGTGAGTAAATTGCTTCAGTAGCCGATGTATCGCATGTCACCTTGCTGGAATCAAACGAATCCTGTACTGTTGATGATTCAACATTAGAGCACGACCGGCCTTGACAATTTGTACATGCCAGAAAACAAAACAGTCCAACTTTTTTACACCTCGTTTAGCAGTGCATCCTTTTTTGCAGTTGCAAAAAATTGTGTCTAGCAGTTTTTCCGGCGCACACACTTGAACTTGGTAATACATACATACATACATACATAAAGTCACGCCTTTTTCCCATAGGGGTAGGCAGAGATCACTTCCTTCCACTTGCTACGGTTCTTACACACATCTTTTGCTACCTCTACTTTCATCAGTGCTCTTATACTTGCTCGTCGGTTGTTGGTACTCTTGACCTGGCCTTTCTTCAAAACAATGTTGATCTGATCGAGATATGTTCGCCGAGGTTGACCTTTACCGACTTGTCTATTCACACTCGCCTTATAAATTTGTTTCGTCAATCTTCCTTCATCCATCCTTTCTACGTGTCCAAACCATCTAAGCATTCCTTTATCTATCTTTGTAACCACATCTTCTTTTACACCACAGCGTTTTCTTATCTCACTATTCTTAAATTTATCCCACCGAGTCACTCCGGCTATACAATTCTCAGACTACTCATCTCCGCAGCATTAATCCTATTTTCATGCTTCTTCTGCCAAACCCAACATTTACTACCATACATAAGTGTAGGAACCAACACACCTCTATGCACCGCCAGACGTGCCTTTTTTTGACACTTTCTGGCTATTGATAAAGCTATTCAGTGCCCCATTTATTTGTTTTTCTGCCAACACCCTTCGCTCAATGTCACTGTCATACTTTTCATCTCTAGTAAAATTTGAACCCAAGTGCACAAATTCATTAACTTGTTCCACTCTTTCTCCCTCAATCGAAACTCCACAGTTTGTCATACTTTCTTCTCTTTCAAAAACCATTACTTTCGTTTTGCTCACATTTATTTTCATCCCTTTGATTTTCAGGGAATCATGCATAACATTAACCATCGCCTGCAACTCCTCTTCAGATAACGCTAATAAGACTTGATCATCGGCGTAAAGAAGGCATTTGACGATCAAATCATTTTTAATCCATACGCACTCTCTTTCACATCTTTTAAACAATTGTCTATGTATAAGTTAAACAGCCATGGCGAAGCCACACATCCCTGTCTCACACCTTTTTCGATGTTAAACCAGTCCGTGCAAGCTCCGTTTATCCTGAAACAAGCAGTGGAATATACCCGTAAAAGATGTTGATAAGTAGCGACTGAGGTTGGAGGAAGACGAGCTAATTGAACTTGTTTTTTATTTCGATTATTTTTAAAGAAACAAGCATATCGATACTTATCTAAGTAGTTCGTTTTTTTAGGAGCTCCGTACATAGAAAGAAGAAAGCGAATTCCGTTAGTGATAACTTTTTGTGGAGTTGAATTACTGATTTTAAAAACATTGACAAAATCTTTTTTTTCGAACATTTTAAGAAATGTTGTTTTACCCCTCCTGTAATATTATTTTTACATACATTACAGCTCCAGAGATGTATATACGTGGCATACTCAAGCAATTTATGACGATTACAACTTTTACAACTTTTTGAATCGTTATATCTCTAAAACGGTGGCTCTTAAAAAAAATATTGATGTATATTTTATGGATAATTTTATGATCTACAATTTTTGTCGAAAGTAATTTTATGATAAAACTTACCGTTTTGCTTAAAGTCGCAAAACACTCATTTTTTTGACCTTTGACCTTGAGTAAATTTTTTTCCATACACGGGAATGATGGGGAATTTTAAAATTTTATTTGTAATTACCTTTTGAATAATTTTACTAACTTTCAGCTCGTTGGAAATTTATCCTTCAGTCTTGACCGGACTTTAATGTACATATTTATTGACCGTTGGCTAAATGTATTTCCAACACGTGCCTAGTAAAAAAATTCAAATTGAAATTAAAATTAAATATTCGAGCAGAATATATTGATATTGGTTTGTTTTTTAGCGGAATATTTGATACATGATACGTTTTTATCAAATCAAATAATGTGTTTTCCGCTCAAAGGATCGTTCAAGGACAAAGTTGGTATAGTTTTAGAAATTCGCCACATTAAAGGATTAGACACAAAGTCATCAACTTTGTTTAAATATTTTTGGCCGAAAAATTGTATGCAAAGGGTATATTGTTGTGGAATAAAATATTGTGAATCTCACACTGACGCCGATTTTTCTTACGAAATCAGGCCCGCGCCTAGCACTTTTGGCGCACTTGTGCAAATTTAAAATAACGCCCCAAATTTGTATTACGTTCATATGTGAGTACAGATACGGGTTAAGTTAGGCATTATTATCCACTTTTGAAAAATAATTTTAAAAAGTATTTTCATAAATTTATTTTCATTTTTATATTTTACAAGTATTTTCTCATTGAGGTACATAACATAATTATAAACTTAAAGAAAACAGAAATATATTCCAACAGTATTACAACTCAACATTTTTGTATTTTAGTTTCAAATGCAATATATAATAATACAAAAGCACAAGAAATAAAAAAAATAGTTAAAACATTAAAAATACTCGTTTATATATCACAGGACGAAACTGATCGACAAATAAAAACAAAACTATGTATTATTTTAATAATGCAAATGTTAATATTCAAGTATTAGGTATTGTTATTAATATTTTAGCTAAGTGAATCAAGCTTTTCGTGCTTTAATTTTTGCGAATTGTTTAATTAAATCTTCGGTGTCTAATTATTTTAGCTGGTCCGATTCTATTAAAATGATAGCAAAATTATACTTTATACGAACTCAGTTGGACAACGCAAAAATCGGGGTACGGTCAATAATGCCACGTCGAGCATTAAGCTAAACTGAACCGTTTGTAATTGATTACTCCCGGTATTTTCCACATGGACTGTCGGCAAAACTTTTGTGATTCTATGCATCTTATTGGATAGTACTTAACCATAATTGGCCACATTTTATCGGCAGTTTTCTCACCGCAAAAGTCGATGCTGGCAAAAAACAAATCAGTGTTTACACAACTATTTACCAGTGCCGTGTTGTTATAAATACATATTTTTCCGTTTTATACATTGCTACGTCTTTTTCGTTCTCTAACGAGTATTCTGCTAGCGGTTTCTCTACTAGCAAATTATGCCCGAGCTCAGCCGTAGAGGGTAGAAGAAAAAAATATAAAAGTGAGCTGCGCCACCGACTTGACGGTATAAGCCGGAAACCCCTAGATCTTATAGGCACTAGCAGAGACACAAGATAAACAACTGTGATTATGGTGAACCAAATAAATAAAATTATAGCAAAAATATGTTGGATACTTTACTCACACGATAGATAATTAAGGTACACAGTTCAATAGCAACATCATAACAAATATAGTCAAAGTTAACAGCTATGGTAAAATTTCCTTGCTAAAACAAACCAAAAATGTAAAATTTACAACTTTAAAATAACCAAAACAGAAGTAAGAGTAACAGACTTTACCAAGTTACAACAAAAAGTAAGACATATATAAATTAACTCATTAATAACACTAATTCAAACATTTACATAAAGGCAAAGAACAAAAGGTAAAACATATATATCAGTTAACTCATTAATAACACTAATTCAAACATTTTCATAAAGGCAAAGAAGATTCACTAGTTAACTGTTTACATAAAGATTTTCACTGCCAAAACAATCGAGTTCATGTAAAAAATATCTTTACAATGGTTGTCCTTTAAAATATCAAGATTGTAGGATATTTACAAATAAGTAAAAAGAAAATATGTTTTTTTTTACTTGGACATAAAGAATTATTGAGAAGGTTACTTTAATCCAAGTTTAGTTTTGGCATATTATCTAATGCAATAAATAGTTTCCAACAATGTACTATACTAATAAACTAAACAGAACATAATAGTGGTGTCAGAATGAATCACTGCGTTATATATTTAAAAATAAATCACTTATAACCTTTGGGAATACGAATTCACAAAGCACTATATTTATAAACTGAAGCAAGACTTACTCGTGGTGTCGAAATAAGACACAGCGTTATATATTTAAAAATAAATCACTTATAACCTTTGGGTATGCGAATTCACATGTACTCCTGTGGCTGGTTAGATTATGGGGGCGGCACTGGTTAACAATGGCTTCCCTCAAATAGATCCAGATAACGGTTATTTTAACTTGACGCCAGAAATCCAAAAGAAATCTCCACAACAAAGGCAAGACAAAATGGTCAAGTTAAAAATCAAATGGTTTTTCTTCAAAATCCAATTAAGATGGCCCAAATACAGCCAGATATGAAAGAAATACCATAGAGGTTCTGCACACGTGCTAATAACACACCGTCCCCAACAACGTTCACCGACACCTGGCCTCCAAGACTCTCAAAATACGACTGCCGCTCCTATCCCGGAAATCAAGAAAAATGGCGCGGAATAAACGTCAACCCACAATCTTCTCAAATCTGTGCCTTGTCCAGTAATTGCAAACCAACTATCGAATCTTATCCCTAGAGTACTGTATGCAACCATGAATACGAAACTATAGAAAAAATAGGCACGTGACAACATAACTATTATCTTGTTTTCTGTTTTATTGAAGTATCTGTTATATCGTTAGTAACATAGAAATACATTTAAAAACTGCACACAAAAAAATCGTTGGACTAGTGAAACAGCAAAATTTTAAGAAAGAATACGTCATGGACAAACTTTTAGAATCTTACGGTCATACAGTTTTGCGTTTGCCTCCATATTATTGTGTATTCAACCGTATTGAACTGATCTGTGCTGCTTTAAAGAACAAATTACGAAAGTGTAATCAAGCTCCTCAATTAAGCGATTCTGTTCTAACAAATATAAGAAAAGTAATTGATGAACTCGCCGAAACTGACTTATGGACAAATTGTGTTTACCACGTTAAATAAAAAAAAAACAATATTGCCATGCCAATCTACGAACCCAATTAAATGAGTTTTGAATTTAAATACGTATACTCCAAAATCCCTTATATTCATAAAAATACATTTCAAAATAACTTTATTAAGAACATTGTTGACCCAATAATTATTTAATGCAGTAAAACTACTATTAAAATATCTGTTGTGACGCCTCTGCAACAACAAAGTTCGACAAGCCGCCGGATGAAATATTGTTTTTATACTTGTCCAACTGACTTCGTAAGAACTATACCTACTTGGTCGGTTTTGCCCCGTGGTCGATCTTAAATAATTTTTTATTATTTCAAGTTTTGAAAAAGATCGTAACCGGCATTGTTAATAAAATACAAAGTATTATGCTCGTATTAGGAAAATAATCCACTAAGTTGTTAATTGTTATATAATTTAAAGTTTCTTTTGGAGACGTTATAACTTTTTCATCAAAATTTTGTAAATGTTGCAATTCTTTGACCAGTTTCACGCCAGTTATGTCTCGTTCATTGCGAGTTTTGTCATTTAATAAATTTTCAACTTTTTAACATAATTCTAACTGTTCGTTTTCAGAATAATTTTTAAATTTATCAACATTCCATAAAAACGCGTAATTATTAGAGTAAGAAGAAAGTAATTGAAATCTCTCATTCACTGACGTTATAATTACATACATACATACATATAGTCCACCTTTTTTCCGTAGGGTAGACAGAGACCACTTCCTTCCACTTGCTTCCTTCCTCTACTTTCATCAGTGCTCTCATACATGCTCGTCGGTTGTTGGTACTCTTGACCTGGCCTTTCTTCAAAACAATGTTCGCCGAGGTCGACCTCTACCGACATCCGTCCATTCACACTTGCCTCATAAATTTCTTTCGTCAATCTTCCTTCATCCATACTTTCTACGTGTCCAAACCATCTAACCACATCTTCTTTTACACCACAGCGTTCTCTTATCTCACTATTCTTTACTTTATCCAACCGAGTTACGCGGGCTATACTTCTCAGACTACTCATTTCCGCAGCATTAATCCTATTTTCATGCTTCTTCTGCCAAACCCAACGTTCACTACCATACATAAGTGTAGGAACCAACACTCCTTTTTGCACAGCCAGACGTGCCTTTTTTGACACTTTCTAGCTATTCACAAAGCTATGCAGTACCCCATTCATTTGTTTTCCTGCCAACACCCTTCGCTCAATGTCACTGTCATACTTTCTATCTCTCGTAAACTTTGAACCCAAGTACACAAATTCATTTACTTGTTTCACTCTTTCTCCCTCAAACGAAACTTTTTTTTTTATGAAAATAGTCGCAAAAAGGGTAGACCTATCGTGTGGGCGGCGGACGGCCCGCACTGCGACTATTAGAAGGGGAAGGGATTATAGAAAGAAGATGATTGTGGACACGCTTTTTAAAAAGTTGCAGGTCATAGTTCTCTGGAAAAACTGATTTTGGAAGCTTATTCCATTCCGTAGCAGCCCTGTAAAAGAAGGATTCTTGATGAAGATTGGTCCTTGTAGTGTCAATCTTGAGAGTAAATGGGTGAGACTGATCAGCGTGTCGAGTTCTTCGGCCGAATGTGGCCAATGGAGGTACAAGAGTTTTTATTTCTCTGGAGCATCTGTCATGGAAATATCTGTAGAGCAATGACTGGTCTGCAACTCTTCTTCTATGTTCTAGAGGGTGAAGGGTATCTGTGAGAGTTGAGCTGTTTATCAAGCGAATGGCTCTTTTCTGAATGGAATCTAGAAGACGAAGAGAATGCCTTGGTGCTGAACCCCAAATGTGCGGGCAATACTCCAGTAGAGGTCGGATTTGAGCCTTGTACGTCGTCAACAGTTGATCAGGAGTAAAAAACTTTCTGGCTTTCCACAGAAAACCTAGCCTCTGGCTTGCCGACTTTGCGATGTTAGCAACATGGTCATGCCAAGACATATTATTGGACACCGTGACTCCCAAAATCGAGATGGAGGGACTTGGTTCTAGGGTATTTCCGGACATTGTGTTGGGATGATTTGAGGAATTCACTTTCTTGGAAAACGTGGCACTTTGTGTTTTTTGGGCGTTGAACTGATTTTAATCGTTTATGATAAGACATTCACCGACCTAAACCTTAAACTTCAACTTTTCAAAAGCCTTATTAACGAATATACAGATTTTTTAAATATTTAACATCGTCACCGTAAAAAATAATAAAAAAAAACCATAATATCAGTAAAATTGTTCCGTGTACCGTGCTATTAAAGCAGAAAACATATTTTAACTCGACTTATATATATATATATATATATATATATATATATATATATATATATATATATATATATAAAGTAATTAAATCTTTAAAAACTGAGGTCATCATGTACGATACGGATAATTTAATAAAGAGTAAATTGTTTAAATAATTGTATGTTTGATTAGAACTGTCACAGTCCACTTAAAAAGTGAAAAGTAACCATATCTGTAATCGAACGACTTATCTTATTGAATGTGCACTTACAAAGGCACAGCTATTTCCTCTTTAATCTACAGGGTGACCTAGAAACGTTAGCTATTTGACTAACCACAATAAAATTACACTGTCTCGCGAAAAAATGTCTGAATTCTTCCACGCGCGCTATTTTTTTACGTTTTGTTTATACCATTTGTCTCTCCCCTTATATTTTCTTGTCAAAAATTCAATTTCCAAATTCGATTCCTTCAGTTGAACTGCTGAAGGCTGGACAAAGCGTGGTAGCTAGTCTGCTATACCTTTGTTGGAGGAGTGGTAGCGTACCAGACGAGTCGGAAGGTCTATTGCGCTTTTATAGACTTAGAAAAGGCCTATGACAGAGTGGTAAGGAGGAAAAGGGTGTGAGACAGGGATGTGTGGCTTCGCCATGGCTGTTTAACTTATACATAGACGATTGTTTAAAAGATTTAAAAGAGAGTGCGTATGGATTGAAAATAAATGATTTGATCGTCAAAAGCCTTCTTTACGCCGATGATCAAGTCATATTAGCGTCATCTGAAAAAGAGTTGCAGGCGGTGGTTAATGTTATGCATGATGCCCTGAAAATCAAAGGGATGAAAATAAATGTAAGCAAAACGAAAGTTATGGTTCTTGAAAGAGAAGAAAGCATGACAAACTGTAAAGCTCTGATCAAGGAAGAAAGAGTGAAACAACTAAATGAATTTGTGTACTTGAGTTCAAAGTTTACGAGAGATAAAAAGTATGACGGTGACATTGAGCGAAGGGTGTTGGGAGGAAAAAAAACGAATGGGGCACTGCATAGAGGTGTGTTGGTTCCTACACTTATCAGTATGGTAGTAAATGTTGGGTTTGGCAGGAAAAGCATGAAAATAGGATTAACGCTGCGGAGATGAGTAGTCTGAGAAGTATAGCCAGAGTGACTCGGTTGGATAAAGTAAAGAATAGTGAGATAAGAGAACGCCATAGTGTAAAAAAAATCGTTCGAAGTCAACCTCGGCGAACATCGATCTCGATCAGATCAACATTGTTTTGAAGAAAGGCCAGGTAAAGAGTACCAACAACCGACGAGCATGTATTGAGAGCACCGATGAAAGTAGAGGAAGCAAAAGATGTGTGTAAGAACCGTAGCGGAAGTGGAAGAAAGTGGTCTGCCTACCCCTACGGAAAAAAGGCGGGACTATATGTATGTATGATTCCTACATCTTATTATCTTGAAAGAACTGTGCAAAAATTCCCAATTCTTTTTGGTGTTATTAAATGGCATCTACGATCCCCAGATATTTAATGATTTGAGATGTTGAGCATTTGAATTCCATCAAAATATTAAAACGTACAGTCCCAGATGATTTAGCAATATTTGTACATCAGTATCTACTCAAAAGGTGCGATGTTTGTATTATTGACAACAGACTTGTGACCAACTGTGTATTTGTTTTATACAGAGTGGTCCTCGAACTTTTAGGATTCATAACATTTTACGAAAACGGTACAAGTATCTCCTTCGTAATTGGAAAGTTCATGTTCCTTTGTATCAGCTGGAACGATATCTGATTTCAATGGATGATTTTTTTACGAAAATCCATCGTATTTTCTCAAAGTATCTAACAAATTTTTGCTTCGAAACAACTAATTGTTAATAATTTTTATGAAATTAATGTAAATAGATCCACCGAGTAGAGTATTATCTATCCGAGTGCGTACATTATTTAAAAACGAGTCTTAAAACAAAGATGATTACGTTTCTACTAAGTAAATTGAACATGTGTTTCGTCGTTTTATTTTGGCATCAATTGGTTTTTTTTGTTCTTTATGAAGCGCCTTATAAAAATAATCTACGATGGATTCTCTCAATGCAATGAAAATTCATTTCGCAGTCACATCATTCGGTAATAACAATTAATAAAATGAAATTAACTTCGATAACGAGATATTCTAAATGCCTTTTCGATTTATGAATTAGTTATGTACGATTTATTTTGTAGGTCGATTAATCAGTATTAATATTTTAACAGTTGTGCGTTCTGCATTTCTTGTACCGGAAATGCGGCGTCATTATCGGAAATACAAGGTGTTTTCGTCGGGAAAATGATATACACCAAAAACTGCAGACATCTGAAACCAAAGCCACTTTGCTATAAACATTGTGCTTTCAATCTGCAATAAACGGAGCTTCATCAGAGGTCTTTTCTTAGGCAAATCATTCTTTAGTTATAAAATAGGTAGTGAATTGCCCAGAAAAGTTCCCCTCTGGAAGTTTCAGGCACTCTTGCAACTGGAAAGGTCAAGAAATTGATCGAATACCCCATTGGGAAAAAGTAGACCGAAACAGTGGATCAGCTATTTTCTTAAAGATCTTTCGCAGCTTATATATATATATATATATATATGCAAAAATGTGTAACTGATTGTTTACTTTCGCTGTTATTACCTATTTTTATATAGGTATATGTGTGGGTCGATTGTACATCAGATAACAACTACTCCCCTGACTATGTGTCGCGACGGGTATTGAGCATCTGAGCATCTGTATATCTTGCTTCCAAAGATGGGGTGTTATACATGATTATACATTGGATGTAATTCAATACCCGTGGCGACACATAGTCAGGGGAGTAGTTGTTATCTGATGTACAATCGACCCACACATATACCTATATAAAAATAGGTAATATACAGCGAAAGTAAACAATCAGTTACACATTTTTGCATCTATTCACGCTGTCGAAAATACCTTTATAATTGACTGTACTAACACTACAGTTTTCTATAAAAAAAAAAAAATTTATATATATATATATATATATATATATATATATATATATATATATATATATATATATTTAGGAGGAGGAGGGGAAATCCTAATGGGCTCTTATACGCCCGGTTGTATGAAAAGTGTCAGACTCTTACTGACTAAAACCCCTCCTCGTGTCCATAGATGCGAAGCGTAATTACTTTACAGTATAACTTCACTCCTCCCTATCCTTCTTCTTCTGTTACAGGCTATTTTCTCCTTGCTTCTTCTTCTTTTTCTTTTAGTTTATCTGTAGTTATTATTTCTATGGATTTTCGCTTAATTTCGCTATCAAGCATGTGTCCAACTATGTTGTCGGTTGTTAGCTATTTCCCGACCACATTTGTGTATCTCTACCTTATTACGTTCCATCTTTTACATTTTAAGATTGTGTGTTCTGGTGTATCCCGTTCTCCGCAGTAGGTGCATTGGTCATTTTCAGTTATCCTAAATCGTCGCAGGTACGTTCTAAAACGTTCATGTCCAGATAAGAATTGTATCAAGTAGTACCCTACTTCTCTATGCTTACGTGTTACCCAAGTTGTAATTTCCGGTATTAGCTTTTTTGTTCATTGTGCTGTCATGGTTTCTTGGCTCCATTCTTCCTGCCATCTAGTCATCGTAATCCCTCGTTTCCTTGCCTTTTGTGCTCTAGTGTTTCCCTTTTTTTCGTATGTGTTCTCTGTTATCAATAAGTGTATGGGTATGACTCCCGCAATAACTTGCACTGCCTTTGTTGATACCGTTCTATAGCAGCTTGCTATTTTAGTTGCCACTTTTCTTTGTACGCTATCTTATATCCGTCTATACCTTGCTGTTTCTACCCAGTCCTTTTATGCGGGTGCACCATACAAAATAATGGAGTTTACTACGCAGCATATATTGAACTGCAAACACTCGAACTGGTGAAGTCTCGTAATTAACTGGCATTTGTGAACTGATTAACCCTGCTATTTCAACTGCTGCATCTTCTTAAAGCATTGATTGAATATAGTGTAGTTAAGCTTTTAGAGACGTGTATACACCAAATGATTATAGCTAATACTAAAGCCACTTTACTATAAACATTATGCTATGAATCTGCAATAAATGGGAAAGTCGTGCACCACAGTACCTAAACTCCATCAGAGTTCCCCTCTGAAAGTTTTAGACACCTTCCCAACTGACCAAGAGGTCAAGAAATTTGCTCGGCTACCCCATAGGGAAAAAGTAGACCGAATCAGTAAGTCAGCTATTTTCTTAAAGATCTCTCGCTGCTCATACTGAACTGTGGATTTCGCAAACATTCAAACTGGTGAAGTCCTGTGATTAACTGACATTTGTGAAGTGATTAACCTGCTTTTTCAACTACCGTATCTTCTCAAAGCAATGTTTGCATATTGTGTATCTTTCTATAGATTTGTAAACATTAAATGCTTATAGCTAATACCAAAGCCACTTTGCTATAAATAGTATGCTCTTTATTATTATTATTAATCCAGTTTATAGCGTCTTTCGCCTTCCGGTTCCCAGTTGCCAGCCTCTTCGGTCAGTCCAATCTCCTGGGGCTAGATTTCTTTCGGACATCGCTTTCTGAATGCCCCCTATCCATGTTGGTTTTGGTCTACCTCTTTTCCTTCGTTCTGTTGGGGTCCATTTAAGCACTAGTTTGGGTAGCCTTTCATCTGTCATACGTTCAACATGGCCGTACCATATAAGTTGTCTTCTTTGGATTTCATCTATTATAGTTGTGCCGGTCTTTACAATTTGTCGAATTCGGTCATTTGTAACCCTATCGAGACGTGATATGCCAGCAGATCTTCGCCAGAAATCCATCTCCAGGGCTAGCAATCGGCGTTCTAATGTTTTATTAAGTTGCCACGTTTCACAGCCATATAGAACAGTACTTTGAAAGATAGTATTATATATCACATGTTTTTTTCCCTAGATATATTTTTTGCCCACAACAGCGAGTTTAGGCATCCCTATAACTTTCTTTCCTTTTAATATCCGTTGTTCTATTTCCTCCTCAGTACGACCTTTACATGTGAATTTTGTACCCAAATAGGTGTATTCCTTACATATTCCTATTTTTACATTGTCCAGATCCAGATCTGTTGTTTCTGCCCCAATACACAAATATTTCGTCTTGCTCATATTAACCGTTAATCCCCATTCTTCGTATTCTCTAAGAAGTCGTTTTCCCATAAACTCCAGGTCTTCTTTATCTTGGGCCGCGACGACCTGATCATCCTCGAAGTGCAGATTATACAGAGTAGTGTCATCATTTAACTGTATCCCCATTCCATGGCACGCTCGTCTTCACTTCTTTAACACTTCGTTTAAATATATTTTAAATAGTGTGGAGTATAAACTACAACCTTGTCTTAGACCCTTAGTGACGGTAAAACTTTCAGATAGATTATTTCCTAACTTAATTTTGGATGTTAATTGCTGATATAACTGTTTAATAGCTATTATTACAGTGTTATTGATCGTTGATTTCTCTAAGACTTGCCACAGTTTTGTTATCGGGACAGTATCGTACGCTTTTGTAAGGTCTACAAAAAGTAAATGGACTTTCCTATTAGTTGCCACTCTTTTCTCACTCATTTGAACAATGCTAAAAATATGGTCCATGCATGAGCGGCCGGCCCGAAACCCTGCTTGTTGTTCGATTTCGTTTGCTTCGTATTCTTGTTCTAGAAGTTTTTTAAGATTCTCCCATATAGTCGGCTTAGGGTGCTTGTTACCGAGATACATCTGTAGTTAGAACAGTCATCCTTTCTGCCTTTTTTGTGGATTGGTGTTATCCAGGCTTCTCTCCAGTTTAACGGAATTGGTTCCCCTTTTAAATATCGTGTAAAGAGTTCTTTGAGGAATAGAATTAACGTCCGTGTTCCATTTTTCAATAGCTCTGCTAGCAGGTATGTTCTCTGGTCCACTAGCTTTTTTATTCTTCATGGAGGTTACGGCATTCTGTATCATATTTTCATTTAAATGAATGTACTGACCCTGGACTTGGTAAACTTTTGGAGAAGTAGTTAAATATTGTTCTCTGTTCTCTTTAAGTTCTTTGGAATAGTGTTCTTAATGCTCTTAATCTGCAATAAATGAGAAAGTGGTGCCCCACATTACGTAAATTTCATCAGACGTCCTTTTTTAGCAACTAGTCTGTTTTTCTATTTGACCGGGGAAGTTGCTCTTTGAGAGTTTCAGACACGTTCTCAACTGGAGAGGTCAACTAATTTACTGGACCTTATGGAAAAAGTAGACAGAAACAGATCCGCTATTGTTAAAGATCTCTTGGAATTCGCAAACATTCGAACTTGTGAAATCCTGTGTTTTACAGATTGTCCTGCTTTTTCAACTACTACATCTTTTCAAAGCACTAACTGTATATGGTATAGTTAAACTTTTTATAGATTTGTACACAACAAATGCTTGTAGCTAATACCTTTACGAGGACCGTCTAAATGAGGTGAAGGTTGTTGTACACAGCACCTGGGCTACATCAGACCTGAAAGAGATCCCTATTTAAACAAACGGTTTTTTTTTAAGTAGGTGGTTATGTTGTCCAAGAGAGATTCCTTCTGGTAGGTTCAAATACCGTCTCATTTGGAGAGGTCATATACGTGTGTAAAAACATTTTTGTTACCTACGACAACCAACATCTTGGTAAGTCAACGTGCTTGAATTAACAATAATTCTCTTTGTATGTCTCATAATTGCATATTACACGCAATTTATGTCGTCGAAATAATTGGCCAATACAACAAGTCCCCTAACCAGTTTTTTTATATGATGATGATACAAAACGACTGGGTCTCTACAACGTTTTTTCTATTAACCATAATAATATCTCATAAATCTTTGTCGGTGTTGATGCGATTATCGCGATTCACAATATTACCATAAGCACTTGGAAAAAGTAGAGCATCGGGGATGGACTCGAAATTTCTTTTTTCGCGCTCATTAAAATATCAGTGTTAATGTGCGACAACATTAAGTACTACTAACAAAAATAGCCACAGTTTACGGGGTTATTGCTAAATGTATGCGAAAAAATTTCTGACTAAAGAATGTACATATAACGAGTCTTTCTCAGTATAATGATTACACCACCCTTGAAAAAGAAGGTTTGTAAATTAGGTACATACTTTAATATTTTTTTTATGAATATTTTATAATGTATTATTAAACCGGCATGCCTGTTTGTATTAAAAACAGCTGCAATATCGATCTTTATTTTTTTTAACGAAGCCCTTACAGATTTGTTTCTCTTTTGGCGAGACCTTCTTCAACTTTATCTGTTTTCATGAAACACACGCCAACTGTTATCTCTTTTAGCGATACCTTCTCCAACTTTATCTCTTTTAACGAAACCGTTACAGATTAGTATCTATTTTGGCGAAACCTTCTAGAACTTTATCCGTTTTCACGAAACTCACGCCAAATGTTATCTCTTTTAGCGAGATTTTTTCCAACTTGATCTCTTTTAACAAAAGCCTTCTTCTTCGAGTGCTATCTCCGCGGCCGAGGTTGGCAATCATCATCGCTATCGCCACTTTTGAGGCAGTTGCTCTAAAAAGTTGTCTGGAGCTGCAACCAAACCATTCTCTCAGATTTTTTAGCCATGAATTTCATCTTATACATTGAGATCTGATCTAATTATATTTGACTATAAGATAGACAATTATTCTCTAGACAGACCATGTAATTTTAAGGATCTTGGAGTTACTTTCGACCGAGAGCTATCTTTCCAAAACCACATAGACAATATAACTACGTCAGCAAACCGTATGTATGGATTTATAATTAGAGTAGGCCGCGACTTTAATCATTTAACACTTAAAACTCTTTACTATGCTTTTGTGAGATCAAAGCTAGAATATGCATCGGTTATCTGGAACCCATATTATCAAGTGCATATTTATAAACTGGAGGCAATCCAAAGACGCTTTCTCAAATACCTAAGTTTTAAAGTAGATCGGACTTATCCACTAATTGGCACGGCACACGAGAGTTTACTGTCAAGACATAGCTTTTTCACTCTGGATAGAAGACGAGAATGTTCTAATGTCATTATGCTACACAAAATAATTAACAATGAAATTAAATGTCAATGCTTACTACATCAGATAAACTTTGAAATTCCCCGTCAGGCATCTCGATACACCGACTCATTCTACACTACCACACCACGAACAAATATACTTAAAAACTCTCCTGTTCATACTATGTGTAGCAACTATAACCTTATAAGTGACCAGCTTGATATATTCTATTGTAATGTGAGGCAAATTAAGAGCTATTATTATCAGCAGTAATAATGTTGTGTTAGTCTTAAGCTTTCTACTAATGTTAGTCTGATTTTGTAAATTGTGTATTACTCTTAAGCTTTTTTATTGTTAGTACTATTGTGCAAATGTTTACTTTGTTCCTGTTCTGTAATTGAAAATCTTTTTTTCTGTAGAACAGTGTAAATAAATAAATAAATAAATCTTCTTGCTATGCTTCTTCTGTCTTCTATTTTCGCTTGCATTATAAGTCTTAAAAGGCTGTACCTTTCGCCACGCATTCTTCTCAAGTACCATGTCCTTTCAGAACGTTGGTGACCATTCTATTCTTATCTTGTCAAATGCCGGTCTAAACAACGTGCTGGAACTTACGTCAAACCAGTCTGGGAGATTCTTCATCCAGGATGTCTTTCTTCTACCTGGAGCTCGTCTACCCGCTATCTTGTCTTGCATTATGTTCTGGAGCAAACGATATTTTATGCCTCTCATCACGTGCCCAAAATATTCTAATTTCCGTTTCTTAACGGCGGCAATAATCTCGGTGTTCTACTGTACTCTCGCGAGTATCTAGGAATTGCGAACTTTTTCTGTCCACGCTACTTTTAGTATTCGCCTGTAGGCCCACATCTCAAATGCTTCAAGACGTTTTATGTCTTTGTTGTTAAGTGTCCAGGCTTCTACGCCGTTTAGGTACGCCGTATAAGGGTAGAGAACACATAGCATCTCAGAAGACGGATCCTCGGGGGCAACCCTAAATCTCTACAGCATAAGACTTTAACGCATTATGTGTCCCAAATACTTTAGCTTTTTCTTCTTAATTGTACGTTCATCTTCTTTTTGTTTACCGATTCTTCTAAGCACTTCGATGTTAGTTATTCGATGTACCCACGAAATTCTTAAGATTTTCTATGTATCCACATTTCGAAAGAGTTTAGCCGTCTCATTGCATCTGCATTTAGCGTCCATGATTCTGCACCGTAGTAGAGCACGCTGAGTACATAACATTTTGCCAATCGCAGTCTCAGGCCTAACGTCAAATCTCTGCTACATAGTACTTTTTTATTTTATTAAAGTTGGACGAGCC
The DNA here is from genome assembly GCA_950111635.1 of Agelastica alni. NCBI lineage: Eukaryota > Metazoa > Arthropoda > Insecta > Coleoptera > Chrysomelidae > Agelastica > Agelastica alni. The sequence goes on along the minus strand of OX467712.1, from coordinate 5,708,340 downwards.
TTTTCAATTCTGGTTTTTATTTCTGCGGTATAGTCATTGTTTTTAGTAAGAACCGTTCCTAAGTAATTGTATTTTTTAACTTTTTCAATCTGTTGACCTTCAACCATTAAGATTTCATTTGTGTTGTTGTTCTTGCATATTTTCATATACTTGGTTTTTGATTTGAGATTAATCTTACATTCTGTCTATCCAGGTTTTTGTTTTTAAGATGGCTTTATTATAGTCTATAAAGCAGATATAAAGGTCCTGATCAACGTCCAAACATCTTTGAGTTAACACGCTAAAAGAAAATAAGCCTTACAGATTAGTATTTGTTTTGGCAAGACCTTCTTTAACTTTATCATGAGACCCATTCCGACCGTTATCTCTTTCGATATCTTTATCTCTTTTACAGATTTATATCAGTTTTGGGACCTTCTAAATTTTTATTTGTTTTCACGAGACTCACGCCGATTGTTATCTCTTTTTGCGAGAATTTTTCCAACTTTAACTCTCTTAACAAAAGCTCTACCGATTTGTTTTTCTTTTGACGAGCCCTTTTCCAACTTTATCCATTTTGACGAGACCTAAACCAAAGGTTATCTGTTTTAGTGAGACATATTTTAAATTTTTATGAGACCCACGTCAACTGTTACCTCTTTCAGCGAGACTTTATCATTTTGAACGAGATTCTCAACGATTTATCTCTGTTTTGGTGGAAAATCAAGATCAAGAGCAAATACCTTAAAAAATTGTACTAAATTGCAATTCCTTTAAATAGAATTTTTACTCTGTTAAATATTTTAAACATTACCTATGTGTATTGTGTGATTATCTAAAATAAAACAGGAAAAAACGAAAATAACTCAGCAAACTGGACCGTTGTTTATTTTTAGAATTTCTACCTAATCTCACTATCAGTTCAGAAAAAGGATGACAAATGAGGGTTATTTGTTGAAATAATAGATTAGTAATACAATACATTCGATACAAATTGTCAAAAATAAATCTGAGAAAAAGATATTTTAATCCAAAGGAGGCACCGAGGGGGTGAGAAATGAACAGTATAATACATTTTTGTTAAAAGATTTTTAATAGACATGTTCTCGTTGAAAAGAAATCGTTGAAAATAAAAATCGTGTAGCATAAATGTGGGCTCAGAATTAGTTACAGCAGTGTTTCTCAACCTTTTTTGTTCCATGCCCCACCTAAGCCTTTCTAAAATTCTTATGCTTCCCTATGTAACATAACTAAATTCAAATTCCAATTATTTTTAAATTTTTTTCTATATTAATTTATTATTTTAATTAAGTATGATCCTTGCGCTTGATGCTCGCTGCATAGAGATTTTATATTAGATTCCAATTTGGTTAGCTTCAGTCTCAAGTCTCCACGTTGTGTTATATCCAGCCGATTTCTTTTTTTACCAGTAAATAATTTACAGCACTAAATCCACATTCAACTAAAAATAAAGATGGAAACGGTAGCAATAGTTTTCTTGCATATTTGGTTGGGTATTTTATTTCTGTTTCCTCACAAAGCCATGCCACCGCTCCTTTTATATTAAATAAAGTTTTAACTGACTCAGATCGTCGGTGTCACGTCACTGGCTAGATTCTGAGTAAATAATGACGTTTCCAAATCAAATAATTTCGGAAACGAGATATATACACACTGTTACCGACAGTAAAACTGACAAGTTTTTGAAATATGGGGACGGGCGGTGTCAAGAAAGTCACCCCTGCGGAAAATCTGGCTTAGATTTACGACCATATGGGGCAAATAATGCAGTGTAAACAATACGAGACCATGTGTTTTTTTCGAAATCGGGTGGTCCGCCAGTTTAACACATTCAAAGAAAATTGTTGTGTTGTAAATGTTTAAAAATGCTTCTAAAATAGAAATAAAATTCAAATGGAACACTGCGAAAAAAATAGGAATCGGGTCGGAGTGTAACGTGCTTATACGCTGCTGAGCTGGTGTTAAATTAAAACACTTTAAATTCCTCAACATTTACACTAATGTAATTTTTCTTTTGCTTATGCACTGTTGTGTCGTTGTGTCTACAAAAGGGTGATATGATAATTTTTTTTTATTTATTTAGACACGCGTTTTGGCTATTTTTGGTTATTATAAATGAAATTACGATTCATTCAACAATTCATAGTATCCATGTAAAAGTGCTTTTTTGGTGCGAGGGCGCTCGCATCAGTCATGAAAAATGCTCTGTAATTGTGTCTGCAGGGGTTTAGCAAAAATCATTTTTAACCTAGTAATTCTTGATGGATCGCGATAATTTTTTTTTCAATAAAGACAACTGTATAATTGAGGCATCTCAAAAAAAATCTTGATTTTTTTCAGCGAGGTCCGAGTAATATGATTTTTGCCATTCCTTGTTTCACAAAGTCCCAAATAAGGTTAATGTAAGCTTAATGTAAAATGTTTGATTTCCTCGAGACGCAATCCTAGCAACCAAAAAGTTTAATTTTTCAATAATACTCGTATATTGACAGTTCACCGTGCTAAACTTTACGCAAAAGAATAGTGAGCAGCATTTTCTTCCAACAGCAAGGCTATTGAAAGAATGTCGTACTAGTAAATGGTTAATGAGACGTACCGATACTTGGATATACCCTGTCAATTTTAAAACGCAATAATTTTAAAAATTGTCTTTGTGCAGATTCAATATTATTAATATGTGGACAAACATTTAAAAAAACATACATATAGTCATACCTTTTTTCCCGTTGGGGTATGCAGAGGCCATTTCTATCCACTTGCTACGGTTCTAACACACGTCTTTCGCTTTTTCTACTTTTATCAGCGCTTTCCATATTTGCTCTTCGGTTGCTGGTACACTTGACCTGGCTTTTCTTGAAAACAATTTCGATCTGATCGATATACGTTCGCCTAGGTCGACCTCTACCGATTTACACTCGCCTTATAAATTTGTTTCGTCAATCTTCCTTTTTCCATCCTTTCTACGTGTCCGAACCATCTAAGAATTCCTATATCTATCTTTGTTACCACATCTTTTTGCACATTACAGCGTTCCTTTATCTCATTATTGGGTTGCACAAAAGATCTGATAGGTCGAGATGCTTGAGAGGTTGCACAACCCCCCCCCCCCTCTACAATATATCATACTATTCCTCACTTTATCCATACTCACTTCAGCTACAACTCTCAGAATACTCATCTTCGCAGCATTAATCTTACTTTCATGCTTCTTCTGCCAAACCCAAAGCAATGGTGTAGGAACCAGCACACCCTATTCATTTTTTTCCTGCCAACACCCTTTGCTCAATATCAGTCATACTTTTCTGCTCTTATTAACTTTGAACCCAAATATACAAACCCATTCACTTTTTTCACTCTTTCTCCTTCAATCAATACATCGCAGATTTTCATGCTTTCTTCTCTTTCAAAAACCATTACTTTCGTCCTGCTTATATTCATTTATATCCCTTTAATTTTTAGGGCATCATGCATAATATTAACCATCGCCTACAACTCCTTTTCAGATGATGCGTAAAGAAGGCATTTGACGATCAAATAGTTCAATTCGTACGCACTCTCTTTCAAATTTTTTAAACAATCGTCTATAAATAAGATAAACAGCCATGGCGAAGCCACACATCCCTGTCTAACATTTTTTTAGATGTTAAACCAGTCTGTTTAAGCTTCGTTTATCGAGAAAACATATAAAATTGTTCATATTTTTAGCCCAATTTTCCTGCGAAAAAAAAATGTCTGGCACTTTTTACTCTTGACATTTCTTCAATCAATTAATAATTAATTACACAGTCAATGTGCAATTGTGGAGAACGATTAATGCCATCGCTTTTACTTAATCAATTAAATTTACATCAATAATTCATCAGTTATGTATACGCGCAGAGGTTGTTTTTATTTTTTAAGTCGTAATTAAAAAAAAATATGTGCATTAGAACCTTCGTAACAACTCCTGTCTGTTTGTCTAATCGTTCTTTATTTATTCGTTTTGTTTCAAGGCTCGTAATTATTATGTAATTTCTTCAAATTAAAAAGCCATAAAACAATTGTTGCGACAATTGCACGCAATTGGTGTTAAATATACAAAGCGTTGAAGATTCTTGTTCTAAATTATGACGATTCGGAAATATCAACACGGATCGCAATTCCTAATAAATGGTTCTTGTTCACCTTGTACACAAGTAGATTTTTTTAATAGTTAAAAAATATATTTGACCATTTCGAGAAATGTGCTACGACCTCCTTTCTATCGTGATATTCCCTAAAAAGCATCAGGAACCAAACGCGGTCACGTTTATGATAATTAAAAAATTCCTTATAAGTTTTGCTTTGATGAATATTAAGCATTGTCCCAACGAAAAAATTAATCTCTTCCAAATAAGATCTAGTAGCTTGGAGCTGCTTCTTCAAAAGCATAAGAGCCATTCAAATTTCTAGTCCTGGCGAAAGAAAAAATCTCGATTTTCTTCGTCTTTTTTTAGCCAACGACCACAAAAGATTTAGACTACATTTAAAGCTACAAACGTCAAAAACTTAAGAAGCATAAGTTTTTTCGCCTTCCTTATGATTTAATTGCATTAGTTATGTTGTTAGATGACAAGATTGTGTTTTTTTCTTGGTTATCTTTCGCCCGGTACATTCATTCATGAAACCGGTGGTATCATTAATTACACATATAAAACAAACAAACGATACAAAAAAAAAACATTGTTAGTTTGGCTTGTATGACTAATTTAATTAATGTGTTCTTATCTACCAAGTGTTTTAGTTTCATCTTCCATGTTACGAGTACTTATTAAAATCGATTTTAGATCGCGAGATTGCGTGCTTAATATAATTAATAATGTCACTCTTTAAATGAGGTAGGAGGTTGGAAGACGAATGAGGGAACTGTCGCACTATAATATGTTAAGCCACCAATGTTGCAGTTCTTTTTACAAAGGACCGTCTCAGTTGGGAAATCTGAGAAAATCTTCGCATTGAAATGTGTTAAGTTTCTCAATTTAGTGACCCTTTTCGGATGGGAAGTTCGTATCCAAAAGCATCTTTTACCACCTCTGCACTCCAAAAATGTGAAGAAGATCCTCGTCCTCATAGGTGACATTTTTAGGTGAGGTTGGTCCTTTTATATACCTACTTACGAGGCCTGGAAAATCACCAACCCGACTTTCACGAACATAATGTCTGTAGAATTTGACGAGGGATTTGGAAAAAACTACAACATTACCCACCAGAGCCTAAAGTGAAATCTGAGACGATGTCGACGATCCTGAAGGAGGAGATGCGAGGAGTTTGCTGCAGTAGAACTGTAAAAAAGGGGACAAAACCAATCTTGCGAAATTAGGCCGACTTAGTCGGTATAATTGAAAACACATTAGACTTTTACCAGCAAAAAGAACAGGTGAGCTTCCGTTATGGTTTTGGAACCAATGACCATCTACAAAGTGTAAAAGTCCTCATAGAAAAAGCAGTCGAATATAACAGACCTCTGGCATTGATATCTGTCTATTTCGAAAAAGCGTTTGACACTGTAGAACTGGACTCGACACTTGAAGCTCTAAAACAATGCCGGGTATACTACAGATACACACCAAACTAATATACAACATCTACAAGATAGCAAACACAAAAAAATAAATATAAAACGTGGAGTAAGACAAGGCGACACCATGTCGCCGAAACTTTTCAATGCTGAATTGGAATATGCTTTTAAATCTCTTGAATGGGAGGACAAAGGAATTAACGTCGATGAAAAATATCTCAGTAATCTCAGATTCGCTGACGACATCGTTATTATCTCGGACGATTTAGGAAAAATAGGAGATATGTTAAAAGAACTACACGCAGCTGCAAAAAGAGTGGGTCTTAGTATAAACTTTAATAAAACAAAATTAATGACAAATTTGGGGCCTAGTAAAAACATAGAAATAAACGGAACAAACATAGAAACAGCAGAAAAGTATGTGTATCAGCAGTATCGGCAGAAAGAACCAGACGAACGAGCTTCAAAGGAAAATCTCTCTTTTGGAAAGCTTTGAAACGTCCTTAAAAGTGATAGGCTTAACCATGCTTATTACCGGTGATCACGTATAGAGCAGAAACTCTCACACTGACATAGGTAACCATAACAAAATTACAGGTAGCACAAAGAAAAATGGAGAGAGCATCAATAGGTGTGAGCCTGAGGGACAGAGTCCGAAACGAGGATTCGAGACTCAGAACGGGAGTCCAAGACATAATAGAAATACTTACAAGGCTGAAATGGCGATGGTCTGGACATGTCTTCCTCTTTCTTCTTTAATCTAGGTGGATCGCTTGTTTCTTTTCATCGTCCCTCTGCCTAATGCACTGCTAAGTTGTCGCTCCATCGTTTTCGGGGGCGTCCTAAACTCCTGCGACTCATTGGCGATTTGTCGCGTGCTGTTTTGACTATTCTTTCGTTGTCCATTCTACTGATGTGCTCATTCCACTCCCTCTTTCGCCGAGAACCCACTCATTAATGTTTTCTACCTTGCATGTCCTTCTTATATTCTCGCTTTTTTATCTGTCCAAGATCGTTTTTCCAGTTATTCTACGAAGTACTCTCTGGATTTCCACTCTGGATTCTTCGGGAAAACAACCCTCGAACATTACACCTATTGACAGTCACATGCCCGAGATCACCTTTCGCCAACGTACTATCAGAAAGATTTTGCTGGGTCTCAACACCAACAAAGCCTGTGGATCTGACGGAATCCCGCCGATTGTTCTCAAGAAATGTGCCCCTGAACTAACACCTGTTCTTTGCAAGTTGTTCAACCACTCTTACAATTTGGGAGTATTTCCGTCCAATTGGAAAATTGCAAGAGTACAGCCAGTCCCTAAAAAAGGCAAAAAGACCCTACCTAGCAACTACAGACCTATCGCACTGCTATCTATTATTTCAAAGGTCATGAAAAAAGCCATCAACATCGAGCTCATGAAATATCTGGAAGACTCAGGAATTTTCAATGATAGGCAATATGGCTTCCGCCATCAGAGATCAACTGGTGACCTGCTCGCATACGTCTCACATATATGGCAGCTATCTATTGAAAAGTATGGAGAAACTTTAGCTGTGGCATTAGATATCTCCAAGGCGTTCGATCGAGTTTGGCACCAGGGACTCCTCGCCAAGCTTCCATCTTATGGCTTGCCCCCTCAGCTGTGTTCTCTACTTGCTAGTTTTCTCTCAAACAAGTCTCTCCATGTAGTGGTCGATGGAGTTTCATCTGACACTCTACTCATAAATGCTGGTGTTCCGCAAGGATCCATTCTAGCACCAACACTATTTTTACTTCACAACAACGACCTATTGAAAGTAACTTCATGTCCCGTACACAGCTTTGCCGATGATAGTACCCTCCATACCGCATTCTCTTCCAGGGCCCCTATATCAGCCCGTGAAACCAGAAATGAACGAGGAAGAAATGTTAACAATATAAATATGGACTTAGCAACAATTCTCGAATGGGGATCCAATAACTTGGTAGAATTCAATGCAAACAAAACACAAGCATGTCTTTTCTCTAGAAAAGCCGATCTCACTGTGCCTAACATAACTTTGTCAGGAGTAACCATACTACTGAAGTCATCCATATCGATGCTTGGTATTACTATCAGCAATAACCTTTCCTGAGAAAATCACGTGAGGTCCATTGCCAAAAGTGCATCCCAAAAACTTGGTTTTTTGTTTCGTGCCAAGAGCTATTTCACCTCCAGTCAGCTGCTTATGATCTATAAGGCACAGATCCGACCTGTACTGGAGTACTGTTCCCATATTTGGAGTGCAGCACCTAAACATATCCTGAAGCTACTGGATTCTGTCCAAAAAAGGGCAATTCGTCTCGTCGGTGATGCCTCGCTTACAAACTCGCTCACTTGTCTGGAACACCGTAGAAAAGTTGACGATTTGTCTCTATTTTATAGATATTTTCATGGGCGATGCTCTTCTGAAATATCAACAATCGTTCCTCCATTGGCAGTCTCTTCGAGATTAACCCGTCAAGTTCAGTCTTCACACCCCTTCGTGGTCACTTTGGAGACCTGCAGAACATCACTTTCCAAAGACTCATTCATCCAACGAATTGCGAGGCTTTGGAACTCTTTGCCTAGGGAGGTGTTCCCCGAGGCATACAACCTCCAGAAATTTAAGAAGAACACCAACTCCTACCTTCTTTCCCTTGGTTCCCACGATGTTCTCTGAACATTACAGGATATCCCTTTTCGTGGGAACCAGAACATAAAAAAAAAAAAAAATTCGGTTGTCTCTAGAAGTGGTTTAGATCTTGTTATGTCTGGTCGAGGTTCTGCCGTGTATGTCATAGTTGGTCTTACTATTGCCCTGTAAATTCTTGATTTGGTTTCTATTTTAATGTTTTTATTTCGCCATATTGTGTCATTTAGGCATCCTGCTATTCTTGTTGCCTTCGTTATATGTTCTCTCACCTCCGTCTCAACATCACCATAGCCCGAGATTTCTATGCCCAGAAACTTATATTTCATTTCCTGTTGGATAACTTTGCCTTCAATTTGCACCTTAATGGCGTTTTTGATGTCGTCATGCATTTAGTTTTCTGGGCCGATATTACCATATTAAGTGATTTGGCTGGACTTGTGGCTAGAACAAAGGACGGGAGATGGGCGAGGAAATTACTAGAATAGAGCTAATAAAAGAAGTGTAGGGAGACCACCAACCCGATGGACGGATGATATAAGGCGAATAACCACAAACTCTGGATTGGAACCGCGCAAAATAGAGAAGAATGGAAAACACTTGAGGAGGCTTATGTCCAGCAGTCGACGTCGAGGGGCTGATAATAATTTAAGAACGTTTTCTTCTAGATAGTAACACGCTAAAATAAGTCGAATTAACCGATCCTGAGATATCATCTTTATAATTATTGTAAATGTTTGCTCACTCCATTTAGACGAAAGATTATCGTATATTTTACGATTTAAAACAAACACAATTCGCATCATCATTGTTCATCGCAATAAAAAAAATACAATGACCTTACGAAGACGTCTTTCATGCATCTTTAACTTCCTTCATGGGCCAATTTTGTATAATAATATCGTTTGGAATTACGTTGATGTCCAAAATACTGATACTAAAGTTATTAACGTAAAATACTCATAAGAGAATGTTAAAAAAATTTATTATTACTATAATTGATCCGTTGTTATGATTCAAAATTATTGTGACCTCGCTCTTTGAAATGGTGTATATAGTACAGTAAAATATTATAGATGGAATACGAATTGTGTCAATAAATATTTGTTCGTACTTTAAATTCTGTATTCTTTAAATTACAATTTGTTCTACAAAAACAAATTATGCATTTGCCAGATCCTCGCATACCAACTACATTACATGGACTAAACCACCCCTGTGTAGGTTCGTTAGACTGTTGCCTCCGGTGACACTTAGGCCCATTGTATCTTGTCTATGTGATTTTATGTCATTGTACCCAATCCGGTAATTTCGTACCTTTGTAACGATAATACGAGTTATCGTCTAAAAACGCACGCCTATGTTAATAGCCAAATAGTTTTTAAAGAACTTAAATTAGTATAAAAGACCGACCAATTCATCGTAGAGACAATTGATCCTTAGGCTCGTTTCACACTTATACGGTTTCATTCGGTTCGGTCTGTATTCGGTTCGTTTTCGGTAGCCGCCGAAACCGAATGAAAACTCTTCACACACTCTCGGTTTGTATTCGGTTCGTTTTCGGTAGCCGCCTCTACTAATGAAAACTCAAGGTTAGTAAAATTAGTTAGTTAAATTTGTCCTTGTATTTTTCACTTGACTTGTCCCACAGCACTTCACGTGGTTGAACTGAAGAAATCAGCCGATCTATAACAATTTCAAGTGGATCACACATTGTATTCGATGAACAAAATTTAAAATGAACTTGACTTCTTGCTCAAAACGTGACCGAACCGAAACTAAACCGTATACGTGTGAACAGCCCATTGCCTTTGTGAACCTAGGACCCGAAAAGAAACCGAATAGAAACCGAATGAAACCGATTCGTGTCGTGGGGGCTTTCGGTTCTATCACAGGTTTCTATTAGTGACCGAACACGGACCGAATTACCGTTTCACACTTATTCGGTCGCTACTGAAAACGAACCGAATACAGACCGAACCGAATGAAACCGTATAAGTGTGAAACGAGCCTTACGCGTTGAGTTTGGATTAGTTCGCTCTCCCCCTACCTAAACTTTCGTGCTGAGATTGTTCGTCCCGACACACAGGGTCGGCTCGAGACATTTTGGCGCCCTAGGCGAAAGCATTGCTCGGCGCCCCCCTCCCCCACTATACCTGCCACCACTTTCATCCAACCACAAAATATAGGAAATTGGAAATGAGTAAATATATATATATATATATATATATATATATATATATATTCTAAATTATATTTATATTTATCTCTGTTCAATAAAACTCAAAAGTTAAAGTTATTTACACTATTTACTGGGAGAGGAATTGAACAAGTTTAAAAATTTTTTCTGGCTTTTTGTTTGGCAAATGTTGCTACCAAACCATTGAGGTCGATGTTCTGTGCAATCTCTTGTTCAATAGAAATCGTTGCTAGGCCTACCAATCTCTCTTGGGTCATAGATGACCGTAGATAACTTTTTATGATTTTGAGCTTTGAGAAGCTTCTCTCTCCTGATGCCACCAATTTTCTTCTCCTTGATGAAAACACCTTTAATTGAATAAAGTCAAAATAGCACAACCACTTACATAGTAAGATGTATGAAAAGACATTGACTTCGACAGCTCCCGGAGTTTCTTCATTGTTTTGCGATGAGGAGAAAGGGAAAATTGTATTCAGATGTCATAACAATATACCTGCTCGTCAACCCTTTTGCGTCACCAATTTGTCGTTCTACCCAAAAATTCGTTTTTCCTATTCTGTAAATCTACTCCTCAAATTAATAAATTATTGTCAAATTTACTTCTAAGTCCGCTCATAACTTTACTTTGCCTAGCGCACTTTGTGAAAACGGTTTTTCGCGGTTTTATCGATTTTTGACAAAGTTGTGTCAGTTTAAGCTTTGCTAAAAATAATTATAACAAACCAAAATTATTGAATCAGACCTAGAATAACAGTCTAGTTCTAAGACAAATAAATTAACTATTCAAAATTCAAAACAGATTTTTTTCCAATTATGCTTATCCTTCGCGCCCGCCTACTTGGCGCCCTAGGCGGTCGCCTAGTTCGCCTATATGGTAGAGCCGGCCCTGCCGACACACTAGAGTGATCGTGTTGAGACCGCTCAATACCGCAAATCCGACCTCTACTGGAGTATTGCTCGCACATTTGGGGTTCAGCACCAAGGCATTCTCTTCGTCTTCTAGATTCCATTCAAAAAAGAGCCATTCGTTTGATGAACAGCTCAACTCTCACAGATACCCTTCACCCTCTAGAACATAGAAGAAGAGTTGCAGACCAGTCATTGCTCTACAGATATTTCCATGGCAGATGCTCTAGAGAAATAAAAACTCTTGTACCACCATTGGCCAGAACTCGGCACGCTGATCAGTCTCACCCATTTACTCTCAAGATTGACACTACAAGGACCAATCTTCATCAAGAATCCTTTTTTTACAGGGTTGCTACGGAATGGAATAAGCTTCCAAAATCAGTTTTTCCAGAGAACTATGACCTGCAACTTTTTAAGAAGCGTGTCCACAATAATTTCCTTTCTATAATCCCTTCCCCTTCTAATAGTCGCAGTGCGGGCCGTCCGCGGCCCACACGATAGGTCTACCCTTTTTGCGACTATTTTCATAAAAAAAAAAAACCGCTACCGAAACGTTCGTGTCGAGATCGTTTCAACTACCCTCCTTGCACCACATTACGCGTTGAGTTCCATGGGAGGTTCCTACCGCTAAGTTTTCGCGTAGACATTTCTTAGATTCTTTTCCGTATTTTATTTCAACGCCCGTCTCAATCTTCCAAAATGCCGTTAACGTAAATATTTTATTTAAAAGTAATAGGCAAGGTATTGGTTTTTTTTGCAACATTTGTAAATGTGACATTTATTTTGTAAAATCGAATTCTGTTTTTGGAATAAATACAGTTTAGAAACTCAAACCCTGTCTCTATTTATAACCGACTACCCGGACATTACACCTTGTACAAGTTTTTACAAGTTCTGTACTGGGTGGGAGTAATATAGTTCTGGGTCGCCGAATGGCTGCCCAAAAATTGCCCGACTTTTGCGGTCAAGTGCCTCGCAACAGCACAGTAAGTGTTTTACTGTTTCCAGATCCTTGCCTCACTGTATGTAGGTCAGGTCTCCATTATACAGTCCCATTTTTTTAGGAGCCCCGTAGTGATTATTAGCTGATTCCTGTTTATCGCAAACTGGTCTGCCGTTCTCTTGTGGCACGGTCCTTTGATGTATTCTTTCCCGTGTTTGTTTCCTGGGATGCTTTCACAGTGGTTTTTGTGTTTTTCCCCAATCCAGTCTTTTACAGACACTCTTACTGTACGCTTCGGTACCACTAGCATCTGCCCTCGGTTTGGGAGAATTTCCGAACCTCTTCTTGCGAGTTCGTCTGCTTTCTCATTATCTGCAATTCCCTGGTGTCCTGGAACTCATATCAGTTTGACGTGGTTACGGTCTGCCCGCGTTCTTAGTTCTTTTTTGCAGTCCCATACCAGTTTGGACGTCACTGTCTTGCTGGACTAAGCATATTAACTGGCCACTCCCAGTTTGAACGTCACTTCCTTGAGCATGTTAACTGGCCCCTCCTTACTCAGTCATAGAGGCTGGCCCCCTCTTTGCTGAGTCGGCTTAGGGGTTGGTCCATCCCCAGAGACTAATTAAGGAACTGGATCCTCCCCTCAAAGTTAGCGTGGGGGCTGGACCATACCCACTATCCGAGCATAAAAAGTTATTTCCTCTCAACATACTGAGCACGGTCTTCTCCCTCTTCATAGATTTGGCATGGCCAGGAGTGGGTCTTAGGCCGAAAGAACGTAGGGAAAACACATGCACAAATATCCGCGAGTGGTTACAAAATTTCCGAAATTCTTTCTAGAACTTTCCCTGAAAAATGTTCAGTTAGCTTTTCTTCATTTCCTAATATTTTTTTTTTGATAATGTACTGTTTACTTTGACTGTACTATTAAATCGAGTTGATAGCATGTCAGGTTTGTTTGTAGCGTGAAATAGCTTCCGATTTCACGGAAAAAATTGTCATATATTTCCTGAAACACGCTGTTAATCATAGTGAATAGAAAATATCAACTGTTTCACCCGAAATAATTTTACACACGTGTAGTAATATTGACAAATAGTGTCATTAAATCTTGCAAAGTTACAATGTTAGTTGGAGGATAATCTGGATAATAAGGTGACTGTCGTACCTTTACAACAACCTTATGCGAGGAATATTTGAAAAATTGTTGGACGTTAAAAAAATGTTACCAAGTTAAAATCCAATTTTGAATTATAATATTTTTTAATGGTACTTAGAGTACGTAGTACTTAGAATAGTTTTAAGATATTGTTACCAGCATGAGGAAGCGAAGAATAATGTTCTTTGGTCACCTGGAACGTATGGACACCCAAAGACTTACCCGTCTCATTTATTCATTAACTTCAAGTACATCATATATATATAATAATATATATATAATCAAAAATATATTGTAAAACCCTAATGGTTATCCACGCACTCTCGTGACTCCCTGTATGGAATTATGAATAAAAAACATGATCTTGGTTTCCTCTTTCGCAACTTAGTCTAAAAATACATTTTAAAAAGTAAGCGACAATAATAATACGAATAAGAACTCGACCATATGTGGCACTGGTAAAACAAAACAAACAGGAGAAAAAGGAACATGTAGCCCATAAATTTTATTGCTATGAAATTCAGCCTTAACGGTTAGTGTTCCTGAGCCAAAAAATAATTATTTAAACTTCATTACCATCAGAAAATGTTAATTCTGAAAATTGCATAGAGTCCTATAGCTGGATGTTGATTAAAAGAGTGACGAATGAAACTAAGAAGATGATATGAAATGTGCACAGGATTTAAAAGAGGAAGGAGATCAGTATGGATCAGGTCTTTTCATTACGAGGTATAGTCGAAAAATTCTTGGCTAGAAGTCAGAAGGTCTATTGCGCTTTTATAGACTTGGAAAAGGCCTATGACAGAGGGATTGTATATATATGTGGTGAGCGGTAGCTTAATCTTTCTCTGTCAGTCGTACTCTCAAAGCTAAGAGGTCGTGATTCCATGATTTTCAATTTGTGTTGTTGATGATCTGCTTCCAAAGTGTTCTATCTTCTGCGTCTCTAATGGTTGTTTGTAAGGGTCTTTCCATAATTTTCTTTATCTGGTCTACCCATCTGGTGGGAGAGCGCCCCCTTGTCATCTGGCTTTCTATTTTTCCTTGTATCATCAATTTTTCCATGTTGTCTCCTTGTCTTCTGTTTATATGCCCATAGTATTGGAGAATTCGTCGTCGGCATATTGTTGACAGTCGATCTTTTATGCCTATTTCTTAAATAACTGATATATTTGTCCTCCGTGATTTCCAAGAGATGCACAGTAGTCTTCTCCAGCACCAGAGCTCAAAGGAGTCAATTCTTTTCCTGTTTGCTTCTTTGATCGTCCAGCTTTCTACACCATACATAAATATTGCGAATATTAGTGTTTGTACAAGTTTTATCTTTGTGTTTCGCGATATTTATCTGTCTTCCCATATTATTTTTGGATTGGTCATCGCTGTTCGTCCCATTTGTATGCGTCGTCTAATTTCAGGTTCGCAGTTTCCCTGGTTATTTATCAAGGCTCCTAAATATGTTGGGCTGTCGGTTCTTTCGATGTCTGCTAAGTTGTTTCTATCTTGTAACTGTTGTAGCTTGTTTAATACGAGCACTGAAATTACTTAACGAGGATTCCACTGCTTTTGTCAGGATGAACGGAGCTTACACTGACTGGTTTAACAACGAAAAAGGTTTAAGACAGGGATGTGTGGCTTCGCCATGGCTGTTTAACTATACGTTGTGCGTGTGGATTGAAAATGAATAATTTGATGCCTTCTTTACGCCGATGATCAAGTCATATTTGCGTCATCCGAAGAAGAGTTGCAACCGATTGTTAATGTTATGCATGATGCCCTGAAAATCAAAGGGATAAAAATAAATGCAAGCAAAACGAAAATAATGGTTTTTGAAAAAGAAGAAAGCATGACAAACTGTAATGTTTCGATTGAGGGAGAAATAGTAGAACAAGTAAATGAGTTTGTATACTTGGGTTCAAAGTTAGAGTACCAACTACCGACGAGCATGTATGAGAGCACTGATTAAAGTAGAAAAAAGCAAACGATGTGTGTAAGAACTGTAGGGGAAGGAAGTGGTCTCTGCCTACCCCTACGGGAAAAAGGCGTGACTATATGTATGTATAACTGGAAAATGATGACGGTAAATGAAAAAGTTTATGAACGAACATTATTTTCATTTATATGTTTGTGCGTGCTTCAGAGACACGCTACAAATTTTTTCGGAATCGTTACGACCCAAATAATTCACATTTATCTTTTTTAACTCCTTATAATTATTATTTCTGTCACATGTAACGAGCTACTGTTAGTTAAAACCAATTTACTGTTAATTAACTTCTTATGTGTCCAATTTTGATTACAGTCAAATAGAAATAATTAAAAGTGAGTGTGTTATGATAACTGCACTTACCAAGAAAAAGTTGACAAGGTCTGACAATGAAGTACAGGGACATACGTTAAGTTAATTACATCATTTTAAAACAAGAAAAAGTATAATAAACAAAAATAAAAATTCTCAACATTTGGTGTTATTTATTTTCCTGTAGGATTTTACTTGTTGTAACATGGTGAGCTATTATGGAATTTATAAACTACAAATCAACCCTGTGGTGGGAATTCGTGTGTCATGGAATTCTACATGTTGCCATAATTTAACACAAATGGTTTTTATTTTTTACTGAAAATAGTCGCAAAAAAGGTAGACCTATCGTATGGGCCGCGGACGGCCCGCATTGCGACTATTAGAAGGGGAAGGGATTATAGAAAGGAAATGATTGTGGACCAGGTTTTTAAAAAGTTGCAGGTCATAGTTCTCTGAAAAAACTGATTTTGGAAGCTTATTCCATTCTGTAGCAGCCCTGTAAAAGAAGGCTTCTTGATGGAGATTGGTCCTTGTGGTGTCAATCTTGAGAGTAAATGGGTTAGACTGATCTGCGTGCCGAATTCTTCGGCCGAATCTGGCCATTGGTTGTACAAGAGTTTTTATTTCTCTGGAGCATATGCCATGAAAATATCTGTAGAGTGATGCCTGGTCTGCAACTCTTCTTCTATGTTCAAGTGAGTGAAGGGTATCTGTGAGCTGTTTATTAACCGAATGGCACTTTTCTGAATGGAATCTAGAAGACGAAGAGAATGCCTTGGTGCTGAACCCCAAATGTGCGAGCAATATTTAAGTAGAGGTCGGATTTGAGCCTTGTACGTCGTCAACAGTTGATCAGGAGTAAAAAACTTTTTAGCTTTCCACAGAAAACCCAGCCTTTGGCTTGCTGACTTTGCCATGTTAGCAACATGGTCATGCCAAGACATATTATTGGACACCGTGACTCCCAAAATCGAGAAGTAGGGACTTGATTCAAGGGTATTTTTCGACATTGTAATGGAATGATTTTAGAAATTCACTTTTTTGAAAAACGTGGCGCTTTGTGTTTTCTGGGCATTGAAGTAAACAAGATTGTTGGTTCCCCACTCAACGATTGCTTCAAGATTCCCATTGATGGAATCAACCTGTTCCTGTCTGAGTCTTTTTGTATCATTCACCGAAAGTGATCGATGGGATGTGAAAGTTGAGACAAGTGTACTGTCGTCTGCGAAACTGTAAATGGGGTTCGTGGTGGTTTTCAAGAGGTCGTTGATGTGTTAAAGAAATAGGGTGGGGGACAGGATATAACCATGGCGGACCCCGGCATTGGTTTTAATCAGAAGAAATACCGTCAACTGCCACATGTAAGGAGCGAAAAGGTTGGACCTATCGGGTGGGCCGCGGACGGCCGCACTGCGACTATTAGAAGCGGGAGGGATTATAGAAAGCAGATAATTGTGGACCCGCTTTTTGAAAAGTTGCAGGTCATAGTTCTCTGGCAAAACTGATTTTGGAAGCTTGTTCGATTCCGTAGCAGCCCTGTAAAAAAAAGGTTGGTTCTTGTAGTGTTCTAGTGGATAAAAGGTATTTGTGAGAGTTGAGCTGTTTATCAATTGAATCAGTTGTTTTCTTCCGGTTCACCTTCTTAGAAATAATCATTTCGTATTCTTCTTCTGTTTCATTCTTGACAGTGTTATTGTTATTGTAATGAAAAATTTAACAAGTTACTGCGATGAAATTTTTTTATTAACAGGGTAGTTTACCATTGGATTAACACCACTGTGATCTCAGCTTTCAAGAACCAGTTTAACAATCGCCTAGACCATGAAATAAAAAATCAAAGCTTGAGATTTTTTGTGCATTACTCGGCAGCAACCTTACGGTTGACAATTATTGTGAAAAACAAGTGGATCTACTCTGCAGTGAATGCCAAACCTAGTGAACTTAAACGAACAGACTCAACAGTCTCATCGGGCAAATTGTAAAAGGCGGATTTATGTGACATTGAGCGAAGGGTGTTGGCAGGAAAACAAATGAATGGAGCACTGCATACCTTTATGAATAGCCAGAAAGTGTCAAAAAAGGCACGTCTGGCGGTGCATAGAGGTGTGTTGGCTCCTACAATTATGTATGGTAGTGAATGTTGGGTTTGGCAGAAGAAGCATGAAAATAGGATTAATGCTGCGGAGATGAGTAGTCTGAGAAGTATAGCCGGAGTGACTCGGTTGGATAAAGTTAAGAATAGTGAGATAAGAAAACGCTGTGGTGTAAAAGAAGATGTGGTCACAAAGATAGATAAAGGAATGCTTAGATGGTTTGGACACGTAGAAAGGATGGATGAAGGAAGATTGACGAAACAAATTTATAAGGCGAGTGTGAATGGGCAAATCGGTAGAGGTCGACCTCGGAATACATATCTCGATCAGATCAACATTGTTTTGAAGAAAGGCCAGGTCAAGAGTACCAACAACCGAAGAGCATATATTAGAGCACTGATGAAAGTAGAGGAAGCAAAAGATGTGTGTGAGAACCGTAGCGGAAGTGGAAGGAAGTGGTCTCTGCCTACCCCTATGGGAAAAAGGCGAGACTTTATGTATGTATGGATTTATGTAATACGTTACGTGTAAGATATATTTGGATCCACCCTGTATGCAAGGAGAGCTTATAATGTACACGGGCACGGTCTGGAGATCAGGTACCTAAAGAAAAGGACGAGAAGGGGTGCGAAATACGGCGGGTGGGTCTTCATCAAGGGACGACAGTAAATAGAGGCATTTTTGTAATGGGAAGAAAGTTTGAATACGCTTTACGATAAATATAGTTTTTGAGTAGAATACGTTTTTATTATGTCTTACATACGTTACGTTCAATAGTTAAAAGTATAATGATAATGGTCTCGTCTTTTCTCCTCGCCAACTTATATATCGTTCTCTGGGGTAAGTGACCCTCTTTGTAAACATTGATTGAGGGCATCCAAGTATTAGATGGTAGACGGTCCCTTCTTCTCTTCTTAACATCGGTTTTGGACAATCAGCTAAAGATTATCTAAACATTGTGAACATAACAAAAGTAATAATTATTAGAAGGCGTCGGTAAAGTTCTGTATACTCGGATCGAATTTCACCAGAATACTAAACGCTTACAAATAATAAATTCATTTCGAAATAAATGTCGCATAACCAAATATGTCCACTCTTCGATTGTCAATGCTTAAGGCACGTGAATACCAAGTATTTTAAGTCAAACACAACCAAGTGGGAAGATAAAAAGTAGGTATAAGGATAGGATCAAATTTTTGATATAATTCTCTTGAAATTGACACCGTTTACCATTTTTTCTGGTCACTCGTGTCAGGTAAAAGGAATTTAATATTTACGTGTTAGCTGAAGGATAGATAATTTGATGGGATGTGTGGTATTTGACCTTTAACGAAATTACCTGTACTTTTTTTGGATGATCGTGAATTTAGCTATTTAAACGATTGGTTGAAGAACGATTTATTTCGCGAGATAAGCTAATCGCACACGGAACGAAAAATCTTTAAGAATATGCGAGATGAAGGTTGCATCAGAAGTTGGTCGTTTTTAAATGCGTGATGCTGACGATTAGGTCATTTTTCTTCTTGCATCCCAATATTTTTCGACAATATTATTTTGTTCCAATAGGTCGCACACTACAAGATGTTCGGCGTTTGCATCAGAAGTATTTTTTCGTCATTATATATGTTAAGGGTAGGCTAATTTACCAATGGCGCCCTACAAATATTCTCTGTATCGTTTCAATTTAGTATAAAAAAAAAACCAGCCCAAAATATCATGAATCATAATCATTATTATTATTTTTCGGGGTGGATAGCGGGTTTAGGACGAATGAAAACAAACTTGTCTCTCTTCTTAAATCACCAACGTTTCCATCTTTATTTTAGATCTTTCTCAAGGCTTTTTTAATTCGTGGAAGTCTTAAGTCTATGACAGGGGGGCATTTGTGGCTCTCGATAAATGTACCGAAGTTCCCTTTTTATTTTTATTTATTTATTATCGTTCCGTATGGGGACTGAAAATCAATGTCAAAAAAACTAAATTTATGGTTGTTAGCAAAATAAATGTTGGCCCGGAAAGAATAACACTTGATGGCGAGAGTATAGAAAGAGTTCAGCACTTTAAATATCTTGGAAGCTGAATCAATCAGTCGATGGATCCAGACGAAGAAATCAAGGCTAGAATAGAAATAGCTAGAAGAGCATTTCTGAATCTCAAGCCGCTACTCTGTGCCAAGCAACTTAACATTCATCTGCGGGAAGGTTTACCAAGTGTTATGTATGGTCTATTCTGTTGTACTCTTGCGAAACATGGACGCTCCACCAAAAAATTATTGACCGCATTGCTGCATTCGAGATGTGGCTGTACAGACGGATGCTTAAAATTCCGTTGACAAGCCGAACTACCAACGAGAATGTACTCATCAGAATAGGGCACGATAGAGAGCTCTTAACTACCATCAAGCGCCGCAAACTGGAATACTTGGGACATGTGATGCGTGGACCACGTTATAGTCTGCTTCGGCTTATTCTGAATGGCAAGATCGAGGGAAAAAAATGGATAGGTCGCAAAAGGCTATCCTGGCTTCGAAATCTCCGACAATGGACAGGTTTAACTGCTGAGGAACTTCTCCACGCAGCTCAAGATAGAGATAGATACAAAGAAGTAGTCAATATGGGAGTCGTCAACGCTTGAGAAAGCAAGACACTGTAAGAAGAAAGAAGATGTGTTTTAAAATGTCTTTTAAATTACTAACAACAAATATGAAAGATTAAGTGCAAGTTCCAATATTAAACAAAAAAAAACACAACGAGTATATAAAAAAGCTAAAAGGAATATTGTCGGAATTCCAAAATATATTTTAAGACTTGAAATAATTTAACTCGTCTCTTGATTTTTTCTAAATCCATTTGAAATTAACATAATTCAAGGTGAGTTTTCCATTTCCCAAATAATTATGACCCGATAAAGCATCTGGCGCTTGTTGTTTATTGGTTACAATTTTACGTCACTAGCTTCGTTATTAATGGAGATATCGTTATTCAATGTGGACTAGGATTTTTAAAAAAAAATTTAAAAAAAAATCGAAATATCTCGAAAATACTTCATTTTTGTTATAGGACATTGTGCACAAATTTTATCTAAAATTTCATGTAGAATTCGAAAATAAAATAAAATATATTAGGTTCTATTTAAAATAACAAATTTGACGTTTACTTCTGGTGTAACCGGAAGTGCCACATTCAGGACATTATATTTGAACTCAGCGTCATCCAAAACCCGCAGCTTCGTAATTTCAGATTTTTAACATAACCGTATCCGCCATTACTTTTAATCAATTTTTTTCGCGCCGCACACTGTATTTATTACATAAACATCTTAAACCAAAACAAATATATCGTCTATTCAGCAAGTACATCACAGTGCCCAATCCGTTAAGAATTCTAACGTATCGAAGGCCGAATAGGTAGACAAATAAAAAGTTTGTCACCAATAGTCTCAAAACATAATTTTTTTTATCGAATTGCCGTGTACACGGAAACTGTCATTAAAAACTAAACATTTAGCGTAACATAACCGGTGAAAAATATTTAAATAATCACTGCATTTGCAATTGGAATAATGGAAAAGGTCTTTGCGACGTAAGGACTTGGAACAAAAGTTGACAAGACAACAATATCCACTTAGCGTCTTTCGAGGAAACAATGGGATGTATTCAAAGTATAATATTTGTGTAGACCATATCATAAATATATGGATGCACGTTAAAATTCCTTTTCCGTAACATCCGGTCAGTAAAAGGGCCTCTAAACAATGAGTCTCCTTAAATTCGTGTAACAATGTATTTTCGTCGGCGTCTAGTCGGTGAAGAATTAAATCTGGCTGGCACCGTAACTGGCCACCACCCTATTATTTGATAAGTAGGTACTTTGCGTTAAGTACCCGGAAGATAGGAAGCCCTAAAAATAATTAGCACCAACATATGTACAGTATACATACAGTGTGGACACAGCCAAATGGAATAATTTCATTATTGTACATATTTCTAAAAAAATACCTAAATACGCCAACTTTAAATTATAAAATGACATTCTTCAACGAAAAAATTTCATACATACACATAGTCACGCCTTTTTCCCGTAGGGGTAGGCAGAGACCACTTCCTTCCACTTCCGCTACGGTTCTAACACACGTCTTTTGCTTCCTCTACTTTCATCAGTGCTCTCATACATGCTCGTCGGTTGTTGTTACTCTTTACCTGGCCTTTCTTCAAAACAATGTTAATCTGATTCAGATATGTTCGCCGAGGTCGACCTCTACCGACTTGTACATTCACACTCGCCTTAAAAATTTGTTTCGTCAATCTTCCTTCATCCATCCTTTCTACGTGTCCAAACCATCTATCTATCTTTGTAACCACATCTTCTTTTAAGCCACATCGTTTTCTTATCTCACTATTCTTTACTTTATCCAACCGAGTCACTCCGGCTATACTTCTCAGACTACTCATCTCCGCAGCATTATTATTATATTTTTATATTATATATATATATATATATATATATATATATTTATATTATTTTCATGCTTCTTCTGCCAAACCCAACATTCACTACCATACATAAGTGTAGGAACCAACACTCCTCTATGCACTCCTCTATCTTCATCAAAAATCCTTCTTTTACAGGGCTGCTACGGAATGGAATAAGCTTACAAAATCAGTTTTTCCAGAAAACTATGACCTGCAACTTTTTAAAAAGCGTGTCCACAATCATTTCCTTTCTATAATCCCTTCCCCTTCAAATAGTCGCAGTTCGGGCCGTCCGCGGCCCACACGATAGGTCTACCCTTTTTGCGACTATTTTCAAAAAAAAAAAAATGCACAGCCAGACGTGCTTTTTTTTGACACTTTTTGGGTGTTCATAAAGCTATAGTGCCCCATTCATTTGTTTTCCTGCCAACACACTTCGCTCAATGTCACTGTCATACTTTCCATCTCTCGTAAACTTTGAACCCAGGTATACAAACTCATTTACTTGTTCCACTCTTTATCTCTTAATCAGAACTTTACAGTTTGTCATACTTTCTTCTCTTTCAAAACATATTACTTTTGTTTTGCTTACATTTATTTTCATCCCTTTGATTTTCAGGGCATAATGCAAACATTAACCATCGCCTGCAACTCCTCTTCAGATGACGCTAATATGCTTGATAATCGGCGTAAAGAAGGCGTTTATTTGACGTTAAAATTATTCATTTTCTATCAATAGACACTCTCTTTCAAATCTTTTAACCAATCGTCTATGTATAAGTTAAACAGCCATGGCGAAGCCACACATCTCCCTGTCTCACACCTTTTTTAATGTTAAACCAGTCCGTGTAAGCTCCGTTTATCCTGACACAAGCAGTGGAATTGTCGTAAAGTGATTCCAGTGCTTGTATTAAACTACCTACATTAAATCCACTTCGAGTAACTGATATAATCACTCGTGTTGAGCTGCCTCTCCCCCATTTAGCAAAAATAAAAGACAAGTAGCAAAAATTTTTGGAGCTTTTATGTTCAACAATCTAAAAATTTGGAGATTGTCGCACTGGGCAGAAATTTAATGCTTTTTGTGGGGGAACCCAGGACGACCAAACACTAGGTAAAAATATGACATCCTGGAACTGGCAGATACCCAATGCAAAAATTTTGGCACTATGTATTCGGTTTATCTTTATCATCCTGTATTCGTTTTTTTTTATTCTTTTTCATAATCTTAGTCATCTGTACAAATGTATAATTACTCTGTTCGTTCTTTTTGTAATGGTATAATTGACTGCAAAAATAAATGAGAAGTGGGGTTGTCAGTTGAATTTTGAATCAGAATAGAAAGAGAGCACACCAGGGGGTCATCCGCATTTAAAAAATAGGAGGCACGATGGGTAGAGATTGTAGATTGTAAATTGTAGGGTGGGTCGTGAAGGCTATGCTGCCTCCCAATCACTTCGACCTATCAGATCTTTTGTGCATAACCCTTAATCTATTCGAGGCCCGTAATTCCGAGACTTCGAGTAAAGTTTATCAGTTTCTGATATCGAAGGGATTAAGGAAAGCCCCTTCCAGAAACTTGAGCCTCTTGCAGAAAAGCGCTGGGCATTCGTAAAGCAAATGTTTTGCAGTTGGTACCTTAGAGGGCAGTGTCCAGTGAGGAGTTTAGCTTTCCTTGGCGAAAGACTTACTAGCCTTTTCGCTTGCCTTTGTCCTGGCACTTTATGCCAGTGAGATTTCATTTCGTCTGTTTCCCAGTGTCGAACCTCTTCTTTCAAGTGGGCTTTGGAAAGTCCACAGAAGGTTTCTGGTCCGGAAAATTTTGTATTTGCCCCTTCTTTGAAAAGGCAATCTGCTTCTTCGTTGCCTTTGACTCCCTTGTGGCCTGGAACCCACATCAGAGTAACTTCATTGTTCGCTGCCCGTTGTCTCAGGGACTGTTTACAGTCTCACAAGTGTATGACTTCAGAGCTTTTAGTGCTGCTTGGCTATCTGCTAAAATATAGATTTCTGCCCTTCGGCTGTTTCTTTCGATGCACTCCTGAGCACATGTCTTTATGGCATGTAACTCTGCACGATGGGTAAGACATAAGGGATCATTTTTAAAATTCGAAGATTTGCATTTTACCGAAAATTCCAAGAAGTTTTCGCTTGAAAATAAATTTCTAATGAAATCTACCGGATAGGACAAGAAAGAGTTTAATTTCGAAACAAAGTGGACGCGGTTAGTTAACCGATATGTACATATTATAAGCATGTTTAGTCTGTTCTCTGTGATTTAAGTGGCTGGGCCGTGAGTTACTAATTTTCTTTTTCGACATAAGGTCGTAAATAAATTGATAGAATCAGACGAAGCAGCCAAACTATTTTGTGATGTTTATAAATAGAAAGGAATGTTGATAATCGGAAGTGAAAATTTGATGCATGAATAATTGGCAGGTTTATGTGAATGTTAAAGATGTTCACTAATTAAAATACGTATTAACACTATCTACTTAATAAAACTATATCACTGACTGACAGACAACGCACAGTTTAAACCGGTGAGTCTAGATGTATGAAATTTTGCACAGGAGTTTTTTTATGTAAATGGGCGGTGTTTACTTCTTTTTTTACTAATTAATAAAGAGTTTTATTTTGCACACGTGGCACGAGAGGTTGTTTTTGAGAGAGCCGTCGATGTTGTCGTCTTGGACGTTCAGTCGAAAAGGGCAGAGTTCGATGTCTTCGTTAAGCAGCAGAAGCGAAAAAAAAATGGTTCCCTGGTTTGTCTTATTCATCCCCAAAGTCGCACATGTCGAGTAGCAGGTCAGCCCGTTTATATGAGAGAGATAACTCCCCCCTATTTATCGCGGCAATATTCAAAATAACCATATAAACAAAAATTCTCAGCGCCTTTATGAAAACATTTTTTTTATTTAGTCATTTGGTCAAATTTTCGTTGTTTTAAATAGTTAATGTAACTTTTAACTTTTTCATTTTTCAGTTTAAACTTATTAAAACAAATTAAAAATTAAACAAATAAATCGCACGGGGACAAGTCGGGGCTAAAAGGTGGATGATTTCCGACTAGTGAGACTCTTGTAGAGTAATAAAGAGTTCGTAAAGACAAAGTTGTGTAATTGCAATCAATAAATGTCTTGTACACTTGATGATTTCCTTTCCCTTTTTTTTTTATTTTTTTCAATTTCCACTTGACTTTAACACGAAATCACGTCATTAATAATAAAATTAACGAGTTACAGTAACGATATTGCAAAAAATATGTGAGCAAATCGCGGTAATGCAGTGGTGTACCCACAAGTAGGGCAATAATAATGGATCTATATTTCTATTTTTTTCTTTGGGACTTTATTCTAACTTGCAAAATATAAAAATATGCATTTGTTGTTCTATATACTTTGATTTACACTTGCAATATTTTCTTTCAACGTGTTAACTCAAAGATGCTTGAAAGTTAATCGGGACCTTTATATTGCTTTATAGATTATAATAAAGCCTTCGATAAGGTGAAGCATGACCAACTTATAGACCTTTTTAAAAACAAAAACCTGGATATACAGGATGTAAGATTAATCTTAAATATGTATTGCAATCAACGAGCCACATTAAAAATTAGATATTCCGACGACACAGTAATAATAGCCAATAGTTTGGAGAATTTCGAAAGAGTTAAGAACAAAATAGTAAGGTTTAGAACTCGGCACGCTAATCAGTCTCACCTATTTACTCACAAGATTGACACTACAAGGACCAATCTTCATCAAGAATCCTTCTTTTACAGGGCTACTACAGAAGGGAACAAGCTTTCAAAATCAGTTTTTCCAGAGAACTATGACCTGCAACTTTTCAAAAAGCGGGTCCACAATCATCTCCTTTCTATAATCCCTCCCTCTTCTTATAGTCGCAGTGCGGGCCGTCCGCGGCCTACACGATAGGTCTACCCTTTTTGCGACAATTTTCAGTAAAAAAAAATAAATTTTTATAAAAATGAAAAAAGTACTATGTAGCAGAGATTTGACGTTAGGCCTGAGACTGCGATTGGCAAAATGTTATGTACTCAGCGTGCTCTACTACGGTGCAGAATCATGGACGCTAAATGCAGATGCAATGAGACGACTTAACTCTTTCGAAATGTGGATATATAAAAAAATCTTAAGAATTACGTGGGTAGATCGAATTACTAACATCGAAGTGCTAAGAAGAATCGGCAAACAAAAAGAAGTTGAACGTACAATTAAGGAGAGAGTATTTGGGACACATAATGCGCGGCGAAAGGTACAGCCTCTTACGACTAATAATGCAAAGGAAAATAGAAGGAAGAAGAAGCATAGGAAGAAGACGAAATTCACTGCTAAAAAATCTGAGAGAATGGTTTGGTTGCAGCTCCAAACAACTTTTTAGAGCAACTGCTTCAAATGTTGCGATAGCGATGATGATTGCCAACCTCCGCGGTGGAGATGGCACTTGAAGAAGAAGTATTACTTGTTTTGATATATCAATTAAAATTTCAATTTGTTGATAATTGATAAAAAAAATTGTCGCGTTCGGTACGTTTCAAACATATGACGCCACTGACGTCCAATTATTGCTTCGGTGTGTGATTGCGCGTCTTGGAAAAATTTGTACCGAAGAATCGCACTTAACTAATACAAGAAATTTCTATTTTTTTTTTTTGATTTGCGTGACGAGGCTTCCTATTTCCTGTTATGAGTGCCTCAACTCAAACAAAATAAAAATGGAAAACCGGTCAACGGTAAGAATTTTATGTACTTTTGCAATTCGGGACCTTGACTGAATTATTTCAGTCAGTACCGGACTCTCTTATCACCGTTGAGAAATCTTTACAACAGTTTTCCTATTCCCCTCTTAGTTCTTGAGTTTCAGTCACCAAAATTTTTTAACTAGAACCGCAGTTTATATTTGTTCCCAAGTTTTCGGATTGTGGGAATTTTTCTTCGAAAGTTTTTCCTAACTCTGTTGACCTTTATCTCTGTTGAAAAAAGTGGTATTAGGTAGATAAAAAAAGATGAGCCTGTAGGAATCAAGAACTAGGCCGATACAACCGTGTACAACCCCTAACAGAAAGAAAATGTATTGTTTACTTCATCCAGCAAACTCCGCGGTAAAAAATACCTTAAATCAGCCACCATGTAGTTTTTAGTCAAATTTATATTTGTTAATTTTTAAAAATACTATAGGTTTTGTAAAATGTTGTGAATGGCTTTTAAAAAAAATAGACAAAATATAAACAAATGTTATTAAAAATAGTTGTATATTCATCAAATAAAATATTTCGTATAATTTTAAATACTTGTAACAATTAATTTTTAAATATAAATGGTTGGAATCACCGTAAAGGAAATTTTAACATATTGCAAATCGGTTTTATTTGTTTTTTAAAATTCCTAAATTGGATTTTTTTTTAAAATTCTCGTTCCAATGTAATTGTGTACCGTTTGAATTTTTTTTTCGGTTTAAATATAACTACTACTGCCACTTACATTATAAAATAATTTATCTATGTATCTATATAATTATATAAAAATGATAAATGTTTGTATGTATGTATGTACTTCCTTCAAAACTCCCAAACAGCTGGACCAATTGGGATGAAATTTTAAGAAGTTGTTTTATTAATACCAGGGGTGGGTAGGGGATGAATTGTAAAAACTGATAAAAACTCCAATACTAGTGTCAAATTCATAGTTTTCAAGGTCGCTGATATTAGTGTTAAATTTATTGTTTTGTGGTGGCCGAGTTTGATGGTAACATTTCCAATTTTGTTAGCCCCCTTACGATAGGGGTGAGAGAGGGATGAAATTTAAAAACTATCAAAAACGGCTGATATTAGTGTCGAATTCCTAGTTTTCAAAGTCGCTGAGTTTGATTGTGATATCTCTAATGTTGTTAGCACCTCTACAAAAGGGGTGGAAAGGGTATGAAATAAAAAATCTTTTAAAAACGCTCGGGGTCGCTGAGGTTGATAGGGATATTCCCATATAGCTACTATAGTCTACAAGTTAAGTGGTTCCGAGGAGGAACCTCGGAACCACTTAACGTAGCGATGATAGAAAACAATAATTTAAAAATACTTCATAAATATTTATTAAGCCGCTATTTTTATTCACTAGAATAGTTCGGATCTGTAATTGTAAATATTGCAGTCCGATGCTGCTTTGAAAAAATTTTAATTGATATGTGTTTCATTGTAGACCAGTTTTCACTTCTTGGCGTTAAATCTATCATTAGATAACAATAAATCTATGCCGATTAATTAGATTTAAAAATATGCAAAAGAAGTGAGCTTTCGATTTGATTAGTTTTTTCGTTGTACTTATATTGAATTGTTCAAGACTTTAAGGACTACCTAACTTAACTAAGTTAATAGTTTCCCTTTTTTTTAGCTGTGAGTTAGGATCAAATGCATCCTTATACCTAGCAACTCCAGACTAGATTTGTCATCATAATAGCCACCTTAAGAGTGCTGTGAAAAGCAGTCATTTCTGGTTGTATCAATAAGGATATCTTTCATTTTTTTCTATTTCCAAAGTTTAGCCTCCAAATTTGGGTGAAAAATAATTTTATGGTGCTTAAATAGAACACCTACTCTCAGAACTGGATAGTAGCTAATTGAAAAAGGTACCGCAGGGGTAGGAGTTGGAAAACAAGTTCCCGAAAGCTGTTGGTTTAGAATGTAGTGGTCGATGGAGTTTCATCTGACACTCTACTCATAAACGCTGGTGTTCCGCAAGGATCCATTCTAGCACCAACACTATTTTTACTTCACATCAACGACCTATTGAAAGCAACTTCATGTCCCGTACACAGCTTTGCCGATGATAGTACCCTCCATACCGCATTCTCTTCCAGGGCCCCTATATCAGCCCGTGAAACCAGAAATAAACGAGGAAGAAATGTTAACAATATAAATATGGACTTAGCAACAATTCTCGAATGGGGATCCAATAACTTGGTAGAATTCAATGCAAACAAAACACAAGCATGTCTTTTCTCTAGAAAAGCCGATCTCACTGTGCCTAACATAACTTTGTCAGGAGTAACCATACCACTGAAGTCATCCATATCGATGCTTGGTATTACTATCAGCAATAACCTTTCCTGAGAAAATCACGTGAGGTCCATTGCCAAAAGTGCATCCCAAAAACTTGGTTTTTTGTTTCGTGCCAAGAGCTATTTCACCTCCAGTCAGCTGCTTATGATCTATAAGGCACAGATCCGACCTGTACTGGAGTACTGTTCCCATATTTGGAGTGCAGCACCTAAACATATCCTGAAGCTACTGGATTCTGTCCAAAAAAGGGCAATTCGTCTCGTCGGTGATGCCTCGCTTACAAACTCGCTCACTTGTCTGGAACACCGTAGAAAAGTTGGCGATTTGTCTCTATTTTATAGATATTTTCATGGGCGATGCTCTTCTGAAATATCAACAATCGTTCCTCCTTTGGCAGTCTCTTCGAGATTAACCCGTCAAGTTCAGTCTTCACACCCCTTCGTGGTCACTTTGGAGACCTGCAGAACATCACTTTCCAAAGACTCATTCATCCAACTAATTGCGAGGCTTTGGAACTCATTGCCTAGGGAGGTGTTCCCCGAGGCATACAACCTCCAGAAATTTAAGAAGAACACCAACTCCTACCTTCTTTTCCTTGGTTCCCACGATGTTCTCTGAACATTACAGGATATCCCTTTTCGTGGGAACCAGAACATAAAACAAAAATGAAGGTACCGGACCACGTTTGATTTGGTCAAATTTTAGGCTAAAAAGTGGTCGAAAAAGGTACCGCAGGGATAGGAGTTGGAGAACAAGTTCCCGAAAGTTCTTGGTTTAGAATGATGGAGAAATGAAGGTACCAGACCACGTTTGATATGGTCAAATGTTAGGCTAAGAAGTGGTCGAAAAAGGTACCGCAGTGGTAGGTGTTGGAGAACAAGTTTCCGAAAGTTGTTGGTTTAGAATGTTGGAGAAATGAAGGCACCAGACCACGTTTGATATGGTCAAATTTTAGGCTAAGAAGTGGTCAAAAAAGGTACCGCAGTGGTAGGTGTTGGAGAACAAGTTTCCGAAAGTTGTTGGTTTAGAATGTTGGAGAAATGAAGGCACCAGACCACGTTTGATATGGTCAAATGTTAGGCTAAGAAGTGGTCGAAAAAGGTACCGCAGTGGTAGGTGTTGGAGAACAAGTTTCCGAAAGTTGTTGGTTTAGAATGTTGGAGAAATGAAGGCACCAGACCACGTTTGATATGGTCAAATTTTAGGCTAAGAAGTGGTCAAAAAAGGTACCGCAGTGGTAGGTGTTGGAGAACAAGTTTCCGAAAGTTGTTGGTTTAGAATGTTGGAGAAATGAAGGCACCAGACCACGTTTGATATGGTCAAATTTTAGGCTAAGAAGTGGTCAAAAAAGGTACCGCACGGGTAGGAGTTGGAGAACAAGTTCCCGAAAGTTGTTGGTTTAGAATGATGGAGAAATGAAGGTACCAGACCACGTTTGATATGGCAAATGTTAGGCTATGAAGTGGTCGAAAAAGGTACCGTAGGGGTATGAGTTGCAGAACAAGACCATGGCTGAACATAGTTTATATTAAACTATATGGATGCCAAGATCTTACTACAGATTTACTAATAATACAAGGACTCTTTATTTTTGAAGATCTTTATGTATTCAATGTTGTCCAGGAGCTGAATATCGTATCGGTTAAGAGAGCTGGTTATAAAGACCATGTCCGAAAATATAGTCTGGCTTATCTTAAACTATATGGATGCGAAGATATTACCATATTCACTATTATGTAGACTATCTTGGTTCTTTATTTTTAAAGATGTGAACGGATTTGTAGTTGTCCCAGTACTGAATATCGCATAGTTAATATTATGCATGATGCTCTAAAAATCAAAGGGATGAAAGTGAATGTAAGCAAGATGAAAGTAATGGTTTTTGAAAGAGAATGACAAACTGCGAGGTGCTGATTGAAGGAGAAAGAGTGAAACAAGTGAAATAGTTTGTATACTTGGGATCAAAGTTGGGATCAAAAACGGAAAGTATGCACTGTGATATTGAGTAAAGGGTGATGGCAGGGAAACGAACTTTCATCAGTGAGTAAGCAGAATGTGTTTTGATGGCAAACGCTACTACGCAAATATTATCTAAAACAAACAAGCGGAACGCGTAAAACATCGTTATTAGATATTTCTTTAATTGCACTACATTTATTTCCTATGTCATTTTTACTGCATTAATTGTCATTAAAATAACGCGCAGCTGCACCACTCTCACAGTAAACAAATAAATCATGCTAAACAAAAAGAACGCGTAATGAATGCACCACGCGTTTTTGTTTGTCTTTATCTTGACATTTACAAAACATTCGATAACGATGACAGCATTTTTAGGAAACGAATGAAACGTAACATTTTTATTAGTGTATAAAAATCAAAATCAGAAACCAAGATGGTAGTACGGTAAAAGGAGAAGAGCGTATTAAAGGGATGGAAGGAATACTTCTAAAGTTTATTTAAATAAGAGGATTCGCAAGTATTCACATGAGTGAAAGTTGCAATGAAAGTGAAATAAGTACGACAGAAATTGTGGAAGCGTTAAACAGTATGAAAATGGGTAACCTTTGTTTGAGGAGTGGTAGCGTACCAGACGACCGGCGCAAGGCCGTTATCGTGCCGCATTACAAGGAAAAAGGTTCGCAGCAGGACTGTAAGAACTACCGAGCTATTAGTTTACTCAGCATAGTCGGAAAACTGTATGCAAAGCAATTAATTAAAAGAGTAACGAATAAAACTGAGAAGATGATGGGATGTGCAAGCAGGATTTAGAAGAGGAAGTAGATGTTTGGATCAGGTCTTTTCATTACGAGGTATAGTTGAAAAATTCTTGGCTAGAAGTCAGAAGGTCTATTGCGCTTTTATAGATTTGGAAAAGGCCTATGACAGAGTGGTGAGGAGTGAATTGTGGTCGACATTGTCTATGTATGGGGTGAGCGGTAGTTTAATACGAGCACTGAAATCAATTTACGAGAATTTCATTGCTTGTGTCAGGATAAACGGAGCTTGCACGGACTGGTGTAACATCGAAAAAGGTGTGAGACATGGATGTGTGGCTTCGCCATAGCTGTTTAATTTCTACATAGATGATTGTTTAAAAGATTTGAAAAAGAGCGCGTATGGATTTAAAATGAATGATTTGATCGTCAAACGCCTTCTTTACGCCGATGATTAACTCATATTAGCGTCCTCTGAAGAGGAGTTGCAGGCGATGGTTAATGGTATGCATTATGTCCTGAAAATCAAAGGGATGAAAATAAATGTAAAGTAATAGTTTTAGAAGGAGAAGAAAGCGTAACAAACTGTGAAGTTAATGGAGAAAGAGTGGAACAAGTAAATAATTTGTATGCCTGGGTTCACAGTTTACGAGAGATGAAAAGTATGATAGTGACATTGATAGAAAAATGTTGACAAGAAAACAAGTAAATGAGGTACCCTGCATAGGCACCCAGAAAGTAAAGAATATTGAGATAAGAGAACGCTGTGGTGTAAAAGAAGAAGTGGTTACAAAGATATACAAAGGAATTCTTAGATGGTTTGGACACGTAGAAAAATGGATTTGGAAAGATTGACGAAACAAATTTATAAGGCGAGTGTGAATGGACAAGAAGGTATAGGTCGACCTAGGCAAACATATCAGATTAGCATTGTTTTGAAGAAAGGCCAGATCAAGAGTCCCAACAAAGGACGAGCATGTATGAGAGCGCTGATGGAAGTAGAGGAAGCAAAAGATGTGTGTAAGAACCGTAGCGGAAGTGGAAGGAAGTGGTCTCTGCCTACCCCTACGGGAAAAAGGCGTGACTATATGTATGTATGTATTTATACGTCTAAGCGCGTATCCGAGAATAATAATAAAAAACTATGGTGGCGGCTTCTACTGAATCCCGCCACCGGCACTCAGGCAACATCTATTTTGTCTTCCGGTGATAGCAATTATCGATCTACTATACCTGTCATTCTCCAGAATAGGAGCAGGTCGTCGATCGGTAACTGC
Organism: Agelastica alni; assembly: GCA_950111635.1. Taxonomy (NCBI): domain Eukaryota; kingdom Metazoa; phylum Arthropoda; class Insecta; order Coleoptera; family Chrysomelidae; genus Agelastica; species Agelastica alni. The sequence goes on along the minus strand of OX467712.1, from coordinate 5,675,003 downwards.
CTTGCTTGTGCTCAAGAAAAGCTGAGCACAGCAAAGTGTCGCATACGTCGGGAACTAACCGAGGATATGGAGCCTGGTTTCCTCCTCTCCACAAAATCCACAATTAGGGGTGTTGGCCAGCCCCAGATTAAGCATTTGGTATTCCGTCAGTATTTGTACTGCAAAGAGTACCCGATTGACCGATTTAAATATTATCACAAAATTTGTTGTCGTTATTTTTATCGGTATCACCTCATTAATAATGCATTGTATGCTATTTTTACACATCGCAATGAACATCATAGAACTCTTATCATCACGATTTTTCTATTGAAAAGAATTTATTTATCATCCTCACTAGCGGAGTTGTAATTAGGAACTTTGATAATAGCATTGGCGGTAGCTGATACATGTGGTTTTTTTATTTAGCGAACGGGATGTGTAAATTTCAATTGTAATACTACCTCAGATATTATTAAATGGAAACTGAACAAAATAATGCTAATGTCACTGTTTTAAAATTGTAAAATTGTTTATATTTATAAAGCATTCCTATTTGTACCAATAATATTTAACTCATATGTGACAAAGCTTGGAATTGGTCCCAAGTTTTTGTACATACATACATACAGTCACGCCTTTTTCCCGTAGGGGTAGGCAGAGACCGATTCCTTCCACTTCCGCTACGGTTCTTACACACATCTTTTGCTTCCTCTACTTCCATCAGCGCTCTCATACATGCTCGTCCTTTGTTGGGACTCTTGATCTGGCCTTTCTTCAAAACAATGTTAATCTGATCGAGATATGTTTTTGTACATTGAACAAATTTCATTGTTTGTTTTTCAATAGGTTATTTTACTTTTCTTCAGTTGAAGCGACGCTCCACATTTTTATTCAAGAAAAACAGAGGGAATGCGTGGTCCTGGTCTTCTTCTTCTTGTAGTGCCTATCCGTTTCGGATGTTGTTGGCTGTCCTATTGGCTATTCGCACTTAATTGACTGCAGCTCGGAATAGCTGAGTTGTTGTCTGGTGGAACCAGGCTCTTAGGTTTTTCAGCCACGATATTCGTCGTCTGCCTGGTCCTCTAGTTCCATACACTTTGTCTTGTAGAATATTTTGCAAAATTTTGTATCGGCACTCATTACGCCGAAGAACATCTTAGCTCAAGAATCTTCTCCACTCTTTAGGTCGGCTGTGGACAAAGTGAAGATCATGCTAATGATCGCCAATGTTCTAGGAGGACACGGCACTTGAAAAAGAAGAAACATGAATATACATTTCTTTTTGTTATCGACTTGCCGTCGCTTCAAGGCAAATAATCGGATAGTGACGGACCCCGTTGACCGCAATCCGTAACAATATGTTGTCAACGCAAATGTGTTATTCCTACGTGCTGCATCTTCTTGTATTTCTCTAGGAGTTAAAAATCATCCGTGCACCTAAACCCTTCCTCAATGATAGAGGGTACTTATTAAATGGTAGGTAGCATTACCGAAACCTATCAGCCTGTCATTACAAGTAATGTCAACGCCACTGAATTCAAAAATTGTTATTATTAATTATAACCAGAAAGCATTCCTTCTTTACAAATAATATTTAACCCAAATGTATCCAGGTTTGAAATTGTTCCCATATTCGAGATGATACATCTTCCTTTTCTCTTCAAAAGCTAGACTTCATCCTTGTAACAAAATCTTCCCGTAATGGGCTTAATTAGGGCAACATTTCAAAGAATGAACTGCTTTCTAGGTAATTAACCTTACACTTCATCGCCTTTGGAATGTTGCATCATTAACAATCAATATTAATACGAGTGTGTTTCTGGAACAGATATTAAAATGAAAAAAATTGACGGTATTTACAGTATCCACCAATAAATAATACTCTTGTGATACACCATCAATATATTTAAAAAAATCTATCCAGGTGTCCACGAAAAATTCAACGGTTATTTTTTAATTTATAGCAGTCATAAATATTGATCTGAAATGGTGTAGGGCTACTTAAAAATTCTATTAGTCTCGTTTTTATCATTCCTCCAGGTAGACAAGTTTCATTAAGACCCTTCAAGAGTTTGTATGCATACATTTAAAATAGTCGAACGAATGAATCAATGTACGAACGGATTTTTTTAAACCATTATTGAATGAGAGGTTCGAATTATCATCTTTTTTTTAATTTAAATCCCTATTAATTTTTCTTTAAAGAAGAACAATAATTAAATGTTATAATAAATGTGTGTAAAGAACACAGCGGTGGTTCGCCTTACTTAATTAGTTAACTACAACTACTATGACACGGGACAACAAATAATATACAGGGTGGCCAACCGAAAACGGAACCTCGTCAACATTTTAGAAAAACGCTCAGACCCGTCGATTTTTGATTTTGATTCTTTTCCGGTATTTTTGACTCCACTACTTTCAATACCAAGCGAGGTTAAGAATTACCACAAAATTTTTAAATGGCATTAGGGGTCAAATAAAATGTCTTTTGAAGGCTCGGACAATTCTCTTTACAATAGTCTTTAAATTTTACATTTCCTCCCAATACTTACATGTTAAAATTCCAATTATTTTAGTTGCTTACCTACTACTTAATTGTTTAAACTAATGACCGCCCGCTTCCATACAATAATAAATATTTTGTTCAAAACGTTCACGCACATTCCGAAAAATTTCCAGAGTAATTCGACTGTACTCGTCAACGATACTTTGTCGCAAATCTTCCAACGACGCTGGTTGTGTTTTATAGATTTAACTTTTCAGATGTCCCCACAAAAATAAATCGAGGGGAGATAAATCTGGCGATCGTGGAGGCCATTCAATGCTGCCTCTTCCAATGCCTTGGAAAACGTTGGTCTAAATACTGACGAACAATCGTCGCAAATGTCAAAAATTTTGGGGTAATTCTTACCCTCGCTTGGGGTTGAAAGTAGTGGAGTCAAAAATACCGGAAATTGTGTCCCCCTTTAATCAAAAATCGACAGGAAAAGCGTTTTTCTAAAATGTTGATGAGGTTGGCCACATTGTATAATATATTATTTGTTGTCTCAAGTTGTAAACATGAATGTAACTATTAAAATACAAAATATCAAAATCGTAAAACATAATATCTTAAATCCTATACTCAGGTCATCTATACGGAGTAAACCTCTTGAGCCTTTGTCTGATAATTGGTTGTGACACAAGGTTATTGGCAAGTTTGGTTTAGTAAGACTCAAGTCTTTTCGTGTAGTTTTCACTAAACTTTTTAATTTCGTGTTTGATCAAAGGTACTGGTAAATCATGAGCAATACTATCATTCTTAATACCTTTGACTGTAACCTCGCATACCAACACATTGTTCTCTTGCGTGGAATATCGTGGACCGATCACATCACCAACGAGGAGGTTCTCCGCCGAGTAGGCAAACGGAGAGAAATCTCATTCACTGTTAAAAAACATAAAATGGAATACCTTGGGCATGAGAAGTATCGTATCGTGCAATTCATTTTACAGGGCAAAACAGACAGCAAAAAAAACCAGGTAGACGAAGACATTCATTGTTGCATAATCTGTGTAAATGGTACGGACTCATTTCAGTACAACTGTTTCGGAGTGCAGCGAACAGAGTTAAAATAGCCGTGTAAATCGCCAACATCCTCAACGGATAGGGCACCACAAGAAGAAGAAGAAGAAGCTTCCTTTTTGTGTAAAGGTGCTTTTTTCAAGTTATGTAGTCTTCTGTCCAAATGCAATCCAAGATACTTGGCATTGTCTCTTTGCGGAATCTCTTTCTTGTTTAGAGTGTTTGTGAAAGGTAGGATTTAAGGATAAGGAAGTAATTAAGGGAAAGGGATTTTCTGATCTTATACAACAATCCAGTATGTCAGACATTGTCGAAATCTTAGCTTATATCAAGAAATACCGCAGTGTAGCACATAATTTTGTTAGTAACAGGTTGTGTCTGTTCGATAGCTGCGTTTTCCTGTCGAAAACAGAATTGATGTTTAGGAATAACTTTGTTTTCTTTAAGGATTGGTGCTAATATGATTTTTAAATTTTTTTCTATCGTACAGTTTAGACAATATTGGAAACAAGCAGTTGGTCTTCTAGATTCGGGTATTAGGATTATTTGTGCTTATTTCCACTGAATTGAAAAATGTCCCGTTCTTAATATTGTGTTGTTTCGATTATAAAATCCATTTATTCGTTTAGCTCGTTCTTCTACAGCAATTTTAGACATACATACAAACATATAGTCACGCCTTTTTTCCGTTGTGGTAGGCAGAGACCACTTCCTTCCACTTCCGCTACGGTTCTTACACACATCTTTTGCTTCCTCTACTTTCATCAGTGCTCTCATACATGCTCGTCGGTTGTTGGTACTCTTTACCTGGCCTTTCTTCAAAACAATGTTGATCTGATCGAGATATAATTTTAGAAAGAGTTTTTTATTTTAATCTGAGCGAAGTGGTGAGTACGAGCTCGAAAGCATTCGACACGGTCGTCATTGGGCAAGGCATTTTTTCATTGGCATTTCTATTTAACGGATTCTTCAATGTTCCAAGAAGCTCGTAGTGAATGGGTCAATAAAGACCAAACCCCCGGGACTTCCAACTATTTAATACCCGTTTTAATCCATTTAGAAATATTTTTTACGATGTTGTAGTTCATTTTTATTTCAGCGTAACGAAAATATACTCTTGATTATGCTCAAAAGAAATCGTAATTTCATTTTATTATGATCCAAATTTAATTGCCTCTATAATATTTAGTGGGCCATAAAACGTCTTTATGGACACTACAAATCTTAATTTTGTCACGTAGTTCTGTAAATTTTGGAAGCGAGCACGGAAATGTAGTTGTAGTTGTAAATCAGAAAGTGTAGAAAGTCAAAATGTACAATTGGAATAGAGATGGGCAGGTCACTTTTTTAGTTTGTTTTTGTCATCGGTACTTTTAAATATTCAATTTCCATGTTTACATAATAATATTTGAGACGTAGATAGAAACCTTCCTATCAGACAAATATTATCGTATACCGAACAATTGTCGAATCTGCACCCATGCTATATATATACCTACCATTGTATACAGGGTGTTTCAAAAAAAGGTGAACCCGTCTCTAGGATAGGTAGAAAACTGAAAAATAATTGGGGTTTGCTCAGTAAAAAATTTAAGATAAAGTGCGTTGAAGAAAAAAAATGTATAAACATTTATTACGATTTTGCCGAAACTACTGGAAACATTGTAATGAAATTTTATACGAATATGTTTTAGAAGCTGATACATTCCATGAATTTGTTTTTATATCTGACTCATAAAGGGCGCTAGTTACACGGTTTGTACCAAGTAGTGTTGAACATAACTTTTTTAAGGTTTGATGTATCAATCAAAATTTTAGATAAACTTAAACATCTATGTTAGTATAAGTAAATTTTTCTCAAAATTATTTAAGTCGCTTTTGCTTACGTAGACAATTCTTGCCAATAATAAAGTTATTATGGAAGATCGGCACACATCAAGTACGAACATCAAGACGCTTATAATTCAAAACAACACAACCGGGCATTAATCTCTTACAGTGTGAACAAGCTTTTGTGGTTTGTTAAATTTCTTGGACATTTTTATTTTCTTCTGGCCTTCACATTTTACGCATTTCCTAATTTTCTAGCATCTGTCACTTTCAATGTGTTGCAGACGAGTACTCACGGCTAGATAAAACAGTGGAAAAGGGTAGGTCCACAAAATTGTATCAAAAGAGAGGGCGCCAGACAAATTGTAACCCTGGGTAATACCTAACAATCAAATTGCCTCCCTTAACAATCAAATTGCTCCCCTGTGGGGCGTGGGCGCCACGTCGGAAAACACTGATATAAACAATACGATACCCAACTAGCAATAGATGCGATAATGGTGCGAGTTAAAATGAGATATTTGTTGATGATTGCTCATTATTTTTGTATATGGAGTTTAAATCAGCATTCAATGTGATATAATTATTTAAATAAAAATATTTAAATATACCACGTTTTTAAAACGGACTACAAAGTATAAAAAAAGCGTGGTACGCCCCACGCTTTTTTGCAATAGATAATCTATGCATGATTAGTTCACCTAAGCCAATAATAATGTTATTGCATTGTAAACTATATAATTGTTATTTTTTGAAAACATAGTATAGTAAACGTATTTAATGAAAAAACTTCTTAAGGCTTCTTCTTCTTCTATTTGTCTGTCAAATAGCGGCCTCGAGCTGACAGTCAACTTTTATTAGGTTATTTATTATTTAATGATTTTAATATGAAGGGTAAAAAACTAGATTTTAATTTACAATTTATGAAATTATAATTTTTAATGCTACAATTAATTTGAAAATCCAAAAAAAAAAATAAAAATAGTTCTGTCGGCAGTCCCAATGGCTGTCAGTTTCTTTTACTTTAATAATTATTTTCTTCTTTTTAGTCTTGTGTGTGCGTGTGTGTGTGAATTTTTGCATTCGATTTTTAAATATTTTATGACACAGACATTTAGAAAATTTCAGGTATATTGCAATTTCTCTTTACCCGATCATATCTGAGATAGAAAATCGTTAACCCTGCTCTGAAAGTAAGTGTAAAATCCATTACAAACTGTGTACTGAACAGACAAACAAACAAATAGACAAGAAAGCGAGTTAATATTGCATTTTCATCCAGTTCCGTATGCTGTTTAAAATTTCAAATCTAACTCATCCGGAACTAAGTTTAGAATGATTGCAAAATGTGTATCAAACAGACAAACAAACAAACAAACAGATAAACAAGCAAGCGATTTAATAAAAACGTGGTAAAATAGAAAAGTATAACCAAAAGTAACGTTAAATTATATTTTTTTTTACTGAAAATAGTCGCAAAGTCATAGTTCTCTGGAAAAACTGATTTTGAAAGCTTGTTCCCTTCTGTAGTAGCCCTGTAAAAGACAGATTCTTGATGAAGATTGGTCCTTGTAGTGTCAATCTTGTGAGTAAATAGGTGAGACTGATTAGCGTGCCGAGTTCTTCGACAGAATATGGCCAGTGGTGGTATAAGAGTTTTTATTTCTCTGGAGCATCTGCCATGGAAATATCTGTAGAGCAATGACTGGTCTGTAACTCTTCTTCTATGTTCTAGAGGGTGAAGGGTATCTGTGAGAGTTGAGCTGTTTATCAACCGAATGACCCTTTTCTGAATGGAATCTAAAAGACGAAGAGAATGCCTTGGTGCTGAACCCCAAATGTGCGAGTAATACTCCAGTAGAGGTCGGATTTGAGCCTTGTATGTCGTCAACAGTTGATCAGGAGTAAAAAAACTTTCTAGCTTTTCACGGAAAACCTAGCCTCTGGCTTGCTCATTTTGCGATGTTAGCAACATGGTCATGCCAAGACAGATTATTAGACACCGTGACTCCCAAAATCGAAATGGAGGGGAAATGCCGTCAACTGCCACATGTAAGGAGCGATCTTGCATGAAGCTCATGAGCCATTGGCGCAGTTTGGCTGGGAGACCGTAGGCAGATAATTTGCTTAACAATGTCTGGTGCCAAACGAGGTCAATGACTTTAGATATATCCAAGGCTATTGCACGGGATTCACCAAACTTCTCAATATTGTTTGTCCATAGCTGAGTGACATAAGCCAGCAAATCTCCAGTAGACCGAACTTGACGAAATATAATATAATTTCTTTTATTGTTTCAGGTGATTTACTTTTGAAATTCGGAAACGACAGGAACTGGTGGCCACGCAAAGTGTCAGTAAGATGCGGCCAACTACTAGTATCCACGTCCTGCGCCCAAGAAGGACCGTTATCCTTGAGATTGCCCCTAAGACATTTAAGTCTTCAAGCTGGTCCTCTGCCCAACAGTCTGTCTTTATGTAAGGGACCGAACAAAGTCTTAACTTTGCAGGTAATAATTTTTGTGTATTATTCTCCAATGCCAATAGAATTAAAACCTTTACTGTTGAGAAGGTCCTGATCGTTTATCATTTGTATAAAAAATTGATGAGGGTTTTTTTGTGGGCAAGTAGACGCGACTGTGTTTTGAAAACGATTAATTTACACATTAAAAACAATAACTTTACTACGGAACACATTTATAAAACGTGTGATTATCATTTGTGACATCCAATATGTGATTAATATGCAACTCCATCGCTTTTTACGCCGACCACTCATTATTTCGCAAATATAAACAACCCATCACGATTAATAATAATTTTTGCATAATTACAGGGTCCCTTCCTACCATTTTATCCTTAAAGTTGTGTAAATTATGTTACCTAAACCGCTAACCAAACGAGTAAAAAATATTACCTGCATCTTCTGCCTACTGTATTTAAGAGAGGCCGACATTCGGCGCATCTGCCAATATTTAACGTTGTAAAAACCAACAAAATTGCTCATAAAATCTGATTTTTTTACAAATAACTCCATAAAGATAGCTCAGACATGTTTAAAGGTTGGGCACACACAATATATTTATTTATATATAGAACCACTTTTAACTATGTAAAATTGAATATGTGCAGATGCCAAAATTTGACCACTTCTTTGTATACCTCGAATCAGTAATTCACAGGACCCTTTTCAATCAAGTATTTACAAATTGTTCAGAAAAACAATTAATGTTATTTATTGTTGTAAATGGTATAATGTTACTAATAAATCTCAAGCACCAAGACACATTCCTCCAACTGTTACACCGTTCAAATTATCCAAACAGCAATCTCATAAATAACCTGATCCAAAAACATTTTTTGTACTCACACAAAAGTAGGATTCATAATTCTATTGCAACAAATCCATGGAGGGGGGTCAGAAATGTTTAATCTATTGTTAAATGTCAGCTGTGTTCCAGGAGGTGCCTTTATCTGCGAAAGAAGAATTCTTTGCAGTAAATGTAGTGAAGATGGTCTTCTTCTTCTCTTTACAGACCCTACGAGCGAGCTTCTTGGTGTTTATTCATCAGCAGGATCTTTGTTGCATGCATTATTTTCTCTTGCCCAAGCTTCAGGATTTTTTCCTAGATTACCCCCATATAAGAGATCTCGAATGTCCCATACTTGGGTGGTCTATCCAGTATTTGCGATAGTTATTTCCCAACCAGCTCTTCCTTCGCGATAAAAACTACCTGTTAAAATGGCGCTGTTGCCAATAACGTAGCTTTAATTTGCGACGTCATTGTTGATTTTGTCTATTATCTAATGAGAAGGATATAATTACAACCATACAGATACCTTCAAGTTGAATCATACACGCTGACAACGTTTCATTTTGCATCGAACCCTTAATTGCTTAGAAGAAATGTGAACAGTTTAAAAATAGTCAAATTAACGAAAATATTTTAACAAAATGAGACTTGTTTGGAAAGTAAATAAAAAACAAATAGATTAGTTATTCAAAAAATATATAAAGATAGCGATTTTCTCAATTTTTATGAAACTACCTAAACATATAGTCTTTGGATAGTGAGTAAAAGAAGAAGGTTTTTGCAAATTTGTAAAAGATTAAACAGTTTTTGTTAGAACCCACTTGCTTTTTTATTAACTAATACTGAATCTTTCTCATTTTGTCGGTATTCAACAACTCAACAACTTTTGGGTACAGGGTAAACGTTTAATTTAAATGGCCTATAAATAAAATCGCTCTACAATATGAGTCACACTTTACAATTGTGGGATTCAACTATAGATATGTTCAACACGCTCAAGTATTTGGGTAATTTTGAATTTTGGCGGATGCGCCGCGAGTTGGCCGCTTTTAAGGCGATCGGTAGGTCGATTGTCCTTACGCATACTTGATCTAGGCACGCTGGATATGTCGTGAGTAGGACGATCTTGCACAACCGAGAACAAAGTAAAATATCGAATGCTTTTCCAATTGACATTACAGGATGATAAGATCTACGATTCTATAATTTACCTTTCTTCGTTACGAGAAACACATTAAAAATTAGAAGTTATTACCGCGATTATAAGTGAGATTCCTCTAATTATTTCCATGATTCAACGACACGATCCCGATGATGAAGGAAACTTTTCGTAGGCAAACAAAGAATCAACCTTCAGTTCAGGTCGAGGTTTTTTTAATGATATAGTTCGCAACCCTTTCAGAGGGTACTTGTAAAGTGCTGATAAAAAAGTCGTCTTGGTGTATACTTAAGGATTGTAGGAACCTACTTATTTTCTTAGTAGTAATAAATTACTATTGAAAGGAACTTCACATAGCTAAATTCATCGGAGTGGGATTAGAACGTATACAAAATACGACGATTACAGTGATTTCAGTTTTCTTATTGGTGAAATTCGATTCGAAATGAGTCTGGTATCCTGAACCATATTCTGTAGGTACCTGGTATTTAATCCCAAATTTAGTCCGTACTAACTTAGTCCCCAGAAAACTGATAAACTTTGTACGAAGTCTCGGAATCACGGGCCTCGATTAGATTAAGGGTTATGCACAAAAGATCTGATAGGTCGAGGTGCTTGAGAGGCTGCATAGCCTTCACGACCCCCCCCCCCCCCCTTTAATCTACATCTAAAATCTAGTCCGCACTTGGCATTTTGAACATGGAAGTCAGAATCTGGTATGTTCACAAAAATTAAAGATCAAAAATGTACATAAATATAGCTCCATCTAGAGGCATTTTATTTCTTTTCGTAAAAAACGTATATTCAGAAAAAAACTGATTATATTTACAAAAAAAAATTAAAATGTAAAATTTCCTAGATTTTTCGACAACTAATTACAATTATTAACTCCAAAATTGCATACATATAGTCACGCCATTTTCCAGTAGGGGTAGGCAGAGACCACTTCCTTCCACTTGCTACGGTTCTTACACACATCTTCCTCTACTTTCATCAGTGCTCTCGTACATGCACGTCTGTTGTTGGTACTCTTCACCTGGCCTTTCTTCAAATCAATGTTGATCTGATCGAGATATATTCGCCGTGGTCGACCTCTACCGACTTCCGTCCATTCACACTCGCCTTATAAATTTGTAACGTCAAAATTCTTTCATCCATCCTTTTTATGCGTCCAAACCATCCAAGCATTCCTTTATCTATCTTTGTAACTACATCTTCTTTTACACCACAGCGTTCTCTTTCTCACTTTCTATACTTCTTAGACTACTCATCTCCGCAGCATTAATCCTATTTTCATGCTTCTTCTGCCAAACCCAACATTCACTACCATACATAAATGTAGGAACCAACACACCTCTATGCACAGCCAGGCGTGCCTTCTTTGAAACTTTCTGGCTGATCATAAAGCTATGCAGTGCCCCATTCATTTTTTTTTCTGCTAACACCCTTGGCTCAATGTCACTGTCATACTTTCCATCTGTAGTAAACTTTGAACCTAAGTACATAAACTCATTTACTTGTTCCACTCTTTCTCCCTCAATCAAAACTACAGTTTGTCATTCTTTCAAAAATCATTACTTTCGTTTTGCTTACATTTATTTTTTATCCCTTCGATTTTCAGGGCATCATGCATAACATTGACCATCGCCTGCCACTCCTCTTCAGATAACGGTAATATGACTTGATCATCGGCGTAAAGAAGGCATTTGACGATCAAATCATTCATTTTCAATCCATGCGCACTCTCTTTCTAATCTTTTAAACAATCTTCTATGTATAAGTTAAACAACGATGGCGAAGCCACACATCCCTATCTCACACCTTTTTCGATTTTAAACCAGTAGTGTAAGCTTCGTTTATCCTGACACAAGCAGTGGAATCCTTTTAAAGTAATTTCAGTGCTGGCATTAAACAAATGAATGGGGCACTGCATAGCTTTATGAACAGCCAGAATGTGTCAAAAAAGGCACGACTTGCTGTGCATAGAGAAGTGTTGGTTTCTACACTTATGTAAGGTAGTTAATGTTGGGTTTGGCAAAAAAAGCATGGAAATAGGATTAATGCTGCGGAGATGAGTAGTCTGAGAATTGTATAGCCGGAGTGACTTGGTTGGATAAAGTAAAAAATAGTGAGATAAGAGAACGATGTGGTGTAAAAGAAGATAAAGGAATGCTTGGATGGTTTAGACACGAAAAAAGAATAGGTAAATCACGATTGACGAAACAAATTTATAAGGCGAGTGTGAACGGACAAGTCGGTAGAGGTCGACCTCGGCGAACATATCTCGATCAGATCAACATTGTGTTAAAGAAAGGCAAGGTCAAGAGCACCAACAACCGACGAGCATGTATGAGAGCACTGATGAAAGTAGAGGAAGCAGAAGATGTGTGTAATAACCGTAGCGTAAGTGGAAGTAAGTGGTCTCTGCCTACCCCTACGGGTAAAAAGCGTGACTATATGTATGTATGTATTAAATTGATCTTACTGAAATAAAAATAACACATAAAATCTGCAATACAAAAATAACATTTGTACCTATTGAAAAATTGAACTTAACGTAACAAAGAAATACTAAATGTAAGCCATTATTTGAATTCAATTACTTACTAAACATTAAAATACTTATCAGATATATGCAAAATTAATCGAGACTAAAATTTATAAAATCCACAGACCAAGTTTGAGTATTTCTGCTACCTTATACACCGATGTCAGTAGAACCTAACTATTAACCAAAAAAAAAATAATACGAAAACACCAGTGTTGGCTTTAGCAATGCTAACTGACAACTGAACAAATCAATAGCAATAATTTTGTTCGCTTAGCTTAAATGATTATAGTGAGTGTCCTCGTTAATGATGGTAAATTATTTCAGACTGCAGACGAAAAATCGTTCGGCGAATGGGTGAAGACAATCGCCATCGAACTGATCCGCCAAACGCCGCTGGACGCCGTCAAATACCTGGACATCCTGACGATAGCGGACTGTTGGAAAAGGAGAGAACCATCGTACCAAAAAGACTGGAATTTCAACGACGCCCCGCTCGACGATCGAACCCCCAGCGTAGCCGAGCCGACGCCGACGACGCCGCCGCCGCACATCGAAGAGAAATACGTGGAGGATCTGCTCAAAAAGTGCCAGGACACGCAGCACTACGTGCCGGTCAAAGAGAAACTCTGTCTGTTCGAATCGTTGTGCAAATTGAGACGGAAAGTCCGCAGTACCGAGGACGTTTCGTTGAAAATGGAGATCGCCGGTACGAAACGCGCGAGATCCTTGCACGATTTGAGCAATTTGAACTCGCACAACGCCGTCAGGGAGATTTGTAAATATTTCGAGAACAAAAACAAAGACGACGACCGAAACGACGCCGCTAACGGACGTTTGGTCAATTCGGATTCGTATTTGAACGATTTGTATAAAGTTCGTAAAGTTTTTACCGCGTAAAAATTGATATTATAATATTGCCGATATATATAATTGTATGGAATCAAATATTATGTTTTAAAGGTTTATTTGTTGCTGTATATATACATGTATATTAATTTTTAACGAATTGTTATCGAAAATTTTAATAAACTGATACTTTTATTCTTCCCCTCTTTGCGATTTTAATTTATGACTATCGAAAGTAAGTTATAAAACTACACTCGTCACAAAAAGTATACCATAATTGGAATAGTATTATATTTTTCAGCTTTTCATTTTTTTTAATGGTCCTCTCCACGCTTTTCGGCTTCTCGTTTTAACCATCATATGCATTAAGTTGATTCGGCTCTCTTTCCTTGTCTGTGTACTCTCTCCTGACTTACCCTTCGTTTTTTTTTGTGTTAAAATACTCCAATAAATTATTATCTACATAACTCTCGTTATCGTATTTCCCGCCATTTTATATTAGCAGACGCCAAAGAATACAAATATTCACATAAAACGTCATAAGTCCACTTTTGTGCCCTCAGAACGCGGGGGGCCCTGTTCTAGCTCTAATCCCCCAACTTATCTTAACATATTCCCAACATACTTAATTAAATTTTTAAGATTATGCAATACTTTTTGAGTCAAGTGTATTAAACCACGTTTTTTATCACCTACACTGTTACTTGCAACGAAATTATTACTGGTGAATGATTTTTCGGGTATTTCGGCAGTCGTAGGTCTTAGTTTCTACTACTTCGCCATTTCTAATGGATGGCACCTTCTGGAGATATAATTGTTTGTTTTTTTAAGGCTGACAGTCTATGACATTTGTATGTCGCGATCGCAGGTTGTATACGTTTTGGTTTTTCAGAAATTTCGAAAATTCATTCTTCTTATCTTTGTAAGGAAGCAGCCTTGTATTTTTAAGTACAGGTATCCATGTTTTATTTATTTTAAGTGTAAGGCTGCTTCCTTACAAACATAAGACGAATGAATATTCGGAACATGACCAATTTCTGCCCCGCCCACTAAAACGTATACAACCTGCGATCGCGACATAAAAATGTCATAGACTGTCAGCCTTAAAAAGAAGACAATTATATCTCCAGAAGATGCCATCCACTAGATATGGCGAAACTTCGAGTAGAAACTCAGACCTACGACGACCTATATACCCGAAAAACCGTTCACCAACAAACGATGACCGCGAAAGCTTTTCACAATATGAAATTATTACTGTTACTTAATAATTATATCTGCTACTTTTATCAACTGTTATTACCTTTAAAAGAATAATTGCAAGAAGGCTCATCCCTGTTTAAACAAAGTGATTACGGTGACGCTGACATAACGCGCAATAAAGCTGACGGACCAGCACAACCAATCAGAACGCAGTTCTATCTTACCATCTAATTGGCTGTGCTGAGCTGTCACATGCATAGCCAATAGGAGTGCAGTTATATCCAACCATCAGCGCCATGCGTAATGAAGATGGGTCTCCTTGCTTTCTAGTCTTCTTGTAATAATAAACAGTAATCATTTTTTTTTCCACATTTTTGACATTCGAACAATTTTGTTCTCTAGCATTATTTTTTCATCGCGGTTAAAAGAGTATTAAAAATAAATAACACCACGTTGTTGTACTCGCTTAATTTTTTATAATCAATTTCTTTGTCTACGTCTATATATGTTTGTATATATATATATTTTGCTAACTCAATTGTTTTAATAATAAATGTTTACATTGTGTTTACTCTCAACATTTTTTTATCCCATTTCTAAAACGTTCCCTGCTACATAATAACGATAGCCATTTTTGTTTTATAAACAATTCTTCTGTCATTGTGTTAACAATAACGTTCTTACAACTAATTTTATGCAAATTCTCTAAAAAGGCTTGCAATAGTAAGAAATGTCTCACAAAAAATTAAAGAATAAGCTTAAAACGTTTTAATCTCGTTCGACATTATAAAAACACCGACAACACATTTTTTTAGAAAAACAAATGTAATTATTCTCTGTTTTCAAACAAGGAGAAGCGATTTGAATTTTTCTCGCCAAAATTCTGATCTCTTCTTGGTTCTTTATAAAGAGAAGTTTACGCACACGAAATATACGTTTCAAATATCAGATCAAATATCAATCTTCGTTCATCCATCCTCTCTACATGTCCAACCTATTTCTTTATCTATCTTTTTTACCACTTCTTCTTTCATACCACAGTGATCTCTATTTCTTATTTTATCCATCAGTCACTCCAGCTATACTTTTTATCTCCGCAGCGTCTTCTGTCAAACCCAACATTTAGTACCATTACATAATTATAAGGACCAGCATAAGTCTAAGGACCAAGATTAATTCTGGCTGCTCATTAAGTTAAATAGTGCCCCATTTATTTGTTTTCCTGTCCACACCATTCGCTCAATGTCACAGTCATACTTTCCGTCTCTCGTAAACATTGAACCCAAGTATACTAACTCATTCACTTGTTCCATTCTTTTTTCTTCAATCAGCACCTCGCAATTTTTAATACTTTCTGCTCTTTCAAAAACCATTAATTTCGTCTTTGGTTTAGTTTAGTTTAGGTTAGGATAGGTTACGTTTTTTTAGATATAAAATAAAATTGTGCATGAAGAAACCTGCAGGAAATCATAAGAAATTAAAAAAAAAATTTTTGAGAAATTTTTGGTTCTTTGAACAATTTTTATTCCGGATATATGGGCATCATGCATAATATTAACCGTCGCCTACAACTCCTCTTCAAAGGTTGCTAATATGACTTGATCATCGGCGTAAAGAAGGCATTTGATTATCAAATCATTCATTCTCACTCCATACGCACTCTCTTTCAAATCTTTTAAACAACCGTCTGTGTATAAGTCAAAATAGTAAATTGAGTTTTATAAGAAAAGGATGCAATGAAGGGAAAATACACAAATATTGAACAAAGTTAAAATTATAGACAAAGTTATTTACATAATAATATACATGAAAAATAATAATTTGAATAAAATTAACAATTCAGTATCATTAGTTATTTCTGTAATATTAACACTCGATGATGTTTCTGATGGTATAAGAGTTACAATACATACATACATATAGTCACACCTTTCTCGTAGGGGTAGGCAGAGACCACTTCCTTTCACTTCCGCTACGGTTCTTACACAAATCTTTTGCTTCCTCTATTTTTATCAGTGCTCTTATACATGCTCGTCGGTTGTTGGTACTCTTAACTTGGCCTTTCTTCAAAACAATGTTGATCTGATCGAGATATGTTCGCCGAGGTCGACCTCTACCGACTTGTCCATTCACACTCGCCTTATAAATTTGTTTCGTCAATCTTCCTTCATCCATCCTTTCTACATGTTCAAACCATCTAAGCATTCTTTCATCTATTTTTGTAACCACAACTTTTTTTACACCACAACGTTCTCATATCTCACTATTTTTTACTTTATCCAACCGAGTCACTCCTGCTATAATTCTCAGACTACTCATCTGAGCAGCATTAATCCTATTTTCATGCTTCTTCTGCCAAACCCAACATTTACTAACATACATAAGTGTAAGAACTAACACACCTCTATGCACAGCCAGACGTGACTTTTTTGACACTTTCTGGCTGTTCATAAAGTTTTCCTGCCAACACACCCTTCGCTCAATGTCACCGTCATACTTTCCATCTCTCGTAAACTTTGAACCCAACTACACAAAATTCATTTATTTGTTCCACTCTTTCTACTATAATCAGAACTTCACAGTTTGTCCTGTTTTCTTCACTTTCAAAACCATTACTTTCGTTTTGCTTACATTTTTTCATTCCTTTGATTTTTAGGGCATCATGCATAACATTAACCATCGTCTGCAACTCCTCTTCAGATGACGCTAATATGACTTGATCATCGGCGTAAAGAAGGCATTTGACGATCAAATCATTCATTTTCAATCCATACGCACTCTCTTTCAAATCTTTTAAACAATCGTATATGTATAAGTTAAACAGCCATGGCGAAGCCACACATCCCTGTCTCACACCCTTTTTGATGTTAAACCATTCCGTGCAAGGTCCGTTTATCCTGACATAAGCAGTAGAATCCTCGTAAAGAGATTTCAGTGCTCGTATTAAACTACCGTTCTCCCCATACATAGACAATGTCGACCACTATTTTAATAATAATAATTATAACAACAAAACATATGGTATTTTTTCATTCGTTTCACTGGGAAGTTAGTTTTGTGGACCTCTCGGGTCGCACCCAGACCACTGATATTTAATATTAGGAGTAGATGGAAAACAGAATTGTCTTGCCTAAAATCAAGTTTAAATAATAAGTCTATAATTCTAGTCTAGTGACATTTGCTGTGAGTTCTCTTTTGTGCATTCACTTCTTCTAAATTAAAAACGGAGTATAGTTTTCTTGATTGTATCTGTAAAAAAGATGGGAATTTGTGAAGGGAATGATACACAAAATAAAAATGCAAAAAGTGTATTCAAAAAAAACTATTGGCACAATTCGGTCATAAATATTTCCTTAAGTGCGAATATAAAATACTAAATTTTGTCCACAATATACAAGTGAATTTTATTAATTTTCGGATACTATTTATTTTACCCTATACATCGTAATTATTACTTTACACCTTAACCTCCTGTATAAAAATAAAGTAACGCATTTCTAAATAATCTTTTAACGAAATAATTTAAATAAACGTCATTTGTACAATTTACCGTTCGTAACAAATAATATCAATTAAAAACAAGCTGATCATTTGTGGAATTCTTTAAATAGTTTTCGCTTAATAATTCAAACACTTATCCAGTAAGAAAACGAAATTTCGATGGCCGACAAACGATATTTGGTATATTTCGCCATGTTGTATGTAAACTGTCACGTTTTATTTAAATAAACGCGTCATGTACAATAATAAATGGATTCCTTAAATACTTTTCGCTTTATAATTCATCGACTTATCCGATAAAAAAAACGTCGATAGTCGATTAATGATTTTTGACATTTTCAACAAACGTCACATTGACTGTCACGTTTTCTACCAAATGTAAATCTTAGTATTGTCACCCTTTTGCAGTATACTTTAAATTTGTATATTTTCAAGATTAACTGACTTTCAAGAGTCGTTGCATTTTCACTAGTCGCGAATAATATTAGTCATTAAAAGTGACAGCTGACGTATGTTAATTTAACAATTCTCTTATCGGACAATTTGTGATTCTGTATCGATAATTTGTTTGTCTACCATGCAAATATTACAAAATTTAATAGTAATTGTTTAAAATGGTACAACTTAAATAACCGACTGATGACATTTGACAAATTAACATCAAACGTCACATGTCGTGACAACTGACGGACATTTCTCTTACCAGGCAAGTGACAGCTGACGGATTTAAAGTTAACAATTCTCTTACCTGAGAATTTGTAATTCCGTATCGATAATTAATTCACGATGTTTGTTTGTCTACCATGCAAAAATCACAAAATTTTCCAAAACTTAATCATTTAATAGTAACTGTTTAAAATGGTACAATTTTGATAACCGACATTTGATAAATTAACGTCACATGTCGTGACAACTGACGGACATTTCTCTTACCAGGCAAGTGACAGCTGACGGATTTAAAGTTAACAATTCTCTTACCTGAGAATTTGTATTTCCGTATCAATAATTAATTCACGTTGTTTGTCTGTCTACCATGCAAATATCACAAAATTTTACAAAACTTAATAATTTAATAGTAATTGTTTAAAATGGTACGTAACATTTTGATAACCGACTGATGACATTTGACAAATTAACGTCAAACGTCACATGTCATATTAACTGACGGACATTTCTCTTACCGGGCAAGTGACAGCTGACGGATTTAAAGTTAACAATTTTCTTACCGGACAATTTGTGATTCTGTATCAATAATAAATTCACGATGTTTGTTTGTCTACTATGCAAATATCACAATATTTATCAAAACTCAAAAATTCAATAGTAACTGGCAAAAAATAGTACATTTTTACAACAGAAAATTAACTACCAGCTACCAAACTGTCACTGACGTTCATTACCGCCTCATACCAAAATGACAATAAACTAAATATATGTCAGTTATTTGTTTTTGTCGGTATATTTTTAGTAAAAAGACGTACGAGGGCATCGAAAGTATTTTAAAAAAGTGATTGTCGTTAGTAAAACCCGCTAAGACATTTTGAATTTTTGAAACAATACCACCATTAAGGCACTAGCGCATATACACATAAAACTGTTTTGCATGTAGATAAGTATGTATTTAAAAATAAAATTAGAAAAATCATAACAAGGGATTATTTTTTTTACGTATAGTTAAAAGACATATAAAATATTGCCGTTACACCCAATTCACGTTCCTAATGTAACGTCTTAAGAATTAAATATTAACTTGTCTTTCACTTACCACGACCGAACAGAAAACTCGCAAGTAAAAAATTCGATAAACCGCTAAAAATCCCTTCCAAAATATATGTATACATAAAAAAATCGATTGACTAATAAAAAAATGTTACACCGCAGATGGGGAAAAATAAAACAACCGTCTCTACGATTTTTCCTCTTTTTCTATCTCTTTTTCTAGAGAGTCTAACGTGTCGAACGAGCTGGAATGTGTCAAGTCCGTAAGTTCGTCCAAATGTTTCTGTCTCTTTCTAACGTTCCAATGCAGGCACTCCGCCAACGAATCGAACCAATCCGATATTTGATCTTGAGCGCATATACTGGGAACGGGGTAAATGGAAGTTGTTACCCTTAAACTGAAAAATAAATATGAAAATGTATAAAACTGATTTTTAAAGAACCAGCTAATTTTGCTATACTATAGGTATATGTGGGTCGATTATCCATCAGAAAACAACTACACTTCTGGCTATTTGCCTACTACGAGCATTGAATTACATCTGATAAATAATCGTGCAAAATCCCATTTCGGGTGATATGCAGATGATTGTAAAGCAAAAGAAAGAATTATTAAATTTATCCATTCGAAGTGACCACCTATGGACCGGTTTCGAGGTGTTGCCCCTCATCAGCATAGGTAGGTAGGTCTTGACAAACTTATGTTTGCCTTCGAAGATACATATCAACAATTCCAACTCTTACCAAGTATACAAGAAGGACCACACAAAAAGCGCTAGTCACGACATCTATACTTTTTAACAAGCACCACCCAGTAAATAGCTTCTGACTGAAAGTATTAAAATATAATATTATAGAAAACTCTAAAATAAATATAAAAATGTATAAAACTGTCAGCGATTTTTAAAATGGAAATATCCGTGGAACAAAGAATTTCCGTCAAATTTAGTCAAAACAAAGTTTCTTGTTCTGATGCATTTAAAATGTTACAAAAGTGTTACGGCGAGGAATGTTTATCAAAATACAAGTTTTTAAGTGGTACAAATCATTTGGTACGGGTCGTGATGCAGTCGAAGACAAACTTCGTTCAGGAAGGCCATCATTCCCAACTACTGATGAAAACATCAAGGAGCTTGTACTTTCCAATCGTCGATTGACTCAAAAAAAATGGTAGATATTGTTTGTATATCGAAAGAGTTAATGGAAACAATTTTAAAGGACAATTATTTGTCCTTGCTTTGTGTGTCTTCTCCTTTTGTTCAAAAAGATTTGAATTTGTTTAAGTGTATGGAGAAATGCTTTCTATGACTGGTAATGATCTGAAATGCATAATTACTGGCGATGAGACTTGGATCTATGCTTACGATCCAGAAACAGTTCCATTATCAAGTAAATACTGCAGGTGAACCGAAACCAAAAAAGCAGCGACAGCAAGTACAAAATCAAGTTCATGCTGACTGTTTTCTTCGACTATCATGGCAAACAGTAAACAGTGTTAATTAGATCTTTTGCGTCATTTAAGCGATTCAATTCGAAAAAAACTACTAGAATTGTGACGAACAAATCCATATCCATTTTTGCATCATCATCGCATACTGCCATTATATTCCGTCAGTATTTCATCAAAAATCAAGTAAATGACGCTGCATGAACGAATTTGCAAAATTTAAATAAAATGGCAAAATATATTAAGCACCAATCAGTTATCAAATGTCAAATTTACTGTCATTTGAAGTAATGATAATTTAAAGAACAAACCTCTTAAAATACACTATTTTCTTCCCACCTGATTGTATTAACATTAGTTGAAGTAAACAAATTATACACACCTATCACCATGGACCAGTTCTTGTCGATTTCTGCCATCGAAGGAGACCCACGAGGTATTTCTGCTATCTGGCGACACCGATATCTACAACAACAAAAACAACAATTATATTTGATACCAATAATTTTTTTATTTTGTCACTGACAAATCAACAACCCTTGGATGATCTTAAAAGTATCCATTTTTAATTTCTTTATTAACTTCGCAGCGGGAAGTTATAGTAATGGGTCCGAGAGTCGAATACAATAGTTTTTAAGTGGACGTCTGTGTGAGTATGTACGTATGTTCGTATGTGCGTTCGGAATTATTTTTCGTCTCGATTATCTCGAGAACAAAAATTGATATCGACGTGGGACCAATTGCATTCGACGCATAATTACGCAACTTAGAACTGATTAGATTTTCAGCAAAATCGGTCAAGCTGTTTTTTATGGAGAATAAAAAAACTGAAAAAAAATGGTAAACTACCAGAAGTTTGCAATTTATAAATTATACTATTTTTAATATAGAATTTTAAGATCTTTTGAAAAATATGATTATTGCATGTTAGGAATATTTGTATGTTAAATATGATGACAATATTTCATAAAGAGATAGTTTTAGAAAACAAAAATAAGAATTGGCGAATTTTAATATTTTTATTTTAATATTGTTAATGACAATTATAATTTGTTATAAACAATTTGAAATCGTTTTTTGTAATAATTTTAATAATAATAATATTAATTATAACAACAAAACTATTTAGGATACGCTATTGGTAAGCAATTCGGTTTAAATCGGTGCTTGAAATGATGCTGGTGTTGTGACGTTGCAAGTGTGCGTTTCATTAGTAATTTATCTCTAATTATGACTCTGCAAGCTGTAATTTTAAAACAACATACGTATTAATGAATTACCTTTAGTTCCACTCCGGCCGGCACCACGATTGGTCTAAAACTCAAAGAATGAGGACAAATGGGAGTGACCATGATCGCTGGCACGCTGGGATGGATCATGGAAGCACCAGCGGCGACTGCGTAAGCGGTACTTCCGGTCGGTGTACTCACAATCAGACCATCACCTTGTACTGAAGTGATGTGTTTACCGTCCAAAAATAAATCTGCAACAAAATATCAATTTTATACCATCGATATCAACATTTGCAATAACAATACGAGTTTTCATGAAATATACAGAAACTCGATCCGACTTCTCGATAATAGTAATGCTGAGCTCATAAAAATGTTTGAATCCACAGAATAGTTTGTTTTTTTTTCAAATAGAGAAAAATTGTTCATCATAATGGATGAAGTAAAAAAAAACTACAATAGTTGCTATAGGCATTGTATTTTGTATTATTTAGCTTTTATTTAGCTTCACTTGTAGCTAACTAACTACAGTCGACTCTCGATAATTTGAAACTCAAGGGACCAGAGATAAATTTCAAATTACCAAGAGTTCAAAATAACAAGCGTTCAAATAACCACTAGTGGGAGAGAGGACTCAAGTAAATAAGAGTTTCGATTAAAATTCGTGATTTATTATTTCTATATTATTATTATTTATTAACAATTAAATATAATAATACAATAATTATTCACAAATTTTTATTTCGAAAACAAGTCCGTAATCTTTTTTTGAGTGAGCGACTTTAGTCAATCATTGTTCAAAGAATTTTCGATAGTGGTGAGAGATGCGAAGTAATCGTCATTCGTGTCGGTTCCGAGGGCGTAGAAGCGTAGGGTAGTAAGACATTTCCTTGCCTCACTTAATATGACGTTTTTTTTTGCAGAGGTGGAGAAAATCCTTCATGGTAAGTTTATGAGTCTGAAAGCTCAAGGTCTACTGTGAGACTCCACTGACTGTGTCAGGTCTACTCACTAAAAACTCCACCCCTATTTAGGTCCGTCTGGCTATTGCCTCTGGTGACACTTGTGCCTGTTGGCCCATTGTATCTTGCCTGTGTGTTTTGTATCATTGTACACAGGCAATCCCCGAGATCTAGAACCACGCTGAACCCAATCCGGTACCTTCGTACTTTGTACAATTTCTGTACTGGGTGGGAACAATGTAGCCGCCCAAGAACCGTCCATCCTCCCCATCGCCCCGCAGCAGTACAGCACGTGCTTCACCGCCCCTGGATCCCCGCCATACAAACCGCAGGCCAGGCCTCCATTATACAGTCCCTTGGTGATTCTTAGCTGATTCCTGTTTATCGGTAACAGTTCTGCTGTCCTTTTATGGCACGGTCCGTGTTTTTTCCTGGTATGCTTTTCCAATGGTTTTTGTGTTTTTTCGAACCTCTTCTTGCAAGTTCGTCTACTTCCTCATTACCTGCAACTTCCTGGCGTTCTGGAGCTCGTATCAGTTAGACGTGATTACGGTCTACCAGCGTTCTCAGTTCTTCTTTGCAATTAACGAGTATGGGGGAATGAGTGGTCCAGCCCTGAGGTGCCTCCTGCACAGGACCAAGGCTGTCTACTACAGGATTTCGCCCGGTTTCCTGTAGGCTCCGTTAGCTACGGTGCTGCCCCACCGCCGTGCATCCATCAGCACAAGTCGCATAACACTTTGGATTGGGAGTTTTTAACGACAGGCAGACCATACCTGGGATCTATTTTTTTTTACTCAAAATAGTCGTAAAAAGGGTAGACCCATCGTGTGGGCCACGGACTGCCCGCACTGCGACTATTAGAAGGGGGAGGGATTATAAAGAGAGATAATTGTGGACCCGCTTTTCGAAAAGTTGCAGGTCATAGTTCTCTGGAAAACTAATTTTGGAAGCTTTTTCCATTCCGTAGCAGCCCTGTAAAAGAAGGATTCTTGATGGAGATTGGTCCTTGTAGTGTCAATCTTGAGAGTAAATCTTCTTCTTCTTTAAGTTCCATGTACTCCTAGTACGTTGGTAACCAGTATTTGTAGCCTAATTTTATCTACTGCCGTACGGAAAAGTGTTCTGGTGCTGAGTCCATACCATTGTCTTAAGTTTTTGAGCCATGATGTTTTTCTGCCACCTTGGCTGCGGCAGCCCTCAATTTTGCCTTGTATAATGTTTTGCAGAAGTGAATATTTTTCGTTTCGTAGCACATGTCCGAAATACTCTAGCTTCCGTTTCTTTATTGTTGTTATTATTTCGGTTTCTTTGCCTAGTTGTTGTAGCACTTCCCGATTGGTTTTGAGTTCAGTCCATGAGATCTTCAACATTCTTCTATATGTCCACATTTCGAAAGCTTCCAGTCGTTTGCACATACTGTTGGTCCATGCTTCCATTCCATATAAGAGTATACCGAATATATAGCAGCGGAGTATTCTTATTCGTAGTGTAATTGGGAGGTCTCGACTTGTCAGTACTTTTCTCATATTGATGAATGCTGATCTGGATTGTTCTATTCTGCAGCGGATCTCTTGGCCATTATCATTCACTCTCTCTATAATGTCATTGCCAATTCGTAAATTTTGTTGGGTGTTGTTTGGGTTCTTACTGAAAACTAGCCATTTAGTTTTCTTTGTGTTGAGCGTGAGTCCCATTGATGAACTGTGGGTGACTACTGTGTTTAGCATGTCTAGTAAGTCGTTGAGAGTAAATGGGTGAGACTGATCAGCGTGCCGAGTTCTTCGGCCGAATGTGGCCAATGGTGGTATACGAGTTTTTATTTCTCTGGAGCATCTGCCATTGAAAAATCTGTAAAGTAATGTCTGGTCTGCAACTCTTCTTCTATGTTTTAGTGGGTGAAGGGTATATGTGAGAGATGAGCTGTTTATCAACCGAATAGCCCTTTTCTGAATGGAATCTAGAAGACGAAGAGAATGGTTATACCAAGACATATTATTAGACACCGTGACTCCCAAAATCGAGATGGAGGGACTTGATTCAAGGGTATATCCGGACATTGTGATGGAATGATTTGAGGAATTCACTTTCTTGGAAAACGTGGCGCTTTGTGTTTTCTGGGCGTTGAACTGAACAAGATTGTTGGTTCCCCACTCGACGATTGCTTCAAGACCTCTATTGATGGAGTCAATTCTATTCTTCCCGTATCCCCATGGGATCTAGTATTTATTATATTTCTGTGGTTCTTTGGAATACACAGCGCACAATTTAAACTAGCACTAATACAGTTTCTGACTGCTGTGGGAACAAACTTTTAATCTATATATTTCAAAAACAAAAAAATGTCTACCCACAAATACAAACACGTTTGCGGTATTTTTATCATTCGTTATGAATGCATGAGTGTTCTGCTAGTGATCGGTAGCAGTAGCAACAGCTGCAGAGGTTATATATCTTACCTATGTTTGATAAATAGGGCGAAGGTCCCCTATCTATGACTACTTCATTCAAAACCAAAACGTTCGTAGGTACTTTGGAGGGTTTGTCACCTGATTTGTTCTGTACATCACCTTTCTTCATCACGATACATCTGAGACGACTTCTTAAAGTAAGAGCGGCATGCCCTAAAACGAAATAACATTTAAAACGAGGCAGTAACATTTATTTCAACAGAGGAAAAGTAAAAACCAACATCAGGCACGTGGACATCCATTTCAGACGAAAAATATGTTTTTACCACACCTGCGTGGAAAGTTCAAATTTTTTTCCTGTTTTCAGGGAAGAAAATGCCTCATTTTTACTCGGGGTAAAAATAATTTCATTAAATGTGCGCATGTGTTTACTTTTTTCCCTGTCAGATATAAATAATTATAACTGTTGTCTAGCAATGCATAATAATAAACAAAGTAAAGTTTAGCTTTCAGTTTTATGAACAGCCAGAAAGTGTCAAAACAGGCACGTCTGGCTGTGCATAGAGGTTGGTTCCTACACTTATGTATGGTAGTGAATGTTGGGTTTGGCAGAAGAAGCATGAAAATAGGATTAATGCTGCGGAGATGAGTAGTCACTCGGTTGGATAAAGTAAAGAATAGTGAGATAAGAGAAAGCTGTGGTGTAAAAGAAGATGTGCTTACAAATATAAATAAAGGAATGCTTAGATGGTTTGGACACGTAGAAAGGATGGACGAAGGAAGATTGACGAAACAAATTTATAAGGCGAGTGTGAAAGGACAAGTCCGTAGAGGTTGACCTCGGCGAACATATCTCGATCAGATCAACATTGTTTTAAAGAAAGGCCAGGTCAAGGGTACCAAAAACCGACGAGCATGCATGAGAACACTGATGAATGTAGAGGAAGCAAAAGATGTGTGTAAGAACCGTAGCAAGTGGAAGGAAGTGGTCTCTCCCTACCCCTACGGGAAAAAAGCGTGACTATATGTATTTATGTAAAATAATTAATATTAATAATTTATTTTAAAGATAAAAAATAGTCCAATTTGTTAGTTACAGTTAAAATATAACTTATTAAAAAATGATTGACTCAAACGGATCGTCTAATACTCCGATTCGAACTGCGTCATCCCGAAATCCAAACAAAGTACCTTCTGAAACAATAACATCCAATAATTTCAAAATGTAAACCACGAACTAAACAACTTCTAGAGACAACGGAAATGAGAGTACTTCGTAGAATAACTGGAAAGACGATCTTGGACAGAGAAAGAAGAGAGAATATAAGAAGGACATGCAAGGCAGAAAGAGGGTGAAGCATATCAGTAAAATGGACAACGAAAAAATAGTCAGATCAGCACGCGACAAATCACCAATTGGTCGCAGGAGTTTAGGACGCCCCCGAAAACGATGGAGCGACAACTTAGCAGTGCAATAGGCAGAGTGACGATGAAAAAAAAAAGGCGATCCACCTAAATTAAAGAAAGAAGAAGAAGAATAAAAAGAACCATCGAAAAGATTTAAAGAAGATGATCGAACAAAACAGTCCGCTGAAAAAATCACGATCCCAGATGTACTTACAACAATGATATCTACTCCGAGTATTAGATTTGAAAAATGCCTGATTGATGACTTAATATTTAAAATTATAATTATAAAAATAACGAAAGTGAAAATAATTAATATTTTTTGGTATTTTGGTTTATTATTTTTGTTCTTGTTTACCATTTGATTTACCCAAAACAGATAACAATAAAAATGTCGTTCATTAATATTGTAGGTTTTAATTAATTTTTAATGCATATAAAACAGAAAAAGAAACATATACAAAATTTAACCCATAAGTAACAATTATTTACATACTTATTTAATTCGAACTTTCCATTTCAGATGTGGTCAAAAGAAGTATGCGCACCACGGGAAGAAAGTATGTCATCTCAATCCGCGTGTAATCTTACACGCGTGTTGGAATGACATACTTTCTTCCCTAGGTGCGCAATATACTATTTGTTAAAAATAAAATCATCGAGACGCAAAAATAAATGGTTTACCTTCGAGAACGTTGTTGACCTGTTCTTGGAAATTTTCAAATTGGAACGGCGTCAGGAAACCTAGAGAGCCGAGATGGAACGCCATCACCGGAGGCACCGATTGCTGGAACAATTGACTGGCATAGAGAAGGGTACCGTCGCCGCCCAAGCAAATTATGAAATCTATTTTGTCGGTCAGATCGTCCTTGCCATCTCTGAACGTCATCAATTTTTCTTTCACGTTCGAAAATGTCTTGTAATGATCCAAATGGCTGTCTTCCATCACCGAGGCTTCCACGAATACGACCATACGTTTTTCCTGAAACGAGAATCAACTTTTAACCCTTTCAGTCATAGCGGTCTCTCTATGACACCACCTATTCAAATCGATTCTGCATAGAATGAAGATATCAAAATGGCGAATGTTTGATAATTATATATCACTAGAGGTGTCCTCTACTAACCAGTAACAAAAGTTTCCGTTTTGAACGGTATAATAACCTTGAAGTCATTTGTCTTTTAATGCTAAGCAATACGCTATCTGAAGGAATAAACTCGCATCAATATCATGTGATGAACAAGTATGATTGCTTCGAGTTTATATACCCTGAAGCTAGCATTTGTACGAGGATTATAGTTGTTTAATAGTGACTAATAATTTGTTTTTAGTCAAAATGACCTGCAGAGCAAATTGTTGTGTACCTGGATGTAACTCAGTATATGAAAAATTTTACGGGTTGCACTCTGGGAGTGCCGGCAGAAGTGAAAACTTAAGTATTAACGTTGTGCGCCCTGCGCCGCCTAAACGAAACAGCCGGCGCAGGCATACATTTTCGCCGCGCCGTAGAAAGAGAGGGGGATACTCCCTCTCCTACGCCACGCCAGCTGTCTACTCTCCATCCGTCTTACGAGTTTTCGATCAGGTCACGTGTCCTGACGCGAGTTTAACATTTTTATCCGTCTTACGAATTTTCGATCAGGTCACGTGTCCTGACGCGAGTTTAACATTTTTATCCGTCTTACGAATTTTCGATCAGGCCACGTGTCCTGACGCGAGTTTAACATTTTTAACCCATTACAAAAAAAGTTCACAGCGTGCCATAAGAAGTTATCACTTCAATAAGAAAAACCCCAATTTGACTTTTCATTATTTCCCAAATGAGAGTCAGAGTTGAGCATATTAAATAATCGGGTATGGTTGATAGAAAGAAACTGGAAGATCAATCTGAAAATAGGAAAGAGAGTTGCCAAAAACATGAGAGTTTGTTCTAGACATTTTTTTGGGAAAGATTTCATAACTCCTAGTGATTGTAAGTATTTTGTTTTCTATATTTAAACTCATTGAAAGAAGACATGCAAGTTATTTTTATTGAAGTCAAAAGTAAATAAATACTTATAATTATCATTGAAGTCATATCATCCATTGATATCATGAGGATCACTTTAAATTACACTGGTCTTCAAGGCTGCATATTATCACCTCTTCTATTTAATCTTTATTCGGAAACCATCTTTAAGGAAATCATGGAAGATAAAAATGTTGGAATTAAGGTAAATAGGGTATATATAAACAACATTAGATATGCAGATGACTCCATCTTAATTGCAGATAACATTGAAGATCTGCAACAAATGATCCATGAGCTGAATCGTATTGGTACAAATTATGGTCTTAAAATAAATAGCAATAAAACAAAGTTCGTGATAGTAAGCATACGTTAACTCCCATACAACAATGCAAGATTAATAGCAGACGGCCAAACTTTAGAACGTGTAGCATTATATAAATATCTAGGGAGCTGGTTGCATGAAGATTGGGATAATGACAAAGAAATAAAATGCAGAATTGTAACAGCTCGAAATAACTTTTTTAAATATAAAACCGTGCTAACTAGTCGTGACATTAAATTAAAGCTAAGATTACGTTATGTCAAATGTTATGTATGGTCGGTGTTGCTGTACGGTGCAGAGACCTGGACATTGAGGTCATCTTCCGTCAACAAAATAGAAGTATTTGAAATGTGGATGTATCGTAGGATGCTAAGGGTGCCATGGACAGACAGAGTAACCAACGATTAAATTCTAAGAAGAATCGGCAGAGACCGTGAGTTAATGCTTAATGTCAAATAGAAGAAAACATCGTATTTTGGATATATAATGCGAAACTCAAAATATCAACTGCTACAACTCATTGTCGAATGAAAAATAGAGGGAAAGCGAGAGATAGGCAGAAAGCAAATGTCATGGTTAAGAAATATAAGAGAGTTGGTACACACAGCAACCGGCAGAGAAATGTATGGAAATATGGTCGCCAACATACAACAATAGTGGATAGGCAGTCGAAGAAGAAGGTCTTCAAACAATAAGATCAGATTATCCACTTATCCTTTTTTTCTTTGACACCAAAACAATAATGTGGTATGCTGCAAGAGCAGCTGCACCATCCACGATGCATCGAGTAGCAACCAGATAAACAAAAATTGAGGACAATCGTAGAAATGTATTTGAATTTCTTCCAATATAAAATATTAAATTTAATAACGTTCAAATATCGAAATTTTTACTAAATTGTATACTTCTCAGCAAATGCAATCACACTTGGCGTCAAAAACATATGTTTTTCGACAGAATGACAGCGCGGGAACATAAAGGTTAAAATGGCAATTCATTACGAAATCTTGTACGACTGTCAAGGGTGTTTATTTTTAACTTGCTTTTATTCTAAATATCAACTTTTTTCGTGTTATAATTCAACAGAAGGTATTTTATTACACAACAAATAATAACTTTGATAAAAAGTGTTCATTTTTTTTAGTTTATTAGTTTTCTGGGGGCTAAGTTTTTGACATCGAATGGCTTTAGGAAGGCTTCTTCCAGAAACTTAAGCACCTTGCAGAAAAGCGCTGGGAATTCGCAAAGCAAATGTTCTGCAGTTTCAGCGAAGTTCTTGCAGTGGCGGCAACTATCACTCTCTGTTTTGCCCATCTTTTTAAGGTGATATCTCAGAGGGCAGTGTTCAGTGAGGAGCCCCGTCACCAGTTTCAAGTCTTTCTTGTTCAACTCGAGAAGCTGTTTAGGTTTCCTTGGCGAAAGGCTTACTAGCCTTTTCGCTTGTCTTTGTCCTGGCACTTTATGCCAGCGAGATTTCATTTCATCTGTTTTCCAGCGTCGAACTTCTTTCAAGTGGGCTTTGGAAAGTCCACAGAAGGGTTCTGGGCCAGAAAATTGTGTATTTGCCCCTTCTTTGGCAAGACAATTTGCTTCTTCGTTGCCTTTAACTCCCTTGTGACCTGGAACCCACATCAGAGTAACCTCATTATTCGCTGCCAGTTGTCTTAAAGACTGTTTACAGTCCCAAGTCAGCTTAGACTTACAAGTGTTTGACTTCAAAGCTTTAGTGCTGCTTGGCTATCTGATAAAATATAGATTTCTGCCCTTCGGGTGTTTTTTTCGATGCACTCCTGGGCACATATCTCTATGGCATGTAATTATGCTTGAAAGATGGTTGGGGTGTTACCAAGCGGTTTTGAGAGCCTATAACGGCCCTATAACGCTCACTCCAACCCTGTCATCCATCTTGGATCCATCAGTGTACCACACTACAGCATCCCTTCCTAGTAAGGGGCCGTTCTCTGTGCAAACTTAGTGGTTGTTTATGAACACTTCAAACTGCATTTCGAAGTCGTACCTAACTGGCATAATATCTATCGGCTTAGACATGGATTCTAGGAAAATATTTTCCATAATATTCAAATGTCCATTCCGATTTCTTGCTCCAAGATTTATTGTCTGGCTCAGTCTGAAGGCACTGATTGCTGCTTCTTTCATTACACATTAGGGCAATAGTGAAAGGTTCAGCATTACCTCTACGGCTGCAGTAGGGCAAGTGAATTTTGCCCCTTTGATTCCCAGACAAGCTAGCCACTGCACTTTCTGCAGCTTGACTTGTGCCGAAATTTGTTGCATTTTTGGCCATCATATCAATGAAGCATAGGTGACCATTGGTTTAATGATCGTTTGATATGACCAGTAAATTATTTTTGGTTTCAGACCCCATGTCTTACCAAAGACTCTGCGGCATGTCCTGCATGCCGCTATAGCTCTGAAAAGAATGTGGTTTAGTTGGCTGTTCCACGTCAGTTTTTGGTTTGATTATTACGCCCAAATATTTAGCTTTTTTGGAAAAAGTAAGCTAAGTTCCATTCAGAGTTGGGGCTTTAAGTTCGTACTTTGAATGGAACCAGCAGCGGGTACAAAAAATTAGACAAATTTTAATGAAAAAATATAAAATACGACGTAGATCTCTTTAAGGTCTAGAGTAATGTTTAAATTATTAGACTGTTTACATGTACGCATTGTTAACAAGATACAGCTATCAAAATCGGTAATACAACTAGCATAAACTTTTAATATAATCAATTAATTGTTTAAAACACAATACGTCATTTGTTGAAATAATGACTTAATATTAAAATTAACATGATTCTTCATGTACATTATTTAAATAAATTGCAGGAATGGATGATAAATAGCAATAATTGCTAGTTTTAGTTAAAATCAAACTTGGATAAGCACCAAATATCGAATTACCTTTTTGACAAATAACAAATAATAATAATGATTTTTTTTTGTTAATAAAAGATTATTACGTACCTCGATAAGCCATTGGACGAGTTGAACAAATGGCGAATAGACTGTGGCATCACGAACTTTTTTTATCACAAGTACTGTTAAAGGCGGTTTGTACCAGGTCAGTCTTTGACTAGCGGGGTCTTGTATGGTCCTAAAAAAAAAATTCATTCAGTAAAAATCGCACGGCGTCAAGTCGAGACTTTGGGGTGGACGCTGTAATAATTCTTATTGGTAAAATTAATGTGTCCATAAAGTAACGCATAAATTCAATATCAGCTAAATAAACGGTAATATAAAAAAAATTCAGGATTTCCTTGCTGAGCTGATTCCAAAATTGTATCACGAGTTGATTCAAATCGGTACAGGATGGACAAAAACGTAAAAGTTGTATGTTATTTGAACATTGTATCTAGTATAATTCCGTATTGTTAATCTATGGGATGCGGACTCAACAAGAGCTATGCACATTATTTCATGAAATGCACACAGATCGTGAACGTATATCTCAAACTACGAAAAGCAGAATAAAAAGGAAATACAAGGAATTAGGACAAGTTAAGGATACAACGAAGCAAGGTAGACCTACAAGCAAATAGGATTTGAATATTGGAAAGCCCTCAGTATAAAATATTTTTAAAAAGGCAAAATACCATCCTTATAAAGTACGTCCCATTCATGAGTTGCCTGAAGTACCTAATACTCAACAATTTTTTTAAAGTAGTCGGTTACAGTTATTTGGATTCAGATCGTGATTTTGGTATGATTGAAAAAGTACTGAGAAAACGTCGGACAATTTTAATTTTGGACCAGTATACTCTTTACGAGAAAGTAAATTTACGAGATAGTGTCAAATGGATCTGAGTAGACCATTTTGGATTTTATTATTACGAAGCAAACTCGGATCCCAAGATGTCCTCTTCGATGAAATAGAGTTAATTAAGTTACCACAATGTGGGGGTCACATAGGGTCAGGCTCACATAGCAGCCCTCAATCTGATTGTTGAGTATGCCTTCTGCTTATCTGGGACATCAGTTAAGAGGGTATCAGTGGCGAAGCGTCCATGTAACCATTGTA
Source organism: Agelastica alni (assembly GCA_950111635.1). Lineage (NCBI taxonomy): Eukaryota > Metazoa > Arthropoda > Insecta > Coleoptera > Chrysomelidae > Agelastica > Agelastica alni. The sequence goes on along the minus strand of OX467712.1, from coordinate 5,641,502 downwards.
ATCACAATAAATATTTTATGACTACTGTGAAATAATTTTATTTATTTTTTTACCAACAGCAATATGTAATAGTTATAGTAATTTCTCACGTACTGGTCCGACATACCAGGGCTAACCCACTCGAAGGCGTTTTTACCGTTACAACCCTCGAGAAACACAACTAAGCAGATCCTAGAATGGAGCAGAAATGACCTGCGTATTCTAACAGGACTGCTTACGGGACACTGTCGTCTAAGATACCACCTCAGAAAGATAGATCTGAACCAACAAACGGACTGTCGGTTCTGCTGTGTGGAAGACGAAACTGCTAAACATATACTATGTTCATGCCCCGGCCTGGGAAGAATAAGGTTCAACATATTTGGTTACACTAACCTAGAACCTACCGATTTTAAAAACCCTATACAACCATGAACTTCGTAAGAAGGGCTGGATTGTGCGGTGAACTGTAGCCTCTAGGGGTGAGCCACAATAGACCTACTAAGGGTCGCAGTCGAGGGGCGTCCACGCCCCACTCACATGAAACCTAACCTAACCTATAGTAATTTAGTAAATAGCGAATTAGCCACACAAAAATAATACGCTCTATACTGTCCGGGATATGCGTTATGTTACCACTTTCGTTTGTGGATCCGCGTGAAGGTCCGTCAGCTACTGGTCGGAGCCGGTTTGTCACTGGTCGCGTGTTTGAATACAACAGCGCGAGAGCGTTACTCGTTAGTAATCGTTAGGCTGCCGGCTGCAGTGTGCGTGCAATTAAACATGGATGAGTGCTGCTGCGTAATCAAGATCAAAAAAATATACTCGCTCCATGCAGAAGAAACAGAGAAATGCAAAACTATAATTATTAATCATAATTTTTTTATTGCTGAGGATTACGACCTACCTCAGGCAGTGTGGAAACCTTGGGGTTACGGTTTATGTGAAACCTTCAGTCTCTTAAACGTGTTTCAACACAACGATGTTCGCAATAGTCAAAATATTCTGCTAGATCTAATTTTTTTTTATCTTGGAATCACTCACGGTGCTTCCAGCTATTAATATGTTGCATCATTTTTTTTTTATGAAAATAGTCGCAAAAAGGGCAGACCAATCGTGTGGGCCGCGGACGGCCCGCACTGCGACTGTTAGAAGGGGAAGGGATTATAGAAAGGAAATGATCGTGGACACGCTTTTTAAAAAGTTGCAGGTCATAGTTATCTGAAAAAACTGATTTTGAAAGCTTATTCCATTCCGTAGCAGCCCTGTAAAAGAAGGATTCTTGATGAAGATAGGTCCTTGTTGTGTCAATCTTGAGAGTAAATGGGTGAGACCGATCAGCGTGCTGAGTTCTTCGGCCGAATGTGGCCAATGGTGGTACAAGAGTTTTTATTTCTCTGGAGCATCTGCCATGGAAATATCTGTAGAGCAATGACTGGTCTGCAACTCTTCTTCTATGTTCTAAAGGGTGAAGGGTATCTGTAAGAGTTGAGCTGTTTATCAAGCTAATGGCTCTTTTCTGAATGGAATCTAGAAGACGAAGAGAATGCCTTGGTGCTGAACCCCAAATGTGCGAGCAATACTCCAGTAGAGGTCGGATTTGAGTCTTGTACGTCAACAGTTGATCAGGAGTATAAAACTGTTTGGCTTTTCACAGAAAACCTAGCCTCTGGCTTGCCGACTTTGCGATGTTAGCAACATGGTCATGCCAAGACATATTATTGGACACCGTGACTCCCAAAATCGAGATGGAGGGACTTGGTTCAAGGGTATTTCCGGACATTGTGATGGGATGATTTGAGGAATTCACTTTCTTGGAAAACGTGGCACTTTGTGTTTTTTGGCGTTTAACTGAACAAGATTGTTGGTTCCCCACTCGACGATTGCTTTAAGATCTCTATTGATGAAATCAACCTGTTCCTGCCTGAGTCTATTTGTATCATTCACCGAAAGTGATCGATAGGATGTGAAAGTTGAGACAAGTGTGCTATCGTCTGCAAAACTGTAAATGGGGTTCGTGGTGGTTTTCAAGAGGTCGTTGATGTGTAAAAGAAATAAGGTGGGGAACAGGATGGAACCCTGGGGAACCCCGGCATTGGTTTTAAACGCATCAGAAGAAATACTGTCAACTGTCACATGTAAGGAGCGATCTTGCATAAAGCTCAAGAGCCATTGGCGCAGTTTGGTTGGGAGACCGTAGGCAGATAATTTACTTAACAATGCCTGGTGCCAAACGCGGTCAAAGGCTTTAGATATATCCAAGGCTATTGCACGGGATTCACCAAACTTTTCAATAGTGTTTGTCCAGAGCTGAGTGACATAAGCCAGCAAATCTCCAGTAGACCGAAGTTGTCGAAATCCATATTGTCTGTCATGAATTATCTCAAATTTCTCCAGATATTTGATGAGTTCTGTGTTACTCGCTTTTTCCATAACTTTGGATATGACTGATATAATAGCATACTTGCGCAGATTCAAGAGATCGGACTTTCCAAACTGCCATCATTGCCGCGATGTGCCGCAAGGGATCAACCGTAACAAGAGTAAGAGAGTAAAAGGTGCAGGTTAGGTTTATTGAGGTAAAAATCCCACATAATGCGGCTGGCAGGTAAGAGCGGTCCCACCGAGTACCTCTTGACGCAGGTTTTCTCCTGTAACTCATAAATCTAACAAAAAAAAAACACACACACACACTACACGCAGACAAAATTTAAAACAACCGTCACGCTGAAAATGGTACCATTCGGCGCGTGGGGCCATGAAACGTGCAGCGCACATGGTTTTGGCGTATTTGATTGTTGGGGGTAAACCAATACTTTTCCTTCTTAAACCTTTGGTTCGGAAAAATAAAAAGGGGAGTGTTTCATTGAAAAAAACACTGGTGCTGACGTCATTACTCAAAGATTATTCACCCTGTGCGATAAATTATTCTTTTGAAAAATAGTAAATTAATATCAAAGATCGACCTATTTCGCGATTTTTTTATATCACTGTTTATTTACCTAATTTCGAATTTATACGTTACTTTATGTATAATAACGAAGAAACTATAAAACATTACATTTCAACAACACTTTTACAAAACTCCATCCCCACGAAATAATTCCTTAAAACCGTTTTCTTTTAACACCGTACTAACAGTGGTACATAATGACAATAACAACCAATTCTTCGGCAATCATGCGTCTTTGTTGCGTCGACTTCAATAACACCACAAATATTCGTGTCACGTAATTTCATTTAGACAAATTTTTCTTGGGATACTTGTTTTTCATGGCATTTTCCACGATTTGTTTTTAAACACCAAGAATCTATGCCTGTAAACAATGTTTTGTGTCTCAAATGGAAATTTTTCCATTGTCCTGGTCATTCTTTTCAAATGTATCTTTTTTTAATTTTGTCACCGGCGGAAATAACAATCTCTAATTATTTCAAAAGTATTTATTTATATTTTTTGACGTGATAACGTCTTATTAATCGGTGAACGCCGGTTGCACGCACGAAAAATCATGACTCATTGTAACGTTCCGCCTGAGCCGAGCGTGTAAGCGACGGCGCGAAACAAGCGATAGAGAGGCACGATCGGCCTCAGCGTTCGGCTTGTGACGCATCTATCTCTCTTCCACTCCATCGGCCGATGCGTCCGAGTAGAACAAAGACAGAAAATATTTAAATTAACGGGTGCAAATAAATGTTAATTTATCGAAAACATTGTAATGTCCAATTAACTCCTTCTTTGTATTATACAAAATAATGATAATTCAGCGGTAATAATTTATATCAGCCCGTGAAACCAGAAATGAACGAGGAAGAAATGTTAACAATATAAATATGGACTTTGCAACAATTCTCGAATGGGGATCCAATAACTTGGTAGAATTCAATGCAAACAAAATACAAGCATGTCTTTTCTCTAGAAAAGCCGATCTCACTGTGCCTAACATAACTTTGTCAGGAGTAACCATACCACTGAAGTCATCCATATCGATGCTTGGTATTACTATCAGCAATAACCTTTCCTGAGAAAATCACGTGAGGTCCATTGCCAAAAGTGCATCCCAAAAACTTGGTTTTTTGTTTCGTGCCAAGAGCTATTTCACCTCCAGTCAGCTGCTTATGATCTATAAGGCACAGATCCGACCTGTACTGGAGTACTGTTCCCATATTTGGAGTGCAGCACCTAAACATATCCTGAAGCTACTGGATTCTGTCCAAAAAAGGGCAATTCGTCTCGTCGGTGATGCCTCGCTTACAAACTCGCTCACTTGTCTGGAACACCGTAGAAAAGTTGGCGATTTGTCTCTATTTTATAGATATTTTCATGGGCGATGCTCTTCTGAAATATCAACAATCGTTCCTCCATTGGCAGTCTCTTCGAGATTAACCCGTCAAGTTCAGTCTTCACACCCCTTCGTGGTCACTTTGGAGACCTGCAGAACATCACTTTCCAAAGACTCATTCATCCAACGAATTGCGAGGCTTTGGAACTCATTGCCTAGGAAGGTGTTCCCCGAGGCATACAACCTCCAGAAATTAAAGAAGAACACCAACTCCTACCTTCTTTCCCTTGGCTCCCACGATGTTCTCTGAACATTACAGGATATCCCTTTTCGTGGGAACCAGAACATAAAAAAAAAAAAAATTCAATCGATAAAAGTATGCAATTTTTCATCAATGTTTTTTTTGACGTTATCACGTAAAATTATCGTCCGTAAACTGACTTTACAGACAACCAATTTTTTTTTTTTACTTTCAATTTCAATGCATTTTCTGAAAGGTAAATATTCGGTAACAATTACAAAATATTTATGATACGCCATTGGCAATCAATTCGGCAGTTGAAGTGGGTTTCTCTTAAAATCTTTCAATAGTTAAATACGAGTACAAATAGTCGGGATGAAGGTACATGCTTCAAATGATAAGCAAGCAAAAAATAATACATTATAGAATGTCATTTTCCTGAAACTTGTTCGTTTAGACGAAATATAACTGACATCACAGCAATAATATTTTCCTAGACCTTCGCCGGTATGGATTACAACACACTTAGCTAATCAACTGTTTCGTACGATAATTAACGAGATAAAAAAAATTAAATTTAATAAGAACCCAGCAATCCACAATATTCGTCCAAAATCTTAGATTTTCAAATGATTCAACAGAAAAAAAAACCTTGGAATATTACCTTGAACCAGTCAGTAATGCATTCATTAGGCAATTCTACTTTAATAATAAATGTTTATTATAAATATTACAGGAGCGGATCGAGAAGTAAACGTATTTAATGTTGCGTGCTACTTCGTCCGCGTTAAATTTAGTTTAATCTTAATATTTTTAAATGAGGATAACTTTTTTCTTGACATCCGATTTAACATCAAAGATTTTTTTTATAGACCATCATATGCGTTTTAAATTTAAAACAGGCATTCGACAGAGTATGTAGAGCAAAGTTGTGGGAAGCAAAGCAAGAACTGGGCTTTCCAATATCCCTGGTAAAGATGTGTACAGAGGATACAAGATGCAAGATAAGGTTGGGACAGAGTTACTCCGATTTTTTTTTTTTATGAAAATAGTCGCAAAAAGGGTAGACCTATCGTGTGGGCCGCGTACGGCCCGCACTGCGACTATTAGAAGGGGAAGGGATTATAGAAAGGAAATGATTGTGGACACGCTTTTTAAAAAGTTGCAGGTCATAGTTCTCTGGAAAAACTGATTTTGGAAGCTTATTTCATTCCGTAGCAGCCCTGTAAAAGAAGGATTCTTGATGAAGATTGGTCCTTGTAGTGTCAAGCTTGAGAGTAAATGGGTGAGACTGATCAGTGTGCCGAGTTCTTCGGCCGAATGTGGCCAATGGTGGCACAAGAGTTTTTATTTCTCTGGAGCATCTGCCATGGAAATATCTGTAGAGCAATGACTGGTCTGCAACTCTTCTTCTATGTTCTAGAGGGTGAAGGGTATCTGTGAGAGTTGAGCTGTTTATCAAACGAATGGCTCTTTTCTGAATGGAATCTAGAAGACGAAGAGAATGCCTTGGTGCTGAACCCCAAATGTGCGAGCAATACTCCAGTAGAGGTCGGATTTGAGCCTTGTACGTCGTCAACAGTTGATCAGGAGTAAAAAACTTTCTGGCTTTCCACAGAAAACCTAGCCTCTGGCTTGCCGACTTTGCGATGTTAGCAACATGGTCATGCCAAGACATATTATTGGACACCGTGACTCCCAAAATCGAGATGGAGGGACTTGGTTCAAGAGTATTTCCGGACATTGTGATGGGATGATTTGAGGAATTTCTTTGATATCAACCTTGGGCTTAAACTGGGCGACTCGCTTTTACCCCAAATCTTCAACACTTTCCTAGAATGTACACTTAGGAAAGCCAAGATTGAGACACCAACGGCTATATTCCACCAGGAAGGACCTAACCTACTACTGGCCTTCGCAGATGATGTGGACATAATTGGCAACAGCAGGATTAATCTTAAAGACGCCTTCCTAGATTCGAAAAGGAAGCAGAAACAATAGGCCTTAAAATAAACGAGGACAAAACCAAATATATATACCTCAGTAGGAATGTTCGAAACAGAGACAGAATAGGGCAAAACTTCTAGATTGAAGACTACAATTTCGAGCGGGCAAGACAATTTAAATATCTAGGCACGAACATAAGTGAAAATAACAACATCACAGAGGAAATAAATAACAAGCCGAAAACTTTACAACAAAAAGGATTATCCGTACAGCAGAGATGAGGTCTCTAAGATCCATAGCAGGCTACACACTAAGGTACCACAAAAGAAACGAAGACATCCGAGAACTTTGCGATGTCCAAGACATAGTTAGATGGTTCCGAAACAGACGTCGCGAATGGAGAGATCATGTTGAACGGATGGATGACAACATATTGCCGAAGATTGCAAGGAATAGTCTCCCAAGATTCAGCAGACCACCTAGACGTTATTTGGTCGAGCTTTCGGAAATGTATATTTCCTTTATCAAGACATCAATAAAACAGTTGAAATGTAAAAAAAATTTAAAAGATTGGTAAAGAAATACTCACTAAACACATGAGGTTTGAAGTAACCAGTCAACGTCAAAACGAAAACAGACAATCGTTAAAAATCAAATTTAAAAACACAAAATTATTACTAGAAAATTAATTAAAATATTTGTTGACACGTACTAAAGGTTGTGAGTACAAACGATTAAAATTCATTTTTTTGGTTTTAAAAGAGCCAGGGTCACACACAAGAGTCATACCAACCGTTTGACAAACCTAAAATAAGTGCTAATTTCAAAATTTATGATATGGTTGAGATTAGTTTAACTATTTGGGAATTTTGGAAAAAAAACATTCTAATTTTAAAATGTAATGTAATGTAATTGTAAATATTACTCAACTTATATAGGTAAGTTTTTTTATTCATACTGTTGGTATCATTCTTGATACACAAGTCAATTTATTCATATTGCAATCATTTTTATGGGACGTAAGGCGTCCAGACAAATTCCTTGATGTTTGTCCAATACATGCCTTATTGCAAGTCCTACAGCGAATTTTTTAAACGACATTTGACTTTTTTAACAGTTTCAATTTAGTTTTAGTTTTAGAGAAAAGTGTATTTGTAGTGGTAACGATGCGTTGTGCGATTTTAATGTTCTCATTTTTAAAAACATTTAACAGCTTAGGTGTTAGCGATTGGCAATATGGTAAAGAACAGAAACAAGGCACGACACTGTTGTGGGGTACCTCATCATTGTCCTGATCTCTCTGTAATGCCAAAATTGGATCAGCACTATCCAACATATTGTTTCTGTCATTAGATAAGACCTCTGTATCCATAGGTCCATTTATAAGAGAAGGACTGTATAATAGTTTATTTGTGAGCTTTACAGGATATGAATTGTCAAGGACAATCACTTTTAGTTCATTTAAACATTCCATTTTAAAACGAGGATATAAATATATATAAATATATATAAATATATATATATATATATATATAAATATATATATATATATATATATATATAAATTCTCTAGCTCTCTCTTGACTACATACTGGGGTTTTAACATTGTTGCCAACAAAGATAAAGTTTAATTAAAAAAAAACAGCATGCAAACTCTAAAAAAATAAAATTCCTCTTTAAACATGTTAGGGTACACATACTTCTGCAATAGATGAATTTTGGGGATCTTTTGGAAAATGGTTTCGTCTCATTTTTGAAAACACCCAAACAATCACACCAAATTTTAGACTATACATAATTACTACTACTACGATGGCGCTACAGCCCATATCGAGTTTGGTCTCCTCAATCCTTCTTTAGCATCCTTCCGTACCCCGGCACAGCTTTGGCTTTCCTACCGGCCTCTTTCCTTCAGGTTTTCCTGTGAGCACCCTGTCGTCCTTATCCTGTATAAGTACACATACCTTGGTCATGAGATAAAAATCTCGAGAGACAATCAAACATGTGAATTAAGAAGAAGAATTACGCTCTCTTAAGCTGCATTTTGCAAAATGAGGGAAGTGTTTAAGAGCAATCTCCCAATGAGTCTGAAGCGAAAGGCCTATAATCAGTGCGTTCTACCGGTTATGACCTACGGAGCCGAAACTTTGACTCTGACAGCCACATCCGCTAAGAAGCTTAGAGTAGCCCAGCGTAGGATGGAAAGATCGATGCTTGGTGTGTCACTCCGTGACCATATAAGAAATGAAGACCTAAGGGCGAGAACAGGAGTCACGGATGTTATCTATCAGTTGGCAAAACTCAAATGGAACTGGGCTGGACATGTGGCCTGCATGATAGATGGACGATGGACAAAAAGGCTGCTCGAGTGGAGACCAAGGGCTGACAAGAGAAACAGAGGAAGACCTCCTACGCGATGGACGGACGATATCAGAAGAATGACTACAAACTGGATGCAGAGCGCTCAAGACAGAAGACAGTGGGCAGAAATGAGGGAGGCCTATATCCTGCAGTGGATGCGACAGGCTGATTGATGATGATGATGACCCTGTCGTCCGGCATTCTTTGGGCATGTCCTGCCCATCTCAGTCGCATCAGTTTTATATGCGTTGAAACTCTGGGTTCCTCATACAAATGGTATATTTCATGATTCATGCGTGCTAAGACTGCTAAGACGCTTTGAACGAAAGATGTTGCGGTAAATCTTTGGACTTACAGTAGATGAGAGAACGGGTAAATATCGCATAAGAACGAATGCGGAGCTCAAGAACATGTACAAAAGACAGAGTTTAGTAAACGAAATAAAATCACAAAGGCTGAGATGGGCCGGACACGTACAGAAATCGTCGAATGAACGTCTTATTAAAAAGATATGGGAAGAAAACCCAGTACGAAAGAGACCTTCAGGAAGACCAAGGCTCAGATGGAGAGACAATATCGGAGATGATGTAAAAGTCTTGGGAGTACAGGACTGGAAGAAGGTTGTGTTGGACAGGGATAGGTGTAGACAAGTCGTAGTTGCAGCCAAGACCCACGAAGGGTTGTGACGCTACGAGAAGAAGAAGAACCTGATATACACGTCAAACGAATGATAATAACAAATTCATCTCAACTGGAAAATGGTGTGAATTTAATTCTTTTTGTTCTAAGACCTTTCCTTGCACATCTTCTGGAGTGTTACACCATCCACCTTATGGTCCAGATTTGTCGCTACTAAATTTTGGGCAGTGTTAATATTTTCTTGAAGCTAGTGTAATATATTTCTCCGATTATAAAACGTTTTACTTTAATGTGTTTATTCATTAAACGTGTTTGACGTGAAAAAATAAAAAAAATTGAAAACAATAGATGAAGCGGACGTAAGCGTTTCCTGTCGACAATAATAACGTTAAAATTTGACGTGATATTCTAGAAAAATCTAGCGACTATTATAAACAATGAAAACCAGAAATAATTAAGAGAAATTTTGAGGTTGTTCAGTTGAATGCGATCATAACCTGATTTTATGAGGAAAAATGAAAGTTTCCGACAGAACCGGGCTTTAAGAAAATTATATTATTTAAAATACTAATAGAGTCATCTACAATACAAGATAAACAGACCATATTTAAATAATAATTAAAAATAGCACGATTAAGGCCAGCCTCACACTAGCAACTCTTTAGGCCCACCGCAAATTGAACGCAGCACACGCACAACCCATGCGTAGCCCACGTGTGACCGAAACCCAACCCAACTTACACTTTAACAAAAACAAACCAAGAAAAATTTACAGTACATATCCATTGACCACTAAGGTAAGATAATTCATGACAGACAATATGGATTTCGACAACTTCGGTCTACTGAAGATTTGCTGGCTTATGTCACTCAGCTCTGGACAAACACTATTGAAAAGTTTTGTGAATCCCGTGCAATAGCCTTGGATATATCTAAAACCTTTGACCGCGTTTGGCACCAGGCATTGTTAAGTAAATTATCTGCCTACGGTCTCCCAACCAAACTGCGCCAATGGCTTACACATTCACGACCTCTTGAAAACCACCAGGAACCCCATTTACAGTTTCGCAGACGATAGCACACTTGTCTCAACTTTCACATCCTATCGATCACTTTCGGTGAATGATACAGAGAGACTCAGGCAGGAACAGGTTGATTCAATCAATAGAGATCTTAAAGCAATCGTCGAGTGGGGAACCAATAATCTTGTTCAGTTTAACGCCCAAAAAACACAAAGTGCCACGTTTTCCAAGAAAGTGAATTCCTCAAATCATCCCATCACAATGTCCGGAAATACCCTTGAACCAAGTCCCACCATCTCGATTTTGGGAGTCACGGTGTCCAATAATATGTCTTGGCATGACCATGTTGCTAACATCGCAAAGTCGGCAAGCCAGAGGCTAGGTTTTCTGTGGAAAGCCAGAAAGTTTTTTACTCCTGATCAACTGTTGACGACGTACAAGGCTCAAATCCGATCTCTACTGGAGAATTGCTCGCATATTTGGGGTTCAGCACCAAGGCATTCTCTTCGTCTTCTAGATTCCATTCAGAAGAGAGCCATTCGCTTGATAAACAGCTCAACTCTCACAGATACCCTTCACCCTCTAGAACATAGAAGAAGAGTTGCAGACCAGTCATTGCTCTACAGATATTTCCATGGCAGATGCTCCAGAGAAATAAAAACTCTTGTACCACCATTGGCCACATTCAGCCGAAGAACTCGGCACGCTGATCAGTCTCACCCATTTACTCTCAAGCTTGACACTACAAGGACCAATCTTCATCAAGAATCCTTCTTTTACAGGGCTGCTACGGAATGGAATAAACTTCCAAAATCAGTTTTTCCAGAGAACTATGACCTGCAACTTTTTAAAAAGCGTGTCCACAATAATTTCCTTTCTATAATCCCTTCCCCTTCTAATAGTCGCAGTGCGGGCCGTCCGCGGCCCACACGATAGGTGTACCCTTTTTGCAACTATTTTCATAATAAAAAAAAAAGTAACAAATTTGTCCTTTTCGTTTTATAGAATAGCGGGTGTTGCGTTCTGCCACATATTACGAACAGGTGCGAAAGTCTTACGGCGAGAGAGATAAACATTCAAACCAATAATGTATTTTGCAGAACATCCAAATAGAATTTTCCTATTAAATTTTCATCAAAAAAATATGGACCAATAATTATTGTATATCTCACAATACCAGCCCTTATGTTGATTTTTTGTGGTCTTTGCGTTTGGCATTCTTGCATCCAGTTCGGATTTTTATCAGACCAATATCGGGTGTTTTGCCGGTTAACATGGTCGTTCGAATAAAACGTTGTCTCATCCGAAAATAAAACGTTATCAATAAAATTTTTATTTAATTTATTATCGTTTTGATTCATCATGTATTCGCAGAATTTAGTTCTGCAATCACAGTCATCTTTAGCAAACTCATGGATGGTCTTTTGCCTTTTAAAAAATACTTGATACCGAAGACATTCCAATATCCAAAACCCTAGATAATCCCCGCACGTCCACTGCTGACAAAATTAGATCTTGTTGAATATTTGCATTAAGTGTACCTTGCTTCGGTAAATCCCTAACGTGTCCTTATTCTTGTTGAGTCCGCATCCTATCGCTAACAGCAATCATCATTAAAATTGCAATTCTTTCACTTTGAGTTAGAGTTATTTTTAACAAAACAGTTTGTTAAATAAGATATGATAAATTAGATTATCAATATGGAATTATACTTGGATATTTATAACAGTAACAGTAACAGAAATACTTTTAAACTTTGTCCACCCTGTACCAATTTGAATTTGAATGCGATACATTTTTGGAATCAGCTCAGCAAGGGAAATCCGCAAATTGGAAAAAAGGGGTTATAATACAAGTTGAAAATTCAATTATTTTGCAACAGTAGAATGTTCTTCAATCCATTCCTTGATTTAAAAACCCCATTATTACAGCCGATAGACGCGTGCTATAGGCAACCAATCATACATAAAGTGACAAGCAAAACCAATTAAAAAAGCTGACTCCAGCGCTGCTATTACTAGACTATTTTGACGACTTTCGTTTGGTGACTTAGTCCTTCGTCTTCGCAGAGAGAACAAGCAAGCTTCGCTTAGAATGTATAATAAAAAATCGACCTGTTTCTGGATTTGTTTATATTATAGGAAGAATGACGAAACAAATTTATAAGGCGAGTGTGAATGGACGGAAGTCGGTAGAGGTCGACCTCGGCGAACATCGATCTCGATCAGATCAACATTGTTTTGAAGAAAGGCCAGCTGTCAAGAGTACCAACAACCGACGAGCATGTATGAGAGCACTGATGAAAGTAGAGGAAGCAAAAGATGTGTGTAAAAACCGAAGCGGAAGTGGAAGGAAGTGGTCTCTGCCTACCCCTATGGGAAAAAGGCGTGACTTTATGTATGTATATATGTAAAATTATACTGATTACTATAGTCGTTAGGTACTTTATGGACGCACTGTATACTAGAATAATTTTACTCTGGTCGCCAACATCCGTTAATATGGATAGGCAGACGAAGAGGAAGAAGATACTAAATGGCGCACACTAATGTCATACAATAAGCTTTTGCCTGACAATTTATTTGCATTTGTCATTCAACGCCAACTATGTTAGGCTCGTTTCACACTTATACGGTTTCATTCGGTTCGGTCTGTATTCGGTTCGTTTTCAGTAGCGACCGAATAAGTGTGAAACGGTAATTCGGTCTGTGTTCGGTCACTAATAGAAACCTGATAGAACCGAAAGCCCCCACGACACGAATCGGTTTCATTCGGTTTCTATTCGGTTTCTTTTCGGGTCCTAGGTTCACAAAGGCAATGGGCTGTTCACACGTATACGGTTTAGTTTCGGTTCGGTCACGTTTTGAGCAAGAAGTCAAGTTCATTTTAAATTTTGTTCATCGAATACAATGTGTGATCCACTTGAAATTGTTATAGATCGGCTGATTTCTTCAGTTCAACCACGTGAAGTGCTGTGGGACAAGTCAAGTGAAAAATACAAGGACAAATTTAACTAACTAATTTTACTAACCTTGAGTTTTCATTAGTAGAGGCGGCTACCGAAAACGAACCGAATACAGACCGAACCGAATGAAACCGTATAAGTGTGAAACGAGCCTTAGGGACAACAATTCGTGAACTATCCTCGTACGTAGAGCTGCCGTAAACGCAAACGTGATTAATTGCGCATGCTTAACTGTTAGTTTTTACGTTTACGTAAACATTCTTGCCCGCACTTCAACTCTTTATTACCAAACGTACGCACGGTTATAAATTACGAGGTGAATAATTTTATCACAACTACAGAAGTAAAATTGATAAGATAAAACTTATTTTTAATTCAAGGCACGTATCAACGATTTAAATTTCAAATTAAATAATTAACCCATTTTGTAGGAGTTATTTTTAAATAAATAATCAATTTCTTATTTATAAAAACGTATTACGTTAAAACACAAGCATGTCTTTTCTCTAGAAAAGCCGATCTCACTATGCCTAACATAACTTTGTCAGGAGTAACCATACCACTGAAGTCATCCATATCGATGCTTGGTATTACTATCAGCAATAACCTTTCCTGAGAAAATCACGTGAGGTCCATTGCCAAAAGTGCATCCCAAAAACTTGGTTTTTTGTTTCGTGCCAAGAGCTATTTCACCTCCAGTCAGCTGCTTATCATACATAAGGCACAGATCCGACCTGTACTGGAGTACTGTTCCCATATTTGGAGTGCAGCACCTAAACATATCCTGAAGCTACTGGATTCTGTCCAAAAAAGGGCAATTCGTCTCGTCGGTGATGCCTCGCTTACAAACTCGCTCACTTGTCTGGAACACCGTAGAAAAGTTGGCGATTTGTCTCTATTTTATAGATATTTTCATGGGCGATGCTCTTCTGAAATATCAACAATCGTTCCTCCTTTGGCAGTCTCTTCGAGATTAACCCGTCAAGTTCAGTCTTCACACCCCTTCGTGGTCACTTTGGAGACCTGCAGAACATCACTTTCCAAAGACTCATTCATCCAACGAATTGCGAGGCTTTGGAACTCATTGCCTAAGGAGGTGTTCCCCGAGGCATACAACCTCCAGAAATTTAAGAAGAACACCAACTCCTACCTTCTTTCCCTTGGTTCCCACGATGTTCTCTGAACATTACAGGATATCCCTTTTCGTGGGAACCAGAACATAAAAAAAAAAAAAAAATGGTATGTACGCAATTAATCATCATTAATCATCGAAATTTAAAAAATGCTGCATAACAAGTCGGAAACGGGATCGCTAGATTTGGAAATATTTTCAACGGAAACATTGTTAAAAAGAAAAATTGTGAGATATTAAAGAGATATATCGCAAGCGCTAACGGTATTACTGTATAACGACGTAAATAGTGGTTACGGACCATTTTAACACAAGCACACAACAAAGTTATCGCAAAAATAAAATCGACCACCTTAATTCTGACGAGTGAAGTTTGTTGGTAAATGTAACCTAGAAATTCTTAGGGTATTCGAGGAAACCTACGCTATGCTGACGAGGGGCAAGTCACCCCGAAACCGGTCCATAGGTGGTATCTTCGAGCAGATAAATTTAATAGCCCTTTCTCTTACTTAACAAGCACCTGTATATCTTGCTTCCAGTGACGGGGTAGTATAAACGATTATATATCAGATGTAATTCAATGCCTGTCGCAGGCATTTAGCCAGAGGAGTATTTTGTTTTTTGATAAATAATTAACCCACATATACCTATTTTAAAGATAGGTACATACAGCAGTTACAAATCTATATATATATATATCGGAAATATTTCTGATTTTTCATAGATAAAGTATGTATATCTGAATCTATATCTATATTGTGTCAGGATAAACAAATCTTACACGGACTGGTTTAACATCAAAAAAGGTGTAAGACAGGGATGTGTGGCTTCGCCATAACTGTTTAACTTATACATAGACGATTGGTTAAAAGATTTGAAAGAGAGTGTCTATTGATGATTTGATCGTCAAATGCCTTCTTTACGCCGATGATCAAGTCATATTAGCGTCATCTGAAGAGGAGTTGCAGGCGATGGTTAATGTTATGCATGATGCCCTGAAAATCAAAGGGATGAAAATAAATGTAAGCAATACGAAAGTAATAGTTTTGGAAAGAGAAGAAAGCATGACAAAATGTAAAGTTCTGATTAAGGAAGAAAGAGTGGAACAAGTAAATGAGTTTGTATACTTGGGTTAAAAGTTTACGAGAGATGGAAAGTATGACAGTGATATTGAGCAAAGGGTGTTGGCAGGAAAACAAATGATTGGGGCACTGCATGGCATTATGAACAGCCAGAAAGTGTTAAAAAAGGCACGTCTAGCTGTGCATAGAGGTGTGTTGGTTCCTACATTTATGTATGGTTGTGAATGTTGGGTTTGGCAGAAGAAGCATAAAAATAGAATTAATGCTGCGGAGATGAGTAGTCTGAGAATTGTATAGCCGGAGTGACTCGGTTGGATAAAGTGAAGAATAGTGAGATAAGAGAACGCTGTTGTGTAAAAGAAGATGTGGCTACAAAAATAGATAAAGGAATGCTGAGATGGTTTGGACACGTAGAAAGGATGGATGAAGGAAGATTGACGAAACAAATTTATAAGGCGAGTGTGAATGGACAAGTCGGTAGAGGTCGACCTCGGCGAACATTTCTCGATCAGATCAACATTGTTGTGAAGAAAGGCCCCAGGTCAAGAGTACCAACAACCGACGAGCACTGATGAAAGTAGCGGAAGCAAAAGATGTTTGTAAGAACCGTAGCGGAAGTGGAAGGACGTGGTCTCTGCCTACCTCTACGGCGTGACTGATGTATGTATGTATATCTGAAATATTCCGTTATATACTTTTTTACTTTCAAAAATGTCTGTTCTATGAATTATCTTTATGTTCCATCCCAAATGTCAAAATATTGTTCACGTCCCTTATGTGAACCCATCTTATCCACTATTATCGTAGCATTCAATTTGCGCTTGCGTACATGCCAAAATTACTCATTACACTATTAGCGTGTGCCAAAAATGCGGCTTGCGATATCTCTCTATTATTCGTACGCTACTTCCCCTACGTAAAAACAAACGATAAAAATACGTGGTTGTTATTCATAATTAAGCAAATGGTTTTTAAAACTTTATAATTAACTGTTTTAAAAGTTTAGATAATAATAAAAAGACACGGATAAACTAACCACCTTGGATGTATTATCTTTTTGTAATAGCTCATTTTTATCACGAACAGTTTGACTGTAAATGTAAATTATTGAATTTTAAAGCGGACATTACGCGGTCAGTACAGATGCCATTATCTTTCAAAGTTACTCCTTCATTATTTTTTAACCTTACGCGATCATTTGGAATGATATCATAGCATATTTCACGAATATATTTACAGGGCTGCTACAGAATGGAACAAGCTTCCAAAATCAGTTTTTCCGGAGAACTATGACCTGCAACTTTTCAAAAAGCGGGTCCACAATCATCTCCTTTCTATAATCCCCCCCCCCCCCTTATAATAGTCGCAGTGCGGGAAGTCCGCGGCTCACACGATAGGTCTACGCTTTTTGCGATTATTTTCAGTAAAAAAAAAATATGCGGTGGTAACGGATTATCGATAGAAACTCGATAACCAGTATTCAACTGTACATTTAAGAAGTACGAAAGTAAATTCCCCAAATATTTCGTAGGTAACGAATTTATTTTATGAGGGACTTCTTGTTTGAAAATTAAAAGTCAATATTTTTATTTGTTGGCACGCTTAATTTTGCAACCAAATCTGTATTTAATGACTTTATTAACTGTACTTAATAAAAGAGGTAGGTAAGTAATCCAAACAAATTTCACTAATTAACCAAGCTATTAATTTGGCTGGTTGATTCATTTTTGTTAGATTTTTTGTAAGATTTCTAGAAAAGTAATAAGTAATCCTGGGTTATCATTTTAGTGGGTACCTACATTAAAATCGTATAGTACCGATTGTAATTTCAAGTAGAAATGACCGCGAAAATGTCGCGACGTATTTTAGATGTCGATGCATTAACATTGAATGTACACGCTTATTTTACTGCGATAAAGAACAATGGAGGTCCGTTGCTACCAGTTTTATCTATACGTAAGCGTGTGTGTGATGCGATGGGTATTGGTGAAACAAAATTAACTTCAGTTTTAAAAAGTGTGAAAGATGGAAATAGTGAACAAAAAGTTGAACAATATAAATCCCGCCGACATCGAAAGACTGTTGACTTTCTCGAAGATTACAAATTTGAAATTCGCGACATTGTGTACAAAATGCGTGAAAAAAAAGAACATGTCACTTTACATTTAATGTTAGAAAAAGTAAAAGAAGATGTATTTGAAATTTTTAGAACGAGCCTTTGTAGAATTTTGAAACATATAGGGTTTAAGTTTAAAAATGAGGACAACCGAAAGGCTTTGTGTGAAAAAACTAGAGTCGTGCACAAAAAAATTGAATTTGTAAGAAATTATACTCACTGTAAACAAAAATGTTCTTTATTTGTTTATGCTTGATAATACCGTAAGTACTACATGATTAAACATATTTATTAAATTTGTGCCTATAATTTATTTTTGTTGCAATACCTTTTAACATAATTAAATATGTGTCTATTTTTAATCAATAACTCATCGAAAACTACAAAACGATTTCTGTTTCCAATAAAGCAAAAAATAAAAACAAAACCTCTCAACAAAAGCATAATAATAAACAAAAAATTTTCGGGTTTAAATCTTAAGAGAATTTACTAATGTTAAGTCGATGACTCGGTGACTAATCCGATACCATCGTATATTGGTAAAATGAGCTATACCATTGAATATTAACAAAAGAGTAGTAGTGTCTACAAAAATGGTTTGCTACAGTTTTTTGATATATTGATTTTTTCATAAGTTATTCACCGTTCAAGTTGGATTAACTTAGACTTTTCTTATTTTTCGAAGCAACCATTAACTTTATGAGAAAATTTTGAAAGACATTTTTTGTAGATAATTTAATTTCCTATAACTTATTTTTTATAAAGTTTTTTATATTTTTTACATATCGTAAGTTACCAGCAATAAACTAAACATTTTGTTAAAAAAATGTCATTTTACTGCTTAAAATTATTCATTATACTTAAATAAATGGATTTTCAACCAAAAAAATTAATTGTTTATTATAATTAAAACAATTTATATCGTTGCATTAAAAGATTTTTAAAAGCATTAAAAAAAATTATAATTAGGTAGTGGCATAAAAGTGGAAAAAATTAACATTTTGAACTTTAACTCTCCGTACTTCGTTGAAATGTATTGTTTTTAGTTAGCGTGTCAGTTGATTTTTATCACATTATAAATTAATATTGAAGATTGTATTGTTTATTAAGCAATTATTATAAAAACTTGATTGCAGCAAGTGATTATTTTTTGCTTGGACTAAAAAAAACGCAATGTGATCCCGTGAAAAAAAAACATCAAATTAATATAACCGAGGTGTATTGTTTTTTGAAGTGTCGATACAATTATTATTATGTATTTTTTTACGTCAATTGTTCACAAATAATGAATAAATACATATTTATTTATATAGAGCAGTGATTCTCAACCTTTTTTGTGCCATGCCCCAGCTTAGCTTTTCTAAAATTCTTATTCCCCCCTACGTAACATACAAAATTTTTAATATTAAAAAATTGAATTGTTCACCTAAGAAACTAAGATGATAGGTTTTAGGAAGAAATCACTAGGAAATTGTTAACGAAACACAGTAACTAAATTTTCAAAAAAATATAATGAAAAACTGAAATTCAAATTCCAAATATATTGTCACGTGCCTATTTTTTCCTTCCACAGTTCTATAGTTTCGTATTCCTTGTTGCATACCGTACTGTGTTATAACTCAAATATATCATTCGTTGTAGATAGTGTTGCATACCTTGTAGGGGTAGGATTCGACTGTTTGGTTTGCATTTCTGTGTGGACGGGCTGGTTAACAGCGCGGACGAGGCGATTGTGGAGCACGGACTTGAAAAGATTGTGGGTTGACGTTTATTCCGTGTCATTTCTTGATTTCCGGGCTAGGAATGTCAGTCGTTTGGGGATAGTCTTCGAAGTCGGATATTGGTGAAAGTTGTTGGGACGGTGTGTTATTAGCACGTGTGCAGAACCTCTATGGGATTTCTTTCATATCTGGCTGTATTTGGGCCATCTTAATTGGATTTTGAAGAAAAACCATTTGATTTTCAACTTGACCATTTTGTCTTGCCTTTGTTGTGGATATTTTTGGATTTTTGGTGTCGAGTTAAATAGCCGTTATCGGGATTTATTTGAGGGAAGCCATTGTTAATTAGCAGGTGCCGCCCCATAATCAAACCGGCCCCAGGAGTAGGCCACAGGAGTACATGTGAATTCGTATACCCAAAGGTTATCAGTGATTTATTTTTAAATATATAACGCCGTGTCTCATTTCGACACCACGAGTAAGTTTTGTTTTAGTTTATCAATATAGTACTTTGTGAATTCGTATACCCAAAGGTTATAAGTGATTTATTTTTAAATATATAACGCCGTGACCAAAAATTTGACACCACTATTAAGTTTTGTGTTAGTTTATTAATATAGTACATTGTTGGGAACTTATTTTGACACCACGATTAAGTTGTGTTTTAGTTTATTAATATAGTACATTGTTGGAAACTATTTATTGCATTAGATAATATGCCAAAACTAAACTTGGATTAAAATAACCTTCTCAATAATTCTTTATGTCCAAGTAAAAATATATTTTCTTCCTACTTATTTGTAAATATCCTACAATCTTGATATTTTAAAGGACAACCATTGTAAAAATATTTTTAAATAAACTCGATTGTTTTGGCAGTGAAAATGTTTATGTAAATGGTTAAAACGAGTGAATTTTCAGCCTTTATGTAAATGTTTGAATTAGTGTTATTAATGAGTTAATTTATATGTTTTACTTTTTTTTGTAACTTGGTAAAGTCTGTTACTCTTACTTCTGTTCTGGGTATTTTATAAAGTTGTAAATTTTAAATTTTTGGTTTGTTTTAGCAAGAAAATTTTACCATAGCTGTTAATTTTGACTATATTTGTTATAATGTTGCTATTGAGCTGTGTACCTTGATTTATTGTGTGAGTAAAGTATCCAACATACTTTTGCTATAATTTTATTTATTCGGTTCACCATAATCTTAGTTGTTTATCGTGTGGCTCTGCTAGTGCCTATAAGACCTAGGGGTTTCCGGCTTGAACCGTCTAAGTCTTTCTTCTACCCTCTACGGCTGAGCTCGGGCATAATTTGCCAGTAGAGAAACCGCTAGCAGAGCACTCTTTAGAGAACGAAAAAGACGTGGCAATATTTAATACAAATTTTTTTTGTATTAATTTAATATTTTAATTTAGTAAGATCATTTCACTTGATGCTTGCTGCACAGAGATTTTATATTAGGTTTCAATTTGGTTAGCTTCAGTCTCAGTCTCTTCTTCTTAACGTGCCGTCTTCACTGAAGGTTGGCTACAATTTCGGCAAATCTCTCTCTGTCCTGTGCTGCTCTTGTAGATTGTAGGGGTGGGTAGTGAAGGCCATGCTGCCTCTCAAGCACTTCGACCTATCAGATCTTTTGTGCATAACCCTTAATCTATTCGAGGCCCGGGATTCCGAGACTTCGAGTAAAGTTTATCAGTTTCCAGGGGGCTAAGTTTCTGATATCGTTTCTGCTGCTCTTAGTAGTGACTCTGAATTCAGGCCAGTCCAATCACTAACATTCTTTAACCACGAATTCTGTCTCCTGCTCGGTCCTCTTTTACCTTCAATCTTGCCCTCCATTATCAGTTGTAGGAGCTCGTATCTGTTGCCTCTGTATATGTGTCCCACATAGCTTGTCTTGCGTCAAGTCTCCACGTTGTGTTATATCCAGCCGATTTCTTTTTTTATCGGTAAATCATTTGCAGCACTAAATCCACATTCAGCTAAAAATGAAGATGGAAACGGTAGCAATAGTTTTCTTGCACATTTGGTTGAATTTGGGTATTGGATTTCTGTTTCCTCACAAAGCCATGCCATCGCTCCTTTTATATTAAATAAAGTTTTAACTGACTCATCATTTTGCAATTCTGCGAGTTCTTCTTGATATTGCATATTTGATATATCAGACAAATCCACTAACATTGGTTGCATCATCCATGTTTTAAATCAAAAAATCTTTCTTTTAAAACCAAATATCTTCAAGAGTTTTATTTGTTCCTCGAAGCGCCGAGTGTCTATAAAAGATTTTCCTCTTATAAAACAAAAAAAAAAAAGGTGGTTCAGTAGAATGCTCGCCTGCCACGCGGGCGACCGGGTTTTTTACATAGGAATAAAATTACTGACAAGAAAATGTCACTGTTGTAAAAGCGTGGGGTGCTTTGTATGATATTTTTAAACTAATTCTACTTTTCGGAATGAACAGTGACATTAATTTTCTCGTCAGTAATTTTATTCTTAACGTATATAGTTTTCCAATCTCAGTTTAAAAAAGATGATTTTACCAGGGCACTACGAGATTCTGGTAATAAGCGCTTTATTCTGTACTAAGTAATACTGATAAATTTAGCAAATCATATTGGCTACCTCAATTTATAAGCTACGGGTAGCACACCCTATTTTTAACGCGCTTATATTAGTTTCACCTGTATGTTTGAATGTTGATTGTAACTCTTTGGCCACGATTTTGCCCTACTTTAAGCGATCAGATTTAATTTAATTTAAAATTTAATTTAATTTAAACTTTGCACACTTGTCAAAGACCGACGCCAATGCAATAATTCGATCAAAATATCCGATTATTCTGATTAGTTTCGCCAGGATTCATAAATTTCTTCGGGGATCCTTTGCATGAGAGTAAGAGAGATAGAACTAGTACGTGAACTACACAGGCGCGCAGTTCCAATGTCATATTATAATTCACCCAATGCAATATACTGGTGAGAAACGTGCCGAGAGATGAATGGCAAGAAGGCGAGTAAAACAAATCGAACTAAAAAGCGTAAAATAAATTATAGTTTAAAAAAACTAAAAAACTCGCTTTAAGAGGTAATCAAACTAAAAAGTAAAAAATAATTCTTAACATAGGAATAAAATTACTGACGAGAAAATTAATGTCACTGTTCTAAAAGCGTGGGGTGCTTTGTATGACATTTTTAAACTAACTGTGTATTTCGGAACGAAAACACCCCACGCTTTTAGAACAGTGACATTAATTTTCTCGTCAGTAATTTTATTCCTATGTTAAGAATTATTTTTTTCTTTTTAGTTTGATTAACTCTAAAAGCGTGTTTTAAGTTTTTTTTAAACCATAATTTATTTTTTATTACAAAATATACACCAAATACACTCAATTATTTTTGTAAGCATTATTTTTTTGAATGGATGAAAAATATGTAAAATGTACATTAATCCAACCGACCTGTACTCTGGACGTCTTCTGGTGGTAATATCGTAATCGTTTAAGCATTTCTTGTCATCTTTAACATTGCTCACGTTGTTATTAATCTCCTTACTCCTGCCGTTATCCTGTATACAATATACTTCCCCGTTGCACACCATTTTCGCGCACAATTAACAAAAAAAAAAAAAAACGAGACTTAAAAATAATTTTATCACAGAAAGCGAAAGTTATCACAGATTGTACATTAAACCCGGTACTTTTTTTCACAGTCTCATATCGCTCAAAGAGACGACTGTCATTCGATTCGACATAGTTATGGAAATTAATAAAAAAAAGTTTGTATTTATACGTATATCGATTGCCGTACAGCTACCGCCGAAACGCGATTAAATGTTGTGTCAGTCAATACTGGGCCACTAATGTCTACAAAAATGACCTCCGCTACATACTTATACTCCGATATTGTTTGTCATTATCACGCAGGACCTGACTGGCGAATGATATCAAACCGCAAAAAGCACATTCTTTGCAACGATAGCACAAATAATTAATTAATTACAATCGACGAAATTATATAAATAAATAAAAAAAAACAATCTATTTAACAAAAATTAATGAATTAATTTGTTCATTTTTAGCAGAACGAGATTGAATGAAAGAGAGAAAGCGTTCGGAACAAAATCACTTTCTTACGCGCCGATTGAAGCCGCAGTTTTGATTTAATTTCGACACGCGTCCACATATTTTTGGCTCTTCTTTGGATCATGAATACTTTTTTATGCGTTTTACAACCGTCGAAATCACCCATCGTGCGCATGGACGTAGTGTCAGCGCTTTTTAGCGTTAAAATAATAATAATAATAAACGACTTTATTGCTTCCATATTTAAATACAAAGAATACATATAATATAAGATTGACATCAAAGCGAAAGGTGGAATGTATTAAAAGAAGAAACTAATATTATTTTATCAAATAAACCTATTAAAACTGTTCATAAATTATTTACAAAATTGAAAGATAAAACTCCTATATTGGATTATGCTGGAGTTGTCTATAAAATGAATTGTCTTGAATGTGAAAAAAACTATATTGGTGAAACATCAAGAAATTTAAAATCAAGAATTGTTTCTCACAAAAGTGACATTCGTTCAAGACCAAACGCTTGCGCATTATCACAACATGCAAATAGTATAGGACACTCAATTGATTTTACTAATGTATCAATTTTAACTAAAGAAAATAATTATTTAAAAGACGTTTTTTAGAAATGGTCCACATAAAAAAGGAAGAAAAAAAATTAATGAATAAAAAAACTGATTTTCAAAATTTAAATATAATTTATTCCAATATTTTGGATATTGAAATGAAATTGGGTAAGAAAAACCATATACTCAATATTTCACCAACAACTTGATTCAACCTTTTACAAAAATAATTTTTATTAACTATTCTACTACACCCTGTATGTTAATTTATATTTAACTCATAAATTGTAAGTATATTTTTTTTAAAAATTGTCCATTATTATACATGATTTTTGTAGAGTAACTGATGAAGAAATAAAAAATAATTTCGAAAACTTTTACAAAAAAGTAAAAAAAGAGTTTTGATTAAAAATAGCTGCATCCCCAAAAAAATTTTACGTTTATATATTATATATATATATATATAAGATCTAATTTTTATCGCATAAATATTAGGGTTGTATTGAAAACAAATGTTTCTTGTAGGCCTTCTTGAATCTCTGTAAACTATAAGTTTTAAACATGGTGGGGAGCTGATTATAAATTGAACTTATTTGATAGGCATAACTGCGTCTAAAGACTTATAGTCTGAAAATAGGCGGCGAGAAGATTCCTTTATATCGGATATTTAGGTAATTTTTCTGTGCAAATATGAGGGTGCTTTATTAAAAATTATTTTTTGAAAAAGAACAGCAGCATGTAACATCCTTCTGTTGGTCATATTTAGCCAACCATTATCTTTCAATTTGTGTGAGATATGTTCTCTTCTGCGGATACCAAATATTAGTCGTAAGCATGAATTTTGTACTTTTTGAATTTTTCTCTGATATAGGCTGGATAAAAATGGTCCATCCAGTACATCTGCATAATTAAATATAGACAGTACTAACGACTCACACAGATATGATTGGAAGAATGTGTCTATTGCCATATATAGTTTTGAGAGTAAAGTATGCACGTTGAGTAAGTAAATTTAAATGCCTTTTACCAACAAATAATAATTGCTAATATTCTTCATTTACTATAAAACATGTTTATCTCTTAAATTAATAACTGAACCCATCGTGGCTACTGTTAGAATTCTATGAATCCTAACCAGAAGCAAATATTTTAATAGACCCAAACTAATTTTGGAAGCTTGTTCCATTCCGTAGCAGCCCTGTAAAAGTAGGATTCTTGATGGAGATTGGTCCTTGTAGTGTCAATCTTGAGAGTAAATGGGTGAGACTGATCGGCGTGCCGAGTTCTTCGGCCGAATGTGGCCAATGGTGGTACAAGATTTTAATTTCCCTGGAGCATCTGCCATGGAAATATCTGTAGAGTAATTTCTGGTCTTACATTGCTCAACGGTCAGAACGATCGGGAGTCGCCCTAAATTTTTCCGAAATATACGGTCCCCGCGTGGTTACTTAACAACTAAAAGAGTCATAAAAATTTCACCCTTATGTTAACATCCTCTCATGTTTTTTCCCTTTCAATACGAGTAAATTAGTTAAATATTTGATGTAGTGCGATTTACTAGAATTTGTAATTTAAGTTTATCAATGCGGACAATCCAAATCTAACGGTTCTGATTAATGGCGCCAAGTAGTATTTTACTTGGGATAAATGTAACATATCCAATATCCATACACATCCATTTAATTTAGTATTTGTAGTATATCTTTTTTCACCTTAATTAATTATTTGTTGTAAGTAACTGTCTTATGTAAAAAACCCTTTTCTTTTTATGCTCCATTCACAACTGGCTATGTTGCCACATTTATTGCAACGATTGTAAATAAAAGAATTGATATTTCGTGTAACTAAGTTTAACTCTTTTTAACCTTGTTGTCAATCTATCCATGACGTTAAATTTGGGTAGTGGCCATTTGTTCTTACCTACAGTGTAAAATAAGCAGACATATTATAACTATAGTTTATTTTCCGTTCTCTGAACTGGCTCTCATCGAAAGAAAGTCTGCGAGTATCTACAGCTACACTTTCGTATTCTTTTCTGCGAGAGGCTTAAGTTTCTGGAAAGGGCCTTCCTAAAGCCCTTCGATGTCAGAAACTTATCCCCCAGATAACTGATAAACTTTGCTCGAAGTCTCGGAATCCCGGGTCTCGAATGGATTAAGGTTTATGCACAAAATATCTGATAGGTCGAGGTGCTTGAGAGGTTGCATAGCCTTCACGACCTCCGAGTGTGGTTTAATACATCAACTGTGGGCTTATTCCGTGCATCAGTGAATAAAGTTCGTATAGCCATTATGCTCGCCAACATCCGGAACGGATAGGCATCAACAGAAGAAGAAGATACATTTACAAATTGCTAAATTACCTCTACAGGTATATTGCAATGTATATTCAATAACGAGTGTGGAAATATAATGTCTTACCTGTCTCAGCAATGTCCATTGTGAAATAAAAGCAAAAAGACTTTTCACTACACACACCTTGAACATAATAAATGGCCATCGAATAAAGATAATCCCACTGCCGGTAATTAGGCACTTGTATAAACAGGAAATTTACTATTTATTTGTAAAACACGGTATGGCAGGAAATATTAGTAGTAAGCATATTACCAACTAATCATATAAAGGTCAAGCATTTAGAAATTCCAAACTTTTGACTTGACTGAGCGACGGAACATTTTCTTTTTACTGAAAAACAGGGAAGACCTATCGTGTGGGACGCGGACAGCCCCCGTACTGCGACTATTAGAAGGGGAAGGGATTATAGAAAGGAAATGATCGTGGACACGCTTTTTAAAAAGTTGCAGGTCATAGTTCTCTGGAAAAACTGATTTTGGAAGCTTGTTCCATTCCGTAGCAGCCCTGTAAAAGAAGGATACTTCATGGAGATTGGTCCTTGTAGTGTCAATCTTGAGAGTAAATGTGTGAGACTGATCAGCGTGCCGAGTTCTTCGGCCTAATGTGGCCAGTGGTGGTACAAGAGTTTTTATTTCTCTGAAGCATCTGCCATGGAAATATCTGTAGAGTAATGTCTGGTCTGCAACTCTACTTCTATGTTCTAGTGGGTGAAGGGTATCTGTGAGAATTGAGCTGTTTATCAACCTAATGGCCCTACTCTGAATGGAATCTAGAAGACGAAGAGAATGCCTTGGTGCTGGTGCATATAAAAAATAAGTGTCCACTTCACCATTTAAACTGGTCATTATAAAAAAGGTAAACTGAATTGTTTGGATAGACAACGCGAACATTTTTATGGCGTCGTATAAATTCATCACATCCAAAAACAAAGCGTCGAAAAATGTTTGAACAAAAATACGCTTTTTCCTTTTTCGTATCTGTTAAAAGTCGGAATTGAGTCAGAATTATTAAACGAATTACATAATTAATGTGTACGACTACTTAGGACGGATTACGAGGTCAGAAGATCCCGTATTTTATTAGACAAAGAAAGAACGTCTTAATTAAAATTAGATACGAGGGTCCGTGGATATGTTTTGGTCGAAAATTTAATACACACATACATACATATAGTCACGCCTTTTTCCCGTAGAGACCCCTCGTAGTTTTTTCTTGTGATTAGCTAATCTGGACCAGCAGCATGGCTTGGTTTTTACAGTTGTCAATGCTTATTTCCTTCCAGGTAATGAAAGAGATACTTCTTTTATAGAAAAAACTGCAAAATTACCGTTTATTTAAATCTTAAATAACAAAATAAAATTTTAAAACATTGAAAAGTATTTTAAATATCTGGTATTGCCACCCCTGGCTCTAATAACATCTTCCATTCGTTTTAGAAGGGTTCTTATCAAATTCCTTATAAATTTTTTATCTAAAACATCTTATTCCTCTATTAAAGCGCGTTTCAGCTTTTCTAGAATGATTGAAGCAACATTATAAGATTGTATGTGCCGTTCTGAGTAGTCCCAAACATGCTCTATATGGTTTAAGTTGAACTTACTAATGGCCACTCTTGTTCTTCTAGTAAC
This sequence comes from Agelastica alni, assembly GCA_950111635.1. Taxonomy (NCBI): domain Eukaryota; kingdom Metazoa; phylum Arthropoda; class Insecta; order Coleoptera; family Chrysomelidae; genus Agelastica; species Agelastica alni. The sequence goes on along the minus strand of OX467712.1, from coordinate 5,613,383 downwards.
GTACGGGCGAGCGTTATCATGTATGAAAACAAATTTACACCAATATCAAAAACAAGCTGTGCCACATTTTCTTCATACTCTTTCATAAACCTATTAGCTATCAGGGATCTTCAAAACGTATACCTACATACATACATATAGTCACGCCTTATTCACGTAGTGGTAGGCGGAGACCACTTCCTTCCACTTGCTATGGTTCTTACACACATCTTTTGCTTCCTCTACTTTCATCAGTGCTCTCATACACGCTCGTCTGTTGTTGTTACTCTTGACCTGGCCTTTTAATAAAACAATGTTGATCTGATCTAGATATGTTTTACATACTCGCCTTATAAATTTTTTTCGTCAATCTTTCTTCATCCATCCTTTCTACGTGTCCAAACCATCTAAGCATTCCTTTGTCTATATTTGTAACCACATCTTCTTTTACACCACAGCGTTCTCTTATCTCACTATTCTTTACTTTATCCAACCGAGTCACTCCGGCTATACTTTTCAGACTACTCATCTCCGCAGCATTAATCCTATTTCCATGCTTCTTCTGCCAAACCCAACATTCACTACCGTACATAAGTGTAGGAACCAACACACCTCTATGCACGGTCAGACGTGCCTTTTTTGACGCTTTCTGGCTGTTCATATAGCTATGCAGTGCCCCATTCATTTGTTTTCCTGCCAACGCCGTTTGCTCAATTTAAAAATAATAATTTAATAGTCCCTTTGAGTGCCCAAAAGTAGTTGAACGAAAACATTTTACACCCGGTATACAGACGACTTTTTGCGATTTCTTTTGGGAAATTACAATAATTAATTATTTTGCTAATTGTTTTTTATTAGTTTTATCGTTAGATTTTCAAATGATAAACAAATGATACTCGAAGCAAAGATTATGTAGTAATTTTTTTTATTATTATCGTTCAAATTTCGTGATTATTCACAATTTATCTTCTTATCTTGTTTAAACAGGTCCCTCCAAATCCAACTACACCAGATATCAATTAAATTATCAATTACTTCTGTCCACATACGTACGAATCGAAAACGCTTTTTTGTGCTGTCCTCTTTAAAACAAACGCTCCGTTTATTTTACATTTAACAACAATTAAAATATCAACACACCCTCGTATACATTTTGTGTCGAGTAACAAAATGATAAGGTTTGTTTATTAAAAATAATAACGCGACAACATAATACTAGATTCTTGAAAAAATATGTTTTTGAATACACAACAAATATTATTGTTCATTCATAGTATCAAAAAGGAACAATGAAGAAGTTTTCAATATTGATACTGTTACGATATTTCGTCTTGGGTTCGTTAATTTAAAACACTAAAAACTAAACAATTTATTCCAATCTTTTTATTGACATTTTAACCTTCGAAATGCAGTTTGAAGTATTCATAAACAACCACTAAGTTTGCACAGAGAACGGCCCCTTACTAGGAAGGGATGCTGTAGTGTGGTACACTGATGGATCCAAGATGGATGACAGGGTTGGAGTGAGCGTTATAGGGCCGTTATAGGCTCTCAAAACCGCTTGTTAACACCCCAACCATCTTTCAAGCATAATTACATGCCATAGAGATATGTGCCCAGGAGTGCATCGAAAGAAACACCCGAAGGGCAGAAATCTATATTTTATCAGATAGCCAAGCAGCACTAAAAGCTTTGAAGTCAAAAACTTGTAAGTCTAAGCTGACTTGGGACTGTAAACAGTCTTTAAGACAACTGGCAGCGAATAATGAGGTTACTCTGATGTGGGTTCCAGGTCATAACGGAGGTAAAGGCAACGAAGAAGCAAATTGTCTTTTCAAAGAAGAGGCAAATACACAATTTTCTGGCCCAGAACCCTTCTGTGGACTTTCCAAAGCCCACTTGAAAGAAGTTCGACGCTGGAAAACAGATGAAATGAAATCTCGCTGGCATAAAGTGCCAGGACAAAGACAAGCGAAAAAGGCTAGGAAGCCTTTCGCCAAGGAAACCTAAACAGCTTCTCGAGTTGAACAAGAAAGACTTGAAACTGGTGACGGGGCTCCTCACTGAACACTGCCCTCTGAGATATCACCTTAAAAAGATGGGCAAAACAGAGAGTGATAGTTGCCGCCACTGCAAGAACTTCGCTGAAACTGCAGAACATTTGCTTTGCGAATTCCCAGCGCTTTTCTGCAAGGGGCTTAAGTTTCTGGAAGTGGCCTTCCTAAAGCCATTCGATGTCAAAAACTTAGCCCCCAGAAAACTAATAAACTAAAAAAAATGAACACTTTTTATCAAAGTTATTATTTGTTGTGTAATAAAATACCTTATGGATTAGTTCTGTTGAATTATAACACGAAAAAAGTTGATATTTAGAATAAAAGTAAGTTAAAAATAAACACCCTTGACAGTCGTACAAGATTTCGTAATGAATTGCCATTTTAACCTTTATGTTCCCGCGCTGTCATTCTGTCGAAAAACATATGTTTTTTACGCCAAGTGTGATTGCATTTGCTATACCCTATGTGTTTACTAAGAGAAGTATACAATTTAGTGAAAATTACGATATTTGAACGTTATTAAATTCAATATTTTATATTGGAAGGAATTCAGATATGTTTCTATCATTGTTCTCAATTTTTTTTATCTGGCTGCTACTCCAAGTAGTCGATGGATCGTGGAGGGTGAAGCTGTTCTTGCAGCAAACCACATTATTGTATGTGGTGTCAAAGAAAAAAAGGATGATAAGTGGATAATCAGATCTTATTGTTTGCAGACCAGTGCTATTAAAAGTGATACTCATGAAATCAATGGATGACATGACTTCAATGATAATAATAAGTATTTATTTTCTTTTGACTTCAATAAAAATAACCAACAAGAGAACTTGCCTGTCTTCTTTCAATGAGTTTTTCATATCTTTACTTTTCCTCTTTTATCTTTAGACTTTTGGACTTTGTTACAATGTTGGACACAGGTAAGTTTTTACTTGGTATAGCGGTGTTTTTCAGGTAAAGTTTTTGATAGCTCCCTGACAAATTGATAGGTAATTCCGTTAACCACATAAAATATAGAAAACAAAATACTTACAATCATCAGGAGTTATGAAACCTTTCTCAACAAAATGTTTAGAACACACTCTCATATTTTTGGTAACTCTCTTTCCTATTTTCAGTTTGATCTTCCACAGTTTCTTTCCATCAACCATTGTCACCATTCCCGATACTCTAATATGCTCAACTCTTTGACCCTCATATGGGAAATACTGTAAAGTCAAATTGGGGTTTTTTTTAAACAATGAGTTACATCCAGGTACACAACAATTTGCTCTGCTGATCATTTTCACTATAAACAAATTATTATTAGTCACTATTAAACAACTATGAACTTCGCAGTTCAGGGTACATAAACACAAAGCAATCACACTTGCTCATCACGTGATATTGATGCGAGTTTATTCTTGTAACACCACTGGCCACATTCGGCCGAAGAACTCGGCACGCTAATCAATCTCACCCATTTACTCTCAAGATTGACACTACAAGGACCAATCTTCATCAAGAATCCTTCTTTTACAGAACTATGACCTGCAACTTTTCAAAAAGCGGGTCCACAAGCATCTCCTTTCTATAATCCCCCCCCCCTTCTAATAGTCGCAGTGCGGGCCGTCCGCGGCTCACACGATAGGTCTACGCTTTTTGCGATTATTTTCAGTAAAAAAAAAATCTTATAGATTCTTGTTTTGCTCGCTATAGACATGTGCTTGTACCTCCATATCACATCTCGTAGGAATCCCGATAGTCTTGCTGCTTTGATTGTTTGCGACTTGACTTCCGACTTAAGATCACGGTTACTGGTTATTTGAGCACCCAAGTATTTAAATGACATAACCTGTGCCACGCTTTTGTTATATAATGCCAGTTTACATCTTTTGGGATCTCGTGATATTGTAAGAGATTGTGTTTTTTCTTGCGAGATGATCATGTTATACTGTTGTGCAGTTTGCTCGAATTTAAATAGCATTCTCTGTAAATTGTCCTCGTCTTGCGATATAATGACCGCATCATCAGCATAACAGATTATTTTAAACTCCTGATCTCCCATCCTGTATCCTTTTCCCGCCGTTTTGACTTCGTCGATTATTTTATCCATGACGATGTTGAACAAAATAGGGCTAAGGCTATCTCCTTGTCTTATACCTGTTGATATGTCTATTCTTTTTGTTAGCTTCTGTTCAACTCTTATAAACGTAGAATTTCCGGTATTCAATTCTTTAATTAATGCGATAAGATGAGAGTCCAAATTTCTTTCCTCGAGCAGTGCAAGCACATCCTTCAGTCTGACTCTATCAAAAGCCTGTTTTAGATCAATAAAACACATGTAAGCAACATTGTTGTATTCTATTGCTTTTTCAGCTATCTGTCTAAGAATAAAAATCCCGTCGATGGTGGATCTATTTTGTCGAAACCCTTGTTGCTCCTCATTAATTCCAGTCTGTGCCACCTGTTGGGCTATGATATTTGTCAGTAGCTTCGATGTTGTACTTAACAGACTTATTCCCCTATAGTTGTTCATATCTGTTTTGACACCTCTCTTAAACAATGGTATTGTAATGCTTTCTTTCCATTGTACTGGAATTTTCTTGTTTTTATATATTTTGTTGAATAGCAATGTGATTTGTTCCATCAACGTAGGCCCACCATATTTTATAAGTTCATTGTTTATGTTATCTAATCGAGGTGACTTTCGATTTTTTAGTTTTGACACTGCTAGGTTGATGTCTCTTGTACATAGGGTCTGCTCTATGGGGTTACCGTCTGCATTGTTGATTTGTTCTTCCATTACTGGTTTTGTTTCTTGGCCAGAATCGCTGTACAGCATACGAAAATGGGACTCCCACTGTTCCGTTGATATTTTTGTAGTGTTAACGTACTCATTCACTGGCCTTTTACGATTTCTAAGCATATTCCAAATTTTCTTTTGTCCTCCATAGAAAGAAAGGCATCATGTTACTTAGGTAAATTACAACATATCTTTTTTGCCTAATGAGTTATGGCTAAACTGAAAATCTAAAAGGCAGTTCAATTCTAAACAAAAAATGTAAACTTGTTTATTTCATGTAACTATCAGTTTTTGACTTATTTGCATTTCAAACATTCAGAGTAAAGACTCCTAAGCCACCGTTATTACATTGACTTTTTTCAAGTAGGCTTGTGTCAGAACTTATCAGTTTTTCGTGAAAAGAAATATTTGAAAATTTCACTGTCACCAAGTAAAATAAGAAAATGCCACGACATAATTAATTTTCCAACAGTAAAATGCGTGATATGATTTGTGTTTTTGCTAAGTCAAATTTTAGTGGACTTGGTGCAGCCAGAAGGTATTTAGAATCATACCGAAATCGAAGACAACCCAATCACAAACTGTTCAGACGTATTTATACCCGCCTAGACGAAACAGGCTGTTTTCGTCCTAAAAGCTTAAATTGTGCTCCAAAAAATATCAAAGTCGATGATGAAGAGGTTTTAGTTCGTATTTCGGAAAATCCAGATTTCGGTACTCGTCGGTTAAGTGCGGCAACAGGAATAAGCCAATCGTCTATCTGGAGAATTTTAAAGAAAGAGAATCTCCGTACATATCACTATACTCCTGTTCAAAATTTGCTACCTCAAGATTTACCAGTTCGCCTACAGTTTGCTCAATTTATGCCAAATAAACAAAACAAAAACCAGGATTTTCTTAATTACCTTCTTTTCACCGATGAGACGACGTTTACTAGACGAGGTGTTTTTAATTGGAAAAACAATCATTTTTGGGACTCCGAAAATCCACATGCTCTAAAGAAACATTTTCAGCATGAATTCAAGGTAAATATTTGGTGTGGTGTGATATCTGGTTTTTTTATTGGTCCTTTTGAACTTCCTCCTAATCTGTAAGGGCCCCTCTATTTAAAATTCCTTGAACAACAGTTAAACACACTACTAGATGTACCACTAGCCATAAGGCGGAACATGTGGTTTATGCCACTTTTTTCTCTACCAGTACGGCAGTACCTGAATGAACATTTTCCTCACCGGTGGATTGGGCGTGGCAGTGAATTTGTTTGGCCACCTAGAAGTCCAGATTTAAACCCTCTAGACTTCTCAATATGGTCACAAATGAAGGACATGGTTTACAAAAATACAATTAATTCCATCGAAGAATTACGACATAAAATTCAAGAAGCTGCAACTATTATTAAAAATAATCGACAAATGTTATTTAATATTCAAAGATATTTAAGGAGACGCCTTACAAAGTGTATTGAAGTGGAAGGCGGGCATTTTGAGCGTTTAATTTGAATTTTTCTTTTATTATTGTTACTGATTGTTATTTGTTGTATTTAGATTTTCTAGACATTTTAGCCATAACTCATTAGGCAAAAAAGATATGTTGTAAGTTACCTAAGTAACAGGGTGTAACTAACGCACTGTATGAATAGTGCTAAATTCAGCATAAAATTCGTAATTTTCATGCCAAAAAACATAAAGTTGCCAATTTTCAAGACGATGCAGCTTAAAATCACAAAATTATTAAGAAATTTCAAATTAAAATTCCAACTTTAAATACCCTGTATCTCGTAAACCTGCAACATTTGTATGAGACATGTTAAGCTTAATCGCCATATTTTGGTGTGTAGTATCTCCAGTTCATAGATTGCCCATTCTTAATTATTCACCCTGTATAGTCATCTTTTTAGAATAATCCCTCATAACTTTTTTTGTGATGCTGAACTATATTAATTTTTTATTGTTAAAGATACGTAGCTCAGGAGGAATAAATATCGACTCACACTCGTACATAACACTTTTTTCATTACAAGTATCTTACGCCACGCCTCTTCGACACTAATCGCATTCTTGAACATGTGTAATTATTTAGAATAATTAAATAATAACGTTTGTTTTGCATAAAATAATTCATAACTGCACCATTGCCAATCTACTGTTCTAAAAACCTTACCTTGTCCTTTAATAATAGTATAACGTTTTTTAAACCTAATTTATTTGAAACTATACACTTTAATTTATAGCTATTTAACTCTACTCACTAATTTGTTACAACAAATTTATCTAAATCGTTGCCTGCGTCCGTGACTATATTTTCGAATTTATGTAGTTATATATTCTTATTTCGCTTTCTTTAGAAGACTCGTGCATACTCCTTTCTTAGGTTAGGATTATTAAAAATCGATACTCGATGCCCTTTCTCTTACTCAACAAGCATCTATATATCTCGCTTCTTCTTCTTGATGGGGTAGTATACACGATTATACATCGGATGTAATTCAATGCCTGTCGCGACATTTAGTCAGGCGAGTAGTTGTTATTTGATGTATAATCGACCCACATATATATATATATATATATATACCTATATTAAAATAGGTATCATACAGCGAACGTAAGCTGGTTTTTAAAAAATCTGTTGCACAGTTTTACACCTATTTACGCTGTCGAAACTTAAAACCTTTTATAGTTTACTGTAATAACATTACAGTTTTCTATAATTTTTACAAATATATATATATATATATATATATATATATATATATATATAATTTTATTGTTGGTTACATCTGTAATTGCTTTTAATAACGTTTATTTTACTAAATTGATTTCTTATATTTTTTAAGCTGTTTTTGCAAGTGTTTCCCGTTACAAGTGGATCTGTGACTACCAATTGTTCTGTATTCGACAAATAGAAAGATAATAAATGTAACAGAGAAGTAGAAAATCCAAAGACCGACAAATTTTTAAGTAAAAAGAATGGTCGGTTGTCGAATGTCTTTGAAAAATCCATATATTTTACATCCGTTTGACAGTGTCCTTCGATATTCTTTGCATTAAATAAACCAAGTTGGTTGTAGTGGAAATTTTCTTCATAAAGCCATGCTGATAAGATAAAAGTGTGTTACTGCCAAAAGAATAAACAGTTTCTTGCAGTTTAATTTCAAAAACTTTCGTCAAGTTGCAGATAAAACGGATAATATTGTTACAATCCGCCCCTGTTGTTTGTCGCGACAGCGCGTCGATCACAATTGGGGGACTGCCGGCGCGGCGATTGGAACAAAAGGAAAGACCGGCAAATTCTAAAACGCTGCGTCTAATGGTTCCGGAATAGTAAAACGATTATTCGAGCACTTTCTAGAAAAAGGTCCAATAGTTTCGAATGGTGGCGATTCTTTCAGAACGATGAAGTTGAAGTTGGTTTAAAGTCGAGTATTTTAAAGTGAATATTCAAGTGACTTGTAAAAAATAAAATTTATTGTGAAGAAATACTAGAATAAAAGTTGTTGGATATTGTACTGAGAGTTTAGAATTACCGAACCGAAGGAGAAAATATCGTAAATATATGCTCGTTATGCTTAAAAAACACAATTGTTTATTTTCTAATTGAAATCAAATGAGATTATTTATTTTCTATAAAACATTTACTGCGTTCAATTTTTATCATATCTGCACGTTTTTTAATTGTTCAATATTATTTATCCATATTAAACGAAAAAATAAAAATTGCTAATCATGCTTGGAGGCATCTTTTATCTCATAACCTATTATCGAGTGTGCAAAAATTTTGCTTGTCAGGAAAGATGTTAATTTTTAATCTTTTACGTTGAATAAATTATGTTCACCTTGCATACATCTCCATAATTACACCTCTGCATTTTTAATAATGCTCGATTTAATGAAGCGTCCAGATAAAAAAAATCTATTTGGAAAATTTTCAACCGAGGTCTCATTATTTATAATTAATATGAAAAAAGAGTTCGTGTGAGTGGGGGACGAATATTAAATATTTTTTTTTTTAAATTGTTTTACACGTTTGAATATTTTAAATTAAAATGAACTATTTTGTTTGTAAAAGGAAAATACCTCGGACAACTTTGGAAGTTAGGTATGGGGAGTTTAAACATATTTAGGTCACAAGATTGGAATCGAGTCGCTGTGATCAGCTCTGAAGGAAAAACATCAGAAAATATCAAAATACAACGAGGGGTAAGACAGGGATGTGTCTTGTCACCACTTCTGTTTAATTATTATTCAGAGGCTATATTCAAAGAAGCTCTCAGGAACAGGAACGAGGGGATAAATATAAATGGAAAGATTATCAACAACATACGTTATGCTAATGACACCTTGATCATAACCGACAACATACATGATCTTCAAGTATTACTACAAGAGATCGATAAGGTCAGCAGGGAGTAAGGTTTAAAAATGAACTATAAAAAAACTAAATACATGGTCATAAGTAAAACCCCATTAAACCATCCTAATACCAACATCAATATCAATTCAGTGTTGGTCGAGAGAGTAAAGCAATATCAATATCTCGGCACGTGGATCAACGATAGGCATGATCAGACTCAAGAAATCAAAGTCAGAATCGAAAAGGCTAGAAAATTTTTCTTTAAAATGAAACAACTATTTACTAACCCACACTTAAACTTTCAACTACGTCTGAGAATGGTTAAATGTTATGTAATCCCAGTGCTTTTATATAGACTAGAATCATGGACGATCAACAAAGCCACAATGAAAAAGCTCCAGGCATTTAAAATGTGGATCTTCCGGCGTGTATTTAAAATATCGTGGATAAAAAAGATTACCAATAAAGAGGTTCTACGCCGAGTAGAAAGAAAAAGAGAATTAGAGAACTTTATTAAAGCCAGAAAACTGGAATATATCGGTCACATTAAGCGTGGATAGAAATACTACGGCTGATAATGGAGGGCAAGATTGCAGGAAAGAGGTCGGCGGGAAGAAGACGTATATTCTGGCTGAAGAATCTAAGAGAGTGGTTTTGATGCACATCCCTCCAGCTTTTCAGAATCGCAGCGTCGAAAGTAAAAAATAGCCATAATGATAGCCAACCTCCGTATAGAGACGGCACGATAAGAAAAAGGCCACAAGATAAGCATATCCAAAGCCAACCAAACATGCGAGATAAACAGAAGAGTTATACTCTCCTGAGCGGCTTACAGAGAGACGACTTTCCATTACGCTTGAAAAGAAAAGTTTTCAACAAACGTGTTCTACCGGTTATGACCTACGGCGCCAAAACACTAACCCCTACCAACGCTTCTGCTAAGAAACTAAAAGTAACACAGCGCAAAATGGAGAGATCGATGCTTGGTGTTTCGTTACGCGACCACATTAGACATGAAGAATTACGCAGAAGAACGAACAGGCGTGACTGATGTGGTCGTACATGTAGCAAAACTCAAATGGAACTGGGCAGGACTAGGGATGGCGATCTGAGATCGATTAATCGAGGAATCGATTTCTTATACCGAAAATATCGATTTTTGTAATCGATATATAGCCCTAAAACGATACAGTGCATCGATCTTTTGCTCGAAAAATCTAAATTCGATTCGAAATTTTTTACTTGTAAAAAAGCAACTCTGCATGTAATGCATTTGTACAAGAAAGTTAGGGTTTAAATGAATAATCTAAGCACTAACTATCTCACAGGATAACCAACTGGATTGAGCCTTGACAATTAATAGACCCTAAGGTCTTCTCGAAGTATACGAAGAAGAAGAAGTTGGTAACGTTAATAATCGGTACCCTTCTATTTCCCTTTGTCATAATATCTTGCCAATCGTTATTTGATAAAAATATTGGAATCCTGTAAAAAATATTGTCAATTCGAATTCATAAAAAGATTGATAAGTTATCACGATTCGTTTGTATGCCGATAAGTTTTTTATAATCTATTAAATTACATAAACAACCGTCAAGACTGCCTAATTCTACCTTTAATAGTTCCAAAGTTACAGTGGTTTGAAACTAAAATTATAAAAAAGTTGTTTATGTCAAAAAAGTAGTAGGTTTTTCTACCATTAATTGTTTTCAAATGTCATGAATTATTTCTTATTCTCATCAATGAAAGGTGTTAATTGTAATTAGTTACTTTTAAAATTTAAGTATGTTTATACCGAACAGGAAACAATAATGATTCTTATGAAGAGAGGTTACGGTGATCGTAAAAAAACTTATGGTGAGGAAGCTTATTTATTTAATCCAAATCACAACCAAATCACCAAAATTGCAGTTTGGGGGATTGTGAAATTTTTTGAAGAAGTGGTTTCAACTAAAAATCGTCCTATAACTGGCCGACCAAAGACCGTAAATAATGATGAAAAGTCCTTGGACTTAACGCAAAGTTTTGTAGAAAATTCTTGTGCATCCAATCGGAAACCTGCATTAGAACATGATGTTAGTGTGGGATACGTCTGTAACATTGTTAAGAAAAATAAGTTTCATCCTTATAAAGTAACGCTATTGCAGAATTATTTAAGATGATTATAACCATATGTACAAAAAAAAAAAAATACCGTAAAGATTAAAGAGGGAAATAAACTATCAAATGCCTTCAAAACAACTAAGGGTCTCCTCCAAGGATGCTCAACATCACCCACACTATTCAAAATATTTCTACAACAGATACTAAGACCATGGAAGAGAAAATGTGCAGGAATGGGAATAGCAATTAGAAATGATCATCTGTATACTCTAAGCTTTGCCGATGATCAAGTAATCATAGCTCAAGATGAGGAGGATTTAGGTTTTATGATGCGGAAACTAGAGGAGGAATATGGGAAAAATGGAGTGGAAATCAACCTCGAAAAGACCCAATATATGTCAACGGCACAAGACAGGATATATCACCTAGAAATAGATGATAACCGACAGATCTCAGGAACAGACAAATTTAAGTACCTAGGGTTTATAATATCAAAAAGTGGAACAACAGAGGAAGAAATAAAAAATAGACTTGGTCAAACTAGGGCATGTATTAATCAATTAAACCCAATATTATGGGATCGCCACATAACCAAGACTAATAAAACGAGAATATTCAATTCAATAGTTCGCAGCATAATGACTTATGGAGCTGAAATGTGGGTGATCAACAAAAAAAACAAATGGAAGATTGTAGTCACAGAAATGGACTTTTGGAGAAGGAGTTGTGGAGTGAACAGATTAGATCGAATAAGAAATGAGGAGATCAGGAGAAGAATGGAGGTAAAAAAAGACATACTAGAACACATAGAGGAAAAGAAACTAACGTCGTACGGACATGTTAGAAGAACTCCGGAGGATCGCTGGATACACCGGGTAACTGAGTGGAGTCCATTAGGCAGACGAAAGAGAGGTCGACCGAGGCGATCATGGAGAGACGAAGTGGATGAGGTGATGGAATTAAGAAACTTGCAGGACGGAGACTGGCAGGACAAGGACAACTGGAGACAAGGACTGAAAGCAGGAAGGCAGCGACAGCTGTAGATATCCTGGATTATATATATATATATATATATATATATATATATATATATATATATATATATATATATATATTATAACCACAGAATAGAATTTTGTGAAAATATAATGCAAAAGGTAGATGCAGACCCTCATTTTCCGATGAAACCTCGTTTATGTTAAATGGTACAATTAATCGCCACAACTGTAGATACTGGAGTGATACTAATCCTAGATGGATTTGGGAACATAGAACACAATGGCCTTTAAAAGTTAATGTTTGGGCAGGTATTATCGGCTCCACTATTATCGAGACCGTTCTTTGTAGAAAGCAATTTGAACGGACCAAAGTATTTAGATTCTGATAATTGGGATGAACTGGGAAATAGAATCCTGATAACAGCCCGTCAAATAACAAATCCGCAATTGCGTAATACCATAACATAACATTATATCTAATTAAATGCGATTAATAAGTTATTTGTTCATCTTAATTATTTTGGTAATAAAAACGTTCCCGTAAATTATTTTCCTTAATAACTGTAGAATAGATAGGGTTAAAAATATGCGGTCTTGACGGTTGTATTTGTAATTTAATGGATTATGAAAAACCGAAAATATATACAGGGTGCATTATTTAAAAAATTATGTCAATAAGTTATTTTGTAGTAACGGTGCACCCTATATACTTTTAATCGACGTATGCAGATGGCCTGAATTATTTGAAAAAACAGAAAAAACAGAAACCGAAATAAGAGCAAGTTACGTTACTTTATGTACACACTGTATGCTGCCATTTATCGTTTTATTTTAGATTTGCTTATTTAAAATGATTGTACCTTCTTCATTAGAAATTATACCATTTAAAAATACATTAAATTTGACCGCGTACATCAGAGCGTCCAACTATGTATTTATTGACATCGACAGCGCTAATGACGCAATCACTGATTTCGTACACAGCTTTTATACGGGAAGTACTTCTTGTACCAAGTTATTTAAAATATTAGATTTTTCGGCGCGTTTATTATTTACATATGCATTTAGTTGTACAGGGTCGCACAAAAAATAAGGGGCAGTCAACAGATATTTATATACAGAGTGAATCATTAACAAACATTACGATTTTCCCGTAAGGAAAAGTGCGACACTTTTTGGAAAAATCAAGAGTTATAAAATTAAAAAAAAAACTTACATGACCATAGAAGAGCTTTTCATAATCCGTCCACATGGCCCGAATTGTTGAACGGGAGAGGGAGCGTTTAGAGATCGAGTTCTCCTGTAATTAAAAAAAAATTAATAATAATAATCGTCTTTATTGTATCACAGCCCTAATTACAAATAATTTGATTTAAACTAAAACTAAACTTTAAACTAAACTAAACAAAAATAGTAGTACATTGCTGAAATACAAAAGGCGAAGTTCAACTAAGATAGCACAAGTGCTACGAAGTTGCTCTTCCACTCAACCTCAAACATTTCTTTTACCTAAACTAAGACAAGATAGAATTAAGTAAGTGAAAAATAAGGATATGAGATTAGTATAATTAACATAATGCAAGAAAGGAAAAGACGATCATTTCTGAGACTTGCTTTGTTCGACCACTGAAACAAACACGTGTCATCAATAATTTATTGTGAACTTTAATACAAGGAGCTTACAGTTTAAAGCCTCCTGTATCTTCAGAATAATTTCACTGGTTGCTAGCTTTTATTTGATGTATTTTACTTGATTTTAGTTATGTTAATTTTACGAGGATTCCACTGCTTGTGTCAGGATAAACGGAGCTTGCACGGACTGGTTTAACATCGAAAAAGGTGTGAAACAGGGATGTGTGGCTTCGCCATGGCTGTTTAACTTATACATAGACAATTGTTTAAAAGATCTGAAAGAGAGTGCGTATGGATTAAAAATAAATGATTTGATCGTCAAATGCCTTCTTTACGCCGATGATCAAGTCATATTAGCGTTATCTGAAGAGGAGTTGCAGGCGATGGTTAATGTTATGCATGATTCACTGAAAATCAAAGGGATGAAAATAAATGTGAGCAAAACGAAAGTAATGGTTTTTGAAAGAGAAGAAAGCATGACAAACTGTGGGGTTTCGATTGAGGGAGAAAGAGTGGAACAAGTTAATGAATTTGTGTACTTGGGTTCAAAATTTACTAGAGATGGAAAGTATGACAGTGACATTGAGCGAAGGGTGTTGGCAGGAAAACAAATGAATTGGGCACTGCATAGCTTTATAAATAGCCAGAAAGTGTCAAAAAAAGGCACGTCTAGCGGTGCATAGAGGTGTGTTGGTTCCTACACTTATGTATGGTAGTGAATGTTGGGTTTGGCAGAAGAAGCATGAAAATAGGATTAATGCTGCGGAGATGAGTAGTCTGAGAAGTATAGCCGGAGTGACTCTGTTGGATAAAGTTAAGAATAGTGAGATAAGAAAACGCTGTGGTGTAAAAGAAGATGTGGTCACAAAGATAGATAAAGGAATGCTTAGATGGTTTGGACACGTAGAAAGGATGGATGAAGGAAGATTGACGAAACAAATTTATAAGGCTAGTGTGAATGGGCAAATCGGTAGAGGTCGACCTCGGAGAACATATCTCGATCAGATCAACATTGTTTTGAAGAAAGGCCAGGTCAAGAGTACCAACAACCGAAGAGCGTGCTATAGGCAACCAATTATTCACTTGATTTCCTGAGATTAGGCGCTTTGCTATAGGCAACCAATCATACATAAAGTGACAAGCAAAATCAATTAAAAAAGCTGACTCCAGCGCTGCTATTACTAGACTATTTTGACGACTTTCGTTTGGTGACTTAGTCCTTCGTCTTCGCAGAGAGAACAAGCAAGCTTCGCTTTATACGTTTATACGAAAGCTAATTTCCACGTAATGAATGCGTGACTTTTGGTTGATTTTTGTCGGCGTCAGGGCCGTACTGAGTAGTTTTAAAAATCAAGGAACTTCTCAAAGAGTGCTTAAATTTTTTTCGTAAAACAGAAATATTTGCATCATTCATTTCTTTTGGTAACAGGTTAATCACTTGGCAAAAGTTGTAACTAAATGATAGTTTGAAAAAAACTAGGCGGGGTAAAAGTACCTTTAAATCTTATGTTCAAATTATGAACGTCAGTACATACATACGTACATACAGTCACGCCTTTTTCCAGTCCGTGCCAGTTCCATTTATCCTGACACAAGCAGTGGAATCCTCGTAAAGTGATTTCAGTGCTCGTATTAAACTACCGCTCACCCCATACATAGACAATGAAGACCATAATTCACTCCACACCACACTATCATAGGTCTTTTCCAAGTCTATAAAAGCGCAATAGACCTTCTGACTTCTAGCTAAAAATTTTTGACTATACCTCGTAATGAAAAGTCCTGATCCATTTCCTTCCTCTTCTAAATCCTGCTTGCACATCCCACATCATCTCAGTTTCATTCGTTACTCTTTTAATCAATATCTTTGCGTACAGTTTGCCGACTATGCTGAGTAAACTAATGCCTCGGTGGTTCTTACAGTCCTGCTGCGAACATTTTCCCTTGTAAAGCGGCACGATAACGGCCTTGCACCAGTCGTCTGGTACACTACCGCTTCTCCAACAAAGGTTAAAAAGGCATGACAACATACAAAAATACGCAAGAGAACTCATAGGCGTAAGCAAATGGAAAAGAGAGGCTGCGGATGGAAAAGAATGCTAATAATGCTAATATCTCAAAATTAAGAGGTAACATATTGTATATTTTTGTAGTCAGAAGAAAGATCGATCCAAAATTTAAAAACATACAGGAAATAATTTTTTTTGTTCGGCCGAAGAACTCGGCACGGTCATCAGTCTCACCCATTTACTCTTGACACTACAAGAACCGATCTCCATCAAGTGTCCTTTTTTTACAGGGCAGGGCTGCTCCGGAATGGAACAGCCTTCCAAAATCAGTATTTCCAGAAAACTATGACCAGAAATTCCTGTAAGTATGAAAAGGAAGACCTTCAATCAGTGTGTTCTCCCAGTTATGACATACGGGGCTGAAACCCTAACCTTAACAAAAACAATAGTTAAAAAACTACAAGTAGCGCAACGGAAAATGGAGAGATCCATGTCAGGACTTTCCCTTAACGACCGAGTCTGCGAACCTTTCTGCTTGTAAAGTGGCACGATACGCATTTTAACTGTTATCCTGTCGTACCCAGCAGCTTTACCCAATTTCATACTATTCAACGCTTCCACAATTTCTGTCGTACTAATTTCACTTTCATTGCAACATGTCAGTACGAAAAGTGATTTTCTTGTACAAGTAGGGCGGCGTTTTAATAAGTAAAATTTTTTTATATAAATTTGCAGCATTTAATTTCCGTCTATTTTCCATCGCAATCCAATTTTGTCGCCCTTGCTCTTTAATGTATACTCTGAAAGAATATTTAGGGAAGCACTAACTGATATACAAGCCGGCATTATTATAAATGGCGAAATCATTAACAACCTTTGCTACGTAGACGATACGGTACTGTTGGCCTTCAGTCAGGAAGATTTACAACGGATACTGGATGCAGTTATTGAAAAATGCGCAATGGCTGGACTCGGATTAAATGCAAAAAAGACCAAAGTATTAGTAATAAGCAAGCAACCTAATATTATAGCTAACATAACAGTTGGAGGTGAACTATTGAAGCAAGTAAACCAAATAAAATATCTAGGCAGCATAATAACTAACAGCACGGATAGTCAAACTGAAGTGAAATCAAGGATTGAGCAGGCTCGAGCAGCATTTAAAAACATGAGTGGGGAGAGATCTAAAGTTAACTCTAAGAATCCGACTTCTCAGATGTTATGTCTTCTCCACTCTGCTGTACGGTATGAAAGCCTGGATTATAAACAAATACGAAGAAAGGCGACTTGAAGCTTTTGAGATGTGGGCTTACAGGAAAATATTAAAAGTTTTATGGACGGAAAAAGTATCCAACTTGGTAATACTCCAACGTCTAAAGCCGTAGACATGAATTTTGTACTTTCCGTATTTTCCGAGCATACTGCTTTGTTAAACTTGGGCCATATAATAATATTATATGATAATAATAAATAATTTAAAAATAATTTAACGCCTCCTCTGATGATGGATCTTTAACGGTCGAAACCGGTGGCCCGTTCTTGATCAAATTAATGAAATATTACAGGCATTAATTTTAAACCAAGAAACCTTCTAAAATCTTTCGATGTGTATAAACGACGCTTTTTTTTTAATAAAAATTTTATGAATTAGTAATTCGCGTTATTTATATAATAATCTGATGCGCATATTTTCGTAATAACATATTTTAAATCATGGAATAGTCGATAACACGCGGAATTTTAATGAAATATTTAAAATAAGACAAATGCAAACATACCCATAAGTTCAAGGATCCATCGACATTGAAAATTAGAATGTCATTATTTGAAAAGTCGGCTTTCATTTTTAACGTTTAAGGGCTCAAAGATGTTTTCTGTATTCCACGTTACTGTATGGAGTCAAGGCCTGGACGCTAAAAGTCAGCAGCATTAACAAGCTGGAAGCAATGAGATGTGATAGTACCGCAGAATGCTGCGTATTCCATGGACCGATCAAGAGGTCTTACATAGGATGAACAAGGACCGAACAATCCTCGAGACCATAAAAAAGCGAAAGACTGCTTACCTTGGCCGTGTCATGAGACAGGACAAATACAGATTCCTGCAACTGATTATGGAGGGCAAGATTGAGAGAAAAATTGGTCCTGGACGTGGACAGTGCTCTTGACTGAAAAACATAAGGGATTGGACAGACTTAAGACTCAAACTCTCTGCTAAGAAGAGCCTAGGACAGAGACGAATTTGCCAGAATTGTTGCCGATCTTCATTGAATGGAGAAGGCACTTCAAGAAGAAGAAGGGCTCAAAGACCCCTGAAATATTCAAAAAATAGATTTTTTTCTTTTGGATTTTTATTCATTATACGAGGGTAAATCAAATATAAACGGTATTTTTGCTATTCTTTTTAGAATTCAGATCCCAACTATATTATGTTGTGTGGAGTAGATGTTTGGTTTATGAGGAGTGGGTGAACCGGTCTGGTTAAAGCACAAGCTCGACGTTGCCGTCAGTACAGCTACAGTACAATGCAAGTTGTGTGATACAGTTTGTGTTTAGGCGGACTCCTACAACTCGTGTATTTGGCAAGTACGCCAATATTTGCGTACTTGGCAAGTACGTTAAGTTTCGAACTCAATTTGACAAGTACGGCGCTCCCACTACTCTTGCATTTGGTAAGTACGCCAGTATTTGCGTACTTAGCAAGTACGTCAAGTTTCGAATTCAATTTGACAAGTACGGCGCTCCCACTACTCCTGTATTTGGCACGTACGCCAATATTCGACAAGTACGGCGCTCCCACTACTCTTGCATTTGGTAAGTACGCCAAAATTAGCGTACTTGGAAAGTACGCCAAGTACGCAACGACAACATTGAGAGACTGATTGTCCAAGGCAAACCACTTGTCAAAAGGAAACGCGGACGCTTCTCATCTAGATGGACAGACATTGTATCAAAAGTAACCGAGCGTCCACTAGTGGAAGCCATTAGAACTGCTGCTGACCGTGGGAGATGGCGAGAGACTGTAAGAAGAGTTCTGAGTAATAACACCTGACATTAACTTGTGATCACTACACGTCGTTCTCGACGTTAGACTAAGAAAAAAAATAGATCAAACTTGGATACACCATTATATATAACCGAAACAAAAATACAGTCAAAACAGTGAACTGCGAAAGGGGAATCGGCTCCAAAAAAAGCAAAAAATGATTTTCCGTCTGGAAAAGTGATGGCGACTGTTTTTTGGGAGTTATCTTAATTGATTATTCATCTTCAAAAACCATTACGCTAGCATACTACGCGTCATTTTTCCAGCAAAATTATACCTGTAAATAATTTCGTTCGATTGTCCTTCTTCAATCAAACTCAAACAACGCGAAAAATCACCAAAGTTCATTTTTCACAAAAAACAAACGACGTATCAAAAAAAAAAATACGCGTAATTTCCGATGCCGGTATCTCGAATTCACGAATAAGACTGACAACAGCATGTGAAAAGATAAAATTAACTTTTATACGATAGCGCACATCGTTTTTTTTTTGTTATTCTAGACCAGAATATCTGCGCCAAAATTCCCATCTGTGAAAACCACATTCACGTTTTAGCACGTTCACTGCTCCCTATAGAAATAATTTACTCGTGGCTAAAATCGGAGTGACAACTTGACGATAATAAGAAAATTAGCTAAATTACTGTAGAGACCGACTTGGCTGAAAAAAAACATAAAGGGTTTCTCAGAATTGACGCAATAATTGTAACTGTCAAACAATTTTGGAGTAGAAGATTCATCTTTTGGGGCCCCGCTTCATACAAAACTAATTCACCCCAAATAAAACCAAAATTGCTCGTACAGGGGAATTTTTTTTAAAAATGTATATGAATAAACTATTTTTATTTTTAAAGATCCAAAAATAAAGTTAATAAAATTTGTTTACAGTTTGGTTTTAACGTAGAATGCAGAAAATTAAAAAACTGGGACCAATTTGAATTTTTATACGCCCCTGTCCTAGGCGGTGTATCGTCCACACAAAAACGCATATTTCTTTTGCGGCACCAAAACGCCCCCATTTAGCGAATGATTTATGGCCGCGGGCGTGATTGTAGGCATTCGATGATTCTTAAAAGATCCATCAATTTCGGGAAAATGTCCAGAAAGGAATTGTTTTGTCGAGAACATTGCTTTACAGGTATATAAATAAAATCATGGATGGTAGTTTTTAGTTTTAGCTTTGAAGTGAAGTTTTGAAGTTCAATTAATAAAGTGTTTTAAAAAAATTTTAAATAGTTTGTAAATATCTAAGTGATTTGTCAAGTAAGGATTTATTCTTATTTATTTTATTTTTATTTGGGGTGAATTCACATCTTTTCACTTGCTACTGTTCCTACACACGTCTTTCGCTTCTACTACTTTCATCAAAGCTTTCATACATGCTCGTCGGTTGCTGGCACTCTTGACCTGGTCTTTCTTCCAAACAATTTCGATCTATTCGAAATACGATCACCTAGGTCGAACTCTAGCGACTTGCCCATTCACACTCGCCTTATAAATTTGTTTCGTCAATCTTCTTTTACCCATCCTCTACCTGTCCACACCATCTAAGCATTAATCTTCTTCTTTAGCCTCAAGTGATCCAACTTTGGACGCAGGCCTCCCCCATTTCAATCCACCGTCGTCTATTTTGCGCCATTTGCTTCCAGTAAAGTCCGCCAATTTTTTTTATGCCATCTCCCCATCTCATTTGTGGCCTTCCTTTATGTCTTCCACCTAGCCATGGTCTCCATTGGTGTATTTCATTATTCCATCTTTTTTCTTTCAGACGGGCATTATGTCCTACGAAACTCCATTTTAGTCGGGCGGCATGTTCTCCTGCGTCTATCACTTTCGTTTTACTTCTAATCCATTCGTTTGTTTTTCTACCACCAAGCTTCACTCCCTCCCAACATTGATCTATCCATCGCTCTTTGAGTCTTTGTAATTTTATTCATATTGGCCTTGGTAAGAGTCCAACTTTGTGACCCATAAGTGAGTATAAGAAGGATACATTGATCATAAACTCTTTTTTTCAGATATTGTTGTATTTTACTACTTTTTAGTATCCAGCACAAATCTCTTGCTTCGCTCGTGCGTTCAACTTCGCTCTCGTGAGCAACCGTCAACTTATCGTACTAGTTGCACAATATACTATTGCGTGCGCCAAGTAACACTCAAATGACATAAGCATGCGCAAAGTAAACTTGTCGCATTTAAATGGGCAAACAGCTATTTTTCAACCGCAACAACGTGCTCTAAGATACTACTTATTCCGCATGAGTTATAAAAAATAACTACTTAAGTCACCCAAAATATTAAATTTTTCAACTCAGCACACCACTCCGTTTATAACTGCTAAATTCATATCATACACCTTTGCTACGTTAGCGCCATTCTGGCGGGTTTTTGAACTGTTATTTACATCTTTTTCAACTTGTCCCCCATCTAGTGACTTAAATATAAACGTCACACACAATTATCATTGACCCATCATTTTACACTGGTTTTAAGCATACTTATGCATACAGCATATGACTTGCAAAAATTTTGTTCATTTTATCTTTGCTTCATAATTTGCGTTACTGCTTTACAAAATGCAATAACTTAAAAAAATGTAGATACATCAAAATATAAAATACATATTTTGGCAATGCTTTTTTGGTTCATTTCGTAAAAGGCAACATTCTATACACATTACATACATTCTATTCACACAAAAATATCGCCTAACTTATGAGCTCTCGGTATTTACGTAGAAAACTATTACCTACACAATAAAAAAGTTAATACCTTTTAGACCAAGAAAACGTTTTCTTATTAATTATTGTAACACTTGGCGGATTGTTAATTAGTACTGTTGACATTTCCACAGATTACAGATAAATCTCATTACTAAGTAATTACACATGTGAAGCATATCTAAGAAATAACAGCATAATATTTTATGATATAATAAAAAAATATATATATATGTATATATATTTAAATTATTTCGAGTGTTTGTTAAATTAATATTAGATAACGGAAATTTATTTTACTTTATATCTTTTGCTGTAACAAAAACACGTATCGTGGAAGAAAAAAGATTCCGGTACCGGGAATCGAACCCGAGCCTCCTGGGTGAAAGCCAGGTATCCTAGCCACTAGACCATACCGGATATATACAACGATCGCAGTTTCTTTTATAACCATTGTTGTAGTTACTTACCACGAGGGTTTTACTTCAGTTCTTTTTGATTGTTGACGAAACATTTTAAAATTGCACGCAGTTTAAACGAATAACAAAAATCACATTTAACAGAACCAAATAAACACCTAAAATCGCAACCACTGAAATTTTGTCAAAACATAAAATGAGGTTATAAATTTGACATGTATACTTACGGCCAAGTTCCTGATCTGCTGTGTCTCCTATGTATTTCAGTGTCCTCATTAAGCGATTTACTTTCAACCGAAGCGTATTTATGATCAAAAGCTTTCCTATTGTGTAAACACGTTAACCGAAATTCTAACCTATCAGCCATTCTATATTGGTGAAGAGTAGTTAAATCAGTTTCAGAACCAACCCACAAGGATACCATTATTTTAATTATTGAATTATTGAACCCGAATCAATAAATTAACTTATTGGCTGATAATTGCTGCTCGAGTCATTTTCGTAAGTTACAACGCCTTTTATTTTCGACAAACTTTCGCTATTAAATCACAAACACTGCTACACGAACGTATTCGTTTGGTAAATTGTCATTAAAATTTGTTGTATTTATTCCTTTGTAATATTTATTTTGTTAAATTTGTGACACTATACACTTATCACCACGATTATTCTTCTACATGTACGTGCTACTATTCTAGGCCAAGTGCTATCGATTACTGTTCTGACAAAATACTGTCAGGCATTTACAATTGTAGTTTCGGTATTGAAAGCGTATACCGCTTGACTAAATTCGTCGAAATGGAATTACAAAACACGAAAATTGCAAAAGAACCTGCTTAACGAATACAAAGAAGTACGAGTTTAAATTTAAGTGGGTAGTTTTAATGATAATAGGTTAAAGTGTAATGTGTTTATGTGGGTTTTTCTTGCTGTTTTAATTTAAATAGTATAGTTCTGTATGTGATATTAAAATTTTTCTTTTTTCAGATTTTTTAAAACGAGCTGTGGTATTAACATTTTTATTTTCTTTTTATTGACAGATACCTACCAGTTCTGGATCCCGGTGCTTTATACCGATACATACCAATACTTCTACCTATTTATTAATAATATACATTTTTATATTCATTATTGTTAAATTCTTTCGTAGTCCATAATTATTTTGTTTTTATTTTTGTCTTAATTTAAAAAATTTGACATGTTCGTCCCAAACTAAAATTCCTCATTCTGTTTTTTATTATAGATTGATAATAATATGCTTCGTCCCCGTGGATTTCGTTGAGCAGTGACGATAAAAATGTTAACAATGAAGAGAGTAAGGGTTGAGTCATACTACTATTTCCTAAAATTGCCTATATTTACTAAATAATAATTATTTCACATATTGAATTTATGTTTTCAATTTCAATACATTTTCTGATAGATAAATATTCGGTAACCGTTACAAAATAGTTTGGATACGCTATTGGTAACCGATTCGGTTCAATTCGGCAGTTAATGTTCGCGTCTTGAGGTGGAATGGGTACGCTCGAAGCATGCACTTTCAATAATAATGAATCATCTCTGGTAAACAACTTCAACAACCATAATATTATAAGTAAGGTTGTAGTATATTTCAAAAATAAAGTAGAGTAATAAATTTTTAAAATGTAGTTACCTGCTATTGTTAGATTAATAGGATACCGCCAGCCAATCATGGGCGTACTTGAATGAAGGAACCCAAGCAAATAATGTAATTCCTGGAAGTACGCCTATGACTGGCTGAATACTCGGTAGAATATTATTTTAAAAATAGCAGGTAAATACATTTTAAGAATTTATTACTCTACGTTAATTTTGAAATATACTATAAAGTTTACTTGTTTTGTGGTTGGTACTTGACATTTATGGAAACGTACTATTACCTTGAATTTATGATACTTTACGTTTATTTGAAATAAAGAAAAAATTAATAATTAATGGTTTGTGGTAGTAGGTCACAATATTTTATAATTTATTTCCCGAGTTTATTATTACTTTGAATTTGGGTATTTATCTAAAATGCACTAATGAAAAAAATTATTGATTGAAGAATTAAATCATATTTATTTGTCAAATATCTATTGATCGGACTAATCTACTCTATATTTATAGGATTGTTTCATTAATAATCACGTGATCAACTTGAAATTAATTAAAATTTTATAGAAAATAGTTCATTTTTATAATACAAAAGAAGATTAATAAATATAGTATGAAGTTTATTAATTAGATAGATAATTAACTTTCAAATACCGTATTTTACACAATAATTTTACAATTAAAATAAGTCCGGTATGGTCTAGTGGCTAGGATACCTGGCTCTCACCCAGGAGGCTCGGGTTCGATTCCCGGTACCGGAATTTCTTTTTGTCGAATTTTCATATGTAAAATCTTTTACTCACTTTTTACCTTTTATTTTAAGAATTTATTTATAAAAAATTTAAATGTTAACAGTGAATGCTACTATATATGCAACTTAAAATAATAAAAAACGTATGGCTTGTTGCATAGTTGACACCAACGAATTTTATATTAATACAAACATATACCACAGTGTCGCCTGAGCACTGCTGGTGTAATGGTATCATGCAAGATTCCCATTCTTGCGACCCGGGTTCGATTCCCGGGCAGTGCATTTTTTTTTTTTTTTTGTAACAATAAATAAAACAAATTAATTAATTTCAAGTCTATTTTATTTCCTGCGACAAACTAAAAATTAAATTAAACTAAATTTGTAAATATTTCAACTTAAAATAAACGTATTTAAAGATATAAGGTAATATGTTAAAATATTTGCTATCTCTTTTACTTGTAATCAACATTATTCCAAATTGTTGCTTTTTTTAGATATTATTTGAGTAGAAAGATAAGTTTCTTGCCATACGAATGTTTCAAGCAAGAAATCAAAACGTTTACAACTTTATAAATTGTAGTGATATTTTTCTTTATTTTTGTTAAGAAAACTAGTGAATAATTATTTTCTACATTTACCTGCATATCATTTTTTTAGGGATTTATAATTTTAAAACAATTTATCTTTTTTTCTTAGTATCAAAATTTAATTGTAAGTAGTCAGTACAATAAAAAATTATGATTACATCTGCCTCTTTTATTAAGTAGGTGGTAACATATAGGTACTTTTTTTTGACATTTTCAAACAAATCTGTGACATTTTAAAAAATAACATATTACGAATTTAAATATATTTTTTGGCTTTTTAAACATTGTGTGCTAATCAAAATCGGTGTAAAATAAAGTGGTAAAATATTGAGTCGTTAAATAATATTTATACCCAAGAAAGGGTAAACTTATGGAAATATTTGTGATGATATAAACTAATGCGCCTTCGCCATTTTTAAATAATAATTTTAACCTCTTAAAAATTGAAATAAACTTTGACGATCACTTGAAGAATCAACCAAAGAAAATATTTAGTTATTAATTAAATTAACTTGGTAATTTATATAAACCTCGATCAGTTTGAACAATAGGTGAATAGTTCTTTTGCAATAATAATGATCGACTTACCTAAATTTGTCGAATTTGTCAATGGACCTGGTGAGAACAGTTTTTTTAATTCCAGAAACACAATCGTATTTAAAATGTTCTTCGTCCGCCACCATGGCCCTGGCTAGCTGAAGGTCCGATTCATTCATATTGCACGAGTTTCATTGAATGAATAAGTCTTTTTATTTTTGTATTTTCTTTAAAATACAAACACTTTGTAACGTATCTTTAGTCTGATCGGGCACAAATAGAAAACTGTTCTAAATAACAATCGGTAAGTTCCAATCGCGATTATTCTTCTATAGTCTCGAAGGTTATACAGGGTGTAGTATAATTTACATACCGTAGGTGTGTAGACCATTCTAATTTTTAGTCAAAGGTTCTCCAATACGTTTTAAAGACAAAGATAAAGTGAATAATGCATAAACAATTAAAATCGCCGACAAGTCATGAGCGGCTCTTTAAAACGGGCCGTAGGGTGATCAAAACTATTTTAATTTTTCGTTGAAATTATCGTACAGTGTAATTTATAATAGGATGATAATATTTTGGCTATCACAAAATTGTTGATTGGTGTTGGATTCGATTTCAAAAAAGTATGCAGTGGAAGCTTGCGCAAGGTGGAAAAATTTCCCCATCGGCCAAAAGGATTTCTTATCTCCTTAAAACAGTTTCCTTTTAAGCGTTGTTTTCCACAGTTCCTTCTACAGACCACAGATAACTAGAGCCTTCTAATTAAAGTGATGGTTTATAAAAATTACGAAATTTACTACCAGATGATTTTTGAGCCCATCTCTTTTTATCACTTACAGCTGTACATAACCATAACAATCTTAAAATAACTCTACTTCTACATTTCAATCGAATTAGGATTTTAACACTTTTGTAGTACTACTGTTTTCTACTTTCGTTCGTAGCGCTGCGGACGGTGACAGTTGAAATGTAGCTATGAGCCATTATATTTGCTTACTTCAGTGTTTATGCGTGCGTTTGTTTGCTACTGTGGTATATTTTCGGTTTTGTATCATTTTATTAAAAAATATCTCTTGTGGACTGATTTGGTATTGGTATTGTTATTGTTCAGGTGCATACATACATACAATCATATAGTCACGCCTTTTTCCCGTAGGGGTAGGCAGAGACCACTTCCTTCCACTTCCGCTACGGTTCTTACACACATCTTTTGCTTCCTCTACTTTCATCAGTGCTTTCATACATCCTCGTCGGTTGTTGGTACTTTTGACCTGGCCTTTCTTCAAAATAATGTTGATCTGATCGAGATATGTTCGCCGAGGTCGACCTCTACCGACTTGTCCACTCACACTAGCCTTATAAATTTGTTTCGTTAATCTTCCTTCATTCATCCTTTCCAAGTGACCAAACCATCTAAGCATTCCTTTATCTATCTTTTGAAACCACATCTTTTTTTACACCACAGCGTTCTCTTATCTCACTATTTTTTACTTTATCCAACCGGCTATACAATTCTCAGACTACTCATCTCCGCAGCATTAATCCTATTTTCATGCTTCTTTTGCCAGAACCCAACATTCACTACCATACATAAGTGTAGGAACCAACACACCTTTATGAAAAGCCAGACGTGCCTTTGCTCAATGTCACTGTCATACTTGTCTATAGAAGCGCAATATACCTTCTGACTTCTAGCCAGACTTCGGGTGCATTATTCCATTAATCTTTTTGAAGATTTATTCTTTTCAACACTTAAATTTTAGTTTGCATTAGTTGATGAGACATGTTTATTGATGTTATTATAGTGAATTAGCCCTAATTCGGATATAAGCTAGCTATAATGTGTTACATAATTGGATTTCAAAACATAAATATAAGATTATCGTGAGTGTAGCACAAGTACGACAAAGAAGCTCAATAGACGAGGAAAGTTATGGCGTCATAAATGTCATTCTTTTCAAAAAGTGATTCCAAACAAAGCCGTCAAATTTAAATCAGCTTTTCAGATATTGATTCCGTGAAGGTGTTTGTTAAAAGAATGTGTTCATCGTGTTATACATAAAATATTTGTGTTATCTGATTTTATAACTCTATTAGAGACTGTGTTAAGGGATTAAGAAAGGTAATCTGCAAAGCATCAACAGAGAACGTAAACCTCAAACTCTTTGTTTGGAATCAGTTTTTGACAAGAATGACACTGGTGACGACACACTTTCCTCATCTATTGACATATTAACCTTTATTTTCCCGCGCTGTCATTCTGTCGTTTTTGACGCCAAGTGTGATGTTGACTAAGAGAAGTGTACAATTTAGTGAAAATTTCGATATTTGAACGGATATGTTTCTACCATTGTCCTCAATTTTTGTTTATTTGGCTGCTACTCCAAGTAGTCGATGCATTATGAAGGGTGAAGCTGTTCTGGCAGCAAACCACGTTATTGTTTGTGGTATCAAAGAAAAAAAGGATGATGAGTGGATTATTAGAAACAATTTGCTCTGCTGGTCATTTTCAATTTTAACAAATTATTAGTCACTATTAAACAACTATAATCTTCACACGAATGCACGCTTCCAGGTAAATAAACACAAAGCAATCATACTTGCTGGTCACGTGATATTGATGCGAGTTTATTCCGCCAGATAGCGTATTGCTTAGCATTAAAACTCAATTTCCTTACGATTTCAAAGTTTTATGTATTTGTTGCAGGAATTTTTGTGTAGATACTTATCTAAAAAAATGTTCAGTCTTCCAATAAATAAAATAAAGTAAGCGAAATTTTTTATACATACATTGCCAGTCCTCGACTGTAAATTTTTTTTGCAATCTTCACGATCGATACAAATTGATCTTATTCTTGAGATTTTTTTTTGACGATTGAGAATTGATGTCAGGGTCGTACTTGATCACATATTGTTGTTTATACCTTGGCCGGAGACGTAACATTTATCTCTCACTTTCTGGGTAAATACTGTTAAGGAATTAGGTCGTACCATTGTAAAATACAATGGTCGTACGTAAAATAAAACGAGCATACTCTCGTTAACAGTTTTACAGAGCTGGACTAACAATAAGATCTCTTGGCTAGTTAAGAGCCTTTAATTTTATCTAGTTAAATATTAATACGGTCTTCTCCTGGTGGCACCAAGAGAAGACCGTATAACCGCCGAAAATGGGAGGAACAACGCTTGAACATACCCGTTGTCTCCTTTTGAACAAATGTATTAGCGAAAAAACAAAATTCCCGTCTTTCTCCTTCCAGAATTTGGAGGACAAACTATTCACCTCTCGGAACGAGCTAGGTACCTGTGCCTGATCCTAGACCGAAAGCTGTTGAGAAGGGAGAATATGGAAGAAAAGGTAAGGAAAGCCACTGTGGCGACCTACACCTGCAGAAGGACCATCGGCAAACAATGGGAGCTGCAACCCCATGTTGTTCATTGGCTCTATATTACGGTCATAAGACCGATTCTAATGTATGGATCGTTAGTATGGTGGTCAGCCCTAGAGAAGGGAGTCAACCATGCACAGGTAGGAAAAGTCCATAGATTGGCATGTCTGCTTATCACAGGCTGCCTACGGATTACGCCAAAAAAAAACGCTCTTGAAACGATTCTACATCTACCACCAGTAGATCTGTTTGGAAAAGAATGCGCAACTAGTGCGGCTCTCAGACTCAATGCTGCGACCCCATGGACCGAAACGCACTATGGTCACTCTAGAATCCTAAGAAAATACGATCTGTGCACAAAAAAAAACTGATTACACTAAACCTACCCCTATGTTCAAAGGCGACCTTTTCCTGGAAATCCCATCCAGAAAAGATTAGGCCGAGAATCTAGTTAAACCTTAGGGCGCAGTATTTTATACGGACATCACTAAACTAGAGCGGAAAGTAGGTTGCGGTGTCTTCTCAAAAGACCCCTCACTTAGCCTGTCGTTTCGTTTGCCTGATTACTGTAGTGTGTACAAGCCGAAATGACAGCCATTACCGAGGCAGCTGTCTGGATCAGCGAGATATCCATTCTTTGCGACAGCCAGGCTGCTATCAAATCACTGAATTCAGTCTACTTGACCTCTAGGGCAGCGGTGCAATGCCGTGCCGCCCTAACTGAGCTAGCAACTAAGTTTATAGTTCACAATGTCTGGGTACCTGGACACAGGCATACACCAGGCAACTGTAAGGCGGACGAGCTTGCAAGAGAGGGCACCACCCTCCCAGCTGTATCTGTCTCATCTCAGCAAGGAGTACCGATTGCATATTTCCGGCTCCTCCTGCACATCAAAGTAGTTTAAAAAGCCAACTTGAGGTGGCAAAATGAACCCACATGCACATCATCGAAACAGATTTGGCCTAAACTAGATCTACGTCGAACTAATGATATTTTAACTCTATCCAGGGAGTCCATTGGAAATGCGATCGCGGCCATGACACTGGGCAGGTGGATCCCATGTATGGCGCATGGGAATCGCAGAGCTACGACACGACTTCTGTAGAAGCTGTCACGATAAGGAAGAGGAGGAAACAATGGCACATCTTCTCTGCCACTGCCCTGCCGTAGGCAGAAAACGGCTTTTATACTAGGGCAACCGAACTTTAATGTTTTATCTGATCTTAACTCAGTTACTCAGACCTTACACTTTTTCTTAAAAGTTCCAACTGGTTCTCTCGGTAGAGAGGCACCGCCGTCCATCACGGTATCACAACGGGCGAAAAGGCCAAAGTGGGTTGCCTCCAAACCGCCGTTTTAACCTAACCTAATCCAACACTTTAAGACCACTCCATTTTGTGCACCTACAAATGTGCCATCATTAAAAAAAAGTAAGAAAATGAAACACAGGTTACATTTAAAATGCACCTTATTGTTTAATTAAATTTTTATCTTTAAATATAACTTTTCATCATAGAATTTCAAAAAATACAATATTCTGATTTAAATAAAATTACTTCATTAATCAATAAAAACATGATATATCTAGAAACGAATAATTTTTATTAACCCAGTCAGTATAGCTCAGTTGCTAATCCAATTTTGACATTTTGTTATCACTACATTTTTCATTAGGAATCTCTTTATATTAAAATAATGCCCGATTAAAATTAGCAATTTTTAGTCACAGATTACACAATTATTCTTCCACAAACAATAAAACATAAATGTTTTAATCAATTTAATGTAATTGTGCCATTTAATACTGAAATATTCTTTTAATACCTAACTAAAAAATCTAATAAAGTAGATAGTTATCCAGAAAATACATTCAAATAAAATAATTGCATGCCTGTCTCATGCCTGAACTTGGGTTAAAAGTTTACGAGAGATGGAAAGTATGACAGTGGCATGGAACGTAGGGTGTTGGCAGGAAAACAAATTATTGGGGCACTGCATAGCTTTATGAACATCCAGAGTGTCAAAAAAGGCACGTCTGGCTGTGCATAGAGGAGTGTTTGTTCCAACACTTAAGTATGGTAGTGAATGTTGGGTTTGGCAGAAAAAGCATGAAGAGTATAGCCGAAAAGACTCGGTTGGATAAAGTGAAGAATAGTGAGATAAGGGAACGCTGTGGTGTAAAAGAAGATGTGATTACAAAGATAGATAAAGTAATGCTTAGGTGGTTTGGACAATTAGAAAGGATGGATGAAGGAAGATTGACGAAACAAATTTATAAGGCGAGTGTGTATGGACAAGTCGGTAGAGGTCGACCTCGGCGAACAAAGTTCGATCAGATCAACATTGTTTTGAAGAAAGGCCAGGTCAAGAGTACCAACAACCGACGAGCATGTATGAGAGCACTGAGGAAAGTAGAGGAAACAAAAGATGTGTGTAAGAACCGTAGCAAGTGGAAGGAAGTGGTTTCTGCCTACCCCTACGGGAAAAAGGCGTGACTATATGTATGTATGTATGTCTCAAAGACATAATGCTTTTAAATTGTTTTTACTTAGCGCAATAAACAATCTCCAGGGGAAAAAATTAAACATTACAAAATTAGAATGCACTAGGTGAGGTGCTTCAGGACCAACGACCAAATAAAAGTGGGTAGACAGGGTCAAAAAACTGATATAATGTATTTAAAAAGACTTCTATACATTTTGTGAAAAATATTTCGTATCAATGATAGTTTGTGAAATATTTAGTTTGCTTATTTTTCCCGTCCCTTATGTTCCCCATTCGATAATTTATTCTAGAAAACGAATGTTTTTTCTGAAAGTAAAAGCGACCTAAAATTAATATTCGAAATTCATGACTCATGCATTTATTTTTCGTTATCAATTTGGATAAATTTCACGCTTTACTGACATACGCAGAATGTTCACATTAATTTTAACACCGCTTATTTGGCTATTACTTTTGGCACGATACATGGCTCACGAGAATGAAAATAGTCGCGACAAACTGTATGAGAAGTTCAGA
Source organism: Agelastica alni (assembly GCA_950111635.1). Taxonomy (NCBI): domain Eukaryota; kingdom Metazoa; phylum Arthropoda; class Insecta; order Coleoptera; family Chrysomelidae; genus Agelastica; species Agelastica alni. Next base: position 5,581,376 of record OX467712.1, on the reverse strand, counting down.
TAGTTTACAAAACAACTTCCTCACGTTCGCCACAAGATAGCATTACTAATGCAAATATTTATTCGATCAAAACCGAGATTAAAATTTCCTTCACATTTTACATTCACCTCGTAATATATAACACCAAAATGTAAAATAATCGGATTAAAGAATATAAAATAATCACATTTTCGTATCAGTGAAAAGTGATACTTGCACCCATACATTTTTTTGACGGCCACACTTCCCTATTTGCCCACCAAAATTATGAGACGACCCCTATGGGATCATGATAGGAACTGTCTAAGGAGTTTATACATGTACATGGTTTAATCGCCAAGAAAGTAAATTCGTCAAATCATTCCATTACAATGTTCGGAAATACCCTTGAATCAAGTCCCTCCATCTCGATTTTGGGAGTCACGTTGTCTAATAATATGTTTTGGCATGACTAGAAAGTTTTTTACTCCTGATCAACTGTTGACGACGTACAAGGCTCAAAATCTGACCTCTACTGGAGTATTGCTCGCACATTTGAGGTTCAGCACCAAGGCATTCTCTTCGTCTTCTATATTCCATTCAGAAAGGGCCATACGGTTGATAAACAGCTCAACTCTCACAGATACCCTTCACTCACTAGAACATAAAAGAAGAGTTGCAGATCAGACATTACTCTACAGATATTTCCATGGCAGATGCTTCAGAGAAATAAAAACTCTTGTACCACCGCTGGCCACATTCGGCCGAAGAGCTCGGCGCGCTGATCAGTCTAACCCATTTACTCTCAAGATTGACACCACAAGGACCAATCTCCATCAAGAAGCCTTCTTTTACAGGGCTGCTACAGAATGGAATAAGCTTCCAAAATCAGTTTTTCCAGAGAACTATGACCTGCAACTTTTTAAAAACCTGGTCCACAATCATTTCCTTTCTATAATCCCTTCCCCTTCTAATAGTCGCAATGCGGGCTCTACTTAAATATTGCTCGCACATTTGGGGTTCAGCACCAAGGCATTCTCTTCGTCTTCTAGATTCCATTCAGAAAAGTGCCATTCGGTTAATAAACAGCTCACAGATACCCTTCACTCACTTGAACATAGAAGAAGAGTTGCAGACCAGGCATCACTCTACAGATATTTTCATGGCATATGCTCCAGAGAAATAAAAACTCTTGTACAACCAATGGCCAGATTCGGCCGAAGAATTCGGCACGCAGATCAGTCTAACCCATTTACTCTCAAAATTGACACTACAAGGACCAATCTCCATCAAGAATCCTTCTTTTACAGGGCTGCTACGGAATGGAACAAGCTTCAAAAATCAGTTTTTCCAGAGAGCTATTACCTGCAACTTTTCAAAAAGCAAGTCCACAATTATCTCCTTTCTATAATTCCTCCCCCTGCTAATAGTCGCAGTGCGGGCCGTCCGCGGCCCACACGATAGGTCTACCCTTTTTACGACTATTTTCAGTAAAAAAATAAAAGCGAGTCTCGGCAAGTATGCTACAATCTTTCAGACTAAAGTCTTCGCTATTGAACTTAGTGAAGACCTTAACTCAGAGCTTCCCTACTCTTCCTTTCTGTACCGATATAAATTTCTTCTAGCTGATTAAGATTATTCACATACTCAAAAGATCAAATGCAATCGGCGTGGCAAGTTAATAAAACTGGTCACCTGCAATTGTTAAATGCAATTAAATCAAATTATACCTGAAGAAGAGAGAGAGGTGAATAAGAAGAAAGAGCTCCTAATTTGGAAACTTAAATTGGACATACTTGGCCAGGAATAAGAAAAAAGTAACATCTGACTGTATCTCACTGCAACACAGTCGGGTAACACCTTATGGAACTGTCTAGGCAATGAAAATGGAGAAAAAACTGGGAAAGGAGCCCGAGAGTAGAAAATCTGATAAAAAATGCTAAAAGGGGAGGAAGTGTGGCGAAAATTAAAGGATTGGATAAGTACAGTTGTAGCCAAAAAAAAGAGAGGGAAAAGTTTAGTCTTCCACTCAGTGTCAGAAGAATGTGTAAGTGTGCCCGACGCTAAAAGCTAAGAGCGGCGAGGTTTTTGTAGTTGGAGGAGCAATATTAGCTGGACCCACCTTCACACTTTGGTTGGGTTAGGTAAAAATATGAGGAAAGCTCATAGAGGTTTTCTAGATTCAATTAAAATTATTATTGTTAATTGTACAACCCAGTTAATAGTATCGATATTGAGTTTCTGCGACTCTTCTCACGATGGCGCAGAAACTAGCCCGAACAGAGACAAAAATCAATCAATCAGTATCGTTCAATGCTCAAGAGGCTACCAGAGAATACCATTTTATCCTCTAGTTGGATAACACGCCGTGTATACCTTATACATTGTTATAAACTTTATTACTTGAAGTACCTCAAAATAGTCCGCCACCTGATGAAGTGAAGAAGGGGCACCTTGAAGCAACAAGCACGAATTGGTGTGGTAAGTCGTAGATGAAATTGATTTTACTTTTCAAAGTTACAGTTCATTATCTAACCACCTACGAGCTTTCGTTCGAAACCATAGACATAGGAGAATAGCCTGCGGGTCTATATGCGAGAGTTAGTTTCCGATTAAAAACAGTCGCTCGAAAGGTTGTTTCGTGCTTTCTCTAATGGGCGAAGCTTACGCCCGATTCTCGGACCCGATCCCTCCACTCAGCTAGCCGCGTCCATTAAAGAGAGCACGAAACAACCTCTCGATCGACTGTCTCTTTCCCATCGGGAGCCAACTCTCAGCACGGGGACCCGCCGTCTACTCTCCAATAGATTCCCATGGGGACCGTCTCTATGTAGCGGTGGGCAAATATGTCCCCTTTTTGACTTTCTGTCAAAAAAAATTATAAAAGAATCCTTTCCATTTTGGAGACCGAAATAAAAAAATTTCTAGACCTTAATATCACAGTAGTATCAAGTAAATAGTGGCAGATTTTTATTTTGTAAATCCAATAAAATTTCTTGATTAACGTAAAAACATGTCCCATCTTAAAGGTAGGATGCAAAGGTTGTTACTTACTTTTGCAATGTTATTGCTATTAAATTATGACAAATTGGCTAGTTATAAATTAACTTAGCTCACTGACAACAAAAACTATGATGACTGGATCATTCAAACAATTACAATGAATTATAATAGATGTTCACAGTACCGACGCGGAAGAATAACCGACGCTTTCAAAAAAAAACTATTACCACTTTCTAAAATTACGATTAACCTCCGCTTAATTGTTTTTCTAACCTAACTTTTAAACTCAATTTTTCCTCTCTCAATTCCGCCAACTCTTGGCTGAGTTCTTGGCAAATTCGTAACAATACGGTATTTTCTTCTTGAAGCTGTTGGAATAGCTGCCATTTCGCTTTGTCTTCTTGCGAAATTGGACTCTCTTTCCCTTTCGCTTGTGGTTTCCTGTAGATCTCAAACGCGCCATGTTTTCTGGGAACGTCGTCACCGATGCCTGGTTGAGAGAATTGCGCAAATAGTTTTTTTCTTTCGGCTTCATAAACGTCGCCGCGAAAAATTCCTTCCGGTACGTTTTCGTATTTTTCGAATTGATCGAAATTGGCGAAAGTCTCGGCATGAGAGGCGGAATCTCCTTCAGATCTTTGGTTAATGAGTTTCTTACCACCTTGAATGTTGGGACTTATTCGAGGTGGCACCGTAGGGGGCGCACCGAGTTTGCTAAGTTTGTTTAAATCTAATGAAGAACTTCGACCGTGAGTTTTGAAAGGGCGAGGAGGCGGCGGCGGTGGTTTTTCTTTTTTTGGAGGAGGAAAAGCGGGGAGACTCACCGGTCCTTCTTCGACGCTATTTTGACTGTTCGGCGGGGGAGGGATGGCTCCCGGACCTGGCATACTTATTTTCTTGGCTTGAGGACGTTGTATGGCGCTGTTTTGTGCCCCGATGTTTTGTAGATTCTGAGAGAGGTTCAGAGCGTTTTCGGCGAATTTTTTCGGGCTGTGCAGATCTATACTGTCGGTTTGATCTTCGATTTGATTATTGGCAACTTCGGGGGTAAGGCGTAATGGTACGGGGTGAACTAGTTTCGGGTCTTTATCCAGAGTAACTTTTTGAAAATCAAAATTGACTGGTTTAGGGCCGGGCGAGGAGACAGAACTAGTAGGGCTATCAACAAATTTGGTCCACTCTTTAGCAGTATCTTTAGTTTGAGGTGAGAGAATAGGTTCGGTTTCTGGGCTTGCAGAGAGAGGAGTTTCGCTTCCAGGTACAAGAGTGGCAGGCAAAACATCGGGGAGTTCAATGTGGTTTCTCCTAAGGACAACCAAGTGCATTGCTGTATTGAATTCGTGTAATGACAGTGCCCCATCTTTAGTAACATCAGCTAGCTGCCAGATTTTACGTAGTTCGTGTATAGGGAGCCGAGATTTTTCAAAAAATGTTCTAGCAATAGGGCCAGCTAATAAGGCATTAGTATCAGGTTGGAGGGATCTAAATTGATTTGTGTAATATTCTCTTTGTTCATTGGTTATCGTCCATACTTCATTCGAAACTTCCGTGTCTTCTTCGCTGCTGTGCTTTTCTGAAGATTCCTCTTCTGTGCCTGCAAACAAACGTTTAAGAGGTTTTAAAAAAAAACTAATTAAACAAAGTACAATTTTTTAAAAATAAAATTTATTTGTGACGTCCAATGATTTTAATTAAATGTAACTGCCAACTACCTTAATTCGCGGATCTTCGCCGTGGCACCTGCCGAGGTGTGAGACGGCACATTGTCTTAGTGAGACAGAATTATTTTTTGTGCAAATGTGGCAATTCTGCTTCTAGCTTGTCAAGTAGTGATGCGTAATATACTCCTGTAATAGTTTTTTTTCCAATAAGATAACTCTACGGCTATCCCAAAAAACAATCACCATCACTTTCCCAGTCAAAAAAACAGTTTTTAATTTTTTTGTAGCCTATTTCCCCTTCGCAGTTCACTGTTTTTACTGTATTTTTGTTTCGGGCGTATAATGGTGTATCCAAATTTTATCTACAGTAATTAATAGGCACAAAAACTCCGATTTATTAAGCCTAAACTGCGCCAACAGAGCTTTGGAAATGTTTATTTGAACACGTGTTTGGTCTAACCTTAAGTGGGCAAACGCAGCACCCAACGCGCGGTCAGCTTTCTCACGCCTAATTCTTGATTCAATATGTGACAAACACGTTCTTTGGACATATTTATATCCTCTGCTATCTCTCTCTCTCTTTAATTCGAAGGTCGTTTAGCACCATTTGGTGATTTTTTGCGATGTTATCAGTGGTTGCAGTTCCACATTCCCTACCTTTTATTAACGAGTGCTGCCATCTTCACGGTAAGGTCGGAAACTTTTCAGCATCGTAATCAAATTGTGAATAAAATTTTAACTATTTATTTTGTCAAAATAAAAGTTTTTTCCGAGAGTTACTTATAAAAACTTAAGTATGTGAAAATTATTTATTAACTAAAAAGATTTGTAATGGGTAAATTTAATTTATTACCTAATAATTGCCTTTGTTCTTCAGAAATAAGTCCATGCCAAGCTCCTGAAACTACCCAACTTCGATCTTGCACACTATTAGTTGGTGTGGGACTATCAGAAGTTGCACTAGATGCATCTGGAGATCCATTCCTTATAGTCTCGCTATCTATTTCTGAATCAGTGCTGACAGAATCCACCTAGAACAAACCAAATATATGTTAGCCATTACAACCTTGTTGCTGCTTGTAAGTATATTTTTTCAAAAATGTCTATTAAAATATTTATTTGAATAGAGTACATGCATAAAAAATTCCTACTTCTAATAACCAAAATATAATTAGGTACTTTCAAATATTGTAAGCTTTTAATAATGTATGTATTTGTGTACTCACATGTTCTGAATAATTATTTGGATCATGTCTCAGTTCAATTAGATCTCCTATAGGGCTCTTGTTGTCAATTACTGTCCAAGTAAAACGGGGTAGAGGAAGTTCCACTTTGGAAGTTAATACATCACTTCTAATAGGAATGTTCGCTTGGTATGCTGCCACTAGCTTTAATGCAGAAAAAAATTGTTTTTTGTTTAAGTAGTTGGTACCAAGAGACCAGCATATATCTGAAATCTACAAAGATTATCTTAAACGTTAAAGTTATTTCCTTTTTGAAACATGGTACAAAATCACTTAGAGAAAAATGTGTTATTTTAAAATTATCATCATTTAAGCCTCTAACAGCATTTTAAATTAATTTTTTGGTTTAATTTCAAAATAACATAAATTAAATTACTCACAAGATATTTACCTTGTAATATAGCCAGAAAAACAACGTATAATAATTTACGCACTTGAAATAAAATGAGTGGGTAAAATGTTTTCATCAGAAAAATCTGATTGATAGTTTATTTGATACTGTACGTAGTGCTGTTTAACACAGTTTATTTTAACATATTTTTATTAAGATTGAAGTGTAGCAACCATAAAAACAGTAAGCAAATAAGGTTTATTACATAAATTGTACAGTAAAAACTTACTTGAGAAATGACATCTTCAGGTACACTCCCAGATTGAATAAGTTCGACTGTTTTAGCCAAAGTTGCTTTACCAGAATTATCCTCATCGCAGCACAAAAATACGTCGGAAAAATATCTTTGTAATGTATCGGAAAGTTGTAAATCATCCATTTTTAAAAAAATATTGTGACGGACATCATAACCTTTCCATTTTGACGTTTCTGTATTCTCACTGAAGGTGACAGTGACATACATCAGAACTCACAGCGCAAGTGGTTTGTTTAACTACGGTACATGGAATATATTAAAAACAGAAAACAGATTTTTAAAAATATTAAATCTTGTACTCGATTATTTCTTAATATTGAATTCATATTTTATATATTTCTAATTATGCTATATGCTCGGTTATTCAATAATTTTGTTTTTATGATATTGCATTTAGTACTATCTGACATTTAAAAGCTAAAAACGAACAAAGTATTTAAAAATATTAAAAAAAAATAAATCCCTTACATTTGACATTTCACTTCATAATATAAATAATTGTGATAATGCTTCGAAATGTTTCAAATTTTGAACTGGCGTTAATAATAAAAAAAAAATATCTTAGTTCAAGGAAGATTTTTATTTTAAATGCAATCTTTGAAATTTTCAAAAATAACTACATTATCTGGATACTAATTGTAAGTTTAATGTTAAAGTAATAAAAGTTATTCTAGACAGAAATAATAAATAATCTGCGAAAGATGATAAATGAAAATGTTTTATGTTTACACAATTGTACGATTTTTAATTACAGCAGCTTTAGTTTTAAAAGGATTTGATCATTTTAAAGATTTATTACCAATTTGAAATTAAGGTCAAGAGTACCAACAACCGAAGAGCATGTATGAGAGCACTGATGAAAGTAGAGGAAGCAAAAGATGTGTGTACGAACCGTAGCAAGTGGAAGGAAGTGGACTCTGCCTACCCCTATGGGAAAAAGGCTTGACTTTATGTATGTATGTTGAAATTAATATTAATTCTTTAGAACCTCTACCACTAAAGTGTGTAGAGATTGAAGGTATATAAAATAATTGCTATACTTTACACCTTTACACAATTTATTATTGTTTTTTGAAATGGGTACCTATTAATCAACAAATCTCGCTTTTTCTCATTAAGTACCTACTAAATTTATTTGACCCACTAAAATATTTCCAATAATTAAACATATTTTACTTTGTGAATCAAACAGTTTGTCAATCTGAATGTAACTTTGAAATGCTTTTAAACAATTTAATTTTAATGTTTATTGTAATATTATTCCACAGCACCAAATTTAAACTCCACCTTATTCATGTGATTCTGCGCTAATGGACCATTGCAACATTTACATATATACCTACAACAACTCTAAAATGAAAGTAAGAATATTAATTATTTTAACTTGAAGTACTTTTCTACATTATAGTCCTGACATTTAATAATTAAATTTTTAATATCCATCATTATTGTATGTTAACATCTTGTATGTTAACTTGTATGTTAACATCTAAGAGAAAAATAAATACAATTGTTGATACAAAAAAGGCAACTACATCTTTATTATCAGATTGTTTTAGTAAACTTAATTAATGCTTTAGGTAATAATTTGCCAACCCTAAATGGTCAAGAAAGTAGAGGTGGTTGTTTTGTATTATTATAATTGCCTTTGGTTCAGTAAAAGTACAAATTTTTAAAAACACTTTATTGTGGATAGGTGCATTTTAATTCTAAATATTTTTTTAGTTAATTAGGAATTTTTAAAGTATTCCCACACTAAAAATTAATTATAATATTTAACACATTTTTTATTCACCTAATTTTAAATTTAGTTCACTTTCAGGTAGTTTACTTCACAATAAGAGGCTATATCTATCTAGTCCAGAAGCTGCAGGTGTGTTTTATTTCTTTTTTAGTATATTTTTTTTTGTATTATTGTGTGAGAATTTAAAACATTTCTTTATTATTATAAGGTAGTAACAATGTTTCGTATATTTTTTTCTATTGTTTTTGAAGCGGTTTCCTTTTAGTAAACTTTATTTTTGTATTCTAATTAAAAAAATTTTTAGTGATCAAATAGCATGGCCACATGTCAGTATTGTAAGGTAGATGTTGTAAGACTTGCAGATTAACTGCTTATTTTTTTATTTATTTTGGTAAATAATAAAATTTAATTTATTTTTGGTCAATTAAGAATTATTTAAAAAATAAACCAAACAAATATTTTCTGTAATTTAATCCATGTTTCAGCTAATTTGTCAACCAATAACAAACCATCATCAATTTACACCAAGTATCAAAAATATGGAGGTAAATTTTATCAATTTTTTTTTAAAAATCATTTTAAGTATTTTTTTTTTGTTAGATGCTAATGCTGGTAGTAATTTAATGAATTCTACTCCTGTAAGAATAATGGAGAATATTGAGAATCTCGTGGATGGAAAGGGTGACGAACATCGAAGTGTTGAGATGAATGAAAAAAGACAAAGAAGTGACATTAAAAAGCGGAAATTATTATATTTGGGCCATATAATTAGAGGGGAGAAATACCAGATACTCCACCAAAACATAATGCAAGGAAAAATAGCCGGAAAGCATTCAGTAGGAAGAAGAAAACATTTATGGATGAAGAATATATGTGATTGGTACAACTGTAATAACAACAATCTATTTAGAGCAGCAGTTTCGAAAATAAGAATAGCCTTTATGATTGCCAACCTTCGAAGGAAGACGGCACTTGAAGAAGAAGAAGAATAATGGACATGGAGCAGTTATGCGTGAAAAGTAAGAAAATTTGCAGTATAAAAGTCAGTAGTTGCGATAATAGCATAATTGGGACATTAGAGACCCATAAACATGAAGTTTGAAACATAATGAAAAGATCATCACCTTTTTTTTTAAAAGAAAATATAAATCTACACAAGTAATGACGCTGAAAAAACAAATTTAAATTTTATTTAATGAAACATATTCTACTGTGCAGAATAATTCCTATTTTTGTGTGGAGATGAAGGCGGGAAAATGAATTTCATTCATATTTCAGGTTCAAGTGTAGACGAATTTACATTTGGTGAGAAAAACTTCAATCTTCAGAACGATCTGATCTAACAAAAAATACATCTACTGGGGCTCAAAAAACGAAACTTCGTAAAAGAGTTCAAAATGAGCATCAGACTTCTCAAAGCTAGCTCGCCTTAGAGGATACGATGTTAAAAATGTTACTTAATAATAGATGCACATTAGTACTTAAGTTGTTTTGTTATTTATGATATTATTTTGTGGAATGTGTATACTTATAATTCTAATTAATAATAATGAAAATGAAACACAATTTTGGGAATTTAAAAATCGAGATTTGCATATTCAAGTTCAACAAGTAATTTTAAATATATATTCATGCTTAAAAGCTGAAAATGTCAATTTAACTCAAGATGAAATAATTAAAAGAATATGTAACTTAACGAAAATTACTTATTCCACGATTTATTTAGTAATTAAACGAGGCGTTGTGATTGAACACGATAAAAAACGAAAACGTATCGTCAGCCATTGGATAGATGATGCATCTAAAGATGTGATTTGACAAACGGTTTACAATATGTACCAAAAAAATCAAGTCCCAACATTAGAAATTATAGTTAACAAATTGCAAGATTTTAACGATTTTAAATATAAATCATTAGAGACACTTTGAAAAATTTTAATAGGTCGGTTTCTTTTGAAGATTTTATAGCTTAATTTTTTTTTTATATATTTTTAAACTGAGATTGGAAATACTAAAAGTAATTTGTTATTGTTTAAAATATTTTTTTGACAATGTTTGTAATAATATGCATTTGCACTCTTAAATGGATAATTATAATACTAAAAAAATTGGTGTTTTTTATTTTTATTACCGTTGTTCATAATTATAGAATATAATTTAAAAAAAAAATTTAAGTGCGAAAAACTTCATTTGGATGCACTGACTGAACATAACTGTTCGAGTTAGAAAGTACTGTGTCTGAAGTTGATTAGAGGAAAAGGGCATACAATGAACTTATCTTGTGGATGCTCCGACTGTAAATGACGGTTCAAATTGAAAAGTACTGTGTCTGAAAGTTGATCAGGGGAAAAGGGCATACACTGAACTTCATCTTGTGGATGCTGTGACTGTAAATGACTGTTCAAATTGAAAAATACTGTGTCTGAAAGTTGCTCATGGGAAAAGGGCATAAACTGAACTTCATCTTGTGGATGCTCTGACTGTACATGACGGTTCAAATTGGAAAGTACTGTGTCCAAAGTTGCTCAGAGGAAGAGGGCATGCAGTGAACTTCATCTTGTGGATGTTCTGACTTTAAATGACGGTTCAAATTGAAAAGTACTGTGTCTGAAAATTGCTCAGGGGGAAAGGGCATGCACTGAACTTCATCTTGCGGATACTCTGACTCTAAATAACGATTCAAATTGGAAAGTACTTTATCTTGTGGTGCTTGCACAGGGGGAGATTAATTTAGGTAGAGATTGTTTTTTTCTAAAGTAGTAATGTGAAAGGAATTTAAATAACCTGATAAGTAGAAATACCTATATTTAAGACAATTTAAAATGGAATGTAGTACTGACTTAAATTATAAGTAAATTATGACAAGGATGACGAAATATATCTCGTTAAAACGTGATTAATAAATTTTTGGGTAAAATAATGGAATCCTGATTCATTTTGGTATGCACCAGCATTATTGTAGTAAGAAAATTATTAGGTACAAAAAAATTATAGAATCTAAATATTTATTGTGTAATTATTTTTATGCAGTTATCAAGTAAAATAACAACAGTAGAAATTATCGGTTGTTGTATACGAAGCGAAATGTAATTTTTTTTAGTTATTATACATTGATTTTTGACCGACATTTGATGAAGGCGGTCTAGTCCAAAAAATAACCGAGTCTAAAAAATCTAATATTTTTTTGTGGTTCTTATTGGCACAAAAGAGAAAAACAATTGTTCAAAATTAAATTCCTGGAATTATCAGTACTGTGATATAATGACAAGGAGGACTTTCTGGTTCTAAACTAAATTTTCGATCGTTAAGCGTTTTTCTGGGTACAATAAAACGTTTTTAATTAATATTTTAATAAATAAGTTTGTGTGGTCACTGCTGTGGGTTGCAACTGAAAAACAAAATTTTACTATTTAATCGGATGCTGTCGCTTTGGCACGTACCTAAATTTATTTTGCAATATCCAATTACAGTATAGAAATAGTGTGTGCGTATTATTTATTGTCAATTGTATAAATGTTATTACCAATTGTATGAAAGTTTACCACTAAAGGAAGGACAAACTTTTTTTCAATAAAAAAATGTTAATTTATTGTTAAAAGTTATTATTGCACGTGAACAGTTTTTTAAGTTACATTAAATATTTATTTTAAGTTGGCTTTTAAACAATTTAATTAATGTCAATAGTATTTATCTCCTTAAGAACATAATATTGTGCTAGATAATGTCAATTAATTCACTACCAACTACGCCCATGTTCAAACACAAATATTAGAAAAAATTAAAAATTTTGTAGAAATTTTTTTTTAGCGAATACCAATATTCTGATCATTTTGTTCTACATTTATGTAAACGAAAAAAACAATTAAAAAAATCAAAATGTACATTCTAAAATTATTTATTTTTATAATAAATTACGTATTTTATCTAAATAAAAAATGAAATTATAAAAAAGTTTTGTTAAAAATTAACATTACAAATTCATTTTTATTTTATGTTGTATTTGACCTTATTTTTGATATTATAGAAAGCGGTTCCCTGATAAAAAATTACCTAACAGTCGTCTCGAGTTGAATAGGGGAACACGCAACCCCGTTAACCATCGGCAATGTCCCATTGTTCAAAATTCAAATCAAACCCAATACCGTCGGGCAAATGCAGTTGCAGACGTCCTTTCTATTCATAAATTTGGCGAAATTTGGGGTTTTTGTCCGCTTGGCGTTGGTAGCATTGCGCCCATAATGGCAGTTCGCATATCGTCTACCAGACGGCGCGAGAGAGCCGCGACATTTTACATGGTTATTGACTGACTGGTGCTGTTCTGTTGTAAATATTGTTTTTTTCGGTGTGTCGTAAACTGTGTGTGATCTTAAGTGTATGGTGCGTGTGTGTGACTGTGTACGATGTTCAGAAAACCCGCAGGTTAATGGAAACCTACGTGAACACCGTGAAAAATCCGCCATAGGTCGAATAGCCTGTGGTAAATGTATAAGCTATGTCGGCGGAGGGCCACCCTACAGGCGGCTGTAATGTCTAAGCCATGGATGTCGAAGTGAAACAGAGAAATAGGCGGAGAAAACGCGCCCAGCGTATGCAGGCACAACGAGAGATCAACAAAGCTGACCATCTCGATGGAGACAGCGGTGATGAAGATGTCATTCAGGCGAAGCCCCCGAGACCCCCTAACCGAAGAAAAAAATCAAAAGAGCCCCTCTGTGAAGAGGATATTATTGACGGCTTCTCAATTCTCCAATTCCGCACCTACGAAGACTTAGAAGTAAGTTTTTCTAATCACTTTCATCTCACCTATTATTTAATTTATCAAAACAAATAAGAACACTACTAATAGCTCTTGAAAAACACTATCGGCTTTCCAAAGAGCACGTCTAAATAAAGAAACTTGTAATTACCACTCTTTTTAGAAAGGTTTCTTTGTTGCAGTTAGATAACAATCCAAGATTAAGTAGGTACTTATTTTTGTGTTTTTATTCATCAGTTACTTGTTAAGAAAGAATTTTATATGGATTGTGTGCCAGAAAAAATTTACACCATACTTGGAAGGTAAAAGCAATAAACACATAAGTCAGATATTTCTGGAATAATAACCATTAAATCTTTAAATTTACTATAAACTTCATATTGACACATATGAACACAAACGATTCTAGTAAACTGAAGAATTATAAAAAAAATTTGTTTAATAAATGTATGCTATTTGATTATAGATTTTTCCATTAAATGAGTCTATTGTTATTTTACTAGCAACATATCATAACTGGGGAATAAAGTACATTCTTTGAATTTTTAATTGATAAATTATATTTTTTTATATTATTTATGTTAAACAACTATATTCTTTGTTTATAATAATCTTAATAGGAAGTAAGTTTACTTTTGTTCTAGTTCTTTTGATTTAAAAGAACAGTTTTAATTTATTGAAATTTGGAAAACCTATTTATAAACTAACTACATATTTGAATAAACTTAATTGTTAATTTAGAACAACTTGATATAATAATAAGATTTATTTATATTTTTTTAACCAATTTTAAATTAAAAGTAGTTTTAGGTGTAAGCTATATTAGTTTGTATAATGAAAGGTATTTATAGAAATATAAATATTAAGTTTACATTAATACAGTTAAAACATAATTTATTATGTGATGTAAGAAAACCAGCCTGCTAAGTATTAGGATTTTTTTTTAATTAATAAAAATTACTATTTTGAAAATCTTTTAATCAAAAATGTTATCCAATTAAAGCATTATAAATGTTTACTGAAATTTTTTTTGACATAGTTAAATTTTCTCTGTTACATTTACTTTCCTTTGGAAGTGGTTTATTACATGTAAAATAATTCTTTTAAAAGGTAATTAATTTTAAGTGATATATACAAAAACTCTGATATATTCCATAGATAAAAAACAAAGTGGGTACTTTTAATAAAGTAATAAATTCCATTTAACAAATGAACAAAATAAACATATAGGCACAGTTGATTATGTAAGATAAAAAACATTATAAACAAATAAATTGGCTATATATTTAGTTAAAACAATCAAAAGCAAGGGTGCTGATAATCGAATTATTTTAAATTAACTGCTGTAGGTTATTTGTAGGTGTAGTTTAGTACCTATATTTTATACCCACACTTAAAAAATATAATATCTATTATAAAAGTCTGAAATAATATTAAATATATAGTATAGATTTTTTTTAAATGATTTTTTGCATGTTAATTATATGCAGATTTTATAAATATTCTTGTTTTATCAATATTATGTTTAAAAAAATTGGTAGTCCTAATTTTTATTAGTCTATAATGCACTATTTTTTTCTTCTAATAAAAATATATACAGAGTGGACCAAAAGTCTGAAAACGGACGATTATCTCGTAAATTGCTAGTCCGAATTGTACAAAATTTGGGCTTAGGTTATTTTGAGAGTCGAAGATTCCAGATTTGACATTTGCCATGTTGTCAGATTTGCCGTTTCTCTGATATTATTAGTCACTTTGGTTTTTTACATACATCACCCTGTATATCCAGTCATTATTGGAATCTCCTCTTTAATACGAGTTCAGCCATATGTAACACTTATGATTCTATGTAGTCTAGTAGGTCTTAAATAAATAGAACAGAAGTGTAGCAACGCCTAATTGTCTCAATAAATTTTTTAATACAAACTATTTTTAACTACATTTAAACGTAACAATTGAAAGATAACATTTTTAACGTAATGATTACTTAATCAAGTGCTTCAAATGTGCTTAGATAATTGTCCTTTTCCACACTTTTGGCCCACTCTGTACACAGTTGCATTGGTGTATTGTTATAGAGAATATAAATTTTAAAATATTTTTTATTATGTGCTTAACAATTTACATTGCTTGTTGTAAAGTTTAACTTCATTTTAGCATTATGTATATGTTGTGTATTCTATTTATACACAAACCAATTTTTCAATATTTTAACAAAATGTTTGCAAATGCTCAATGTCATTCATCATTACCAATTAGTTTTATTTGCCGTTTCATAATAAATAATCATGGCGTGTAGCAAATATAGACAAATGTTTTTATTTGTTGTTTTACTACACAGGAGCAGATAGCTCAGAAACAATTTCGGGATATTTTTAAAATATATATGAGTATATTTCAGTATGGAAAAGTATATTTAAAGTACTGAAATTGGCCCCTTTCTTTAACTGAACCTTATCAGTATATAAACACTTGAGATATTTACTTACTTACTTGAAGTTTCATTGATTACATATTACTTGTGAATAAAAAAAATGACGTTATATCACTCATTTGAATATTAAGTTTATAACAGTTAATTATTATTAAATGAATATTATAACATGCAATAATACTTATTGTTATTTACTGCTTATTATTGCACGTAAGTGCAAGCACCTGTATGTCCAGTATAAAAAAGGAAATTTACATAATTTCTACAGTGTGGAACATTTCATGTAATATTTTTGTTTCAAAAAATACATTTTCAGAGTGATACCAATAGAAAACAATTGAATGGGGCACTGCATAGCTTTATGAACAGCCAGAAAGTGTCAAAAAAGGCACGTCTGGCTGTGCATAGAGGTATGTTGGTTCTCACACTTATCAGTATGGTAGTAAATGTTGGGTTTGGCTGAAGAAGCATGAAAATAGGATTATTGCTGCGGAGATGAGTAGTCTAAGAAATATAGCTGGAGTGACTCGGTTGGATAAAGTAAAGAATAGTGAGATAAAAGAAGATGTGGTTACAAAGATAGATTAAGGAATGCTTAGATGGTTTGGACACGTAGAAAGGATGGATAAAGGATGATTGATGAAACAAATTTTTAAGGCGAGTGTGAATGGAGTGGGATCGAACAGATCAACATTGTTTTGAAGAAAGGCCAGGTCAGAGTATCAATAACCGACAAGCATGTATGAGAGCACTGATGAAAGTAAAGGAAGCAAAAGATGTGTGTAAGAACCGTAGCGGAAGTGAAAAGAAGTGGTCTCTGCCTACCCCTATGGGAAAAAGGCGTGACTATATGTATGTA
Organism: Agelastica alni; assembly: GCA_950111635.1. Lineage (NCBI taxonomy): Eukaryota > Metazoa > Arthropoda > Insecta > Coleoptera > Chrysomelidae > Agelastica > Agelastica alni. Next base: position 5,565,070 of record OX467712.1, on the reverse strand, counting down.
TGTACGAATAGAAATTTCTAGAATTTGTAGACAAATTTGATTAAGTAACAAATTCAATTCATGGCAGCATATTTATCTTATTAGTTTGGAATTAGAAAAAGAAAAAAAAATAAGTATTTTAGTATGCACCTGTATGTATGTACATAATGAATAATAACAATTAGAATTAAGACATTTTTACACGGAGTTATGTTTTTGAGTAACTATTCTATGCTACTAGAGTATTATAGTTTTCGTTAATGAACACTTTTGTTGTTTTATATTTTTATTTATTTTAATAATTGAGGGTAAAATGTAAATTTCAGGCTCATTTCCGAAAAAACCTTGGGTTTATATCATATAAAAACCAATGCTGGGGTTCCCCAGGGTTCCATCCTGTCCCCCACCCTATTTCTTTGACACATCAACGACCTCTTGAAAACCACCACGAACCCCATTTACAGTTTCGCAGACGACAGCACACTTGTCTTAACTTTCACATCCTATCGATCACTTTCGGTGAATGATACAAATATACTCAGGCAGGAACAGGTTGACTTCATCAATAGAGATCTTGAAGCAATCGTCGAGTGGGGAACCAACAATCTTTTTCAGTTCAACTCCCAGAAAACACAAAGCGCCACATTTTCACAATGTCCGTAAATATCCTTGAATCAAGTCCCCCCATCTCGATTTTGGGAGTCACGGTGTCTAATTATATGTCTTGGCATTACCATGTTGCTAACATCGCAAAGTCAGCAAGCCAAAGGCTAGGTTTTCTGTGGAAAGCTAGAAAGTTTTTTACTCCTGATCAACTGTTGACGACGTACAAGGCTCAAATCCGACCTCTACTGGGGTATTAATCGCACATTTGGGGTTCAGCACCAAGGCATTCTCTTCGTCTTCTAAATTCCATTCGGTTGATAAATGGCTCAACTCTCACAGATACTCTTCACCCACTAGAACTTCACCCACTAGAACATAGAAGAAGAATTGCAGATCAGACATTACAGATATTTCCATGGCAGATGCTCCAGAGAAATAGAAACTCTTGTACCACCGATGGCCACATTCGGCCGAAGAACTCGGCTCGCTGATCAGTCTCATCCATTTACTCTCATGATTGACACTACAAGGACCAATCTCCATGAAGAATCCTTCTTTTACAAGGGTGCTACGGAATGGAACAAGCTTCCATAATCAGTTTTTCCAAAGAACTATGACCTGCAACTTTTTAAAAAGCGGGTCCACAATCATCTCCTTTCTATAATTCCTCCCCCTTCTTAAAAAAAAATATTTACTAACTGTATGTTTAATATTTTTTTGTTTTGTCGTCTCGTTGGTTAAAATAATATTCGATAATATTCATTTTCTCAATCCACAAAAAAACTATTAAAATCACTGAAAAAATCTTGGAACATAAATAAGACAGCTAATAGCTGACACACATGCGAGTGTAACTTGTTCTGTATAATGTTTGATAATGTTTTAGTCGAGAATTAACGATTATGGTACGTTTCGGGTAATTTTCATTTGAGCACTTAATTAAAACGTCGAATGTATTCGACGCAGAAAGATGCGAGTGCGGTACCAACATCGTAATAAAATTTATTCATTTATCACAACCCGATGTCAGTAGACGACAATACCGAGATTTACTCTCTCGCAAAAACAACTCGAAATACCGTGAATATAATTTTAACAAATAATAAGATTTCTTCCTCTCCATTTTAATCCCGTTCCTATAGCCTGCGCTGTGTTTCTATAACTTCGTTAAACCGTCACGTGTAATAGTTGGATAGAAGTCGTGTAACTTTATGCGAATATAAATTAATTACAATGGCGCTTGCTTCCCACAGGTTTATCAATCATCTCTTCAAATTACGTTAGATTTAAGAAGGTCTAATCGTTGCTAGTGTTAAATAAAAAATATTAGATCATATCGAACATTTTTAAAACAGTTTAAGTCATTATAAGAACATCACCAGTACATTTTTGTAAATTGAATTTTTTTAAAATGTGGAAAGAATTACATAATTTTATGGGAAATCAGAATCCTGATACTAATCAGGTTTATGCATACGGTAGACTAAGGGATGTGTTTAAAAGCAGCATACCAATAAGCCTAAAATCAAAAGTCTTCAATCAATACGTATTATCAGTAATGACCTACGGAGCCGAAACGCGTACACTGACAAAGAACACCGTACATAGATTGGAGGTTGCCCAGAGAAAAATGGAGAGAGCTATGCTTGGAGTTCGAACCCAAGATTGCGTAAGAAATACATCCGGCAAAGAACAAAGGTCCAAGACATTATACAGAAAATCACGAATTTAAAATGGAAATGGGCAGGATCTGTTGCGAGTTTCAAAGACGACATATGGTCTCTAAGAATAATAAATTGGAGACAAAAGAAGCAAAGAAAGACCGCCAACACGTTGGAGCGACGATATAAAAAGAGTAGACGGACACTGGATTATAACAGCTCAAGATAGAGCCCAGTGGAGCAGTTTAATGGAGGCCTATGTCCAGCAGTGGACTCAACACCAGGCTGGGAGGTGATGATGAATCAGGTTTAGCGCTGTCACAAACATCATTAGGTAGTGCGATATATAAGAAGTAGTCGATATTTGAATTATTTAAGATGATTTTTTAAAGTTTTGAAACTGCTTGCGACTTATGGTTCTTATTTTCTATGCTTTTAATTTAATTCTCTAATTTTAATCGGTAGCATTTTGGTCTTAAGTTAAAGACTACTGCTGATTAGAGCCATGAAAGACCGAAGATTGGAAAAATCGTAGACCCATCCATAATTGGGATGATTCTTTAGCGTTAAGAAACTGCTTAGGACTTTCTCGTCCATTGGGTTTGCGAATTTTTTTTATCTTAGATCTCTTATGGTCTCCTGATTACAGCCATAAAAGACCTAAGATTGGAAAAATCGTAGACCCATCATTAATTGGGGTGGTTCTTTAGGCTTTCTCGTCAGTTGGGATTGCCATTTTTTCCAATCTAGGTCTCTCATGATTCTAATTAGCAGTAGTTTGGTTATGAGTCCAAGTTCACTTTTTTCAGTATAATCCTTTGACTAGTTGTATCCCAAGTTTGGATTTCTAGATCCCGTATTGTGTTTTTCTCTCCCGGTTGTCTAGCTGGTTATCATCAGCGTTCTAGTATTCGAGATTATTTACTAAAAGATCACGTATACAAATTTGATATTCTTTCATTATTCTTTCGTTCTTATCGCTTGGTATAAAACACCCTTTGTGCTGGTTAATTACTCGAACTAATTCTTTACTTTGCACTTTACTTTTTTTCTTTAAAAATTAAACCCACTACGGTTATTTCTTTACCTGTTGGTTATTATTTATTTTCTGAATTATTGTCATCACTTTCGGAAATACCCACTCGTAAATAACGACGTCGTAAAAACGTCGAAATTTACCAAATGCATTTCAATTTCGAATAATAACTTGTAATTTATTCTTTAAGTATACGTGTAAAAATATTTATAGTTTTGAAGAGGATGATTTTTTTTTAATGAAAATAGTCGCAAAAAGGGTAGACCTATCGTGTGAGCCGCGGACGGCCCGGCCCGCACTGCGACTATTAGAAGGGGAAGCGATTATAGAAAGGAAATGATTTTGGACCCGCTTTTTTAAAAGTTGCAGGTCATAGTTCTCTGGAAAAACTAATTTTGGAAGCTTATTTAATAATTATTCTGTTCGAGTCGTCGCTTATCATTTGGGTTTGCTGTTCTACGTACAATTACTTTACTCTTTTACCTTATTACAGGCTTTTCAATCTCTTTTTTGTTCGGTTTAATTAATCCCGTGCTTTATGTTCACAGACGCCAATACTTGTTTTGGAAAGTAAAATCGCGCAGATTTAAATGCAGATTGCTTGGACATTAGGGAGATTTTAATGAATTAAAGAATCGATTGGAAAAAAAAGAAGTGTCGGTGACGTTGCTTTTCGGTTTTTATTAGAAGAAAAAAAAAGGATGTCTGATGAAGGATTCTTGAAACCAATGAAATCCTGATAACTCTATTGATCTTTCTTCGTGATTATCCAGGATTTTTTGTTTTAAATATTAATTACGTTTTGTAGAATAAGTAGTTGGTTATACCTTTTTATCTAGAAGAAATGCGACTGACAGGACCTGCAAGAGGTGTGTGGAAAAGTCGGTCTTAATATCAATATGGTAAAAACAAAATTCATGACAAACCTTGTTCCCAGCTGTGGCTTGCAGATTGGCGGAGCTGAAATTCAAATGGTAGATAGATATGTGTACCTTGGCCATGAGGTCAGCATCTCAAGGGATAACCAGACATGCGAACTAAAAAGAAGGCTCACTCTCCCATGGGCAGCTTTCGGAAGACTTAAAAACGTTTTCAAGAGTGACTTGTCCGTCAATCTAAAAAGAAGGGTTTTCGATCAGTGCGTGCTGCCAGTGATGACATATGGCTCAGAAACACTAACAACAGCAACAGCTAAGAAACTTAGAGTTACACAGAGGAAGATGGAGAGATCCATGCTTGGTGTGACCTTCTTGAAGGACCACATAAGAAACGAGGATTTGCGCGGAAGAATCGGAGTCAGCGATGTCGTTGGAGCTATTGCGAAGCTTAAGTGGAACTGGTCCGGCCAACGTTGCACGGATGCGGGACGATCGATGGGAAAAGAGGCTTTTTGATTGGAGACCTAGAACAGACAAGCGAAGTAAAGACCGCCTACGCGTTGGTCGGACTATATTAAAAAGACTCGCAGCAATTGGATACAAACAGCACAAAATCTATTGGAATGGAAAATGATTATGGAGGCCTATGTTCAACAGTGGACACAAACGGCTGAATGATGATGATGATAATACCTTTTTATGAACCGATAAAAGTGTATCGAATCTATGTATAAAAATTTAGTCATAAGGGCTACTGGTGCCCTAAGGGTATTAATTATGACCTATAACATTACAAATGAATGGAGCACTGCATAGCTTTATAAACACCCAGAAAGTGTCAAAAAAGGCACGCCTGGCTGTGCATAGAGGTGTGTCGGTTCCTTCACTTATGTAAGGTAGTGAATGTTGGGTTTGGCAGAAGAAGCATGAAAATAGGATTAATGCTGCGGAGATGAGTAGTCTGAGAAGTATTGCTGGAGTGACTCGGTTGGATAAAGTAAAGAATAGTGAGATAAGAGAACGATGTGGACTATATGTATGTATGTAACATTACATGTTAAGGTCATAACTAACACCCTATAGGCACCAGTAGCCCTTATGCCTAAATTTTTATGAATAGAATCAATACTCCTATATAGATTCTTAAAATGGCATAATCGTCGTACCACATGCGATTTTCTTTACAAAATAAAATTCGATTTTTACGCAGATGCCGCCAGGAAACTCCACAATTTTCACATATACTCACCTTGATTTCATCTTTCAGTACTCTCAAAGGCAAAAGGGATACAATCGTGGCTGAACTTCTATTGAAATCCGACGGTCTACTAGTGACACCGTTATCAACATCGAAATAGGTACTTAATTCCATAATTTTTTGAAGTTTTCGGGGGCCTTTTTCAGATTATATGAAAAGTGTAGCAGTCAGTAAAACTAGACTTGAAGTTGTACCAAAAACTACTCTGGTATGTCTACAAATTTCGAGTCCTTTTAATGACAAATCCTTTAGGACACTGCTCAACTTTTAACAATTATATTGTTACGACTTTTAGTTCTTTCTTGGGTTCGGCGATTTTAAAACTCTCGATACAGCAACTGAACAATTTTTATTACGATACTTTTACACGATACATTTTACTTTTATAAATCACTTAGATATTCAACTATTTACAACTATTTAAATTTCATAACTTATAAACACTTTTTAAAACTAAACTGTCCCTTGTTACGACCGCTGTCCTTTTTATATTTCTAAATCACAATTCCAGACCATTTCATCTGTTTCTCGAGAGTCAGAGACTCTTCGCGATGCGGTGTTCCAGACTTTGCCATACCGCGGTGGCGGCGGCCGAAAAAGCGGTCATTTATATGCACCCCAGCCGCGGTCGATCCTCGATCGCCGACAGGACCGGCTTGTAACAATATTTTGGTGACTTTTTAACTAGTAGAAACTAGTGATGAATATGTTCGATATCGATTTTGGATATTAATTATTGTAAATGATACCTACATTTTTATCTTAATCGATTTAAAATTAATCACTATCGCAAAACTCATTACATTATCCATTTCGTTCTAATAGCATTAACCACAGTATTGAATAATAATTATTCGTCTCGTCAAATTATAATACCGATATAAATTTCGCGCTAATATTGAGTAACAATCCATGTTCGTGTTTCAAGTGAGAGTACATTATCTTCTATCTCAAACTTGTTCGAGTATAGAGATGGGCGTATCGACAATCACGGAGATTGAATCACGAAACTACTAGTTTGTTCCCGATCCACAAAAAGTTTGTTTCCAAATCAACCTAAATGCGAATGTCCAATTCTGACCGATATGGTACCAAATGTATAACCGTTGTACATTCTCCCAGTGTTGCATTGACCATTTACAATTTTGTTTTTGTTTGCAGTAGCTTCACTTACTGTATCGCTCTCTCGTTCGATCAGTTATTAAATATTCGCGTTTTCAATTACTGTTGAGGGCGTTGCAAGACGTTAACAAATATGGAGGATTGTAAGTAATTTCAAAGAAAGTTCTCTTTTAGTTTCATTTGCGAGTTACTTTCTCTGTGATTTTTTATGAATCAGTGATGCTGTTTAGAAATTTTACAGAAAAGTGTCGTGTTGTCAATATTGATCTGCCAGCGCCGCATTTTTAAAGTATTGTTACCATCCGGCCCTGTTTATTTGTCGGCGTCCGAGAGTCAACCACAATTAGGGTGCATATACATGAGTGCTTTGTCGGCCTCCGTCCGGTAAAACTCTCGAACACCTCGTCTAGCGGGTTCGAGAAGGTAGAAGAATTGTTCCGGACTCTCGAGAAAAAGGTCGATTACTCTGGAATTATGATTTAGAGGTATAAAAAGGACAGCAGCTGCGAAGTTTTTAAGTTTTTATGAGTTATGAAATGTAATTTAATGTAAAATTTGTATCTAAGTGATTTGTAAAAGTAAAGTTTTATTGTGTAAAAGTATTGGAATAAAAAATGTTTTGTTACCGTATCGAGAGTTTAAAATTACCGAACCCAAGAAAAAACTCATTTCGTTACAGTATGATTGAAACGATATAAATATAATCTTGGATTTGGTGTTGTGGGAACTGGATTCATAATTTGTGAGTAAGATTCCATGATTGGGATATTCCACAACTGAAGCTCCATAAAACTGGCGGTGCCAATTTTTTTTTTTTTATGTTCTGGTTCCCACAAAAAGGGATATCCTGTAATGTTCAGAGAACATCGTGGGAACCAAGGGAAAGAAGGTAGGAGTTGGTGTTCTTCTTAAATTTCTGGAGGTTGTATGCCTCGGGGAACACCTCCCTAGGCAATGAGTTCCAAAGCCTCGCAATTCGTTGGATGAATGAGTCTTTGGAAAGTGATGTTCTGCAGGTCTCCAAAGTGACCACGAAGGGGTGTGAAGACTGAACTTGACGGGTTAATCTCGAAGATACTGCCAAAGGAGGAACGATTGTTGATATTTCAGAAGAGCATCGCCCATGAAAATATCTATAAAATAGAAACAAATCGCCAACTTTTCTACGGTGTTCCAGACAAGTAAGCGAGTTTGTAAGCGAGGCATCACCGACGAGACGAATTGCCCTTTTTTGGACAGAATCCAATAGCTTCAGGATATGTTTAGGTGCCGCACTCCAAATATGGGAACAGTATTCCAGTACAGGTCGGATCTGTGCCTTATAGATCATAAGCAGCTGACTGGAGGTGAAATAGCTCTTGGCACTAAACAAAAAACCAAGTTTTTGGGATGCACTTTTGGCAATGGACCTCACGTGATTTTCTCAGGAAAGGTTATTGCTGATAGTAATACCAAGCATCGATATGGATGACTTCAGTGGTATGGTTACTCCTGACAAAGTTATGTTAGGCACAGTGAGATCGGCTTTTCTAGAGAAAAGACATGCTTGTGTTTTGTTTGCATTGAATTCTACCAAGTTATTGGATCCCCATTCGAGAATTGTTGCTAAGTCCATATTTATATTGTTAACATTTCTTCCTCGTTCATTTCTGGTTTCACGGGCTGATATAGGGGCCCTGGAAGAGAAAGCGGTATGGAGGGTACTATCATCGGCAAAGCTGTGTACGGGACATGAAGTTGCTTTCAACAGGTCGTTGATGTGAAGTAAAAATAGTGTTGGTGCTAGAATGGATCCTTGCGGAACACCAGCATTTATGAGTAGAGTGTCAGACGAAACTCCATCGACCACTACATGGAGAGACCTGTTTGAGAGAAAACTAGCAAGCAGAGAACACAGCTGAGGGGGCAAGCCATAAGATGGAAGCTTGGCGAGGAGTCCCTGGTGCCAAACTCGATCGAATGCCTTGGAGATATCTAATGCCACAGCTAAAGTTTTTCCATACTTTTCAATAGATAGCTGCCATATATGTGAGACGTATGCGAGCAGGTCACCAGTTGATCTCTGATGGCGGAAGCCATATTGCCTATCATTGATAATTCCATAGTCTTCCAGATATTTCATGAGCTCGATGTTGATGGCTTTTTCCATGACCTTTGAAATAATAGATAGCAGTGCGATAGGTCTGTAGTTGCTAGATAGGGTCTTTTTGCCTTTTTTAGGGACCGGCTGTACTCTTGCAATTTTCCAATTGGACGGAAATACTCCCAAATTGTAAGAGTGGTTGAACAACTTGCAAAGAACACATTTCTTGAGAACAATCGGCGGGATTCCGTCAGATCCACAGGCTTTGTTGGTGTTGAGACCCAGCAAAATCTTTCTGATAGTACATTGGCGAAATTGGAAGGAACTGGAAAAAAAAGTTAATAAATTTGTTGCTAATTAGTTGCCAAAGAATCGAATTTGTTGCTCAAACCGATCCCGAAAAATCGGCAACAAGCAGCAACAAATATCAAACGATCCAAAAAACGGAATGGACCAAAATTTGTTGCTAAAAAACCATACTAAAATAAATAAAAAAAATTTTATTTTTTTTTCAAAATTCACACCGAACATGCTAACTTAAATCGCGATTTTTACCTAATAAGTAAACTATTTAATTTTGTTGCTCATCGCAGCAAAGATTGTTAAGGTCCTTAGAGTTGGCAACAAAATAGAAAACTGGAAATCGGATGAGTTTTCAACCAGTATACTCAAAAACCGTCCATGCCAGCTTAAATCAGCATTTTCGTCATTTAAATAATCGAATTAATTTTGTTGCTCAATGACGTGATAATCGCTGATCCAAATACTTAGTATAGTTTTTTAGCAACAAATTTTGGTCCATTCCATTTTTTTAGATCGTTTGATATTTGTTGTTTTCGCCTGCTTAACGTGAAGCTAGCATCATTGGCGATTTTTCGGGATCAGTGCAAGCAACAAATACAATTGTTTGGCAACTAATTAGCAACAAATTTAGCAACTTTTTTTTCAAGTTTCGCCCATTTGGCACCGCCAGTTTTAAGGAGCTAACAACTGATGATACCGTATTTGAAAAAGGAAAACCATTTATGTTGCTGGTAAAAAAATGTTAATTTGCTGGGAAATTAAGTACCATCAAAACATGTTTGAGGATATTCAAAAGCTGACTTAAATTTTGTGCATGAACGTTAAATTAGGCTGAAATAAATAGTGAGTACGTCAGATCGATAGCAGGCCGGTAGCAAGTGTGTGTTAATAGCTGACGCAGATTAGAGTTAATTTAAACGCGAATACCTTCGACATCAAGTGTTTGCGGTTTTGACGGTCTCTGCATTGATTCTCAGTAATGTCAGATTTATTTAACGATCGTAACTAACTAATCAAGCCGTCAAAGTTTCGTTTAATAACAATAATAATAATAAAAAAGGAAAGGAGATAATGAGAACATTTACGACGGCTATTAAAAAATGAATGGTAGTTCGGAAGTAAATAACCTGCTCATTATCTCACGAAATTAATAAGTAAAAAGATATTCCCGCAAAATGTCAACAACATTGAGTGAAAGGCGTATCGAGACCATTTTAAAAATTCATAAATTTCGTAGGTTGGGCCTCCCGGCGTTGTGTCGTTCGATATGTTAAACTGTAGCGCAATTTTGGTGGCTAACACGCGCATAAAGCATCAACATCCCTTTCAGAGATAGGTGGAAGAGATACAACCCTTTTTGTTTTGTTTATTTTCACCCTCCGTTTAGTATGATCGTTTTTAATAAGTAATGAAAACGTACTATTAAAACAGAAATTGTGTCAGTCGTTTTTGAAAAGGAAGGGGGGTATTTTATGAGCTTTTTTTGTCTTTAATCAGTTGCTAAATCACCACTGATTCATCAGTTAATAAGCCGCGTATGTAATGTGTTAAGGCGGGTCCATTTCTATAAATATTTACGACGTGCGTTGTTTTTTGAAATACTGCAAAAATATTAGCGGCGTAAATTTAATTTTCCTCGCAACTGTTTTAGTTGTGCTTTGTATGTGTTGTACTTCATTTGTGTTAGTGGCTGACAGCGACAAGCGGTGCCAGACAGCGTGCGTTGTATGCCACGAAAATATTTGCGCGCATTTGCTTGCGGCAGAACCGTCCACATCTGCATAATTTTCAGCACACGCGTGCAAATTTGTGTCAAATACAGCGCACACCGTAAATATGTATAGCTGTGTACCCGCCTTATAACTATTTACAATTTGATATTTTTTATGAAATGATAACAGCTCGGACGATGCAAAAATCATTGCACTTAAATTTTACCGTAAGAAAAAATGTATTCGCTACAAAATGCAAAGTAGTAAAATGGTTGAGCTTAAAAAGAAAATGTTGAACGTTAAATGGAATATACCATGGAATATAATATGGAATATACATTTTTGAACCATCTCTACACCGGCCGGAGTCAACAAATTTTTTGATAAAAACAAAAAATGGCTTCAGTGAGTCAGTAGCTGTCTGAGGTAGTGGACAAATAGTAAACGTTTGCATTAACAGGGTTTCCCACTTCTATAAAAGTCAGAGAAAGGCTGGAAAAGTCATGAAACTAAAATTGTGGCAAAATTATAAAAAATTCAGCGATTTGAGGAGATGTGTTTTCTGTAAAAGTATGCTAAAAGTCAGCAACAAAATGGCAATTACAGTTACAAATTTCTCGATATTAAATGAATAAGTGGAAAGATTTGGACTACAAAAACCCGGTCGATAGATTTAATTCATCAGTAATACATTTGTCAATAAGGAGAAATGTTGATGGATATTTCATTTGCATGCATACATACATAAAATCACGCCTTTTTCCCATGGGGGTAGACAGAGACCACTTCCTTCCACTTGCTACGGTTCTTACACACATCTTTTGCTTCCTCTTCTTTCATCAGTGCTCTCATACATGCTCGTCGGTGGTTAGTTCTTTTGACCTGGCCTTTCCTCAAAACAATGTTGATCTGATCAAGATATGTTCGCCGAGGTCGACCTCTACCGACTTCCGTCCATTCACACTCGCCATATAAATTTGTTTCGTCAATCTTCATTCATCCATCCTTTCAACGTGTCCAAACCATTAAAGCATTTCTTTATCTATCATTGTAACCACATCTTCTTTTACACCACAGCGTTCTCTTATCTCACTATTCTTTACCTTATCCAACCGAGTCACTCCGGCTATACTTCTCAGACTACTCATCTCCGCAGCAGGAACCAATGCACAACCAGACGTGCCTTTTTGACTCTTCCTGGCTGTTCATAAAGGTATGCAATGCCCTATTCATTTGTTTTCCTTTGTTTAATATGATAATGGACCAAATAATCTACGAAGTAAAAAAGAGAGGGCGGTACAGAATGGGACCCCATAAAATTAATATAGTATGCTACGCAGATGACGCGGTATTTGTAGCTAGTAACGAAGATGACCTGCATTTAATATTAAGGCACAAGAATACAACATGCAGATTTCAGCGGAAAAACCAAGTGCATGATAATTAGCAGAGAACCACGCAGATGTAAACTAGAATTGGAAGGCAAAAGCATAGAACAGATGATGACTTTCAACTACCTTGGGAGTTGAAATCACCAGTGAGAGAAACTTGAAGACAGAAGCAACAAAGCAAGCGAACATCTCTAAAAACAATAAGCCATATAGCAAAAGACCAGTAGAAAGACCAAAAAAGCGATGGCAAGAAAATATACAATCTACAACAACAGAAACCGAATGAGAGGCAGACAAACAGGAGAAATCCTAGTTGTACGAAGAAGAAGAGATTTGTTTTTCTGCCAACACCCTTCGTTCAATGTTACTGTCATACTTTGCATCTCTTGTAAACTTTGAACCCAAGTATGCAAACTCATTTACTTTTTCCTTTCTCCCTTGATCAGAACCTCACAGTTTGTCATGTCTTCTTCTCTTTCGTTTTGCTTATGACCTGATCATCGACGTAAAGGAGACATTTGACGATCAAATCATTCATTTTCAATCCATTCGTCAGCCACACATCCCTGTCTCACACTTTTTTCGATGTTAAACCAGTCCGTGTAAGCTCCGTTTATCCTAACACAAGCAGTGGATTCCTCGTAAAGTGATTTCAGTGCTCGTATTAAACTACCGCTTACCACATACATAGACAATTCACTCGTCATTTCTCTGTCATAGGCCTTTTCCAAGTCTATAAAAGCGCAGTAGACCAATAATTTTTCGACTATACCTCGTAATGAAAAGACCTAATTCATACTGATCTCCTTCCTTTTCTAAATTTTGCTTGCACATCCCATATCTCAGTTTCATTCGAGAAATTCGATTTTGAAGTTGGAAATGTCAACGTAGTTATTGTCACACATTTCAAAGTGTGAGATGTTCATAGTTATCGCGACAAAGTTAAAATATTTTCCGTTTTTAAAGGGCAGTTGCATATTTCTCGATATTAAATGATTGAGCGGACAGATTTGTATTTTCCCTTTATTTATCTTTATTTATTTGGGGATTTGGGGGGGGGTGTCGCTTAGGAGTACGATAAATTTCTCGGCATCCAGAATAGACGACGTTTCGGTTATTTCTGGAACGTCTCGCAAGCCGTACGTACTTCACTTCCATAACGAACGGCCCACTAAGATATTTGTGAGTCGAGTCGTCCAAACAAACAAGACTCGATACGAGGCCGTTCCGATCTGGTTTATTTATGTTGTCAGTATCTCTTTCTTCGAGGGTGTTTTATCATAACACTTTATTACTACGTACGGGAGAGTTAAAAGATTTAAAGGAAACCGTGCGATAGATTTAGAGTGGTGAACCGTCGAGAGACAATATCACATGTTCATTACGCCCATGGGCGGCCGCAATTTTGCGCTACCCCGGGGCCGATACAAGTCTCAGACGTACCGAGACATTCCATCAGTGGTTTGAAAAATTGCTTGGATTCTTTCATACATGGTGGCCCATTTAAAGGTGTCTATCTCGTTTATTTTCCATGAAAAATGTTTGTTCTGGAAAACCCGACAAACTTTTCGAACAATTAAACTGCAAGAGAGTGACCTACCATCAATTTGTTGATAAGGTAATGCATTTTATTAGAATTCTACGGGGGTACTTTTGTTTGATTTTAAATTGATTAGAAGTGTTTGAGTCGTGAAATTAGTTGAATTGTTATCTGTTATTTTAAATCGTAAGATATTATGTGAGAAACCAACCTATTAAAAGAGTAGGACAATACAAATACCTAGACACGATTATTAATGAGAACATGGACAGCTCCCAAGAAATACGAGTCAGAATAGAACAGGCGAGAAGCGCCTTTACAAGAATGAAGAGGCTTTTCTGCTGCAGAGATTTAAACCTTGATTTAAAAATACGACTGATGAGATGCTATGTGCTGAGTATACTATACTATGGGATGGAGGCCTGGACACTGAAGGTAACCGACATGAGGAGACTGGAAGCATTTGAGATGTGGATATACCGGAGAATATTGAGGATCTCATGGGTAGAGAGAATAGCCAACGTGGAAGTGATGAGACGTATGCATAAGGAGAGAAAAGTGATTCCGACAATTAAGAAAAAAAAACTGCTGTACATGGCACATGTCATAAGGTAAGAAAAATATCAAATGCTACAAATAATTATGCAGGGAAAAATCCAAGGCAAGAGATCTATAGGAAGAAAACGAAATTCATGGCTGAAGAACCTTAGTGATTGGTTTGGATGCAGTAACAATGAACTATTTAGAGCTGCGGTCTCAAAAATAAGAATTGCTATAAATATTGCCAACCTTCGAAGCGGAGACGGCACCTAGAGAAGAGAAGTTATTTTAAAGTAATCTATATGGTTTACACCGCTGCGGAGGGAACTAAAATTGTCATCCTCTGTTTTAAAAACAACCAGAAGTTTCAATGAAAAGCATCACGGTAAAAGTGTCAACCATTCTTACGTGTCAAAGTTAATATCTAAATTCATGGAAAGTGGATCCATTCTTATTCTTCTTGTAGCGTCACAATCATTCGTGGGTCTTAGCTGCATCTACGACTCGTCTCCATCTATCTCTGTCCAACCTCCTTCCATTCCCGTACTCCCAATACTCTTACATCATATCCGATATTGTCTCTACATCTAAGCCTTGGTCTTCCTAAAGGTCTCTTTCCTACTTTCCTCTTTCGACGATCTCTGTATGTGTCCGGCCCATCTGAGCCTTTGTGCTTTTATCTCGTTTACTAAACTCGGTATTTTGTACATGTTCTTGAGCTTCGTTCTTATTTGATATTTGACTCGTTCTCTCATCTACTGTAGGTCCAAAGATTTACCGCAACATCTTTCGTTCAAAGCGTCTTAGCAGTAGTTCGTTCTGCTTCGTTATTGTCCATGTTTCCGCACCGTACATAATAATTGGCTTGATTACTGCCGAATATATCCGTATTTTAGAGTTCCTAGATATCAGTCGGGACCTAAACAGGTCTTGTGAGGCAAAAAAACATTTTTTGCCCTTTTGTATTCTTGCTTTTATTTCGCTACTGATATCCTTATCCGAGGTTATAACTGCTCCTAGTTATTGAAATTGGTTTACGCTTTCGAATTTGTAGGTGTCCATGGTTATGTTTTGTCCTATTCTGTAGCTACCTGCTCTCATGCATATATTCGGTCTTGTCCTGGATTCATTGCTAATGAAAAACATTCAAGTGGTCACAGTTTTACCAACGATTCCGCACAGGTTGCAATCTTATGGCATGTTGTAGTGGATCCTACTTCAAGTACCATAAACTTGAAGGAAACTCCAGAAATTTTGCGTACTAGTATTCTGAAAATTTTAAGAAAGCATTGATCCCTCTCTATAAGATTAACCTTGTGCAAAAACTCAATGAAGATGATTCAGATAGCCGTAAAATTTTTAAGGCAGATGAAAAAATTCAGAACAATCCCAATGCTTTGTATGTTTTTCTGACAAATGCACATTTTTTGGTTACGTCAACAGATTTAATTGCAGGTAATGGAATGATTCGAATCCTGCAATTAAGAAAGAGCAGCATTCACACTATCCAAAAAAGTTGAATGTATGGGCTGGAATTTTGAGAAATAATTATCATTGAATATTCCACAAATCGGTAGAATTAACACTGTTAGACTTTTTTGTGTTTTATATAAAACGAAACCTACCTATAATTACATGCGTTATGCTCAAAATCGAGCTATTTGCTGCATAAATTATACAAATATTCCCGCAAAGTTTGTTATTATATTAACCGGGGTAGTCTTGGTGGGAAACCAAGATATCAAATTCTGCTAATCTTCTTACACGTTTGCGTTAACTTGAAGTGTTTGTACAACTAATTTGCT
Source organism: Agelastica alni (assembly GCA_950111635.1). Lineage (NCBI taxonomy): Eukaryota > Metazoa > Arthropoda > Insecta > Coleoptera > Chrysomelidae > Agelastica > Agelastica alni. Next base: position 5,549,156 of record OX467712.1, on the reverse strand, counting down.
TGTTAGCTAATCTGCAAAATTTGAAATTACAAAATAGAGAGTACCTCGTTTTCAAAGCTTGTAACGTTAAATGATGTTCTCTCAGTTACAAAAATACATCGTGGCAAGTACAAACTATTTTTATTTTTACACTAGCGGACCCGGCAGACGCTGTACTTCCCGAACGTTGGCTTGCTTGCTTTGGGAATATCACTATTAAAGTCAGCGACATCGAAAACTATAAATTTAACACTAATATCGCCGTTTTTAATAGTTTTTATATTTCATTGCCTTTCCACCCCTTTTGTATGGGTGCTAAGATTATTGGAAATGTCACTATCAAACTCAGTGAACCCGAAAACTATGAAGTCGTCTCTAATATCAGCCTTATTTGATATTCCATCCCTTACCTATTCATTTCTTAAGGGTACTAACAAAATTTGCAATGTCACTATCAAACTCAGCGACACCAAAAAACTATAAATTTGACACTTATATTGGCCATTTTTAATAGTTTTTATATTTCAACCCACTCTCACTCCTTTTCGTAGGGGTTTATCGAGATAAAAGTATCCTTTTTTTAGGTTGTAGCAATCAAAAAACATTTACAAAATTTCATTAAAATCTGACTATGAATTCGACACTAATTTTAGCCGTTTTTATATTTTATCCCCTTTCCACCCTTTTCATGATCCGATCACTACCAAACGTTACAGGAACAAATCTGAAGATTGCCTCAAAATTTCATTAAAATCGGTCCAGTCGTTTTGGAGTCTATAGAGGAGAAACATACTTACATTGATTTTTATAAATATAGATGAGAATTCATTGTTAAAGAACCCCGAGGATGAATTTAAAAAAATTCGAAACATTGGCAACAAAACAAGTTTTTTTTTTAGTTGCAGCTGTAAAATTACTGCATGAAATAATCATTAAAACTAAAAAATGCATGGTATACCTCGTGTTGAAAGCTATTGGATCACAAAGATATAATTTAAAACTATAACAAAATAAGCATATATCGACAAAAACATTCTATTCCTCCCGGTATAAATATAAATTTTCTAGATGTGTGCGTAATCGTAATCGCACTTTTACTCATTTCCCTTTAAACTTAGAAAATAACCTTCTCAAACCCTCCAGATTTCGTAATTTGAGAGAGCCTTTGTTGGCTTCCTAGGGATCACAATAATACTGGCCGACTGGGGCGCCCCTGTTTATTTTCTATAATAAATAATTCTCAACCCTCTAAACAGTCTACCTGTCTTCGTGTCTAAGGAAAAAGGTACATCTGGTATTGCAAACCCGAACGAAAATACGACGTTGTCGAACTGTTAAATAATCGTAAGATTTAATTATTTTTATCTTCGTAATCATTTGTGTGGTGAATATTTATTACTATAATCGGGAAAAAAAATAAAAAGTGATAAAACATCTCGGTAGTATAAAATTTGTGTAAAAATTTTAAAACTACATCTTCAAATTATTGATAAAAATAACAGTCCAAATGTCTGGTTGTTTTAAAAATGCGGCAACCTCGCGAAAAATACTCTGTAGGTAATAAAACGATCGAGGTTTCGTTCGGCCGTTTTTCTCTTTGTACTTCTCGTCACCACTACGGTCGACAGATACAATTCTCATTTGTTTAGACTAAAATAAACCGCGTAATTACTCACCCGGAGTTACCAGAGACGGAAGTTCGAGCTTTGAATTATTTGCCACTTTGTTTGTTTGAAATTCTAGCTAGCGATGAAATTTTAATTTGCCATTAAGTAAAATATTTAAAACAAAGTAAAATGGATAGGTTAATTATGCTAGGGTGCATTAAAGGCGCTATCGGTGATATTTTGAAAGCATTTGACAAGGTTCGCATTCTCTTGTCATGTTTTCGTAAAATCACGATTTTTTACAGTCGATGTCAGTCCTCAAAATTTGCAGGAGTCCCATAAGGTTGGCAACATCTCACATTCTAATTTAAAATTAATTATACTAGTAATTGACAAATTTTCAAGCTCGTTTATGCGATCAAGGTTTCACCAACCAAGTCTCTCCATCTCGATTTTGGGAGTCACGGTGTCCAATAATATGTCTTGGCGTGATCATGTTGCTAACATCGCAAAGTCGGCAAGCCAGAGGTTAGGTTTTCTGTGGAAAGCCAGAAATATTTTTTACTCCTGATCAACTGTTGACGACGTACAAGGCTCAAATCCGACCTCTACTGAAGTATGGCTCGCACATTTAGGGTTCAGCACCAAGGCATTCTCTTCGTCTTCTAGATTCCATTCAGAAAAGAGCCATTCGCTTGATAAACAGCTCAATTCTCACAGATACCCTTCAACCTATGACCCCCAGAACTATGACCTGCAACTTTTTAAAAAGCGTGTCCACAAATATTTCCTTTTTATAATCCCTTCCACTTCTAATAGTCGCAGTGCGGGCCGTCCGCGGCCCACACGATAGGTTTACCCTTTTGCGACTATTTTCATAAAAAAAAACATTCTACCCTTTCTGGTGTCTATTTATTCTGTCTTCGTAAGTGGAATCGTAAAAACACAATCAAGCAGTTCCTGGAATGTAGTAGGAATAACCTGCGAATTCTGACGGGACATTGCTGTCTAAGGACCACCTCGGAAGGATAGGTTTGAACCAACAGACTGTCGGTTTTGCTGCGTGAAAGACGAAACACATATTATGTTCATGCCCCTGCTTATGAAGCTTAACATATTTGGTTTCACCAACTTGGAACCTACCGATTTCAAAAAAATCTCACCTCATACAACTATAAACTTCGTGAGAAGAACTGGATTGTGCATAACCTCTTGGGGTGAGCTACAATAGACCCATCAAGGGTCGCAGTGGAGGGGAGACTTTACTACGTCTCCACTCACATGACTAAACAATTATTTCATTTTTGCATGCACCTTTCGATGATCTGACCACGGAGCAATTAAGTTTGTCTGGTGTATTTATCGAAAAAGTCTTAATTACAGGCGATATTCGTGTTCGAAAATCAAGGACGTGAAAATTCAATTTTTCAATGTTTTCGTAAAATTTACAAGGGAGCTGATTTTTCTGCCGACGTCAGTAAACGGAGCCAATCGAAACTCGTTAAATGAGCTGTCGCGAATTGCATTTGAATAAACTTTGCAGACTGGGGTGGGCTCGGTTACCTAGACGCATCACTTTTTCAAAAATAAATTTTTCTTCCGGCCATTTTCTTTTGCTTTAAAGAGTTCTAGAGTTCTACAAAAAAAATTTTCGAAAAATTCAAAATCGAAAAAATCACAGCATTTTGAAAAATATAATATAAAAGGAAATTTTTCATTACAAGTTCCAGGAGTTCTGATGAAAGTTCTGTTCCTTCCCAAAGAGTTCTAACAAAAACTCCTGCAACATTTTCCGATCAACTTAAAATCCAAAATTTTACAGGACTTGGTTACCAAAAAAATTTGACTTTCAAAATTTTAAAGATGCAGGAGTTCTGATGAGAGTTCTGTTTCTTTTTCAAAGAGTTCTACCAAAAAGTCCCACCACAATTTTTGATAAAATCAAAATTCAAAGTGCTACCAGGCTTTAAAGTTACCAAAAAATTTTGATTTTCAAAATTTTAAAGATGCAGGAGTTCTGATGAAAGTTCTGTTCCTTTCCAAAGAGTTCTAAAAAAACTCCTGCAACATTTTTCGAGCAACTTAAAATCCAAAATTTAACAGGACTTAGTTACCAAAAAAATTTGATTTTCAAAATTTTAAAGATGCAGGAGTTCTGATGAGAGTTCTGTTTCTTCCCCAAAGAGTTCTACCAAAGAGTCCCTTCACAATTTTTGATAAAATCAAAATTCAAAATGCTACCAGACTTTATGGTTACCAAAAAATTTTGATTTTCAAAATTTTAAGGATGCAGGAGTTCTGATGAAAGTTCTGTTCCTTCCCAAAGAGTTCTAAAAAAACTCCTGCAACATTTTTCGATCAACTTACAAAAATTTAATTTTCAAAATTTTAAAACTTGCAGGAGTTCTGATGTGTTCCTTCCCCAAAGAGATTTACCAAAAAGTCTTCCTAAATTTTTCGATTAAATTAAAATCAAAAATTCTACGGGTCTTTAACAAAAGTTAACATAAATGTGTTTGACAAAAATAATTTATCAACCAAATAATTTATTTTTTGTTAACTTAAAGCCTGGTAAAATTTTGTATTTGGAGTTGAACAAAAACATTGAGGGACTTTTTGGTAAAACTCTTTGGAGAAGAAACAGAACTCTCATCAGAACTCCTGCATCTTTAAAATTTTGAAATTCAATATTTTTTGGTAACTTTGAAGCCTGGTAGCATTTTGGATTTTGATTTTATCAAAAATTGTTGTAGGACTTTTTGGTAGAACTCTTTGGGGAAGAAACAGAACTCTCATCAGAACTCCTGCATCTTTAAAATTTTGAAAATCAAAATTTTTTGGTAACTTTAAAGCCTGGTAGAATTTTGGATTTTGATTTTATCAAAAATTGTTGTAGGACTTTTTGGTAGAACTCTTTGAAAAAGAAACAGAACTCTCATCAGAACTTCTGCATCTTTAAAATTTTGAAAATCAAAAATTTTTGGTAACTTTAAAGCCTGGTAGAATTTTAGATTTTGATTTTATTAAAAATTGTTGTAGGACTTTTTGGTAGAACTCTTTGAAAAAGAAACAGAACTCTCATCAGAACTCCTGCATCTTTAAAATTTTAAAAATCAAACTTTTTTGGTAACTTTAAAGCCTGGTAGAATTTTGGATTTTGATTTTATTAAAAATTGTTGTAGAACTTTTTGGTAGAACTGTTTGAAAAAGAAACAGAACTCTCATCAGAACTCCTGCATCTTTAAAATTTTGAAAATCAAACTTTTTTGGTAACTTTAAAGCCTGGTAGAATTTTGGATTTTGATTTTATCAAAAATTGTCGTGGGACTTTTTGGTAGAACTCTTTGTGGAAGAAACAGAACTCTCATCAGAACTCCTGCATCTTTAAAATTTTGAAAATCAAAATTTTTTGGTAACTTTAAAGCCTGGTAGAATTTTGGATTTTGATTTTATCAAAAATTGTCGTGGGACTTTTTTGTAGAACTCTTTGTGGAAGAAACAGAACTCTCATCAGAACTCCTGCATCTTTAAAATTTTGAAAATCAAAATTTTTTGGTAACTTTAAAGCCTGGTAGCATTTTGGATTTTGATTTTATCAAAAATTGTCGTGGGACTTTTTGGTAGAACTCTTTAGGGAAGAAACAGAACTCTCATCAGAACTCCTGCATCTTTAAAATTTTGAAAATCAAAATTTTTTGGTAACTTTAAAGCCTGGTAGAATTTTGGATTTTGATTTTATCAAAAATTGTCGTGGGACTTTTTGGTAGAACTCTTTGTGGAAGAAACAGAACTCTCATCAGAACTCCTGCATCTTTAAAATTTTGAAAATCAAAATTTTTTGGTAACTTTAAAGCCTGGTAGCATTTTGGATTTTGATTTTATCAAAAATTGTCGTGGGACTTTTTGGTAGAACTCTTTAGGGAAGAAACAGAACTCTCATCAGAACTCCTGCATCTTTAAAATTTTGAAAATCAAAATTTTTTGGTAACTTTAAAGCCTGGTAGAATTTTGGATTTTGATTTTATCAAAAATTGTCGTGGGACTTTTTTGTAGAACTCTTTGTGGAAGAAACAGAACTTTCATCAGAACTCCTGCATCTTTAAAATTTTGAAAATCAAAATTTTTTGGTAACTTTAAAGCCTGGTAGCATTTTGGATTTTGATTTTATCAAAAATTGTCGTGGGACTTTTTGGTAGAACTCTTTAGGGAAGAAACAGAACTCTCATCAGAACTCCTGCATCTTTAAAATTTTGAAAATCAAAATTTTTTGGTAACTTTAAAGCCTGGTAGAATTTTGGATTTTGATTTTATCAAAAATTGTCGTGGGACTTTTTTGTAGAACTCTTTGTAGAAGAAACAGAACTCTCATCAGAACTCCTGCATCTTTAAAATTTTGAAAATCAAAATTTTTTGGTAACTTTAAAGCCTGGTAGCATTTTGGATTTTGATTTTATCAAAAATTGTCGTGGGACTTTTTGGTAGAACTCTTTAGGGAAGAAACAGAACTCTCATCAGAACTCCTGCATCTTTAAAATTTTAAAAATCAAAATTTTTTGGTAACTTTAAAGCCTGGTAGAATTTTGGATTTTGATTTTATCAAAAATTGTCGTGGGACTTTTTTGTAGAACTCTTTGTAGAAGAAACAGAACTCTCATCAGAACTCCTGCATCTTTAAAATTTTGAAAATCAAAATTTTTTGGTAACTTTAAAGCCTGGTAGAATTTTGGATTTTGATTTTATCAAAAATTGTCGTGGGACTTTTTTGTAGAACTCTTTGTAGAAGAAACAGAACTCTCATCAGAACTCCTGCATCTTTAAAATTTTGAAAATCAAAATTTTTTGGTAACTTTAAAGCCTGGTAGCATTTTGGATTTTGATTTTATCAAAAATTGTCGTGGGACTTTTTGGTAGAACTCTTTAGGGAAGAAACAGAACTCTCATCAGAACTCCTGCATCTTTAAAATTTTAAAAATCAAAATTTTTTGGTAACTTTAAAGCCTGGTAGAATTTTGGATTTTGATTTTATCAAAAATTGTCGTGGGACTTTTTTGTAGAACTCTTTGTGGAAGAAACAGAACTCTCATCAGAACTCCTGCATCTTTAAAATTTTGAAAATCAAAATTTTTTGGTAACTTTAAAGCCTGGTAGAATTTTGGATTTTGATTTTATCAAAAATTGTCGTGGGACTTTTTGGTAGAACTCTTTGTGGAAGAAACAGAACTCTCATCAGAACTCCTGCATCTTTAAAATTTTGAAAATCAAAATTTTTTGGTAACTTTAAAGCCTGGTAGAATTTTGGATTTTGATTTTATCAAAAATTGTCGTGGGACTTTTTGGTAGAACTCTTTAGGGAAGAAACAGAACTCTCATCAGAACTCCTGCATCTTTAAAATTTTAAAAATCAAAATTTTTTGGTAACTTTAAAGCCTGGTAGAATTTTGGATTTTGATTTTATCAAAAATTGTCGTGGGACTTTTTTGTAGAACTCTTTGTAGAAGAAACAGAACTCTCATCAGAACTCCTGCATCTTTAAAATTTTGAAAATCAAAATTTTTTGGTAACTTTAAAGCCTGGTAGAATTTTGGATTTTGATTTTATCAAAAATTGTCGTGGGACTTTTTTGTAGAACTCTTTGTAGAAGAAACAGAACTCTCATCAGAACTCCTGCATCTTTAAAATTTTGAAAATCAAAATTTTTTGGTAACTTTAAAGCCTGGTAGCATTTTGGATTTTGATTTTATCAAAAATTGTCGTGGGACTTTTTGGTAGAACTCTTTAGGGAAGAAACAGAACTCTCATCAGAACTCCTGCATCTTTAAAATTTTAAAAATCAAAATTTTTTGGTAACTTTAAAGCCTGGTAGAATTTTGGATTTTGATTTTATCAAAAATTGTCGTGGGACTTTTTTGTAGAACTCTTTGTGGAAGAAACAGAACTCTCATCAGAACTCCTGCATCTTTAAAATTTTGAAAATCAAAATTTTTTGGTAACTTTAAAGCCTGGTAGAATTTTGGATTTTGATTTTATCAAAAATTGTCGTGGGACTTTTTGGTAGAACTCTTTGTGGAAGAAACAGAACTCTCATCAGAACTCCTGCATCTTTAAAATTTTGAAAATCAAAATTTTTTGGTAACTTTAAAGCCTGGTAGAATTTTGGATTTTGATTTTATCAAAAATTGTCGTGGGACTTTTTTGTAGAACTCTTTGTAGAAGAAACAGAACTCTCATCAGAACTCCTGCATCTTTAAAATTTTGAAAATCAAAATTTTTTGGTAACTTTAAAGCCTGGTAGCATTTTGGATTTTGATTTTATCAAAAATTGTCGTGGGACTTTTTGGTAGAACTCTTTAGGGAAGAAACAGAACTCTCATCAGAACTCCTGCATCTTTAAAATTTTAAAAATCAAAATTTTTTGGTAACTTTAAAGCCTGGTAGAATTTTGGATTTTGATTTTATCAAAAATTGTCGTGGGACTTTTTTGTAGAACTCTTTGTGGAAGAAACAGAACTCTCATCAGAACTCCTGCATCTTTAAAATTTTGAAAATCAAAATTTTTTGGTAACTTTAAAGCCTGGTAGAATTTTGGATTTTGATTTTATCAAAAATTGTCGTGGGACTTTTTGGTAGAACTCTTTGTGGAAGAAACAGAACTCTCATCAGAACTCCTGCATCTTTAAAATTTTGAAAATCAAAATTTTTTGGTAACTTTAAAGCCTGGTAGCATTTTGGATTTTGATTTTATCAAAAATTGTCGTGGGACTTTTTGGTAGAACTCTTTAGGGAAGAAACAGAACTCTCATCAGAACTCCTGCATCTTTAAAATTTTGAAAATCAAAATTTTTTGGTAACTTTAAAGCCTGGTAGCATTTTGGATTTTGATTTTATCAAAAATTGTCGTGGGACTTTTTGGTAGAACTCTTTAGGGAAGAAACAGAACTCTCATCAGAACTCCTGCATCTTTAAAATTTTAAAAATCAAAATTTTTTGGTAACTTTAAAGCCTGGTAGAATTTTGGATTTTGATTTTATCAAAAATTGTCGTGGGACTTTTTTGTAGAACTCTTTGTAGAAGAAACAGAACTCTCATCAGAACTCCTGCATCTTTAAAATTTTGAAAATCAAAATTTTTTGGTAACTTTAAAGCCTGGTAGCATTTTGGATTTTGATTTTATCAAAAATTGTCGTGGGACTTTTTGGTAGAACTCTTTAGGGAAGAAACAGAACTCTCATCAGAACTCCTGCATCTTTAAAATTTTGAAAATCAAAATTTTTTGGTAACTTTAAAGCCTGGTAGCATTTTGGATTTTGATTTTATCAAAAACTGTCGTGGGACTTTTTGGTAGAACTCTTTGTGGAAGAAACAGAACTCTCATCAGAACTCCTGCATCTTTAAAATTTTGAAAATCAAAATTTTTTGGTAACTTTAAAGCCTGGTAGAATTTTGGATTTTGATTTTATCAAAAATTGTCGTGGGACTTTTTTGTAGAACTCTTTGTAGAAGAAACAGAACTCTCATCAGAACTCCTGCATCTTTAAAATTTTGAAAATCAAAATTTTTTGGTAACTTTAAAGACTGGTAGCATTTTGGATTTTGATTTTATCAAAAACTGTCGTGGGACTTTTTGGTAGAACTCTTTGTGGAAGAAACAGAACTCTCATCAGAACTCCTGCATCTTTAAAATTTTGAAAATCAAAATTTTTTGGTAACTTTAAAGCCTGGTAGAATTTTGGATTTTGATTTTATCAAAAATTGTCGTGGGACTTTTTTGTAGAACTCTTTGTAGAAGAAACAGAACTCTCATCAGAACTCCTGCATCTTTAAAATTTTGAAAATCAAAATTTTTTGGTAACTTTAAAGCCTGGTAGCATTTTGGATTTTGATTTTATCAAAAATTGTCGTGGGACTTTTTGGTAGAACTCTTTAGGGAAGAAACAGAACTCTCATCAGAACTCCTGCATCTTTAAAATTTTAAAAATCAAAATTTTTTGGTAACTTTAAAGCCTGGTAGAATTTTGGATTTTGATTTTATCAAAAATTGTCGTGGGACTTTTTTGTAGAACTCTTTGTAGAAGAAACAGAACTCTCATCAGAACTCCTGCATCTTTAAAATTTTGAAAATCAAAATTTTTTGGTAACTTTAAAGCCTGGTAGCATTTTGGATTTTGATTTTATCAAAAATTGTCGTGGGACTTTTTGGTAGAACTCTTTAGGGAAGAAACAGAACTCTCATCAGAACTCCTGCATCTTTAAAATTTTAAAAATCAAAATTTTTTGGTAACTTTAAAGCCTGGTAGAATTTTGGATTTTGATTTTATCAAAAATTGTCGTGGGACTTTTTTGTAGAACTCTTTGTAGAAGAAACAGAACTCTCATCAGAACTCCTGCATCTTTAAAATTTTGAAAATCAAAATTTTTTGGTAACTTTAAAGCCTGGTAGCATTTTGGATTTTGATTTTATCAAAAACTGTCGTGGGACTTTTTGGTAGAACTCTTTGTGGAAGAAACAGAACTCTCATCAGAACTCCTGCATCTTTAAAATTTTGAAAATCAAAATTTTTTGGTAACTTTAAAGCCTGGTAGAATTTTGGATTTTGATTTTATCAAAAATTGTCGTGGGACTTTTTTGTAGAACTCTTTGTAGAAGAAACAGAACTCTCATCAGAACTCCTGCATCTTTAAAATTTTGAAAATCAAAATTTTTTGGTAACTTTAAAGCCTGGTAGCATTTTGGATTTTGATTTTATCAAAAATTGTCGTGGGACTTTTTGGTAGAACTCTTTAGGGAAGAAACAGAACTCTCATCAGAACTCCTGCATCTTTAAAATTTTGAAAATCAAAATTTTTTGGTAACTTTAAAGCCTGGTAGCATTTTGGATTTTGATTTTATCAAAAACTGTCGTGGGACTTTTTGGTAGAACTCTTTGTGGAAGAAACAGAACTCTCATCAGAACTCCTGCATCTTTAAAATTTTGAAAATCAAAATTTTTTGGTAACTTTAAAGCCTGGTAGAATTTTGGATTTTGATTTTATCAAAAATTGTCGTGGGACTTTTTTGTAGAACTCTTTGTAGAAGAAACAGAACTCTCATCAGAACTCCTGCATCTTTAAAATTTTGAAAATCAAAATTTTTTGGTAACTTTAAAGCCTGGTAGCATTTTGGATTTTGATTTTATCAAAAATTGTCGTGGGACTTTTTGGTAGAACTCTTTAGGGAAGAAACAGAACTCTCATCAGAACTCCTGCATCTTTAAAATTTTAAAAATCAAAATTTTTTGGTAACTTTAAAGCCTGGTAGAATTTTGGATTTTGATTTTATCAAAAATTGTCGTGGGACTTTTTTGTAGAACTCTTTGTAGAAGAAACAGAACTCTCATCAGAACTCCTGCATCTTTAAAATTTTGAAAATCAAAATTTTTTGGTAACTTTAAAGCCTGGTAGCATTTTGGATTTTGATTTTATCAAAAATTGTCGTGGGACTTTTTGGTAGAACTCTTTAGGGAAGAAACAGAACTCTCATCAGAACTCCTGCATCTTTAAAATTTTGAAAATCAAAATTTTTTGGTAACTTTAAAGCCTGGTAGCATTTTGGATTTTGATTTTATCAAAAATTGTCGTGGGACTTTTTGGTAGAACTCTTTAGGGAAGAAACAGAACTCTCATCAGAACTCCTGCATCTTTAAAATTTTAAAAATCAAAATTTTTTGGTAACTTTAAAGCCTGGTAGAATTTTGGATTTTGATTTTATCAAAAATTGTCGTGGGACTTTTTTGTAGAACTCTTTGTAGAAGAAACAGAACTCTCATCAGAACTCCTGCATCTTTAAAATTTTGAAAATCAAAATTTTTTGGTAACTTTAAAGCCTGGTAGCATTTTGGATTTTGATTTTATCAAAAATTGTCGTGGGACTTTTTGGTAGAACTCTTTAGGGAAGAAACAGAACTCTCATCAGAACTCCTGCATCTTTAAAATTTTGAAAATCAAAATTTTTTGGTAACTTTAAAGCCTGGTAGCATTTTGGATTTTGATTTTATCAAAAACTGTCGTGGGACTTTTTGGTAGAACTCTTTGTGGAAGAAACAGAACTCTCATCAGAACTCCTGCATCTTTAAAATTTTGAAAATCAAAATTTTTTGGTAACTTTAAAGCCTGGTAGAATTTTGGATTTTGATTTTATCAAAAATTGTCGTGGGACTTTTTTGTAGAACTCTTTGTAGAAGAAACAGAACTCTCATCAGAACTCCTGCATCTTTAAAATTTTGAAAATCAAAATTTTTTGGTAACTTTAAAGCCTGGTAGCATTTTGGATTTTGATTTTATCAAAAACTGTCGTGGGACTTTTTGGTAGAACTCTTTGTGGAAGAAACAGAACTCTCATCAGAACTCCTGCATCTTTAAAATTTTGAAAATCAAAATTTTTTGGTAACTTTAAAGCCTGGTAGAATTTTGGATTTTGATTTTATCAAAAATTGTCGTGGGACTTTTTTGTAGAACTCTTTGTAGAAGAAACAGAACTCTCATCAGAACTCCTGCATCTTTAAAATTTTGAAAATCAAAATTTTTTGGTAACTTTAAAGCCTGGTAGCATTTTGGATTTTGATTTTATCAAAAATTGTCGTGGGACTTTTTGGTAGAACTCTTTAGGGAAGAAACAGAACTCTCATCAGAACTCCTGCATCTTTAAAATTTTAAAAATCAAAATTTTTTGGTAACTTTAAAGCCTGGTAGAATTTTGGATTTTGATTTTATCAAAAATTGTCGTGGGACTTTTTTGTAGAACTCTTTGTAGAAGAAACAGAACTCTCATCAGAACTCCTGCATCTTTAAAATTTTGAAAATCAAAATTTTTTGGTAACTTTAAAGCCTGGTAGCATTTTGGATTTTGATTTTATCAAAAATTGTCGTGGGACTTTTTGGTAGAACTCTTTAGGGAAGAAACAGAACTCTCATCAGAACTCCTGCATCTTTAAAATTTTAAAAATCAAAATTTTTTGGTAACTTTAAAGCCTGGTAGAATTTTGGATTTTGATTTTATCAAAAATTGTCGTGGGACTTTTTTGTAGAACTCTTTGTAGAAGAAACAGAACTCTCATCAGAACTCCTGCATCTTTAAAATTTTGAAAATCAAAATTTTTTGGTAACTTTAAAGCCTGGTAGCATTTTGGATTTTGATTTTATCAAAAACTGTCGTGGGACTTTTTGGTAGAACTCTTTGTGGAAGAAACAGAACTCTCATCAGAACTCCTGCATCTTTAAAATTTTGAAAATCAAAATTTTTTGGTAACTTTAAAGCCTGGTAGAATTTTGGATTTTGATTTTATCAAAAATTGTCGTGGGACTTTTTTGTAGAACTCTTTGTAGAAGAAACAGAACTCTCATCAGAACTCCTGCATCTTTAAAATTTTGAAAATCAAAATTTTTTGGTAACTTTAAAGCCTGGTAGCATTTTGGATTTTGATTTTATCAAAAATTGTCGTGGGACTTTTTGGTAGAACTCTTTAGGGAAGAAACAGAACTCTCATCAGAACTCCTGCATCTTTAAAATTTTGAAAATCAAAATTTTTTGGTAACTTTAAAGCCTGGTAGCATTTTGGATTTTGATTTTATCAAAAACTGTCGTGGGACTTTTTGGTAGAACTCTTTGTGGAAGAAACAGAACTCTCATCAGAACTCCTGCATCTTTAAAATTTTGAAAATCAAAATTTTTTGGTAACTTTAAAGCCTGGTAGAATTTTGGATTTTGATTTTATCAAAAATTGTCGTGGGACTTTTTTGTAGAACTCTTTGTAGAAGAAACAGAACTCTCATCAGAACTCCTGCATCTTTAAAATTTTGAAAATCAAAATTTTTTGGTAACTTTAAAGCCTGGTAGCATTTTGGATTTTGATTTTATCAAAAATTGTCGTGGGACTTTTTGGTAGAACTCTTTAGGGAAGAAACAGAACTCTCATCAGAACTCCTGCATCTTTAAAATTTTAAAAATCAAAATTTTTTGGTAACTTTAAAGCCTGGTAGAATTTTGGATTTTGATTTTATCAAAAATTGTCGTGGGACTTTTTTGTAGAACTCTTTGTAGAAGAAACAGAACTCTCATCAGAACTCCTGCATCTTTAAAATTTTGAAAATCAAAATTTTTTGGTAACTTTAAAGCCTGGTAGCATTTTGGATTTTGATTTTATCAAAAACTGTCGTGGGACTTTTTGGTAGAACTCTTTGTGGAAGAAACAGAACTCTCATCAGAACTCCTGCATCTTTAAAATTTTGAAAATCAAAATTTTTTGGTAACTTTAAAGCCTGGTAGCATTTTGGATTTTGATTTTATCAAAAACTGTCGTGGGACTTTTTGGTAGAACTCTTTGTGGAAGAAACAGAACTCTCATCAGAACTCCTGCATCTTTAAAATTTTGAAAATCAAAATTTTTTGGTAACTTTAAAGCCTGGTAGCATTTTGGATTTTGATTTTATCAAAAACTGTCGTGGGACTTTTTTGTAGAACTCTTTGTGGAAGAAACAGAACTCTCATCAGAACTCCTGCATCTTAAAAATTTTGAAAATTCAATTTTTCAATGTTTTCGGAAAATTTACAATGGAGCTGATTTTTTGGCCGACATCAGCAAATGGAGCTAATTAAAACTCGTTAAACTAGTTACTAGTAGCGAGTAACTAGTGTCCTATTTACGCCATAGTTTATTCTTTGCAACATTAAAATGTTATCAAGTCTTAAAAATAATTTTAATTCCAATTTATAGAGAAATATCAAAGTTAATTCACTTCTATGGTATCCGAATACGTTTTTTCTAAGAAGGCTTATTTTCCGCTGTTATTTCAAGTTTTATCGTCGGTCCAAGGATAGCAATCGATTAGAGTTAATAAATAAAGTCGTTGTTTGATTTGTAGCAAAATATTTGGTAAGTCATGAAAATCAGTCTGCGTTTAAATTGTCCAAACAAATAAAGGTGGATTCATTTATTTAATTTAACGAATTTTAATGATGCATGAAAGAAGTTAAAAGCGGTGGTCGATGTGTCGAGTGGACCAAAAGTCTGGAAACGGAAAATTTTCTGAGCACATTTTGAACACTTGATTAAGTAATCATTACGTTAAAAATGTTATCTTTCAATTGTTACGTTTAAATGTAGTTAAAAATAGTTTGTATTAAAAAATTTATTGAGACAATTAGGCGTTGCTACACTTCTGTTCTATTTATTTAAGACCTACTAGACTACATAGAATCATAAGTGTTATTTATGGCTGAACTCGTGTTAAAGAGGAGATTCCAATAATGGCTGAATATACAGGGTGATGTATTTAAAAAACCAAAGTGACTAATAATATCATAGAAACGGCAAATCTAACAACATTGCAAGTGACAAATCTGAAATCTCCTTCTCTCAAAATAGACAATTTTGTACAATTTGGACTAGCAATTTACGAGATAATTGTCCGTTTCCAGACTTTTGGTCCACTCTGTATATAAAAAACCGAGTAAAATTACATAAATCGTCGGGGTCATAAAGATGAAAAAAAAATGATATAAATACTAAAAAGTGTCATCGTATTCTGCAAACCCAACCGTTTGTGACGTTAACAACATACTTACACACATAAGAAAGCAAAGATATATTTATAATATATATATACAACAACATATACATACGTTTCGAATAAAGCAAAGCAAAAGATCTCCGTCATAAATCAAAAACTTGAAGCGGGAAATGCTTTTGCTGTTTTCTAAACATTTCGAGCCGGATTTTGTCGTCATCTTTGTCGTCGTCGTCGTCATCATCGTTTCTCCGAAAAACGGAATTGAATGTGTCTCGAGATACGTTTTACTTTTCTCGTTTCTGCTTTTCCGGTATATTTTTTCTATTTTTCCAGATCGAAATTCCCGATTTTACATTCAAGCTTTTCATCCAGACGTTAAACTTTATTCGCGTATTTTTATTTTTTAAAGGATCGTTTACTTTATCAGGAATATATCGATACAGGGTGGATCGTAAGTCAGTTGTCACAAGAAATCCTTAGACTTTGTTTTGTCTAGAGTAGTGGTTTCAATAATTGCAGAATATAAAAACTCGTTCCGAACCCTTACCAAAAATATTGTTTGATCCGCCATAGGCGGAGATACCACATTTTATGAATTTATTATTTTTAAAAATACCTTAATCTTCATTAATAAATTATAATTCATATGTTTTTATACTCACTATACTGTGCAATTTCATTATTATCATTAGCCCATTGTCTACAAAACGCCATATTTCTATTTATTCAATGACATTTCTAAGTTCAGCACACACACCACACTACCACGCTGACATCACAGACTATCTTTTTAAACATAAACAAGATTATAGCTTTTTAACCACGTACCACCCCTCGGCCAATTCAGTGAGTTTAACCTTATGATTCGCTGTTTCCATTGGTTGAATAGCTTAGTTTGTGAATTTTGACGCACGTGGAAAGACGTTTTCTTTGATTTATACTGAATTTCATACGGGTAGGTGTTTGCAAGATAATCTTAATGTTGCTGCACAATGTTTTGTGCAATTACTGACTGACCGTCCAAGGAGTATGAAATAGTAAGTACAAGCCTACGAAGGATTCTTCTTCTTACAGTGCCTATCCGTTTCGGACGTTGGCGACCATCATGGCAATCTGTATCTTGTTCGCAGCTGCTCTGAACAGACCCACAGTTGTTATGTTGAACCATGTGCGTAGATTTTTTAGCCGCGAAATTCTTCGTCTTCCAGAACCCCGCTTACCGTTTATATTTCCCTGTAAAATCAACTGTAATATTCCATATCTTTGGCTATTCTTCATTATTTGTCCAAAGTATTCAATTTTGGATGTTTTTATCTTTAATAGTAGTTCTTTATCCCTCCCCATCTATGTCAATACGTGTTGATTAGTTACATGAGCGGTTCATGGTATCCTAAAAATTCGTCGATATATATATATATATATATATATATATATATATATATATATATATATAGCCACATCTCAAAAGCATCGATTTTTTCACATGCAGCGTCCGTGAGAGTCCAGGATTACATTCCAACACAGGTAAAACATAACACCTCAATAATCTTATTTTTAAGGGCATAGATAAATCAGGACATCTGAAGAGTCTAGCCATTTTCTTCATTAATAGTTGTTCCAAGATAGGTATATGTCGAAGGATTAAGTTCTGCAATTAAGACCATTTTTTGGAGCTTTTAAGGTGATTGACAGGGTGAATAGACACAACTACGTCTACGTGGGATTTTACAAATCCTCAAGTGGCGATGAAGACAGAATTAAACTCTTCCGGTGGGTCAGGTGGTGGGCTACTAACGGTGGGCAAATCGGACCTTATCTTTCTTTTACATGGCTGCTACAGAATGGAACAAGCTTCCAAAATCAGTTTTTCCAGAGAACTATGACCTGCAACTTTTTAAAAAGCGGGTCCACAATCATCTCATTTCTTTAATCCCTCCTCCTTCTAATATCCCACACGATAGGTCTACCCTTTTTACGACTATTTTCAGTAAAAAAATAAAAGCGAGTCTCGGCAAGTATGCTACAATCTTTCAGACTAAAGTCTTCGCTATTGAACTTAGTGAAGACCTTAACTCAGAGCTTCCCTACTCTTCCTTTCTGCACTGATATAAATTTCTTCTAGCTGATTAAGATTATTCACATACTCAAAAGATCAAATGCAATTGGCGTGGCAAGTTAATAAAACTGGTCACCCGCAATTGTTAAATGCAATTAAAGCAAATTATACCTGAAGAAGAGAGAGAGGTGAATAGGAAGAAAGAGCTCCTAATTTGAAAACTTAAATTGGACATACTTGGCCAGGAATAAGAAAAAAGTAACATCTGACTGTATCTCACTGCAACACAGTCGGGTAACACCTTATGGAACTGTCTAGGCAATGAAAATGGAGAAAAAACTGGGAAAGATAGGTCTACCCTTTTTGCGACTATTTTCAGTTGTAAATGATCTCTTTCTTAAAATAAATTTCATACTTTTAATCAAAAGTGGACAAATTCGAACGTCATTACAAAATAGTGTGAAGAAAACTCCACGCACCAGCAAAATCGAGGAAAAGAAGACAGAAGTAGTTATAACGCCGTTGTGAGTGTACCTATCTCTCGGGGTGTTTTTTTGTGTGTGTAGTTAATGCCTTATCTAGCTTATTGTCAATTCTTTTTTGTACGTTAGAATGCAAGAGACCGACCACTTTAAATGTACAATAGTCGGTTTTATAGAAAACTAGTTTTACGCTTTGTGCGTGGATGTATGTACTCGGTATTGTTTGTTCCGGCAGAAGTATTTGCATTGTTAAAATTTGTTTCTTTTTTCTTCAATTTAAAAAAATAGGTGACGTGACTTTGACGTTGCATATGGTGTGAATCGACCTAAAATTGATGTCTTATGACCAACTACGAACGATGATTTTGTCATTGTATTAATATTTTTAATGTTAATTAAGACGTCTGTTAATTGGTTTATCGAAACAGGTCGAGTAATGCAAAATTTTTATTATTAATCACACACCAAGCAATCGAAATCTGCTAAACGAGCGTAATGATACGTGCACAGGCATTAACGATTAAGCAATTAAGGTAATAAATTTTAAGCGGAGTGGACCATCTCGTGAAGAGTGTTAATTAAAAAACAAATTAGCACCGAAACGAACTACTCGTGCTCATGTTTCTTGGACAGGACCGGCTCTAATAGATTATTTAAAACTATTGGTAATGTATTGTTTCTATGACTGTTGAAAATTTGACCCTTTTTATGTAACATTTTTGTTGGGTACTGGATGCATTACCTACAAAACGATTGACACCAGTTGAACAAAATTGAAATAGAATATGGGGCATGCAGTGCAATGTTTGAATCAGACTCGCTATGAAATGTCATAATTTGACAATATACCTACCTACCTGTGGATATATAGAACTGACTTTTCGTAAAAATGGATTCAGAAAGCGAATCCGAATTCAACTGCACTTTACCAGAAGTTCTACAAGCTGCCAGTTTATGTACAATCAGCCTTTTGCCCGAAAAATCTAAAAAAGGTATCAAATGGTTTACCATATATTCATGGATTGGCGAAAAGCAAAACATGTAAATTCGTTTTCGGAGAATTCATTCTTCCTCAACCTCCAGAATGGTAAATGTAATAGTCAAAAAATTGGAATCAATAAATTCGAAAAAATGGGAAAGCAGATAGTACTTTTTCTAAAACTTCCGAACCCAGAATTATATACAGGACATACATTTCGAAGATCATCTTCCACCATTTTAGTTGACGTAGGAGGTGATTTAACATCATTAAAACGATTCATTGAATGAATACCCAAACTTCATTCTCATGAGTAATAGCCATCATTACATGCTCGTTGAATAATATACTATTTCTTTATAACAAACATTCAAATTCAGATAAAATCCAAAAATCATTTTCTATTAACAAAACTGCTCTAGAAAAAATTCCGTCTACGTAGAAATCAACTCAAACCATTATAAACTTTGCTCTAGGTCCTAGAAAGTTGTTAATCATCTCCCATTACTAGAGTACATGATATAATTTTTTATAAATCTTCCACTTGTGAAAATCTGAATTGTTCAATTGCGTTTTTCTCGAAAACGGATGAAATTATCGTGCTTAAACAAAAGTACCAATATTACTTAAAAATGATGTCTGTGTCGTCAGAAAAAGTTACAAGTCGATTTCATTATCAGGAATCAATCATTCATTCATTCATCATTCAATGTAAAATAATACATAAAATAATATTCCTTGTCTAAAGTTATCCCTTTCTGCCGATTTTGATAACAATTGATAAATTTACAGTGAAATTATTAGCAAAAAATGAAATTTTAAATTTAACGCCCATGTCCCAATAGTTATGAATCATGTATAATAATAAAATATTGCTTTTAGTTTTAGAACGTTGTTTCTTATTTCCTAGAGTCCAGGAAATAATTTTTTTAACTGGTAAAACATCATTCTAGATCTTAAAAGTGTCATTATCGCCTTGTTCTAGAATCTATGAGTTAATTTTTTATACAGGTTGGCCAACCGAAAACGAAACAGAGCAATTTGCAAGAACTTCGTTAACATTTTGGAAAAACGCTCGGACCCGTCGATTTTTGATTAAAGGGGGACACTCTTTTCCGGTATTTTTGACTCCACTACTATCAAACACAAGCGAGGGTAACAATTACCCCAAAATTTTTAAATGGTATTAGGGGTCGAATAAAATTACAGATATTTTAGCTGCTTACTTACTACTCAATTGATTAAATGTTTAAACTGATGACCGCCCGCTTCCATACAATAATAAAGATTTTGTTCAAAACGTTCACGCACATTCCGAAAAATTTCCGGAGTAATTCGACAGGACTCGTCAGCGATTCTTTGACGCAAATCTTCCAACAACGCTGGTTGTGTTTTATAGATTTTACTTTTCAAATGTCCCCACAAAAAGAATCGAGGGGCGATAAATCTGGCGGTAGTGGAGGCCATTCAATGCTGCCTCTTCTCCCAATCCAATGCCGTGGAAAACGTTGGTCTAAATACTGACGAACAATCGCCGCATAATGCGGAGGAGCACCGTCCTGTAGAAAATAAAAATGATCGTTGTCATACCGTGGAGTATTTTCAAATATATCAGTCAAGGCAGGATCAATAGCGTTTTTCAGTAATTGCAAATACATTTCGCCAGTCAAGTTACCTGGTAGAAAAAAAGGACTTTTACCAGTCGGTCACTGCAAATGCCAGCCCATACATTTAGTTTCTCTGGTTGTTATGTATGCACCTCGTGAAAAATCGGACCAATAGCGGCAATTGTGGCGATTTACCGTCCTGTGCAAGAAAAAACTAGGTACTAGGTACTAAATTTATGCCATTGGCGTACTTAACTCGATTTAATGACATTTTTACCGTTCGTGATTGTTTGCAGATCAGTTTCACATTTAAAATCTAATTTCTCAATAAGTAATGGGCGAAATTTTTAAATTTACCGACTATTTTATTGTTACAACCTGGCCCTATTATTTCTCGGCATCCGAGAGTTCACCACAACTAGGGTGCATATAAATGAACGCTTTGTCGGCCTCCGCCTTCGTCTAGTAAATTCTCGCCGTGTCTAGAGACTTCGAAATGGTAGAAGGTTTTTTCCGGACTCTCGAGAAACAGGTGAAATAGTCTGGAATTATTATTAAGAAATAAAAAAGGACAAGGTCGTGAAAAAGTGATCTAAGTGATTTGTAAAAGTTAATCGGGAGTTTAAAATCACCGAACCCAAGAGAGAAGTAATTTTGTAACAGTATAGAGAATTGTAAGAGCTTTTGAAAGACATCTTATTCGATCCCCATTTAAAAATTTTGGGTTACTCCTACCCTCGCATGGGGTTGAAAGTAGTGGAGTCAAAAAACCGGAAAAAAGTGTGCCCTTTAATAAAAAAACGACGGGTCTAAACGTTTTTCTAAAATGTTGACGAGGTTCCTAAAAAAGGCTCTGTTTCGTAATCGGTTGGCCACCCTGGATAATAATAAAACAACGATTCACGTCCTAGAACGTTGTTTATTGTTTCGTAGGCGTATAGGACATCATTTTTTTAATTTATAGAACATCACTCTAGATCTTAGAGTATTATTATTTCCTAGTCCTATACTCTAGGAGAAAATTTTGTATACAATGAAACAAGGGCTTTTGCTTCTACAGCGAGGGTTAGTATTTCCTAGAATCTAGGAAATAATTTTTAGTCTGGTAAAACATCGCATAAAGCTCTAGGGTATTATTATCTCATAAATTTAAAGAGATAAGATAATTTTTTAAATAATTGTAGTGCATCTGTCATAAATATTAACTATTGTCATGAAAGTATTTTATGGTTAATCATAAGAAAATGTTTTATAACTATTGATACCAAATCTTAACTGATTTATGGACATTGTTTTTCCAAACCGCCAACTAAATATTTTCAAATTCCATTCTGTTTTATTTCACAACATTGTAATGTTTTTTTATAAAAATTAGCATTATCAGCGACAGAACATTAAATTGATAGCTTTGTCTCTTTTAACATAAGAAAGTGTATTGTCACGTCGACACGATATTTTTGCCGATTGGAAAACATGCATTTTTTTAAATTGTGCCTGTCATCTGTTAATTATTTTTATAATTGGGATATTGTTAATTCGACTGGATCTTTTTTTTCAAATAAAAAGGGTCGGTCCTGGTTTTCGTAATAACGAGTATTTGTACTCGGTTTTGTTTCGGCTAAAATTCATTTCTCGTCGGTGGATTATCGTTCTTTTTCTAATGCTTGGCTTCAACCGTCATTGATTAATGGCTACGCTGCTTACGCTTTTACTCATTATTAAGTAATGAGTGGAAATTAAAATGCAGCTTGCTTGCTATGATTTATTATCGTTTCGGAGTTCTCTTTCATTATTTTTTAACCTATATTCCGGGTCAAATTCTTATCCGATATTCGTTTTAATTGAATCGGTCAATCAAGAAGAGGAATATGTCATGGACGCCAAACTTTTCGGAAGACACAAAAAACTTTTGAAATCCCCAAGATTAATGGAATGTTACGTTGTCGTTTATGTTAAATTGGGACAAAATGCGTAATTTACAATGTTTTTTTTTTGGGTGAATGGCTTTTCGGGTATTTTGGCCACCGTAGGTCTGAGTTGATACTCAACGTTTCGCCATCTCTAGTAGATGGCATTTTCTGGAGATATGTCTGCTTTTTCAAGGCTGACGGTTTGTGACATCCGTATGTCATGATCGCAGGTTGCATACGTTTTGGTGGACGGGGCATATTTGAGGACTGTTCAGAAATTAGTCACGTTCCGGAGATTCATTCTCCTTATTTTTGTGAGGAAGCGGCGTTGTATTTTTAGGTACAGGTACCCATGTTCCATTAATTTTAAGTGTTTCCTCAGATTTATTAAAGTTCTGCTGGTGTTTATGTATTTCAATCGCTTCTCTATAGAGCCATTTATTTGTTTCCATCTCTCGTAAACTTTGAACCCAAGTATACAAACTCATTTACTTGTTCCACTCTTTCTCTCTTAATCAGAACTTCACAGATTGTCATGCCTTCTTCTCTTTCAAAAATCATTACTTTCGTTTTGCTTACATTTATTTTCATCCCTTTGATTTTCAGGGTATCATGCATAACATTAACCATCGCCTGCAACTCCTCTTCAGATGACTCTAATATAATTTGATCATCGGCATTTGACGATCAAATCATTCATTTTCAATCCATACTCTCTTTCAAATCTTTTAAACAATCGTCTATGTAAGTCATACAGCCATGGCGAAGCCACACATCCCTGTCTCACACCCTTTTCGATGTTAAACCAGTCCGTGCAAGCTCCGTTTATCCTGACACAAGCAGTGGAATCCTCGTAAAGTGATTTCAGTGCTCGTATTAAACTACCACTCACCCCATACATAGACAATGTAGACCACATTTCACTCCTCACCACTCTGTCATAGGACTTTTCCAAGTCTATAAAAGCGCAGTAGACCTTCTGACTTCTATTGTACAAAATATCTTTATATATATATAAATAAACGGGACAGTGGTTATGGTTTCTGAGAATTCATATTATCTTAATTGCTATCGTTTAGGTAGCGTGATACGTACTATAAATCTCTTAAGACATCTACTACTTTTTGGACAATATTTAAGAAAAAGAGTTTACTTTAAATTTACAGTTAATTCCGTATAAAAATATTTGCCAGTTCATCGTACTGTGTATGCATTCCAAACTAAAACGAGTTCCATAATATTTTTCAGAAAATAAAGGTTTTTGATGTCTCGGTCGTAATTTTGTTATATTGAATATTTGCCGCTTGCAAAGTTTGTGAACGATTTTATTTTTATTATGTTTTGCAATAATATTTATTTAAATTTTACTCAAACTGATAGATCAAACATTCTTAAATACATCAGTTAAAATGTGTTGTTATATTTCGTTACGCTATTCAAATGTCCAGTTAAAATCAACTGATTGAAAACTTAATATTCAGCAATAATCCTTTCATTTGCATGAATCTTGAACGATTTACTTCATCATTTACATTTAAACAAGGTTTTCGGAATAAGGGCTTTGTCATTGCTCACAGCTCATTAGAAATAACTTCCATCTCTTCTTACTCTTGATGATATTTCATTGGAGTACAGAATTTTATTCCATTTACTTTCTTAACGACTTCAAACCATATTTCATCCGTTTCATTTACCAACAAGCGACGAGCATGTATGAGAGTACTAATGAAAGTAGAGGAAGCTAAAGATGTGTGTAAGAACCGTAGCGTAAGTGGAAGGAAGTGGTCTCTGCCAATCCCTATGGGAAAAGGTGTGACTTTATGTATGTATGTTTATGTATCCCTTTCTCAATGACCCTTTTACCAACAAAATCTCTTTTACAATGAAGCTATTTATACTACAATATCTAAGACTTTCTTAGTACTTAGCCTACAAAAAAAAGTGGCGATTTATTTTTCAATATATTTTTGGTTCGATACACTTGACCCAGCGATGCTCCAACTTCTTTAACTCGTCTGAAAAATACGTTTTCTCGAGGTCTGCAAAGTAGGCTACTCCGTAGCGGTGATGACCTCATTCGACTCAAATTTCTGCCCGGCGAGTGACTTTTTCAAGTTTGGAAACATGGTGGAAGAGTACTTTTCTTCGCAAAATGAGGCCGGTATTTCTGCAATTCGGCGTCGAATCGGCCCAATAATTCGGCATAGTACAGTGATCGTTTTGCCCTTCTCCAGGTAGTCGATGTAGATCACATCTTGTGAATCCCAGAAAACGGTGGCCATAACTTTTCCGGCCGATAGGACAGTCTTGTGAACCAGTTTTTTGAAAAGTTGCAGGTCATAGTTCTCAGGAAAAACTGATTTTGAAAGCTTGTTCCATTTTGTGCAACCCTGTAAAAGAATGATTCTCGATGGAGATTGGTCCTTGTAGTGTCAATCTTGAGAGTAAATGGGTGAGACTGATCAGCGAGCCGAGTTCTTCGGCCGAATGTGGCCAGTGGTGGTACAAGAGCTTTTATATCTCTGTGGCATCTGCCATGGAAATATCTGTAGAGTAATGTCTGGTCTGCAACTCTTCTTCTATGTTCTAGTGGGTGAAGGGTATCTGAGAGAGTTCAGCTGTTTATTAACCGAATAGCCCTTTTCTGAATGGAATCTAGAAGACGAAGAGAATGCCTTGGTGCTAAACCCCAAATGTGCGAGCAATACTCCAGTAGAGGTCGGATTTGAGCCTTGTACGTCGTCAACAGTTGATCAGGAGTAAAAAACTTTCTAGCTTTTTACGGAAAACCTAGCCTCTGGCCTGCTGACTTTGCGATGTTAGCAACATGGTCATGCAAAACATATTATTAGACACCGTGACTCCCAAAATCGAGATGGAGGGACTTGATTCAAGGGTATTTCCGGACATTGTGATGGAGTGATTTGAGGAATTTACTTTCTTGGAAATCGTGGCGCTCTGTGTTTTCTGGACGTTGAACTGAACAAGATTGTTGGTTCCCCACTCGACAATTGCTTCAAGATCTCTATTGATGGAGTCAACCTGTTCCTGCCTGAGTCTTTTTGTATCATTCACCGAAAGTGATCGATAAGATGAGAAAGTTGAGACAAGTGTGCTGTCGTCTGCGAAACTGTAAATGGGGTTCGTGGTGGTTTTCAAGAGGTCGTTGATGTGTAAAAGAAATAGGGTGGGGGACAGGATGGAACCCTGAGGGACCCCAGCATTGGTTTTTAACGCATCAGAAGAAATACCGTCAACTGCCACATGTAAGGAGCGATCTTGCATGAAGCTCAAGAGCCATTGGCGCAGTTTGGTTGGGAGACCGTAGGCAGATAATTTGCTTAACAATGCCTGGTGCCAAACGTGGTCAAAGGCTTTAGATAGATCTAAAACCAAGTTACCCAAAACTTCTTTAAATAGGGCTACTTAACCTAGACAGTTATTCCCTAAAATTTTGATAAATAGGGTTACTTACCAAAAACCGGGATTCTCCTAAAAATTCTGCATTTATCCATGTTCAGATTCTTTCTAAAACTTTTGTAAATATATTATACTATTAACATCTTGTTAATAGTGTTACTTATCTATGGCAAGGGATTTTAAAAATCCTGTAAATAGAGTTACTTTTTTCAGATAAGAATCATCATAAAAATATTGTAAACATGGCTATTTATCTTAGCCCAGATTTTCTCCAAATATTTTATAAATGGATCTACTTATCTAAAATCAAATTTACCTTAAAAATCGTGTAAATAGGGCTTTAATCTATGAGCAGCTTTTCCCTAAAGATCTTTTCTTATCTTAGATTTTCTTAAAATTCTTTAACTTTACGTTAACCAGATTTTCTTGATGGTTCCTGTAAAAAACTAACATATTCTCTTAAAAACCGATGGTATTTATATTAATTGTACATTTATTTATCCTGGTATGCCATGAATGTCGACCTAAACAAATCACCGGACACAGCAGACGTTCAATTGTTTGATTATTCATGAACAGCATCGTTTGCCTTTATCTTTTTGAAAATATTTAAAAAAAGACATTTAAAATGTTTTTCTTTGATAGTACTGCCCACGAAATATGCCTATTAAAATATTTCTTTCAAATAATTTGTCGAAACGTTGAGTGCAGGTACATTATCTGTCGGTACAACCACCTCTCCGCTGTCAGCTGACCAAAAAAGAGTCCCCTTTCATTAGGTCAGTGCCCTTATCGTGGTCGTACTTCGGCTGCCGTTTGTGGTGTGTGTTTGTGTGTGTGTGAGCGATCTAAGTTGTCTGCGTGTGTGTTTTCCTCTTTCTTTCCTTTTCTCTTCTTTCTTCTGCTTCTGGTGGTACAAACGGTCGGTCATTTCCAAGGTCAGTTAGGCGGTTCGCTCTCCCCTACAGCTGAATTCCGTCCGGGCCACATTGCAATCTTCTGCCGGCCTTCGAAAACAGTTGCGGGGTCGCTTCTCGGTGGAAACCTTTTTTATTCTTCACCGCCAGATTCTACGCGTCACCACGAAAAGATTGCATGCATTCTGTTCGAAGGTAATTAATTTGTGAATAATTTTTGCTGTCCCTTGATGATTTAAAATGTTTGTAACCCCAAAATTTATTAGTTTAACTTCAATAAAACCTTCTTGAAACCGTGTCTGCCAATTGTGTAAAGCTTGAAGGTCAACATTAATTTTAGAATTAAAATATTTAAAAAAAAACGATGCTCTGCATGCTAGTAAATAAGCAAAGTTAAGAAATGCAATCTGCACCGTTATAATATATATTTTGGAAGTTGGAACTAATATTTTATGTTGGCATTTTAATTAGTCAATTTTACGTCTTTCTTTTTCATCAGACCATAGACCATTGGAGAGTCAACTCTTTGTTGACAATGGAAATAGCTATAAACAACATTATTCTGTGTTTATTAGTAAATTTAGTTTAATTAAATGACTTTGGATGTAATGGGGACGACCACTAAGTCATGAAATTATTCCAAACCTCTTTCAATTAATAAATAATGATGCTAGTTTAGTGTACAAACAATATCATGAGTCAAAATCTAATCAAATGAATTCTTCAGAGTATTGAAATCATATTCATTAAAAATATAAAAACTGCCAGAATCAGGTGGGCGGTGCCATGACGTAATAGTGCCTTTACATTAGGGCGTAATAGAAATATCTGTAAAAGTACATATACTATCAATAATAAAAAACTTAATAGCGTTACTCAAGTAAAAGATTTAAGTTTTGCCCGGCAAAATATAGAAAAAGGATCGATGCCGCGATTGTCTCTTGGCGCATGTCATGCTACAGAACGAATAAAATATAAAATTGCAATATATAATAGTTATAATAGTCATTATAGTTATAATGAAGGTTACGATTATGCTGTTTCCAAAATTTAGTGGTCTCCCTCATTGCTGCCATTTTTCCTGAGGAATTGCGAGACATTTTTCCTGAGGAGCATTATTTTTTGTGTGTGACCAACTCGGAAATTTTTCCGATTTTCCGAAGACCATTCGGGACGATTGGCAATTTTTTTTTCTACCTGATTTTCCTTAGAGATCAACCAAGAACATACGAGTATACCTGTGAGACCAACTAAGGACTATTTCCCATGGGGCCGACGATAATTCTGTAAAATTTTGGAATCTGCACCATCATAGCTATTTTTTTATACGTCTATATGCATACACATATAAGTTATTATTTAGTTAATAGACTGTAGCCCTGCTATAGAGTAACAATTTTGTTCGAAATCACTTTAGTAATATTTATCTTTTTATGTAAGTTAACTTAAAATAGGGTGGTAACGCTGATGTTTATTGTTATTCAACAATTAAAATATGTTAAGCTGTGCATAAAGGAGTGCTGGTTCCTACACTTATGTATAGTAGTGAACGTTGGGTTTGACAGAAGAAGCATGAAAATAAGATTAATGCTGCGGAGATGAGTATTCTGAGAATTGTATAGCCGGAGTGACTCGGTTGGATAAAATGAAGAATACTGAGATAGTGGTGTAAAAGAAGATGTGGTTACAAAGATAGATGAGTGAATTCTTAGATGGATTGGACAAGTAGCAAGGATGGATGAAGGAAGATTGACGAAACAAATTTATAAGGCGAGTGTGAATGGACGGAAGTCGGTAGAGGTCGACCTCGGCGAACATATCTCGATCAGATTAACATTGTTTTGAAGGCCAGGTCAAGAGTACTAACAACCGACGAGCATGCATGAGAGCACTGATGAAAGTAGAGGAAGCAAATGATGTGTGTAAGAAACGTAGCGGAAGTGGAAGGAAGTGGTCTCTGCCTACCCTTACGGGAAAAAGACGTGGCTATATGTATGTATGTATGTACATTTATACAAAATCGTATCATTTCTGCTATCCATTCCCTACGTTTTAGAGAAAGTTTTTCTCTGATGAATGCTAATAAGCAAGATAAAATTATATATCTTAACTTAGACATAGAATGTTAAGGTGCTGTTAAAATGTTCATCCTGTCGGAGCGTATAAGAAGCGGGCCCGCAATTTATTTTCAATGTATTTAACACGATACCATATCCAGATCACATGGGACACGAGCAGTACAACCAGCAACACGATTTCTGTTGCAGCAAATACTTGTAAAACAAAAATTAATGCGCTACCAATGCCAACGTTACCACAGCCTTGAAATATGTCGAAATTTTAATCAATAAACAATAATTTAAAGTGTAAATATTAATAAAAGTAACACGTGAATGTTTTTCACTTATAAAAAAATGCTAGTTCTTAATTGTGTCAACCGATTATAAATATTTCTTATGTAGGTCCGAATGAAATTGACATGCAATCGACAACAGAATATTTTATAATAACAAGCGCAGTTTCATTATGCAATAATAACAATTAAAAGTAGCACGAAACGGATTTTATAGAAAAGAGGTGGTAAGATGACGCAAAAGAAAATTTACCCCATTGACCCTACCTGAATAGCAAGACCATACATACATACATAAAGTCACGCCTTTTTCCCATAGGGGTAGGCAGAGACCACTTCCGCTACGGTTCTTACACACATCTTTTGCTTCATCTACTTTCATCAGTGCTCTCATACATGCTCATCGGTTGTTAGTACTCTTGACCTGGCCTTCAAAACAATGTTAAAATGATCGAGATATGTTCTCCGAGGTCGACCTCTACCGATTTGTCCATTCACACTCGCCTTATAAATTTGTTTCGTCAATCTTCCTTCATCCATCCTTTCTACGTGTCCAAACCATCTAAGCATTCCTTTATCTATCTTTGTGACCACATCTTCTTTTACACCATAGCGTTTTCTATCTCACTATTCTTAACTTTATCCAACCGAGTCACTCCGGCTATACAATTCTCAGACTACTTATCT
This sequence comes from Agelastica alni, assembly GCA_950111635.1. Classification (NCBI taxonomy): domain Eukaryota; kingdom Metazoa; phylum Arthropoda; class Insecta; order Coleoptera; family Chrysomelidae; genus Agelastica; species Agelastica alni. The sequence continues at coordinate 5,519,617 of OX467712.1, read as the reverse complement.
CCGCAGCATTAATCCTATTTTCATGCTTCTTCTGCCAAACCCAACATTCACTACCATACTGATAAGTGTAGGAACCAACACACCTCAATGCACCGCCAGACGTGCCTTTTTTGACACTTTCTGGCTATTCATAAAGCTATACAGTGCCCCATTCATTTGTTTTCCTACCAACACCCTTCGCTCAATGTCACTGTCATATTTTCCATCTCTAGTAAATTTTGAACCCAAGTACATAAATTCATTAACTTGTTCCACTTTTTCTCCCTCAATCGAAACTCCACAGTTTGTCATGTTTTCTTCTCTTTCAAAAACCATTACTTTCGTTTTGCTCACATTTATTTTCATCCCTTTGATTTTCAGGGAATCATGCATAACATTAACCATCGCCTGCAACTCCTCTTCAGATAACGCTAATATGACTTGATTATCGGCAAGACCATATTGCGATATACGAGGTCTGATAATTTGATGCTATAATTCGGTTTTAAAATAGTGTAATTCAATGCTTTTTTTTAATATACTGACTGGACCAAAAGTCTGTAACACGACCAATTATCTCTTAAATCGCTAGTCCGAATTGTACAAAATTTGGGATAAGCCTATTTTGGGATACGGAGATTTCAGATATGACATTTACAATGTTGTCAGATTTGACGTTCCTCTGATATTATTAGCCACTTTGGTTTTTTAAATACATCAACCTGTATATTCAGTCATTATTGGAATCTCCTCTTCAATACGAGTTCAGCCATATGTTAGGTTAGGTTAGGTTAAAACGGCGGTTCGAAGGAAACCCACCTAGGCCTATTGGCCCGTTGTGATACCGTTATGGACGGCGGTGCCTTCCCCCTCTACCGTGAGAACCAGTTGGAACTTACAATAAAAAGTGTAAGGTCTTTAATGCTAACTGAGCTGAGATCAGATAAGTCATCAAAGTTCGGTTGCCCATGTAAAGAAAGCTATTTTCTGCTTAGGGCAGTGGCAAAAAAGATGTACCATTGTTTCCTCCTCTTCCTCATCGTGACAGCTTCTACAGAAGTTGTGTCATAGCTCTGCGATTCCCATGCGCCGTGCATGGGTTCCACCTGCACAGTGTCCTGTTATGGCCGCGATCGCATTTCCAATGGACTCCCTGGATAGAGTTAAAACATCATAAGTTCAACGAAGATCTAGTTTAGGCCAAATTTGTTTCGATGATGTGCATGTGGGTTCATTTTTCCACCTCATCAACCTGTATATTTAGTCATTATTGGAATCTCCTCTTCAATACGAGTTCAGCCATATGTTACACTTTTGATTTTATGTAGTCGAGAAGATGTATTAGTGGCGTTTTAGTTGTCCTATATTATCGGATCTAGTATAATTGGAAAGCTGTACAAAATGCCGTACAGTGTTTGTCCATCACAAAAATAATATTTTTATCAATAATAATTGCTTATGGATCTCTGATTTTGTTGCAGTTGGTGTTGAAGATATCCGTTAAAGAAAATATTAAACGACTGACTGATGTGGAGAGGCCTAAGATCGAACCGAAGGCCAATCACATTACCAATCATATTTTAGTTCAACATAACCATGTAAGTATTCCTTTCTCTATATCTTTATAATGTTGGTTGTTGTTGTTAATAGGTAAAAAAATTGTAATGTTGAAAATAATAAATTATGGTGTAAATAGATCACAGATAGCGAAATTAATGATGTAAGTGCTTTTAACAAAATTTTGGATGAAATCTTGGGGAATTTCTTTCCATGCTGTGGTAACCGCATTTTCAAGTTCCCTCTGGTTTCTTGGTGTAAATATTTGACATTAAACTATTTTTTTAAAAGTGATCCCATAAATGCTCGATCGAGTTCAGATCCGGGCTTTTTGGTGGCCACCAATTTGATTCAAGATAATCGAGTAATTCCCCAGCTATGTGAGGTCGAGCGTTGTATTGCATAAACAGCAGGGTTCCTAAAAAGGATCGAAAGGCCTTACATGATCTATTACATTATTCTCAAGATAGTAATTAGCATTCATGGATGTCGTACGGACAGGAACTAATTTTGTGCAAGCGTCAAAGCATATACTACCTCAGAACATAACAGATTCACCAGTGGCGTAACGTGGAGTTTGAATTTAGAGGGGTGCACCAGGGGGATGGGTTGGGCCAGCGGTATAAAAATAAGTAGTTGTTTTAAACAAAAATCCACATACATACATACATATAGTCACGCCTTTTTCCCGTAGGGGTAGGCAGAGACCACTTACTTCCACTTGCTATGGTTCTTACACACATCTTTTGCTGCCTCTACTTTCATCAGTACTCTCATACATCCATACGCACTCTCTTTCAAATATTTTTAACAATCGTCTATGTATAAGTTAAACAGCCATGGTGAAGCCACACATCCCTGTCTCACACCTTTTTCGATGTTAAACCAGTCCGTGTATGCTCCGTTTATTCTGACACAAGCAGTGGAATCCTCGTTAAGTGATTTTAGTGCTCGTATTAAACTACCGTTCACTCCATACATATACAATGTCGACCACAATTCACTCCTTACCACTCTGTCATAGGCCTTTTCCAAGTCTATAAAAGCACAGTAGACCTTCTAACTTCTAGCCAAAAATGTTTCGACTATACCTCGTAATGAAAAGACCTGATCCATACATCTTCTTCCTCTTCTAAATCCACCTACCTTAATTAATTTTTTTATTTCGTGCACTAAATTTCGATTTATGGACATCATAGCTAATGCATTTAGTCTCTCATTAAACATGGTATTTCGCAAAAATGTTTTTATGTGTTTAACCGTCGAAGATATTAAATATTATTTTAACACGTACGATGTCGTTGTTGTATTTTCTCTCGCCATCAGTCCTGTTTTTAAAAATCTGTCGGATAATATAGTAGATTTTAAAATCCGGATTAATCCCAGCACTTTCTAGTTCTCAAATGCTACATGTCGTACACGTATATATACGGGAAGCGATGTATGGAATTGTAATGAAATCATAACTGCTTCGGTTGTATAATTTACGAATAAAATACATAAATAATGAATAAATGTCGAACGTTTTCATGAATTTTGCACTGGACAAAATGATGCATAAACATCGATTTTGAAACGCCGACACAGTAAATAAATTATTTATGTTTTTGCGCGTGTGTGTGTGTGTGTGTGTGTGTTGGGATGTTTTCCATGGGATTGTTGCTATTATTATTTTTTCATTTTCCACATAATGATGTCGAATAGTAATTTTATTTAATTGCAATCATTGCTGCCATTTTTTGGCCAATTTTCTAAATGTTTCTACCCTCGAGTTGTCACCTCTGATTATGGTTTTCGAACACTTCGATTAAAAAAAATTGCTCGCAAAAGCGAATGCTTCAAACTGTGAAATACCATGGTTGTTTTGGATTTTCAAATTAATTGTAGTACAAAATTAAAATTTTATAATTTTTAAATTGAAATCATTGAAAAATAAATAATCTTAAAGTGTTAGTACTGAGAACAATAGCCGGGAAAACAAGAAGAGATTACGTAAGAAACACTAACATTAGAGCACAATGCGACGTACAGGATTTGGTGAGATGGGAAAGGCAGAGGAGAAGGGAATGGTATAACCACGTGAAGAGAATGACCGACAATAGACTACCACGCATTGTACTAGAGGGAAAACCAGCAGGGACTCGTCCACCCGGAAGACCACCAAAGAGATGGAGAGACATCTGGCAGTCCACATCTCAGGAAATATTACAGAGGCAAGTCCGGAATCAACAGATCATCTAGATCTCTAACAAGTAGAAAAAGAAGAAGAAGAAGAAGAAGAAAGTAGGCTATTAGTTTGTGGCCACTTTTTGACAAATAGAAGAAGAAGCTATGCCATCAACGTTTTTTAAATATTATTTTGACGTATGGAGGGTACAAATAAGGAGAACAATCTTTGTGCTTAAAAAATGCCCATAAAAATTGTTCTCTTTTTCTGTTGTTGGTATTCTCAAATAAAACCCAAAATGTAACAAATCTAGAAAATATGACGAGTAATCATTTTACATATCTGTGACAATATTGACATTGACAATATTCGTATCTATTATTTCTAATCAAGTTTGTGCAATCTTAAACAAATTCTTTATCCATGATCTTAAACCAATATAAATATACAACAAGTGTATTAAATTATGATGGCGTTATTGTAGCAGAATATCGTTTTTAAGAAGAGCCCTAAAAGTTTTGAGAAATTAGAACAAAGGATGTTGTACATTTTTTGTCTCTTTTTCAACACGCTTAGATTAGTTTTACCTGTATACCGTATGTTTGTATGTTTGTTTGTAACTGACTCTTTGGCCTCGATTTTGCCCTATTTTAAGCGATCAGAATTAATTAGATGCGCGCCGTTCAAAATATCCAATTATTCTGATTAGTTTCGCTAGGATTCATAAATTTCTTCAAGAATCCTTTGCATGAGATTAAGAAAGATAGAACTAGTGCGTGAACTACGCATATAAATATCATATTATAATTCGCCCAATCCAATATACTGTTGAGAAACGTGCCGAGGGATGAATGGCAAGAGGGTGAGTAATACAAATCGAACTTAAAAAGCGAAAAATAAATTATAGTTTAAAAAACTAAAAAAACACGCTTAGTGAGTTAATTAAAGTAAAAAATAATTCTTAACATAAGAATAAAATTACTACGAGAAAATTAATGTCATTGTCCTAAAAGCGCGGGGTGCTTTGTATGACAATTTAATTTAAACTAACTCTGCGTTTCGGTATGAAACTAGTGAAAAATTAAAACGAGTTAATTTAAAAATGTCATAGAAAGCTCGCCACACGTTTTAAGAAGAGTGACATTAATTTTCTCGTCAGTAACTTTATTCGTATGTTAAGAATTATTTTCTACTTTTTAGTTTGATTAACTCACTAAGCTTGTTTTTTAGTTTTTTTACACTATAATTGATTACTTTTACGTTTAGTTAAGCAAATTTTTACTGCATAATTGTTTTATATAAAAATTATTGCGAATCTAACCTCACGTCTACCAGCGCCACCTTTATTTATTACAATTTGGTGGACACTTTTTTAATAAAAGTCCCATATAAGATTGTTCTCCTTATCTGTATCCTCCATATTAATCATTAAATAATAAATAACCTAATAAAATTGGGCTGTCAGCTCGACGCCACTTGTTGATGGACAGAAGAAGCTATGACGTCACCCATCTGTCGTTGATGTCATGTGACGCGAAAACATAAGTTTTCCCCCTACCGAATTTTGCTCAACGCTCCTAGAGAAGTTTCCACTTTAAAAATACCAATGGAAATTGGGATGGGAGTTTTCTGTAACATCTGCATTCCTGCCGCGTACACGAAGATAAAAGCCAATTAGTTTACCACTCCCTAAAACGACTTAACTAACCCTCTACCATTTTCACACTTCATTCTTTCAATTTTTTTTCACCCTATTACTTTTTAATGTTTTTATTAAATTAATGATAAGTTAATTAACTGATGTTCTATTTGGCAACGGTGCAAAATAAATAAAAGTCCAATATTAGAACAACCGTTTGATTCTGGTTGATCCTTAAATCAATATTTACATAATATTTGATTATGTATTGAAGGCTTTTATGTCGAGCATTGCATTACGTGCCGCTATCGAAATATTTAAATGTGTAATAATATACAAAGCGATAAATGATGATAACCGCATGAAAAGTAAATAAACAAATATTGGGCGATTAAAAATATTTTTTTATTATTAATTAGGACATTACGAAGTTTCATTATCGAAAATAGCAAGAGAGAATTTAAATAAATAAATACATGGATGTTGCATAAAAAATAAAAAAAATTATAATACTGAAATGTAGGCCCCCCGCTAGCTGTCGGTGGGGAAAAAGATAAACAACTTAACAAAGATAAAACATTTATTTTAATTAATTAAGTACTTATTATTTTTTTGCTGATGTATAAAACTATATACTGTAAATATTTATCTACAAAAATTTAACTCTTCTTGCCTTTACATTTGCGAAATCTTCTATCAACTTTCTTGTATCCAAACTGTCTAAAATTTTATGTTCAATTGATATAGGCCTATAAGTCTACCGCCAGTCCTATCAAAATATTTGAAAAATTACTGCTCAAAATATTAGAACCTATCCTAAAAGAGAAACACCTAATACCTGATTACCAATTTGGTTTCCGCAGCAAACACGGGACAATAGAAGAGGTTCACAGAATAGACAAACAAGCCAGCAATGATCTTGAAAACAAACGTTTCTGCACAGCAGCATTTATCGATATAAGCCAATCGTGCAATAAAGTCTGGCATAAGGGGCTATGTTACAAACTAAAACAACAATTACCATACCGGTTCTACCAACTTCTTGAATCATATCTAATAAACAGGTTCTTTCTAATGAGACACCAATCAGAACATAGTGATCTGCACGAAATAAACTCCTCCGATTTACCAACTACAAGATTAACCAAAATCGCAACATTTGCTGATGATACAGCCATAATTGCTTCTCATCACCATCCACAACTGGCATCCAGAAACTTGCGAAACAGTCTCAACAAAGTTGAAAAGTGGCTCAAGAAATGGAATATAAAAGCCAATGAAACCAAGTCAGTTCAGGTAACCGTTACTCTCAAAAGAGAAAACTGTCCACACGTTAGCTTAAACAACCAACAGATACCACAGACAGACAGCGTAAAATACCTTGGCATACACCTAGACAAACGTTTAACTTGGCAGAAACATATATTTAACAAAAGGAAACAACTAGGTCTAAAATTACAACAACTCTATTGGGTAATTGGCAGATTATCTCTTCAAAATAAGGTACTAGTGTACAAAACAATACTAAAACCGGTGTGGACCTACGGAATACAACTGTGGGAAACAGCAAGCCATTCCAATCTTGAAATTTTACAGAGGTTCCAGAATAAAATCATGAGAATAATAACTAATGCCCCGTGGTATGTGCCAAACTCTACTGTAGAAAAGGACCTAAAAATCCCATCAATTAAAAGTGAAGTTAAACGGTATAGCATAAGATACATAGATCGAATTAAATCGCATCCCAATACGCTCGCGAGTGATCTATTCAACACAACCGGTGAAGTGCGCCGGCTAAAACGATTTAAACCAACAGACTTAACAATGAGATTGTGCACACGCTTTTTAAAAAGTTGCAGGTCATAGTTCTCTGGAAAAACTGATTTTGGAAGCTTATTACATTCCGTAGCAGCCCTGTAAAAGAAGGATTCTTGATGAAGATTTGTCCTTATTGTCAATCTTGAGAGTAAATGGGTGAGTCTGATCAGCGTGCCGAGTTCTTCGGCCGAATGTGGCCAATGGTGGTCAAAGAGTTTTTTATTTCTCTGGAGCATCTGCCATGGAAATATCTGTAGAGCAATGACTGGTCTGCAACTCTTCTTCTATGTTCAAGAGGGTGAAGGGTATATGTGAGAGTTGAGATGTTTATCAAGCGAATGGCTCTTTTCTGAATGGAATCTAGAAGACGAAGAGAATGCCTTGGTGCTGAACCCCAAATGTGCGAGCAAAACTCCAGTAGAGGTCGGATTTGAACCTTGTACATCGTCAACAGTTGATCAGGAGTAAAAAACTTCGTGGCTTTCCACAGAAAACCTAGCCTCCGACTTTGCGATGTTAGCAACATGGTCATGCCAAGACATATTATTGGACAAATATTTCATACAAACCACGTTACACGTCATAACATTTACTTATTGTTTTCGCTAATTGTCTTTAGCTTAAGTAAAACAGATTGTAAATATTCTAAGTGTTAATAAAAAAAAAAATGAAACTATAGCTAAATGACCTAGTCTTTGCTGAAGCATTGTTGATCTTAAATAGTTTTTTGATAATTTTTAATTTTCGAAAAGGATCTTTCACCAGATGCAACTGAAACCGGCAGTGTAAGTAATATTCTTAGCGCTCGATTGTTTCAATGTCTTTTCAATGTTAATGATAAATGTTGCCAATCAGAAAAACTATTAACAGATTTATAAAATATTTTACAACTAAAACAATAGACTGAATCCTTCGAAAAAGAGTAAACAAGCCATTCTCTTTTAATTTTTTCTCCATTGGGAAGATTTCTATAATAATAATTGTCTGTAAATTTTCTTCCGTGGTCATTTATAGGAAAGTTGCATTTGGACGCTTGTACGGGACCACGATTAACCAAAATATTAACAAGATCATTAGTCATACTGGCAGGCCACAAACCAGGATCATCACCGCAATCTAAATTGCTACATATTACTAATGACGATTAACTGCTTACAGGTTCTTCGGTAGTACCTTCGCTTGTTTTACTTGACGCTCCTTCCGAAGAACATATATCTTTTTCTTCAGTTACGTCCATAGCCTCTTGATTTGTTAGAGCTACCTCAATATCTTCTTGACATTCCGTTTCCTTATTTTCTGGCTTGCTTTAAAATTTTCCATAAAGAACTCGCCATTTTTTCTTTGTGTACCTCTTTTATCGAAGCGATGTGTAAAATTTCAGAAATTTCAATTTTAATTTAGTGGAATAAATAAAATATCGGTTTTTATAATCATACAATGAGTACTTTGCAAGCTAAAACTTAGTATACACAAAGTAAATAATAATAATAAAATTAAGCAGCAATTTTTAGAAAAAAATGGCACTCATTGGGACTGCTTTCATAATTTATAAATTAAAATCATTAAATTGTAGATTGTGGGGGGGGGGTCACGAAGTTTATGCAGCTTCTCAAGCACCTCGACCATTTAGATCTTTTGTGCATAACCCTTAATCTATTCGAGGCCCGGGATTCCGAGACTTTTTACAGTTTCCTGGGTGCATCGGAAGGCTTTAGGAACGCCCCTTCCAGAAACTTGAGCCCCTTGCAAAAAAGCGCTGGGCATTCGCAAAACAAATGTTCTGCAGTTTCAGCGAAGTTCTCGCAGTAGCGGCAACTATTACTCTCTGTCTTGCCCATCTTTTTCAGGTGATACCTCAGAGGGCAGTGTCCAGTGAGATGCCCTGTCACCAGTTTCAAGTCTTTCTTGTCCAACTCGAGAAGCTGTTTAGCTTTCCTTGGCGAAAGGCTTAATAGGCTTTTCGCTTGTCTTTGTCCTGGCACTTTATGCCAGTGAGATTTCATTTCATCTGTTTTCCAGCCTCGAACCTCTTCTAAAATCATTGAATAATAAATAACCTAATATAAATAGAACGTCACCGTTTCTTCTGGGCTCTTTGATTACGTGAAAAGTGCAATGTTTGTATGCTGTGTATTGTTTAAATTGTGTTTTAGTTTAATTATTTTAATTGTAGGATCAATGTGTGGTAAAACAGAGAGTAATAAATGCGTTAGTATTTTTATATAGAAAGATGAATAACAAAAACAAAGCAGTAATAAATTGTTTATATTATTTTGACCGCTGCTGGCAGCCGCTGTCATCATCTACATCGAAAACGCTCACCTTTTCACGCGAAACCATAATTTTTTTTTTTACCAAATTGCCCAACTCGCCTAAAGAAGTTCTCACTTCGAGTCAGTAGTATTCATTTATTAGACGCTTCGTAGAGCAAACGTCACTGTCAGTTTTTAACAATTCCTGCCGGCAAGATAACGATCTCTTTGGAAAGCCTACGCTACAGCATTTAAATGGGAACTAAATTCAAATTTGAATTGTATCAAATCTATCGATATAACAATCGTTCATTACACGAAAGTGTTGTTTGTAAGTTTCGTTCTTATTAAAATAATAATTATTTTCCGCCTATTTAACTCGTTTATTTGTAACGAATCATAGATAAAATTTAATTAAGTGTGATATCGTTTTAGAGATACGTCTTGGAATCTAAATTGGCAATTAAATATACAGTTTTCAACCGTCTCTTTATTAACCATCACTGCTACTAATATTAGATCGATTAAGATTGGCTAGTGGTATAGTGGAATATTTTTTTCCTACATTTATTGGTTATGTTTTACAGATCCCAATCTATAACATATATTTCCATAATTTTAAAGCTACAAAAAAAAAACAATTATTAATTGATTCCAAAAAAATTACTTAATATAACAATCCAATTTTAACCGATTAAAAGTAAAATGGGTTACAATCTACTGCTGTATGCATAACAACAAACTTGGATATCTAAAAAATTATCTATTTGGTTGTGAAAAAATGTGTATACATAAATCTCATTTGTCTACTCTAATTGAGAAATCCTGAATGACCTTGGAGCTTCTCGTAGCTCTTACTAGTAGAGCCAGGGAAGAAACTATCAACGACAATGCTTTGAAGCAAAGTTAATGACTTTATCTGTTAAAATAGTTAATCTACGACGAAACGAAAAAGAAAGTTCTTTGATCACTGCATAACTTCTTCTTCAGGTGCCATCTCCATTTAATGAAAGTCGACAACAATTTCGGCATACTTATTGGCAGAAGAAGCATGAAAATAGGATTAATGCTGCGGAGATGAGTAGTCTAAGAATTGTATAGTCGGTGTGACTCGGTTGGATAAAGTAAAGAATAGTGAGATAAGAGAACGCTGCGGTGTAAAAGAAGATGGACACGTAGAAAGGATGGATGAAACAAATTTATAAGGCGAGTGTGAATGGACGGAAGTCGGTAGAGGTCGACCTCGGCGAACATCGATCTCGATCAGATCAACATTGTTTTAAGGAAAGGCCAGGTCAAAAGTACCAAAAACCGACGAGGATGTATGAAAGCACTGATGAAAGTAGAGGAAGCAAAAGATGTGTGTAAGAACCGTAGCAAGTGGAAGGAAGTGGTCTCTGCCTACTACTTCATTCTGGAAGCTCTGTTTAGCCATGATGTTGGTATTTGTATAGTCTTTGATGTTGGTATCTCTGATGCATCCCCATAGTTGGATGCCGTGAAGCCAGCCGCACCGGTTGCCAAAAAAAAACGAATAAAATTTAATAGGGATACCAATTTAGGGTCCGGATTATTTTCGTTAAATGTTGTGTCGTAACGACTGTTTGAAATTTTGGTAAACAAACTTTGAAGATCATCGAAAATTGCTGGGCGTTTTATCGATCGAGTTTTATGTACATGCACAACATTTCTGTTTACGTTATTTAATTTAAACGACGAAATATCGTTTAAATACTGGCCTAATGATTGCGCCCAATTATCCGTGTTTATTTACACTGGATACGATTGTCAAAACAAATAAACAAAATTTTTATAGCGTCGATTCGTTTTCATGCGCGCCGACAAAATACATCATTGAATTTTGTGTAAATCGCCGATAGTCGGGGAGATAAAAAAGTTATTACGGTGGGACAGGTGGCGTTTAATGCTTTGCGATAGATCGCTCGTATTATCGTCATTGATATACGCGGCGTTACTATTACGGCAGGTGCGATAGTTATGCAACACGTTTTCTTGTGTCAACGTATAGAGAGTTGCGTGGGTCGTCGGGGGCAAAAGGTTGTGTGTACATAAACGGCTCGCAGATATTATTACCTAACCATATTTGGAAACCCAATTCAAACATCCCTTCGAGTAAATGGATATTTAAGTACAGTTCAGTTAATGAATATACACGTGTACATAATATACAGGTAACGAAAAAAAATATTTGTGGAAATTTCAATGCAAAACGTTGAGGTTTACGGTATCCAGTCATCCAGCACAAAATATAATAACTTATATTTAAACGAGCGTTATTTTAAATAGAATGAAAGATATCTTCGTTAATAGTATGAGCGATATTGTTGAACAATATTTTTTGTAGATGAGCGATAGAATATAATTAAGTGAGCAATAATCAATTATAATTTGAGCGATAAAATATTATATTTTAAGCACTAAAATTCATTAAAATTGCATTGTTTCAAAGGACAAGTATATTTATTCATAGGTTATTCATAGTATAGGTTAGGATTAAAGTGTCGATCCAAGTCTGTAATTCCCACAATCAGGATAGGAATCCCTTCCTACTTTAACTTAGACGTAGCATCAGCGTGCAGAGGCTTAGTCAACGCCGATTGGTCGAGATTGATAAGCGAAAACTAGCTTCGCCATCTTCTTCGTCTTCATCAGCGTAAGTGACCGCATGGGCAGATACAAAGTAAGTGTCGCCATCTTCGGGAATGGTTGAGTTGCTGATGCACCAAGCCTCGAGTTCACCTAAGCTGATGGCGCTTGAAACGCAGAGCCTCTTTTTTAGTGCTTGGAGAGGTAGTTGCTGATCCGTGCAACATTCCGTAGCTTGAATCGTCCCTCCTTAAGAGTCTCAAAGATGCGCTTGGGCTTCATTCTAAATGTGATGCAAAAGATGAAATTGGTAAATTTATTCAATACCTATTCAACTACTTTTACTTACCGAGATTGTTGAAAAAGAGATTCAGTATTTTTTTTTATGGCGAGACTGAGTTGAGTATTCTCACACGTAAGGAGGTAGCATCATACAACATTTAAAAAATATTTTAAAAAACAAAATCTAAGAGTTAGGAACAAATATAACTTAAAAAATATAATTTAATGTTCTAATAAAATTATTATTTGCTGATCTTTATAAAATACTGGCCATCATATATTAAAAAACGCTCAAACTAAACAAAATAGTGCTTTTAAATATCGCTCAAGAGTTATTGACCAATTAAAAAAAATACATACATACATACATATAGTCACACCTCTTTCGTGTAGGGGTAGGCAGATACCACTTCCCTCCACTTGCTACGGTTCTTACACACATCTTTTGCTTCCTCTACTTTCATCAGTGCTCTCATACATGCTCGTCGGTTGTTGGTACTCTTGACCTGGCCTTTCTTCAAAACAATGTTGATCTGATAGAGATATGTTCGCCGAGGTCAACCTCTACCGACTTCCCTCCATTCACACTCGCATTTAAAATTTGTTTCATCCATCCTTTCTACGTGTCCAAACCATCTAAGCATTCCTTTATCTATCTTTGTAACTACATCTTCTTTTACACCACAGCGTTCTCTTATCTCACTATTCTTTACTTTATCCAACCGAGTCACTCCGGCTATACTTCTCGATTAAATAATTAAGTAAATAATTACAACACACTTATTTGGGTAATTTTATACTATCGCGGTACCCTCGTCTTTTGGCTCTAGAAAATTGAAAAACCACCCGATTTCGATGAATTTTTTTTAAATCTTCGTTTTTACGGCGGATTTATGGAAAAATATATAGGAAATATCTCACTTGAAGGTTTCATATGGTTTGATGACTTTAAATTCGATCATAAACGCACTTCTTTGAATATAATTGCTCTTAACTTTTTTGCAAAGCATCAAACGAAGTTCATAATTTTTTTTTTGTTAATCTACACACAAACGAACATTCTGAATAAAAAAATTATACAAAAATGTTTTTTTGTTAATTTTTTATCTCACTTAAAGATATATGGTTTTATGACTTTAAATGTTATCATAATCGTACTTCTTTGAATATAATCTAGGGATTTTTGGTTAAGGTGAAACAAAAAGAATTTAGCAGGACGATAACATAAAGTTTATAAAACACACCGACGATGAAGAAAAAAGACACATTATTGTGCTTGCAGGTGGAAAGCATGGTTTTGTTGATGGGGCGGTTCTTTTATTTTCGTCAAAATCAAAATCGGCCGATTATCATGACAATATGGATACAGAGATGTTTGTGAAATGGTTAAAAGAGAAACTATTACCATCGTTACATAAACCATCTGTCATTTTATTAGATAATGCTCCGTACCATTCGGAAATTTTAAATAAGCAACGAACAAACTCCTGGTTGGAACAGAAAATAAAAGAATGGTTAACGAACAAAAAAATTTCATTTTCACAGTATTGCTTCAAGCCGAAATTATTATGGATAGCTAAAAAATTTACAAAGTGGATCAAATTATACTCAGTTATGGACATCGTGTGCTAAGCTAAGACTTCCGCCTTATCATTGCCAATTTAATCCCATTGAATATATTTGGGGAATATGCAAAACTCATTGTGACAATCACATTGGATCTAATGGTTACAGTGATAAGGCTGTTTTGGAAACCTGACAACGAGCACTCAATACTGCCACTCCTGAAATTTAAGAAAAATGTGTCAAAAAATGTAAAAATTTAATAGAGGAATGGTGGATTCGTAAAAACCGAATCGTAGCAGTTAAAATTGTTATCATTGACACTACAAGGACCAATCTTCATCAAGAATCCTTCTTTTACATGGCTGCTACGGAATGGAATAAGCTTCCAAAATCAGTTTTTCCGGAGAACTATGACCTGCAACTTTTTAAAAAGCGTGTCCACAATCATTTCCTTTCTATAATCCCTTCCCCTTCTAATAGTCGCAGTGCGGGCCGTCCGCGGCCCTCACGATAGGTCTACTCTTTTTGCGACTATTTTCATAAAAAAAAAAAAATATATTGTGCTGGTCGTCTGGATGCCCTACCCCTTAACGTTTTGCATTGAATTTCTTTGTTCAACAAATATTTTTCCATATCTGTACAAGTCGAGATATTGCAGTCAAAATTTAGATAAAAACGTTGTGTGGTAAGTATTCCGAACGACGCCGACGTATAAATAATAAAAAAATTACTATCTATATAAGGAGATAGTCTGACTATTACTTAAACAAAGATAGAAACACTAAATGATTTGTCGATGGGGTTGCAGGATGATACAGATAATACACAAGCATAAGCGCTTTTATCACCCCCGGGGAATATCAATTAACCTTCCCACAACAAAAAAACACGATGTCCTTTGTTAATTTGCCCAAAAGGGACGGACCCTTCGATCCAGATGCTTAATTCCTGCCGTGCCACGTATTATAAGCATTATAATAAATAAAGATAAAAACAAATTTCTTTTTGACATTCTATTTATATTGATAAATTTGATTGTATACATCGAATATTAACTAAAAATTTTTTCATGATTTGTAAATATTGCTTTTGATAATGATAGTATTAGTACCAGGTGGCATCGCGATTAAATAAGAGGATGGCAAGGTGTGGTGGCAAAACGGAGGATGATAGCATTTACATGGTACATATACCTGATAGATAAAACGGATAATTTTTCTCAACTTCCAAAAAATATTATTTGTTTCTACAGAAGCAAATTTTATTTAATAAAACTATTTTTCTTTTATTAGTGTAAGAAATCAAACAACCCAGACCCAAAACTCTCGTAATTTAATAATTTAACAAAAATAATTTAAGAAACACTTTTCAATTTTATCTGATGTTTTTTGTTTGAATTTTCTACGAATAAAAGGAGCTTGGGACATAAATGCAAAACGTAGAAGAGGTCAAGGCTCGATGAAATGGCGCAGTCAATAGGAGCGAATTTTGAATAGGTCTTGAAAATAAAATGTTAACAGTATTCCCTGATTGCAATTAACTTTTTAATTAGCCCGTATTGCTTATGCCAACTCTTGAAAGGTTGAATTAATATAAATTATACGTTTGGATTGTTGGTGACATGGTGTTTCATTAGGAGAGAATTTTGAGGTCAAGTCGTATTCGAGATTTTTATCGCACGATTTATTAAGCTTTTTAATTTGATTTGCGAGTATATATTTTGCTTTTTATTTCATTCGCGGTTAAAAATTATTGTTACGAGAAAATAAAACTCACCTATCACGATATGTTTCGTTTCAATGTGTAATTGCAATATTTCAGTAACAGTTTTTTTCTTAACGACGTTATCTAAAGAGTATTACGTTTTTTTGTTTACTAAGTTTTATTTGGCTAATCTGTTACGGCATTAATTAGTGAAATATTTGTTTATATTAAACTCGATTGTTTTTGTTTAAGGGGTTGACGTTAACCCATGACCCGGCTACTAGCGATGATAGTGGCAGGGCTTCTGAACGACTCACTGGATCATCGGTAGCGCCGCGAGACGCTGACAGCTCGAGAGATCGGCTGAGCGATGTAAGTATTTTTTTTAAGTTCTCCTAGCGCCACTTCATACCATTGCTTTTTTTTGCACCACATCTTTTTTCTCAAGTTATTTCAGTTTCAGTTTTTTCTATGTCGCTTTATTTTACGCGTCACTTTTTACACCACTTCAGATCATTTTTGTTCTCTTTGCGCCACATTACTTTTTTCTTTGCTACACTTTTTTAAGTCTACTTAATTCATATCAACGATTTTCTTAGCTACAGTTCATTTTTTTAAGTTCTTTTGTACCACTCCACTTTCCCCTAATACTCTTTATGGCGCTTTATTTTTATTATGTTCTCTTTGCGTCACTTTTTACGCCACCTCATATAACTTTTGTTCTCTTTGCCCCATTTCACTTAATATTTCTCCAGTACTCCTTGCTCCACGTCACTTTCTTTTAGTTTTCTTTCTACCTCACTTTCATATATCTCCGGCTTCTTTTTGATACACTTTGTCCACGTTTTTTGCTCCACTTCACTTTATTTTAGTTCTCTTTCTACTTCACTTTCATATTTCTCTGGTTTTTTTTTGATACACTTTATCCATGTTTTTGCT
This sequence comes from Agelastica alni, assembly GCA_950111635.1. NCBI lineage: Eukaryota > Metazoa > Arthropoda > Insecta > Coleoptera > Chrysomelidae > Agelastica > Agelastica alni. The sequence goes on along the minus strand of OX467712.1, from coordinate 5,503,107 downwards.
CCACTTCACTTTTCTAATCTTTTCTTTGCGTCACTTTTTGCGCCACTTTACTTTTTAAATTCTTTTTGCCCCATTTAATTTTTCTTAATTTCACAGATTCTTTTTGCTACTCTAGTGCTTTTTACGCTGCTTTATTTTTTTATTTTTTTAGAGCGTCACTTTTCGCGCCACTTCAGATCAATATTTTTATTATTTTATTAATTTTGTTTTTTTTTTAAATTACAGGCAAGCAGTAGATGTAGTTCAGGAAAAGGATATATCGTAAGTAGTTATTTTTATACTAAATTTTGAATTTAACAACCGTATTTACTGTCGATTGTCCTATATATTTCGTCAATCAAGTGTGGTAGATGGTTATTCGAGTCGCGATTGAATTGGCAAATCAATGAGCCGTGAATCTATTATTCCATTAATTATAACAAATCGTAACGGTACACATCAATTTTGTCATTACATATAAATATTATTGGTAAACTTATAATTAATGAATTGAAAGTTAACAAAGCGTAATGCTTGATAATTAATTTGAAATACAGGTGAAATACAGATGATATCGCGCCACAAATACATAATAATATACGGTTTTACGTACCTACATAATTTTTTATCGCTTTATTTCGTAAGATGTATATCTTTATTGCTATTTCGAATTATTATTGCGTTAGGGAAGTAATAAATAATTAAAAAAGTTATGCATTGATTTTGTTTTATCTATCGGTATTCACTTTGACTGTGTAATAATAGCGTAAAACCCATTAAAAATTACCTACTTAAAGTGAGATAAGAATTTATCAATATATACACTGTGTCCCAGGTTGGAGGTGCATGTATTGCTAAATCTGTTATTGTAACAGCTCCAAATTCGGTCAAATGGACAATGTTTCTCAAGATTCTATTACCATTTTAGAATTGCTATTCTTTTTCTTCAAGTGCTCTCTCCCCTTAGAAGGTTGGCTATTATCATAGCTATTCTCACTTTTGATGCTGCAGCTCTAAACAACTCAATGAAACTACAGTTGTACCATTTTCTCGGGTTATTTATTTGTCACCCTGACTACCCAACTTATTCATTTTATGTGACCACATCTCAAATGCTTCCAGTCCATCACTTATATTTTTCTTTAAAGTCTAGGATTCCATCCTATATAGTAAAACCGAGCAAACGTAGCGTCTCAATATTCTGACTCTTAAGTTGTAAGTTAAGAAATCTTTTGCTGAACACATTTCTTATTCTGGTTCTGGTTTGTCCAATGCTTGATTTAATTTCTTCAGTGTACTAATTACCTTCATTGACAGTTGTTCCTAAGGATTTATACTTACTGACTTTCTCTGCTAGTTATCCGTTGATCCATAGGTTTTCCTGTTGCTGAACTGATTTCGCAATGGTCATAAATATATTTTTTTAAATATTTAAGCTAAGTCCGCTCTCCTCGCTGATCGTCACTACTTGATCAACCAAGCTCTGTAAATCTTATATTGTCTCGGCAATAAGTATGGTGTCGTCTGCATACCGTATTTCGGTTTGAACGTACTATGAGTACTTTTGTAATGTCTCTAGAATAGAAAATAAAACGAAATAAAACCTCTCTCTGTTTTCGAGATAATGACTATAACGTTTGTTTTTCGTATGGACGCCATATTGGATCTTTATTGCATTAAATAGCATTTTTTATCCTCTTTTTAAAAATGTATTATAGCGTATAATTTTCTTTTAAATAAATACGAATATAAACAAATCTTATCAATTTTGTTGTTGCGCTCAATACGGTCTAGTAGGCGAGCTAAGAATTATTTGTTTCTCTAGAACTGTCAAAGTATTCGAAGTTTGCTTAATTTGAACTGTTTGCGTTGTTGTTTCCATTGAATTTTATTCGGTAACTTTGAATTCGCTATGGCTCTTCGTTATACAAATGAAGAAATATTTGGTATGTTAGAAACCAACTCCGAAGCCCATAGAAACTCCAATGCGGCTGCGGGAGTTTATGAAAATAAATATCCTGAACGGCATCAACCAAACCCAAGATATTGTTACGATATTTTCTTTTTCGGAAATTCTAAACTAAACGATTTTTATTCCAATATTTTTACACAATAAATTTTACTTTACAAATCACTTAGATATTCACTTTAAAATTACTTTAAATACTTGACTTCGAACTAATTAAACTTCAAAAACTGACTTCAGCTTCCGCGGCTACTGTCTTTATATTTCTCCGAAAAACCTTCCACAAAGAGCCCGAATAATATTTTTACCATATCGAAACCGCTAGACGCAGTATTCTAGAATTTGCAAGCCTTTCTTTTGTTGCAATCGCCGCGCCGGCAGTCCCCCAATTGTGATCGACGCATTGTCGCGACAGACAATAGGGCCGGATCGCAACAATATTTTAGAGATATTGGACTAAATTTGCTAAATTATGGAAGTTTTGAAAAACCCAGGAAGCGTAAATATGAAGTTGAAAATGAGGAGAGAACGGATGTTGTGTGTTAATAAATACCATTTATATAAGCCTATGATAGTGCAAGGTTTATCGCAAAATGATTTTCCTGGAAGAATAAGATTTAGTGAAATGCTCTCTTGAAATGATTCGAGAAAATCCCAATTTTTACACGAAAATAGTTTGGATGGATGAAACTCGATTTGCAAATTGCGGAGTTTTCAACAGACATAATACTCATCACTAGCTAAACACATAACGGTGAAGTTAAATGGCGTACAAGAACAGCGTCGATGTGGCGAAGTTGAGTGGATACATATGTTACCCTGCTAGTGATGAGCATTTGAATGATTTCAATAATCAAATGATTCATTACTCGGATGCTGCAAACATCTATAGATAATTTTTAGAGGTCGATAATTTGATGTTTTAAAATATTTTGATTTTATTTGGCAGAGTCTTTGAGAGATCATTCGATTGATTCTGCGCAAATTCACGAGATATATCGAAGTATTTTGGTAATAAAATCATCGATAATTTATATTCGAACTAGCCCAACACTACACCTTACAGTGCAGCTCTGGCGATGGCTCCGACATAATTTACACTGTATTTTGTATTTGTAAATCGCTCGGTATTATTTTAAAGCATAAACGTTAATTTTGGGCTTAGTAACATTTTCACTTAATGTTTTATTAGGAAAACGTGAGTGCATTTCCACTTAAAAAACATGCGAATATTCCTCTGTAAGTTGCCAATTAATTTAGCTGGCCCCCTAATTAAAAACCAAATCTCCCAACTCCCTCTCGAAAAACATCGGCGTCGAGAAGCGACAAAAACTCTCCGAAGTTACTTAACTCAAATTGGTCTTTTCTCCCTTATATATTTCCTTTTTATAGGGTTGCTCAGTTTTAATTAAACTTGCCAAATTAACCCTATTTTTAGCGCCTGGGCATTTGCTTACACTCTATTTTTAGAATTTAACAATGTGTGGCATTTCGAGGAGTTAAAAATTGGAGTTTAGCGCACTGTGAAAGATCTTTTTTTACAAATCCAGCGACATTTTTTTAAATGGCGCAGTCAGCAGGATGAGTTTGTGAATTCTAATTACTTCCTTCCTAATCATAACATCTTTTCAGATGTGTTGTGACCCATATTAACGAGGTTCAATGTTTTGGATGGCTCTCTTGACTGCATCTCGCATTTATTTCGATTAGATGACATGTGAACCACTTGTGGGAGAGTAGCATCTATTAATTTTTTGGTAACATCCACCCATCGATTTGGTGATCGGCCACGCCTTCTGTTTCCTTCAGGTTTTCCCTGTACAAAAAGCCTTTCCATATGCTCACTCCGACTGATGTGTCCGAAAAATGTAAGAATTCGATAGTACACGATACTGGACAAACGTTTTGACGGACGTATTTCTTGTAAAACCGAAGCATTTGTTCTATGTGCGGTCCAGGACACTCTCAACATTTGTCGCCACGCCCACATCTCAAATGCATCAATCCAACGACAATCTACTTCTCTGACAGTCCAAGATTCTGAAGCATATAGAAAGACCGAAAAGACCAAGTTACTCAATAGTTTGATTTTAGTTTGTTTTGTGATATTCCGATATCTACATACTATATTTAACTGTGTCATTGCTGACCTAGCAGGCTGAATACGCCGTCTTATTTCGCCATCACATCCCCTGGAATTTTCTATTAGGACTCCAAGATAAACGAAACGGTTGACAACTTCAAAGTGTCCAATACTCCGAGTTTCAGGGTAGCTGTTATGTTCTCTATGAATGATAATAATTTTGGTTTTATTATAATTTATGTTTAGGCCGTAAAGAGCACTTACATCTTCAAGTCTCATCAGGAGTTTCAGAATTTCTCTCTGGGAGGCAGCTATCAAGGTCGTATCATAGACAAACCTTAAGTTAGACAATTTTGCGCCGCCAATATTTACTCCACGTAACTTACAAAGTTTTAGCCAATATAAACGGACCGACTAACACCTCTGCTTGATAGCTGCATTGGTGATTATATAATGCGGTTTTAAAAGACACAGGTCAACCGTATACCAGATATTTATTATTAGGCAAATGCTGGAAAAGACCTGGGAATTTAACCAAGAGCTGCACAACCTCTTTATAGACTTTCGGCAGGCTTATGATAGCATTTCGCAAGTAGAACTTTGGAATGCCATGACAGAACTACCAATTCTCCAAAAGCTCATACGTCTAACCAGAAAGTGCGTGGAAGGATCTAGTAGGGTGGTTAGAGTTGGAAATGCCTTGTCATCCCCATTTTTGATAAACGCCGGACTTAAACAGGAAGATGCTATGTTGCCACTACTGTTTAACGTTGCTCTGAAAAAGGAAGTGCGATCAGCCCGCATAGATATGCAAATGTTTACAGCAGATGAGCCCAAATCACTGCTTGTCTTTGCAGACGACATTGATATAGTAAGGGGAAGCACCATAAAAGTAAAAGAACAACTCATTAAAAAAGATACTAAAAAAATGGGTCTTAATATCAATGAAATAAAACCAAGTACATGTGTGTCACCAGGCAAGGTCAAAGAGGAAGGATAAAAGACAGAACTGGTCAAAATGTCACAATAGGTGGATTTAACTTTGAAAGAGTTCAGAGCTTTAAATACCTAGGCGCCATGCTAAATGCAGATTATGACATACTGGAAAAAATCAAGACTAGAATCCTTAGTGGAAATAGATGCATGTACGCGCTAAACAAAGCCTTTCAAAGCAAGAATCTGTCACGAAAATCTAAGGTTCTCCTGTACAGAACGGTAATTAGACCTATCATCATGTACAGAAGTGAAACATGGACACTGACAAAAGCGAGTGAGTGATAAATCAAACGGGAAAATTTTGAGAAGAATCTTTGGACCACTATTCAACCCGGAGAGGCAGAGATATCGCATAAGAACTAATCGCGAACTAAATCAACTCTACCAAAAACCGGATATTGTACGTGAGATAAAATCCCGAAGGTTGCGTTGGGCTGTACATGTACAAAGACAGTCAGATGAAGGTTTAGTAAAACTAGTGTGGCAAAGCAACCCGCAAATAAAAAGGCACGGCTGAGATGGCGCGACAACATCAAAAGCGACCTTGAAGCCATGGGGTATGAAATAGATACCCAATTAATGACGAAACGAGAGGATAGTCCGGTCAGCCAAAACCCACCAAGGGTTGTAGTGCTTCGGAGTAGTAGTAGTAATATTTACTCCACCATGCCAGTCCTCTAGAATCTGTCTCGTAATAAATTCACTGTAGATATTAAAAAGAAGCGGCGAGAGAACACTGGCCTGTCTCAAATCCTTGCATGTAGCTCCTTTATCAGGCAGGCATTTATCAACCCTAACCCGTGCAGAATTGTTAGCATATAATTGTTGTATGAGATACATTAGATGGTCTATCTTTATTTTTAAACTTTAATTTCTTTGACTGGCGCTGTCAGTAGGATCCGCTTATGAATTCTAATTGGTTTAAATTTTAAATTTGTATTAGCATTGGACGAGACAAAAATGTTACACCCCGTAACAGCTGCCTACGCTCAAAAGGGCTCCTCTCCCGCATAACTTGTATTAAAATTAAATAACGAGATAAGGCCGCTTCCCACCCTCTTTTCAGCGGAGTGCTAATCTCGACGGAGATTCATTATTCGTGCTTGGTGGTAGAAGTCAATTAGGGTCGAGAATGGTAGAACAATCGGGATAGAAGTTCTTAAAGGAAATGCGGAATCGGCACTTTTTTGCTGCGAAAGTGTTGAGAAGCGTCGAGATTGATAGTTCTGGTGAGAAGTAGTCGAATAAAAAAGGGTAGTAAAACGCTTGGAGATGATGCTCTTGCCGATGTTGTTTGTGTGTTGAAAGTTTACGAGAGTTTTGTTAGTAAAAATTAATAAAATAAAATATTTGACGGTTTTTCTTCTCAATTTTAATTTTCCAAATCCTGTCCGGGCTAATCTGACCCTTCTTTTCCGCTGTTTAGTTTTCCTTGTTTATTTTTATGGTTTGTTCCAAATATATATAATCATTGACCGTTTCTATAATGGTGCCGTTTAGTATTACGTTTCTAATTACTTTTGTGTTTGTCATTAGTTTTGTTTTGGCGTAATTCATTTTTAGACCTACTTTTTCGGATTTCCTTGGTAGTACAGGTAGCATAGCTTCCAGTTCTTCGAACTACGTCATCTGCATATCTCAGGTGGTTTAGTTTCTTTCCATTTATATTTATCCCCATGTTTGCCCAATCCATTTCTCTGAAGACGTTTTCCAATGCTAATGTGAACAATTTAGGAGAAATAATAGGTCTGTTCGTTTGTCATGTTCACGCTGCTCAAAACTGATTTGAGCAGTATTCGACTGTTCGTTTGTTGTAAGCAATTTTTTTTTTTTTTTTATGAAAATGGTCGCAAAAAGGGTAGACCTATCGTGTGGGCCGCGGACGGCCCGCACTGCGACTATTAGAAGGGGAAGGGATTATAGAAAGGAAATGATTGTGGACACGCTTTTTGAAAAGTTGCAGGTCATAGTTTTCTGGATCAGAGATCGTTTATTTGACAGGAGCAAGTTGCTATATACCAGATAAAGCAGGATTTATATGCTCCACCAATTAAGGTAGAGCAGAAATATCATATTAGTTTGATCTATCAGAATTTCAAAAATCGGACATTAAAAATGAATAGAAAATTCAGTATAATTAATGGTGAAGTGACTGAGTTGAAAAATTATTTATATAACGAAATGAAAATTTGATGGGCAATTTGGTTGTTTTTTGTTGGGATCAAATATCAAATTGTTTTCAGCAGTTGGTAAATGCTCTTCTTTGATTAGTATCACGAAAATTATATCAATCTGCACATTTATGTAATTTATTGAGCAGCGTGAGCATGACAAAACGAACAGGCCTAACATTTTCCTGCCGCACTCCTTTCTTAATTGGTATCGGTTTTGTAATTGTGTTGCATTTTTGTAAATATTATGTATTAGCATTTTGTATAATTATTGTAATTCATGATAAAGTCGAATGACATAATTATATCACCGTGGCACGCAGTGTATTTACGATTAGAAATAGTTGGAGGAGGAAGTGTTGGTTGTCGAATGGTAAAACTTTAGTGAGTGTGAGTAACCATTAAAAATATTTTCGAATATCAAAAAATTTAAAGTTCTACCGACATATTTCTTGATTAAAAAAATAAAATAAAATTGATCGTCTTATAAATGGAGCTCGTGTATTTTCCACCGACATTGTCATCCTTAAACAAGTTTCGAAAGAGTATATACTACATAGTTTGGAAGCAATAAAAACTTACAGTCGACCACCATAAAAACCAAAACGAAATCTAAAAACGAAAAAGGGGAACGATTAAGTTTCCGGATAATGAAAACAATTTCTTCTGTCTCTCGAAAAACCGGGGATATAGAAAAGCTAATCACATAATACGGTCGAGAAAGAGGGTGGGGAGGGAGGGCCGTAAACTGAAAAATGGAGCAAAAGCGATGTTGTCACGTCGACGTGATCGGTACCATCAATGTTGATAGAGTTTTCAGAACGAACTTTTAAGGTTGTTTGGCCAGAAGGAAATAGGATAGATACTGTGGTACTCTTTACAGACTCTGCAAAAAGATTGATACTTTACAGTACTTGGTAGATTAAAATATCGACGTTATGCAAACATTTCGGACATTATATTTAACTGTGTAACTGTCATTACAGACGCGAATTAGTTTCAAGGATTAATGTAATAGCAAATCGGTGAAAATTAGTAAAGAGTTACGTGAATGAGCCGACGCAGAATTTTAAGTAAAGCGATTAAAATAAAAAAAATTAACTAAACGGATGTCGAGAGATTTCCAAAAAAGAGCCACTTACCTTTGCTTTCGTCATTGATTCATGGCTAGGATGCTGTCTCAGTAGTACTGCCACGATACAGTTATTAGTGTTACGCATTTTTTTGTTGTTGACACACAATGGAAATAAAGTTAAATTAGAGCGTTACTTATATGTCTCTACATACATACTTATAGTTACGCCTTTTCCCGTAGGGGTAGACAGAGACCACTTCTTTCCACTTCCGCTACGGTTCTTACACACATCTACAGCTTCCTCTACTTTTATCAGTGCTCTCACACATGCTCGTCGGTTGTTGGTACTCTTGATATGGCCTTTCTTCAAAACAATGTGTCTCTACGAGATGAGAACCGAGTGTGTCACTGAGTATTGAGCCGAGTCAGTTTCCTCCGAAACCTCTTTATCCCTTGAATGTAATGCTTGTTAGGTGTACCCGAGTACTGAGTGTTCATACTCGAATTTGTTAAATATACTGAGTGATAATAAATGATGATGAATTTTTATTTAAATTGAACACACTTTTTACCTGGAATACACAAAAAGTCCTAGTGGTTGGGAAAAAGGATCAATATTTATACATACATACATATAGTCACGCCTTTTCCACTAGGGGTAGATAGGTATCACTTCCTTCCACTTCCGCTACGGTTCTTACACACATCTTTTGCTTCCTCTACTTTCATCAGTGCTCTCATGCATGCTCGTCGGTTGTTGGTACTCTTGACCTGGCCTTTCTTCAAAACAATGTTGAACTGATCGAGATCGATGTTCGCCGAGCAGTCGACCTCTACCGACTTCCGTCCATGCACACTCGCCTTATAAATTTGTTTCGTCAATTTTACTTCATCCATTTGACGATCAAATAATTCATTTTCTATCCATACTCACTTTCTTTTAAATCTTTTAAACAATCATTCATGTATAAGTTAAACAGCCATATTCAATATTCAAGGAAGAAAAAAATAAAGTTGTGACAAAGAACAAAAAATGGTCATAAAATGTACAGAAAAATAATTTACACTGTACGTTTAAATCATTAAATTTTGTAATTCATCTTTATCAAAATGTGTAAGAAATCCGATATCGATGGCAACGTTGCACCGATCAAGATGGCGCTTTGCCCGTCTTTGCGGTGACCAATCTCTGAAATTAACGTTAGAATTCGCTTTTCCGGTCTCTCCTTATCCCCCTTTCTCTCTCTTTCCCCTCTTCTGTTATCTTCTCGAAAAGTCTTTTATTGCGAGGCGGCTGGCTCACACAACATTTTTGCGGTGGAAGTTTGTTACACGAAAACTACTTTCGAATTTTATGGATCCGGCATGCCGCGCCGGTCGGGTGAGCCAGATCCGATGAATTAATTATGAGAAAGTTGTTTCATTGTCTCGGGAAAAACTGTAAAGTTTCCGATGTTTATTACGTTTTTGTTTTGAGAGTTGCCAGAAAATCTGTATAAGTTTACCTTAAATTCGAATAAAATGGAGAAAAATTTGTATTTTCGCAAAATAAACTAAAGACCCATAAAACTATAGTCGTTTAATTTTCACTTAATACATTTTCTATCCCTTTTTTACCACGCTTATATTAGTTTGTAGGTTTGTTTGTATTTGTATTTATTTATACTATAAAATTTGTCCATTATTTTTTTGTATGTATGTTTGTTTGTTTGTTTGTTTTATTATAATTTACCCAATCCTTAATGCTGGTGAGAGAGGTGCCGTGCGATAAATGGCAAGAAACAAATCAAACTAAAAAGTAAAAAATAATTTTTAACATAAGAATAAAATTACTGACGAGAAAATTAATGTCACTGTTCTAAAGATCCGAAACGCATAGTCAGTTTAAAAATGTCGTACAAAGCACCCCACGCTTTTTATTTTGATTAACTCTAAAAGCGTAGTTTTTTTAAACTATAATTTATTTCCGTCTACGTGTCGCGAGGCAGTGTCCTCGGGACGTCTTGCTGCAGTCGTAGCTGTTGATGCTCCGTACGTCCAAATGAAGCAGTGTCACTCCAAAAATTAACCGCGAGTTGAAAAAACCAAATGGATGATGTGGAGTGACATGATGAGTAGGATATCCAATCGGTCTAAAATCCATTGAATTATTTTATTTATCTATTTATGACAATTTAACCGGATTTTAAATCAAAATAATACAAACTAACCTAACCTAAAGCACTGGAAGCAATGCTAAACCTTCCACCTCTAGACATTTATATCCGGGGCGAGGCAAGACAATGCGCTGATAGACTAGAACAACAGAACTGTTGGAAAGGTACTAACACATATGGGGATACAACTATAAAAAATATAATCAGACACCCATTTCTGGAAAGCGCAACTGATTATATGAATGCAGAAATATCCTTTGAGACAAACTATAAGGTTCACGCAAAACTCAGGGATGACAAAGGAAATGATGATCAACCTAGTGAACTCACCTGGTACACAGATGGATCAAAAACCAGCGAAGGAAGTGGCTCAGGCGTCTACTCTTCAAAACCCAAATATGAGACATGCCTCGGTCTTCCAAGCTGAAGTACATGCCATAAACGCTTGTGCTGTTGAAAATCTGAGACGAGGATATAAAAAGAAAACGATTCTCATCGAATCAGATAGTCAAGCGGCACTCAAAGCTTTGGCATCACAGAGAATAGACTCAAAAATTGTCCGAGAATGTGCCGGAAACCTAAGAACCTTGGCTAACCATAACAAGGTTACATTGTCGTGGGTGCCAGGTCATAAAGGTATTTCTGGTAACGAAGAAGCAGACAAACTAGCTAGGCGGGGCTCTGAAACACCATTTATTAGGCCAGAACCAATAATAGGGATACCCAACGACAGCGATAAAACAGCGATCAAAGGCTGAATCCACTCTCAGCATTAGCTGAAGTGGGCACAGACAGAGGGAGCTAGGCACAGCAAACTAATGCTGAAAGAACCCTCACCTAACCAGGCAGGAAAGCTGCTCTCGCTCAGTAGAACAGTTGTAGGGCTTTGTACCGGACACTGGTCTTTGAGAAAACATCTGCACAATATAGGCGTGTTTAACACAGAACCTATATGCAGATTATGTAATAAGGAGGAGGAAACAGCCACTCATATTATCTTTAAATGTAAAGCCACCGCCCAATGGAGGTACTACCTAGGTTGTATACAAGACCAAGGGAGTAGTCCACCTGGAGCAATAGCAGTACATGAGCTTTTACTCCTTAACAGGAGAATTAAAGAAATGGGACTAAACTAAGGAGCTGAAAATGTATGAAAAGCAGACAATGCTCAAGTGCCTAGGGAAAAATTAGACCCCTTTCACAACTCCTAGGGCAATTATTTGGATGTCATCCAAACGGATGACGTGAATGGCTGGCTTTTGGCTGATGAAAAGCAGGCAAAACTTTGGGCCGTAACAATTAAAAAAAGTTACATGTCGTGTCTTCTACTTCAATAAATAACTCACTGATTTGTCGTATTTGTATTAATGTCGAATCAATTTCGATTTACAAAAATAAAAAATGTCTCGCACTAATCTCTCGCCAGCCACTTTATGAAACGTATTTATGTTATTCGGGATCCCTACGACCGACGATAAATCATGATCCTACAACTGGAAACAATAAATCAGGAAATCCCCTAAATTCATTCCGAAGAAAGCACAAGCAACAATGCGAAATTTCCGATCTTGTCGGTTTTTTCTGCCTTTCTCTCGGGGGAAAATAAGTCGGAAAAAAATTGTTACGAATGTTTACAAAAACTTTGGAGGGTTAAGACCTAAACGGAAGTAAAATATTGAAGGAGTTAGCGTAGAGTGGAGAGAATTTTAAATATACTTGCGTATTACCCTTCTCGTTATTATTACTATTATTTGTGAAATATTTTATGCATATCGAAGTTTGAACCAAAATTTCCGATTACATGGGAAAGATTTCGTTTCTGTTTATTACTACCCCTATTTTTGATAATTTTTGGGGGTAGAAAAGATCAAAAAGGCTTTCGCATTTTAAATCAGCCGAATTCCACTTAATAAATATGTGTGGCAATAAATCTCCAACTTGATACTGGTGTAAATGCAACCAAATTTGAAGAACCAAAACAAAAATAACAAGGATATGCATGTAAGAATGGGTTAATTTGTGTTTTTTTTTAGGTATTAGGATTACTGTGCACAAAGTTGGTCAAATTTAAAAAATAAAATAAGTAATTGGTTAAAAACTTAATTTTTATCGTTTAAAAATAAAAAGGCTATAAAACAATTAGTTCCTATACCAATTTTCAGACCTCCAGCATCAAAATTTGCGGAAGTCTCATACAATTTTCTATCCCTTAGTTTTAGGGGCTGAGGGGTAAAAGTTTTAAGTTTTACATTTTTTTTGTTGTTTTTCTACTAATACTAGCTTACATACAAAATTTCAACTTTTTAGGACTTTAGGAAGTACCCTAGAATTTGTATGAGCATCAGTGAGTCAGTGACGAAATCGAGGTTTTTTAGATATCAATAAAATCTAAAGTATAAGAGCTATGCAATTGAAACTTTATATGTTTAATAAGTCCACTACTGACTGAAATCATATCCCAAGAATTTTGTTTATCTAGTATAATTCAAACCCAACTTATGAGAATTAAAAAAAAAAACAACAAAGCGCTTCGAGAAAATGTAGGTAGTGCCCTTGCGCTTTGCTTGGTTCGTCTTGGCGAAACCTCATTCAGAACGCGGCAATTAAAAAAGTATAGGGATTAACCCACTTTATAAATATATCAAAAGGTGGTCTATACAATATTTTGGTTGTGAGGAAATTGTGAAATGGAAACAACAAAGTGTTAATTATTCGGAGCGTTGTTTCTTCTTCTTCTTCTTCCTTTTATAGACTAGGACTTAGTCCTGTTGCCTGTTCTAATCTTCCATTGAGGACGATTTCCAACTTTCAAACCACCTTTTTGGTGGTCTCCCTCGTGGTCGCTTTCCGGCTGGTCTTTCATTCTTACATATTTTGGCTAGCCTATTCTCGTCCATTCGTTGAACATGGTCATGCCATCCTTTCTTTCTCTTCTTCATCCATTTTACTACGTCTTCGATCTTACATTTTTTTCTGATTTCTGCGTTTCTCTTTCTGTCTCGTAGTGTTACTCCTGCAATTGACCGCAATATTCTCATCTCTGTTAATCGCATTTTGTGTTTGGTGGCTTTGGTTTCAGTTTGCGTTTCATTTGCATAGGTTAATATCGGTCTTATCATTGCCTTATAAATTCTTGTTTTATTTTCGATGTTCATGAATCTGTTTCTCCAAACCATTGTTCTCAATGCTCCCGCCACCTGTACTGCTTTTGTGGTCTGTGTTTGTGTTTCCATTTTTAGATCCCGGTTACTAGATATGTTTACTCCTAGATAGTTGAAGCTCATTATTTGTTCAATGATCTTTCCTTCTATTTCCAGCTTGCATCTTGTCGGTTTATTTGCTATTACCAAGCTTTTCGTTTTATTGGTGGAGATTTCCATGTTAAATTTCTTTGCAGTTATGTTAAAGTGGTGTAATAATTTTTGTAAATTATCTTCATTGTTAGCGATTAGAATTGCATCATCGGCGTAGCAGATTATATTAATGTTTTTATTTCCCATTTTGTAACCTTCCCTTCTTCTTATGGTTACAATTATCTGATCCATTGTCAGATTAAACAGTAAAGGGCTAAGCGAATCTCCTTGTCTTATACCGGCTTTGATGTTTATTGATTTTGTGGTTCCTTTGTCCGTTATTATTCTGGTAGTATTGTTGGTGTTTATGTCGTTGATTACATTTATTATTTGTGAGGGGATTTTATTATTTGTCATTATTTTTAGTATATCCGTTTTTCTAATTTTATCAAATGCTTTGGTTAGGTCTACAAAGCACAGATACATTGGATTGTCATATTCTATTGTTTTTTCGCTCAATTGTCTAATCATAAATATTGCGTCCGTTGTGCTTCTATTTTTTCTAAATCCTTGCTGTTCTTCCTGTAGGGGAATTTGTTGTTCTATACGGTTTCTTAGAATAGATGTTAATACTTTTAGTGTTGTATTGAGTAATGTAATTCCTCGATAGTTGTCTGGTGTTTTCCTATCTCCTTTCTTGAAAATGGGGATGGTATAGCTGCTCTTCCATTCCTTTGGTACTTTCCCTGTCACCAGAATTTTATTAAATAGTGCGCATAACCTTGCGTTTAGCGTGTGTCCAGCGTATTTTATGAGTTCGTTATATATTTCATCTGGTCCAGGTGATTTTCGATTTTTCAATCTTTTTATGGCTTCTTCTATCTCCTCTTGTGCTATCTCTTCCAGTTCCACCCCTTCTATTTCTTCTTCTCTTTCCAGGTTTGAAGCTGTTTAATCGGTATTAACATTTTTTTGTGCTCTAGTACGTGAAAATTAATAAAAATGGATCCTCCACTATAATCCAGAATCAAATCGACAGTCAAATAAGGTAAAAGTCGTCTCATCTTCTTTTTCAATGGTGCAATCACACTTGCAAATAAACTCGAGCTCTAATATTATTCTTCCAAATATCATTCGAGAAACATGATAAGAATTTAGTACAATATTAATCTAAATGCAAAAAAATTACGAAAAATGATTAATCCGGCTCGAAGAACCATTAATATGGACGAGAAATGACAATGGACCGTTTAACTGATAGTCAAACGCAGTTTAATTTTCGACAATGGCAAAAATACTCTCTACTATATCTGTAGACCACCATTTAAGTACCAGGTTTTAATGGATGGCAGTTTCTTCAATCGTTTTCCTCAATGGTGTAATCACACACTCGCGAAAAATGATAATTAATTTGTTACATCACTGAATTTTGGTGGTACCGTGGAGATGATTAGTCTGAGAAGTATAGCCGGAGTGACTAAGTTGGAGAAAGTAAAAAATAGCGAGATAAGAGAACGCTGCGGTGTAAAAGAAAATGTGGTTACAAAAATAGATAAAGGAATGCTTAGAGGGTTTGGACACGTAGAAAGGATGAATAATGGAAGATTGACGAAACAAATTTATTAGGCGAGTGTGAATGGACGGAAGTCGGTAGAGGTCGACCTCGGCAAACATATCTCGATCAGATCAACATTGTTTTGAAGAAAGGCCAGGTCAAGAGTACCAACAATCGACGAGCATGTATGAGAGCACTGATGAAAGTAGAGGAAGCAAAAGATGTGTGTAAGAACCGTAGCGGAAGTGGAAGGAAGTGGTCTCTGCCTACCCCTACGGGAAAAGGCGTAACTATATGTATGTATGTTAGATAAAATGGTAGTAATTTCGTTAACCAAGTTGCATTTAAATTTGAGCCAAAGTGTTTATCGTGTAAAAACGTAAAAAAGTAAATGCTCCGAGCGGAAGGGAAATTTGTTAAAAAGAGTACCTACCCGAGAAATGGGTCATTAATTTCTTGTTTACGCCTCTTGTGTGTATTTACGTATTTCTCGTGTTCTTTTCCTTTTTTTAATGAATGCAAGAGCTTTTAACTCCGAAAGGCAACGAAAAAAAAAGAGGGATGACGTTCGTTGTAGAGGGATATTTCGTTCTAATTTTTTAATTAATTAGACCGGCTTGAGAAGTAAAGTTATTTTACAGGTTTTTTTTTGTGAGCGTTGGATGTTGTTTTATAACAAGAGTTTAATAAAGTTTACTGGAAACGATTAAAATGCGAGTTTTTAATTACATTTGAAAGATAAATGAGGCAGGAATAAAAAAAAACATGACAATAATTGTTGACAAATTATAAGGAACTAATTAATATTTAAACTAACGTCAAATAATTATTTAGGGGCAACATTTTTTATGTTTTTATAAGACAACCCTCGAATTGTACAGTAAATTCATACCGAAATCCGGTGCACGTCATCAATGACGGTGGTACCACCTATTGAAAAATTCCGTTTCTAATTGGACGAAATACAAGGGTGGTCTAAAAAAATTTTCTACCACAACATGAAGATGTCAACACTCGTCAATAAAAGCTAGGGAATTGATATCTATTCGTGCGTCCATGACACATTTCCATGCGACTCAAAGCTTATGCAGTTGGCGGCAGTGTCGATCAAAATACATTGTTGCCGCTTTAATTAGTATATTTTCAGTTCGGTGTGTTTTAAGTTTTATTCACAACTTGTTTGATTCGCGATCATTTTTGATGTGTAACAACTTTGCTCTCTCTTTCTAGCAATTTCTAGTGATTTCGTGAAATGGGTCGGAAGTGTGTTACAGTGTAATAGTCGGGGAATCGCGTGCTATTCAGATTTAGTCACTTTTGCTTTCTTGCAATTTGTGGGAGTAATTTCGTGAAATGTGTAACAGTAAAAGGAAGTCGCGGAAGCACGCGCTATTTGATTTGGTGAATGAGCGCGCGATTAGAGAGCTATACGTCCGCCAATTTTCCAAGAGGTCGGTACTGTCAGCCATCAGGTGTGCACTTAAGTTACAGTGTTGTGTATAAAGTTTGCTGATATATGCGTAAACTATATAAATGAATATTTACTGTTGATAATAAGACTTAATAAAGTACAGATTATTGATAAAAAATTCAAGTAATAATAAATAATTATTCGAATAAAATATTTCAGTATTTAGCTTTTTATGGTCGATTTCTGTCACTTCTAGTGTCAATTAAATAAAATACAATTTTCATTAAAAAGAATTATTGTTTGTTATGAAAAATCGTTTCAAATAATACCTGACCCATTTTTTTCAGAAACTAATTTTAAAATTGCTTATTACTAAGGTGAGTTGTCAAATATTACACATCATTATTTTTAAAACAATTTCCAGATTCTCCTACAGTTCTGTTAATTTAGCAACGGCGTGTAACCAGATTGTGTGACGTGATTCGGATTTTGGTTTGTTTCAGCTATAGTTAGGGTACCGTCAAATCCGAACAATAAATCGGAGGTCCGAACTACTTTCCGCAGCCTACTGATACAATTTAATAAAAAAACATGTTCCGCATTATTTTTATTTGACGCATTCGTTTGCCAATAATAACCTCGATAAATCACCAAAATGTTTTCCGATACTGAATCGCAAAGGTTCGCAAGACACTGGAAAAAAAAACATTAAAGAGAGCGAAAAACGAGGAAACAAAAACAAATCGTTAAAACTGTTGGTTTTTTTTGTTGTACACTCGGTTTCGATTTTCTACAAAGCCATTGCCAATACAATATCTTTTTCCACTCCCTCTTTTTTTATTAATGTTTTTCCGAATTGTTAATGGTATTATTTTTTGTTTCAGTGTGATAGCGAGGGCGAAGATGATAAGGTAAGCTACTTTAATTTTTTTCTTTTCGTTTTGGCGTTTTTCTGTCGATAGGTCGGTGAACGACGCAAAAAAAATTTGTTATTCTTTTACTGGTTCTTTTTTTAATTTTTTTTGGCACTCCCTATATATCTTTAATAAAGATAAAACGCGGAATGTGCTGTGGCGATGTGTATGATTTAAAAAGCGTAAAAAATAGTTTTCTTTGTACAGCTCGGCTTTTAATTCGTATTAAAAAATAATAGGTCAGTTACACTTTCAGAAAAAAGGGTTACACTTTGAATATTTTTGTATTTTTTTTGTATTTAAATACACTAAGCATAAAGTAACACTTTACATTTACATTTCGATCTTGCGGTTGGGCCATTGGTATAGGCACCTATGTCACCTAGATCTTTTGATCCTCTGTGACAACCGCTGTGTCTTCAGGGCATCAGAATTCTAGCCCGCTGATTTTGGCAAACCTTAGGATTTTCGTTGGCCCTATCTCTTTTAGATCGCTTGGATCCATAATCATACGGCCCCAGGTTTCATACACGTACCCCGCTAGCATCGGGCAGTGACACAGAATGTGTATACTGCTCTCCTCCTTCTCTCCGCATATTCAGCATTTTTTCTCGGCCGCCAGCTTAAGTTTGAAGAGGTGCGCTCTTAGTGCGATGTGTCCTGTGAGCAGGCCAAGCGTGCTGCTTAGTTTACTCCGGTACATTCTCCAGAGTGCGTCAGCCCTCTTCTCGAGAGGTCTTTTCATCAGCTGTTTTGATGTTCTGCGGCCAGTATTTGCATTCCACTGAGCAATATGTTCTTGTTTAAGGATTAATTTCAATAAATGTTTTGCTTCGGCAATTGGCAATCCGACCAACTGGCTTCTTGGTTCCACCAGGGTCCCGTTTCTTGCCAGTTCATCGGCTACCTCGTTGCCGTTTATCCCTGTATGCCCAGGAACCCATCTAAGAGTGACTTTGTTTACCGTCGCTAACTCAGTGAGGGCTTGCATGAAGTCCCAACACCACCGATGATGTTGTTGTGTTACTCACGAGGGCCCCGATGGCCGCGCGACTGTCAGTGATAATATGAATCTCGCTGTTGGTCACTCTGTTTTCTGTCAGGTGAGTAGCGCACCTGAATATAGCATAGATCTCAGCCTGAAAGATTGAGACGTATTTCCCCAGAGGTATGCTTTCCCTGTGGTTGCAGGATGCTCCAAACACACCTGCCCCGTAGCGTCCCTGGTACCCTGATCCATCAGTGTACCATCGTTTCACTCCTGGGCTGGTCAATGGTGTTATCTTCAACCAGTCTTCTCTGGTTGGTATTTTTGTTTTATAGTTTTTTCCTATTAAGGACTTTTTCGAAATTTTGTCCGATTTTATTACGAAGGGATGTTTGTGGAGGGCCTTGATCTTGGTGTGACCAATCCCGTTACTCCTCCATCCCCCCTGGCACTTTAGTCTGTATGCTGTGTTCCTGGTAAGTAACAAATTAAATGAGATTTTCATTATTTTTAAAAAACACACACAAAAAAATTCCAATTACATAGTATGACTTTTAATAAAAGTGTCTCATTTGGACAAACATAAAGGGGTCCAAGAAAGAAATTTGACGATATTTCTAGAATTTGAAATCCTTATAATTTTAATTTTATTTAAGATTTTTTAAATAAACTGGTAGTTTGTTTTCTATGAACAGATACGAGTGTATAAAAGAGAGAAGAAAAACAAAAAAGCCCCCTGTGCTATTAGATTTGATGTCCTCAATATCAAATACGGTCTTTTCTTCCAGTAGATTGATCGTGAACGTTGAATATTGAAGTTGGAAAACGAATTTTTGAATAATCTACTGTCTGTGTTTTTGTAAAACTCCAGAGAAGGGAAAAATTACGCTTCGGCGTATCAAAACAGTCATGTTTATTCGTCCGTACATTTTAAAACAATAAATCCGTTTAGGGTTGAGAGGATACAGTACGTCTTCGAGAAAAAAAAAGATCAAAAAGTTACTGATCAAATGAAATTATAAAAGATAGTTTTCGTAGAGTCATCGATACTTTGGATTATTCCAACATCTGGAACATTAATTTGTGTTAATTACGTATCTTTCTGATGAATTTTTATTCGTTTTTGTTTCTACCGAACCGCGTTCTGTTTACCCAAAAATGTAATGAGAAGAGACATATCAACTAGAAAAAATGTATAAAAAACAGTCTAACATAATTAATAAACGTAAGTGATCCAATAATAGTTAACTTAAGAAGTTAGTTGAAATTTGGATTGGTATATTGAAGAAAAAACTATTATTTTTTTACCAACGTTTCGAATTTTGTTAAAAGTCCTTATCAGGGTTCTATAACAATGAATTCAAATATAAAATAAAAATAGTTTGTACTCGTCGCGATGTATTATCAAACTTAATTGACAAAATGTAAAATAAATAAAAGGTACTCACCAGAAACAAAAGTACAACAAAATTTAGAAGTAAAAAAAAATTATCGAATATCATTAGCCAATTGTAATAAATACTTTGTAGTACAAACAGGAAGACATAGTGAGATAAGAGAACGCTGTGGTGTAAAAGATGATGTGGTTACAAAGATAGATAAAGGAATGCTTAGATGGTTTGGACACGTTGAAAGAATGGATAAAGGGAGATTGACGAAACAAATTTATAAAGCGAGTGTGAATGGACGGAAGTCGGTAGAGGTCGACCTCGGAGAACATATCTTGATCAGATCAACATTGTTTTGAGGAAAGGCCAGGTCAAGAGTACCAACAACCGACAAGCATGTATGAGAGCACTGATGAAAGTAGAGGATGCAAAAGATGTGTGTAAGAACCGTAGCGGAAGTGGAAGGAAGTGGTCTCTGCCTACCCCCATGGGAAAAAGGCGTGACTTTATGTATGTATGTTATTAGAACACGAAAAAGACACAAAAAAAAGTCAAAATTAACAACTCTAAGTCTCTAGAGTGGAACCACTCTATTGCGATCAGAGCTCTCATTGAAAAGACAAGAACCGCATTTCTCAAGATGAAAAAAGTCTTCATAAGCCACGACATACAGTTAACCACGAAAATACGTTTACTTCGTTGTTACGTGTTTTCAGTACTGTTTTATGAAGGCAGACGACGAATATCGTGGCTGAAAAACTTAAGAGCTTGGTTCAACTAGACAACAACTCAGCTATTCCGAGCTGCAGTCAATTAAGTGCGAATAGCCAATATGATAGCCAACATCCGGAACGGATAGGCACTACAAGAAGAAAGTCTCTAGTTGGAACATGCATTATAAAATAAACATAATTACGACATTAAATCCTGTTGTTTTTAATGTTCAACCATATCTTGTCCAAAAGACTTTTGAGTAAAATGATCCAAATACATAACAGCGTTAACTCCAGAAGGAACATAGTTGAGTATAGTGATATTTTATACAAATTTTGAAGAGTGTAAGTTGAACATTCACTTACCAAAATGATTTCTTCTGATATTCCAATTGCTCTGTAGAAGCGGCGGGGGTTGGCGGATGCTAACACTATATTTTGAATTAGATTGGAGGCGGCGATAGCTAAATAATCAATAATGAATGCTTCGTCACTCTGCTGCGTGAGGGCGCGCCAAAAGTGCGTAGTTCTACTTGAATTAATGCGCGGAAAATTTGAATATATGATACTTGAGTGAATAATAAATAAATAATCAATAAAGTATTTGATACAAAACAATTGAATTATAATAATTATAACAAACATAAATAATTTTAGTGAACAAAGACTGAACATAGTTGGGCTGAATACAGCCATTATCATTTTGATTGATCAAGCATATACTAATAAATTAATAATTTGTTATTAATATTGTTTATCACCAGTTTTTTTAATAATTACTAAAAATATCAGTATGGTGCTTTCAGTGTTCAGTTTGTTTTGTGAGAGCATTTCTGTTTGTACCACAAAGCATTTATTACAGATGTTGCAGTTACTTTTGTAGACAACATTGGATTGTAAGTCTCTCCTTAATAATTTTGTTGACTGAAGGTATTGCTTAGTGATTATTTCCTTGGTATTGTTTTATTATTTCTAAATATTTTATGCTTTTGTTTTTGGTAAGTATATTTTTATAATTTTCCTCTTTTTTAGTTAGATTTGATCGTGGCAAGTACAAACTAATTGTACGAGGGCGGTTCAAATATGATCGTGGCAAGTACTCTTACACGTTTATTTACTATCGAAAAAATTTACAAAAATTCATAGTTTTTCTACGTAATAACCCCCTCACTAGTTACGCATTTTGTCCACCTTTCCGGAAGTTTTTTGATGCCGGTATCGAAGAATTCCTTGGGCAACCCGGACAGCCATGTGCGCACGAACTCCTCTACCGCGTCGTCGGTGTTGAATCTTTGATCTTCGAGGGCTTCTTTCAGTGGTCCAAACATATGGTAGTCGCAGGATGATAAATCCGGACTGTAGGGGGGGCGTTTCAGTACTTTCCACCCTAATTCCGATATTGTATCGAGCGTGAGACGCGCGGTATGAGGACGCGCGTTATCCTGGAGAAGAATCGCACTTCGTGCTGAAATGTTCCTCCGTTTCGAGCCGTTATTTTGCGATAATTAAGGTGTTCGTGGATGATAGACTCTACACTACCAATACTAATGCCGAGTTCAGCCGAAATGTCTCGAACATTCATCCTACGGTCCTCCAAAATGAGTTGTTCTACGCGGCGAATGTTGTCTGGTGTGATGCTGGTTCGCGGTCGACGATCATGCGGCTGATTCTCGACGGTTTCGCGGCCATCTTTGAATGCTTTGGCCCATTTAAATACGGCAGTCCTACCCTGGCACTCACTACCGAACTGATTTCGCAAACGCAGACAAATTTCCGTGTTTTTAACGCCTTTCCGCACTAAAAAACGAATGACAATACGTTGCGCAACGGAGTCGTAGCACGCGCGTGAAACATGCGTTACCGACGGAAACTATGCCACGCTCTCGGTAAGGGACACAGATATGACATACTCAAGCCCCACGACTTTCAAAACATACATGCGCGCCATCTACAGCGTTTGTCATATTCGAACCGCCCTCGTATTTTTATTTTATATTCGAATCCATTGTTATAAAACCCTGGTAAAGAATTTAACAAAAATCGAAACGTTGTCGCATTGTGGAGGCGCCTAGCCTATAAGCCCCATATAAATAAATCTAATATATTCTTGTTAGTAAATATATGTTGTCACTCGTACTGATATCATACCATTAAATCAATTAGTCTCGTAAAAACATTGATTCAATTTTTTCATCTACAACTTTACCATTATTTTGTAATCATTTTATTTTTCAACAATTACCTCACAACCTGTTTTTGTTTGACTTCATTAAACATACACACTCACACAAAAAGTAGTAGTTGCAGTAGAAGCTGGTTTTTAGAAAAGAAATATGCGGGTAATTTGGAATTTCTTACCTACTACAATTACCAATGATTCGAGTTTATATGAAACCATCGATGATAAAATAACCATAATTATTTAGAAACATAGATTGGTGGAGTGAAGTCGCTGCTGCTGCTGCTACCTATTTAAGTCTTCTTGTATTCCATTCAAAGTAAACGATTAGTTCCGCATTGTTGGTCGTAGAATAAATACAGTCCGATTTGACGTCGCGAGGCGTCGAGATTCGTGAGCAGAATGAAATTGTTTAATCAATAACACAGGCCCACAAAAGAAAACAAGTACCCTGAACTGGTTCTATAACTATGCTAGTCCGATGTATTTTTGATCGCCTTTTCCGAATTTGAAGCCAAAATGGGGGGGTTTCCCAGTATTTTACAAGGTTATTTGAAGGTCAAATTGAGGGAATGCGGTGAAAAAATCTGGAAAAATTCATACGTAAGTTTTTGGGGTCTGAATCTGACACCGCATTCTTTCAATTTGACCTTCAAATAACCTTGTAAAATACTGGGAAACCCCCCATTATGACTTCAAATTCGGAAAAAGCGATCAAAAATACATAGAACCAGTTCAGGGTACTTGTTTTCTTTTGTATTTATTATTAGTCTGTTTATTGTTCACTTTTTTGATACTTAACAGAATTAAGGGATCCTATTTTTATAAAAAAAAACGCACGGAAATATTTTTCTGCGTGTAATATTTCCGTGAGTGTACACATATTTGTTTTCCTACTCCTCGATCACCTTTCATACGTTGTTAACTTATACAACGACGGAAGTAAAATATCCTAAACGACATGCACACAGATCTCAACCGAGTTATGTTGTACTCTTATGCCGAGCTGGAGGAGATGCTAAGATGTTATCCATATATACAAATACCGTTCGCAAAAAGCTCCGTATGATTCAAATCGAAGTATTTTATCACAAGCGCGCTGACATTTTTTTTCTGGAAGAAGTACAAATAGTTTACTAATGCATTATCAACGCAGTGGGGTGACGGTAACTACTTTATAAATTACTTAGATAATTACAATCTCAAAACACTTATAACACTGTAATTACTTTAAAACTTAAAGTCAGAAGATCCATTTCGCTTTTATAGACTTGGAAAAGGCCTATGACAGAGTGGTGAGAAGTGAATTGTGGTCGACATTGTATATGTATGGAGTGAACGGTAGTTTAATACGAGCACTAAAATCACTTAACGAGGATTCCACTGCTTGTGTCAGGATAAACGAAGCTTGCACGGACTGAGACAGGGATGTGTGGCTGTTTAACATATAACTTATACATAGACGATTGTTTAAAAGATTTGAAAGAGAGTGCGTATGGATTGAAAATAAATGATTTGATCGCCAAATGCCTTCTTTACGACGATGATCAAGTCATATTATCGTCATCTGAAAAGGAGTTGCAGGCGATGGTTAATGTTATGCATAATGCCCTGAAAATCAAAGGAATAAAAATAAATATAAGAAAAACGAAAGTAATGGTTTTTGAAAGAGAAGCATGACAAACCGTGAAGTTCTGATTAAGGGAGAAAGAGTGAAACAAGTAAATGAGTTTGTATTCTTGGGTTCAAAGTTTACGAGAGATAGAAAGTATGACAGAAATAAAATGGCGAGGTAAATTGCAAAATGTTAAATAAAAATTAGTGGTAATTTTATTAATATTATAAGGCGGATTTATGTTTATTCCCCGCCTATGTAAACGATTCAATACACTGCATTTCACCTACTGGTAGTAAAATGTGAACGTCTCCTCGTCTCCTCGTGCTGAAATCCGAATATAAAGAAGGAAAAAGGGAAGAAGATGTGAAGCATATAATAATGCGAACTCTACAGAAATTCAAGAGTAATATGTTGAACGAAATAAGAACATAACGTACCTGTGACGTACGTTAAATATAATTTTAGAAAAATAAAAAAATGAGAATATAATCGAACATCTTAAACCAAACTGGCAAGAGGCGGTAAGGTCTATTGCGCTTTTATATGCTTGGAAAAGGCCTATGACAGAGTGCTGAAGAGTGAATTGTTGTCAACATTGTCTTTGTATGGGGTAAGCGGTAGTTTAATACGAGCACTAAAATCACTTTAAGAGGATTCCACTGCTTGGGTCAGAATAAATGGAGCTTACACGGACTGGTTTAAGATCGAAAAAGGTGTGAGACAAAGATGTGTGGCTTCGTCATGGCTATTTAACTTATACATAGACGATTGTTTAAAAGATTTGAAAGAGAGTGCGTATGGATTAAAAATAAATGATTTGATCGTCAAATGCATTCTTTACGCCGATGATCAATTATATCAATTATATTAGCGTCATCTGAAGAGGAGTTGCAGGCGATGGTTAATGTTATGCATGATGCCCTGAAAATCAAAGGGATGAAAATGAATGTAATGACAAACTGTGAAGTTCTGACTTAAAGAGAAAGAGCGAAACAAGTAAATGAGTTTGTATACTTGGGTTCAAAGTTCAAATATGGAAAGTATAATAGTGACATTGAGCGAAGGGTGTTGGCAGGAAAACAAATGAATGAGGCACTGTATAGCTTTATGAACAGCCAGAAAGTGTCAAAAAAGGCACGTCTGGCTGTGCATAGAGGAGTGTTGGTTCCTACACTTATGTATGGTAGTGAATGTTGGGTTTGGCAGAAGAAGCATGAAATTAGGATTAATGCTGCGGAGATGAGTAGTCTGAAAAGCGTAGCCGGAGCGACTCGGTTGGATAAAGTAAAAAATAGTGAGAACCCCGTGGTGTAAAAGAAGATGTGGTTACAACGATAGATAAAGGAATGCTTAGATGGTTTGGACATGTAAAAAGGATAGATGAAGGAAGATTGACGAAACAAATTTATAAGGCATGTGTGAATGGACGGAAGTCGGTAGTGATCGACCTCGGCGAACATCGATCTCGATCAGATTAACATTGTTTTAAAGAAAGGCCAGGTCAAGAGTACCAACAACCGACGAGCATGTATGAAAGCACTGATGATGATGATGATGAAAGTATTTCGCTTCGAGCCTGCCAAATCAAAAAGGTCCAAGTATTCGCGGTCCGAAGGTGGGGTCCTTGCTTGTAATTTTAAACTTTTTATTTACTGAACTCGCGTTCAAGCACAGATTTTTATTCTTTCCGCAACGTCCGAATAAATCGATTCAGATAATCCGATTTTCTTTGTGTGTCCCTAAAAAGAGGGACAGGGAATACAGACACCAGTGCAACATTTGCACTCCAAGGGTGAAAAAAAAGGAAAAGGAAAAACATTAAACGTTCAACTGAGTCGATAGCCACGTAATTCCAATAAATTTTATTGGTAGGAAAACGTGCTTTGGAAATTTACTTTTACGACGCGACAAGGATACAAAACTGAAGGACGAGATCCTTTTTCTTAAAACTCCCTAAACGACTACACGGATAATTCTGTTCCGAGAGATTCGCGTCCTGAATAAACCGTGTTAGTTTTTTCTCCTCTCTCTCTCTCTCTCTCTTTCGTGCGATGTTCCTTCTCTTTTTTATCCTGGCGTGATGGAATACTAAGTTTGCGTGTAGACCACAACGAGGCTTTTAAATGACTCTTAAAAAGAAAACTGGTTCAAATATTGAAAGATGCTATTTTGCTACAGGAAAACTTTGTGGCTTTTATTATACCCAGTGTATCAATTTTAATACGACTTGAACGCAAAAAAAATTATTGCTATCAAAATTTACTCGAGGATTATTATTGGATCAAAGTTTTTACGAATTTAATCGTTGGTATGAGAAAATAATAAAATATTTTAGAAAATATAAATTTCGACATTGAACTGTCGACAGTTTAACTTGTTTGGATAAATAGTTAACAAGGATTTAAGCTGCAATTTCGTCCTTAAAATCGGGGAATTCTCGGAGAATTTCCTTTCGCACGACGTCCCCGATTGGAAGTTTCAATAATTTTCAATAAAAACATTCGGTCAACAAATCTTTCCCCGATTAGGTCGAACCGAAACCGACATCCTGTAATCCTTTCCGGAAGAATCCGGTCAAATCGAGCCACTCGATCTATTTACCCTCGAGAAAAGCCGTCTTCAGTATGACATCTACCGACGACGACGTCGACAAATCTCGACTTTCTGCCACCTCCTCCTCCTTCCCCATTTCTAGTCGCTCCCGAAACCTCCAAACTCTTGCAACCCCAGCGCGTTGTTCGAGAGACGGATCCCACACTCTTATCAGATCAGTGCCGGACCGAGTGGTTTTCTTAAGTCCTTTCAATTGCCACTTTATTAAAAACTTCTTATGTTGTAAAAGTTGATTCTTCTTAAAGTTTCTTTAGTTGTCCTAGCTTTCTCAGTTTATTGAAAACATTTGTGATCGTCTATGGGAAAAAATTTTAGTTAAAACTCAAAAGGTCTATTGCGATTGGAAAAGGCCTATGACTGAGTGGTAAGGAGTAAATTGTGGTCGACAATGTCACAGGTGTGAAAGCAGCAACGGTTTTTCTAGCCACTCTATAGGGTGAAATAATTTGTGACCCAAAAACCACCCCTCAACAACCCACCAAAGTAGATTTTTTTTTTAATACAGTTGAAATACCCGCTGCTCGAGATTTTTTAACGAAAATAAATTATCTACACCTACTTAATACACTCTATAGGGTGAAATAATTTGTGATCCCAAAACTACCCCTCAACAACCCCCCAAAGTAGAAAAATTAAAAAAAAAACCGTTGCTCGAAATTTTTCAACGGAAGTGGATTATTCTACACCTACTCAATACACTCTAAAGGGTAAAATAATTTGTGACTCAACAACTACCCCTCATCAACCCTCCAAAGTAAAAAAATCTTTGAAAAAAATCGTTGCTCGAGATTTTTTAACGGAAATGGATTATTCTACACCTACTCAATACACTCCATAGGGTAAAATAATTTGTGACTCAATAACTACCCCTCAACAACCCTCCAAAGTGGAAATTTTTTGAAAAACACGATTCTTTAATGAAAAATGATCATTCTACACATACCTTATACACTCTATAGGGTGAAATAATTTGTGACCCAAAAACCACCCGTCAACAACCTACCAAAGTAGATTTTTTTTTAATACAGTTAAAATACCCGCTGCTCGAGATTTTTTAACGAAAATAAATTATCTACACCTACTTAATACACTCTTTAGGGTGAAATAATTTGTGATCCGAAAACTACCCCTCATCAACCCTCCAAAGTAAAAAAATCTTTGAAAAAAATCGTTGCTCGAAATTTTTCGACGGAAATGGATCATTCTACACCTACTCAATACACTCTATAGGGTAAAATAATTTGTGACTCAACAACTACCGCTCAACAACCCTCCAAAGTGGAAATTTTTTGAAAAACACGATTCTTGAGATTTTTTAATGAAAAATGATCATTCTACACATACTTTATACACTCTATAGGGTGAAATAATTTGTGTATGCGTGACAAAAGTAATGGTTTTTGAAAAAGAAGAAAGTATGACAAACTACGAGGTGCTAATTAAAGGAGAAAGAGCGGAACAAGTGAATGAGTTGTTGTAGATTATTTGAGACGAAAAGTATGACGATGATATTTAACAAATGGCGTTGGCAGGGGAAAAGTAAATGGGGCCGTGCATAACTTTACGAGCAGCCAGAAGGTGTTAAAAAGGAACGATTGGCATAAAGGAGTGCTGGTTTGTACACTTTTGTTTGGTAGTGAATGTGTGAAGTATAGCCGGAGTGACTCGGTTGGATAAAGTAAAGAATAGTGAGGTAAGACAACGCTGTGGTGTGAAAAAAGATGTGGTTACAAAGATAGATAAAGGAATGCTTAGATGGTTTGTACACGTAAAAAGGATGGATGAAGGAAAATTGACGAAACAAATTTATAAGGCGAGTGTGAATGGACGGAAGTCGGCAGAGGTCGACCTCGGCGAACATCGATCTCGATCAGATCAACATTGTTTTGAAGAAAGGCCAGCTGTCAAGAGTACCAACAACCGACGAGCATGCATGAGAGCCCTGATGAAAGTAGAGGAAGCAAAAGATGTGGGAAAAAGGCGTGATTATGTAGTTATTCGTTTTACTTAAAATCGTAGCAAGTGGAAGGAAGTGGTCTCTGCCTACCGCTACGGGAAAAAGGCGTGACTATATGTATGTATGTATGTATGCCTCTGATACTAAAGGTTTCAGTACAGTATGAGTGGGTAGGTTATTTCTTTCACAAACTCATAAAGAAGAAACATAGTGACAATTGACTGAAATAATTCGTCGACAAGCTGTTTACTGTTCCTACATTTGGTTTCCAATCAAACAGAAACAGACATGCGCATTTTATCAGTTTGAAGAAGGGTTGCTTTCATTTTTAGATATAACTTATCCAACAATGTTGCGGCAAAAAACACAATCCATTACTTTACCCATTACAAAAATGTTACATAAAAAATATAAAATTCCTCTTTAAATATGCAAGTACAGTGCAACAGAAGTAGCTTGGCGGGCGAAGAAACACAAAATCTGCACACAACGAAAACATTCGAATAACGATCCGATCGGCGACGACGAAATTTTCAGTAATCGTGAGTCTCAAGTACAATCGGAGGAAGAAGTTTACGAATGTGAAGTATATTCAGCCGAATATTTGTTATTTTAGAGGCTAGTCGCCCGCCAAGCTACTTCTCATTTAATTTAGTCAGAATTTTCCTCAGAATCAAAGAGCTACACTGTGAAATCGATGTCGGTAATTTTCTACTTCACAATTAATCGTTGGGTTTGGCTTTTACCGAAACGAATGCGAGCATTATAATTATTAAAAGTCGTCGCTTTGACAGGTAAATTTTGTGATCGTTTATTGTTCATTGACTGTTTTACATATATGATGTTTATTCTCATTTTTGCTCTCGGAGTCCGTATTGTCAAATGTTTGCGAATAAAAAACCAGCTACAATCCTGATTTGTTTTCTTGCATCCTTTCTAGATGGTCCAGACCTCTCAAGAGATTCATGAATAAACTTTCCCGTAGACGTCGTCAAATTTTATTATAAGCCATTGGCGAATAGCAACCCAAATTTTTTTTATATACATATATATAAAAAGAAAACGAGATTACATACCTATATACTTCGGATGTTTTCCTCGGGGGCGTACTCTGTTTGTTATACGGCCTTTTTCATCCTTTCAGATTTTGATTTCTTCGAAAATTGTGTCAGTTCGTTGGAAAAACTGGAAAATTATTGTTCACGAGATTTTTTATGCGAGGAATCCATGTGATTGAAATGAAAAGTCTGGACCATAAGGCCGAAATTGTAAGATTTCTGCGAAAGATTTGTTTGTGTTTTAATTAAACAATCAAACCAAATATTTTTAAGATTTAAGAAGATTTGCGAAGTGAAATGTAGTTTTAATTGATTGAGATAAATATAGAAAATGTTTATGCATTTACAGCACAAGAATAGTTGATTCTGTCACTAGGTTGGAATGAAAAAATATGATACGAGTGGAATATTACGAGCGCGAGGAACCACAAGTACGAATTTTTTCATTCTAACCGTGTAACAGACGATATTTTCTTCACGATCAAACAACATACATACATATAGTCACGCCTTTTTCCCGTAGGGGTAGGCAGATACCACTTCCTTCCACTTGCTACGGTTCTTACACACATCTTTTGCTTCCTCTACTTTCATCAGTGCTCTCATGCATGCTCGTATAAATTTTCATTACATTGTTTCCAGTAGTTTTGGCAAAATCGTAAATAATGTTTGTTCTTCAACGCCTTTTATCTTAAATACGGACGGCGGTACGAAAATTTTTTACCAAGCAAACCCCAATTATTTTTCAGTATTCTACCTTACCTAAAGACGGGATCACCTTTTTTGAAACATCATTTATTTATACCAGCATCAGTTATTACTTTATAATTTTCATATCAATTTTTTTTTTTTTATGAAAATAGTCGCAAAAAGGGTAGACCTATCGTGTGGGCCGCGGACGGCCCGCACTGCGACTATTAGAAGGAGAAGGGATTATAGAAAGGTCATAGTTCTCTGAAAAAACTGATTTTGGAAGCTTATTCCATTCCATAGCAGCCCTGTAAAAGAATGATTCTTGATGAAGATTGGTCCTTGTAGTGTCAATCTTGAGAGTAAATGTGTGAGACTGATCAGCGTGCCGAGTTCTTCGGCCGAATGTGGCCAATGGTGGTACAAGAGTTTTTATTTCTCTGGAGCATCTGCCATGGAAATATCTGTAGAGCAATGACTGGTCTGCAACTCTTCTTCAATGTTCTAGAGGGTGAAGGGTATCTGTGAGAGTTGAGCTGTTTATCAAGCGAATGGCTCTTTTCTGAATGGAATCTAGTGGTTTGTATATTTGTATAATAGAAGATTGGTTTCTAGGGTTATCTTGGACATTATTCCTATCAGCCACTGCCTTTCTTTAATTTTTAGGTCTACTTTCTTGAGTTTTTTGGTTATGTGCTCTTCCCAATTAAGTCTCTGGTCCAAGTGCATTCCTAAGTGTTTTGTGCTAGCAGACTGAGGAATCTGAATGTTGTTGAGCGAAACCTTGGTACTGCTTTTTTTATACGAAGTGAGTGTCATTTTTTTAAGGAATTTGCCGACTGTAATTTATAATTAAATTTAAAAAAAAAACACTGTCAATAATGAAAACGTAAATAATTCTGTGGTCGAAAATGACGCAAACGGTCGAATAAACTCGATAAGGAGCGTTCGGAGTTTATTAACGTCGGTTTACGAGCAGCTTTGGAGGTTCCCCCTAAAAAAAAAAGAGGGGTCGTAAAGGTCCCGAAGTAACGAGAGCCGGGACCCCTTTACATTTAGCGACTGTATAAAAAATGTTTTATGACGTACTTTGTGCGGAATATTTTCTCGCGATGGTCCTAAAGAATTTTCGCAATTCGATTCGCGTTGTAAAACTCGGAATGTGCGTGGACTGTATCCCGAAAAAAAAATGCGAGAGATTACCGGCTCTCGTATAAACGGACGTTTTTTAACGCTCGTGTGCACTCGGTCTAGGACGATATTTCGCGGATGATGAGATAATCCTAATTAAAATTTGTCACATTAATGAACCGTATTTACTTACACGCCAACGGCTTTATTTATCAGTTAAATATTAATTATAAATTAAATGAAATGGTAATTCGATACATGTGTATTCGATATGTCACTATTACGTTGTTTGTAGTGATGACCCAAATTAATTATGAAAATTATACAATCAAGTTATTTTAATAACGCTATTATTGACAACGAATTTAATGAAAATGAAAATTTATTTACTGCGTATTTGAGTAATTCGGCGGTTGATGATTACGACAATTATTTCGTTTGGGAAACGTATGGGAAACGTTAGAAAAGACAAATATAAATAATGGTATAATAAAAGCTGTCAAACAACCCTACGAAGGAACAACTGCCAAGGTAAAAATGAAAGAAGACTGTCTCAAGGATTTACAGTAAGCAAAGGACTCGAACAAGGATGTTGTCTATCTCCAACCCTTTTTAAGATATACAAGCCCTCAAAACTTGGAAGAAGAAATGCAGTGGAATAAGGGATACCCTTAAACAATGACAACACTATGTTATGCAGATAATCAGGTGGTATTGGTACAAAACTACGATAACCTGGAAAATATGACCCGAAAATTAATAGAAGAATACCGAAAATGGGGTCTATAGTCCGTACACAATTTGTTGATAGCTCACTGCAAGTTTGACCCTCATTAGAGAACTGAAATACAGAGAGGACAGGTAGTAATGATATAATAACAAAAACCAACCTAAAACTGGCAGTTTAAGATGTTTTCGACTAACCCACCTTGTATCTGAATAAATACAATACAGCTATAGAACTTTTAATCCGATCATGTAGGTATTTTGAGTGGAAATGACTGACCAGTGTCGTAGAGTATATGATTAAAACATTACGTTACTTTAAATAAATAAATATATTAATATTCTTAAACTGTAGGTACTGTAAATTGTATTTTTATTTTAATAAAATTTCTTTATTTTATTTAAAAATAAAAAGTTACTTGCAATTTGTAAAAGATACATTTATTTAATTAATACCTATTTTTAAATGATATAAACTTATTATATACTTACAAAACTATTCAAATTCAAAATAAACAGGATCATCTTCGGAATCCGAGTCGTCTTGCAGGTTAATAATTAGCGGTTGTGTCTCTACAGTCGCATCAATTATATTGTCAAGATCCCACATTTTTTGTTCTTCTTCTATTACATGTCTTACTGCATCTCGCCAATTTTGTTCTGTAATATGTCATATAACAATTCACGTACAGCTTGTATTTTATATGACGTATTTTTTCTAGCCACATAGCTTTTCATTTGTGCCCAAATGAGTTCAATTGGATTTAATTCGCAGTGGTAGGGTGGAAGTCTAAGGACTGTGATGTTTCGTCTTTCCGCCATTTTGTCAACTACGTATTTCTTGAACTTAGATTTGTGTTGCCGGGCAATTTTTAAAAGTTCTGCTTTAACCATTCCATCTTTGTAAGGCAGGGACTTATTCCGCAGCCATTCAATGATATCCTGTTTCTTCCACGCAGTCGTTGGAAGTCTTTCTACTAGTCGTGAATGATAATGTGCATTATCTAATACTATAATTGAGTTTGGTGGTATATGTTCAATCATCTGCTCAAAATACTCTTCGAAAACATCAGCTGTCATCTCCTCGTGATAGTCTTTTGTGCTTTTGGATTGAAATTCCAACAAACCATGCTTAGCAAATCCTTTTTCACTGCCAATGTGAGAAACTATTAATCTACTGCCTTTACCAGAGGGTGGGGAAATACCAGTAGACCAACCTTCCATAAATGCTTGCCTGGAGCTTGATATATTTTTATCTGACCAAATTTTTGTGAGAGTATGACCTGCGTTTACCCACGTTTCGTCCTGATAGTAAATTGGCTTTCCTTCAGCCCGAAATTTTCGTATAGATCTTAGATACTTTCTTCTCCAACATATTATCTCTTCCCGGTCAATCAAAAGTGATTTTCGGTCTGATTTCTCCCACCGGAAATTTAATTCTTTTAAAACTTGCCACAATTTGGTTCGTCCGACATGAGGCAAATCCGGGTCGTCTCTAACTTCTTGTAAAATTTTGTTTAAGTTGGGTATTTATTTTTTGTAAAAAAATTCGTGAATTTTCCTTCGAATACCATTTTTGGCAAATTCATCAATTTCAATAGGTTTTCTCCCCCTCTTTAAGTATTCGTTTGTATTTGGGTTAGCTATACCTTGTTTTTTTCTTTCTGATAGGAACCTATATATTGTTGACTCCCCTACGCCCGTCAAGTGGGCACAACTCTTGATTATGTTCTGAACAGTGTTTGTGGAATTCTGAGAAAGCAGAGCATCGTGAACGTTCAAAACAATAGTCTTCTCTCTTGGTGAATAGACAGACTTACTGACTGTACGCAACAGTACCGGTGTAAAACTTGATGATGTTGATGATGATGACGAAGCCATCGCAAGCAATCAAACAAAACAAGCAGGAACGAAACGTACGTATATGTTTGTAGGAATATGAAAAAAAGTTACTCACGCACTGCACAAAATTCGCAAAATAAATATTAGAGACGTTAATTACTGCCGTAGACGCCGAAACACCAACGAGCCGTAAATTAAATGCGATCAAAAACGTACTAAACCTAATGAGGGTCAAACTTGCAGTGAGCTATCAACAAATTGTGTACGGACATGAATAAACACCTCAGGAACCTCCGCCTATGATTTTACGACTATTACGGCCGTTTTATGACTTGGACGCACATTTTGTGCTATCGACAAATTATGAACGGACTATAGAAGTCAACATAGGAAAGACTAAAAAAATGTCTACAGAAGAAAATGACCAAAACATAGTGCTGGAAGATGAAAGAAAAATTGAATGTTGCTCAGAATATAAGTACCTAGGCCTAAAGATAACTAAGGACGGAACACTGGACGAAGCCATAAAAGAACGAAATATGCAGGGCAGACAAGCAATCTCTATGCTTAGTGGTATTCTTTGGGACCAGCACATCTTAAAAGAAAACAAAAAAAGGATCTATAATTCCATCGTCAAAAGCGTAATAATATATGGCAGCTCAAAGAGAAAACAGAATTAATACTTACAGCTACAGAGATGGATTTTTGGAGGTCAGCTGAAAGATCGGGACTGGAGAAGAAGACAAATGAAAGAATTAGACAAATAATGGATGTAAAACACACCTCAGTAGATGATATTAGAACAAAACAGCTAATTTGATATGGCCACGTACAACGCATGACAGAGGAAAGATTACCAAAACAGATTCCAGAATCGTCACTACGGGGAAGAAAAAAAAGGGATAGACTCAGAAAAAGCTGGAGAGAAGGCATCAATAAAGAAATGGAAAGGAGAGAGCTAACAGATAATATGTGTGGTGACAGAGATCTGTGGCGGTTAGGTGTCGGAAAGCGACAGAGAATGCTGCAAACCGATGAATATATATATATATATATATATATATATATATATATATATATATATATAGAGGATTTCGTTTAGTTTTCAATAAAACACTATTAATTAAATCCGACCTTCAAAAATTCCAAGTAAAAAAATTGATTATTTTAAACAAAAAAACAAAGAGATAAATATCCCCAGAATTATAAATTTTAAAAATGACCTCGTTCAAATTTTCGGTAATTATTTGAAAGTGAGTCCAGCATCAAAAAATTATGGGCGAGATGCAAATATAGTGGACTGTATTAACTAACAAGATATGCACAAAATTTAACTGATTAAATTTTTATATCATTTAATAAATTGTGTAATACATGTACAAAATTGATTGGTTTGATATAATTTTAAGTTTATTTTCTTCTTTTTAGGGAACGTAAATAAAATTTTGTTTTTAAAAATTATTTTTTACTCTTAATTTATTTATTATTAACAATTTATAATTTTTAATGGGTGTAAAAAAAATAACAATAACCTCATTTTTTATTAGAATCTTGGTATAGAAAATGTCATTGCAATTGTTAACTTTTTCTAGGCGTTCGATTTTTTTTTTGATAATCACTTTATTAATTATTTCATTACTCAAGACCAAGGATGTTTCGAATTATTTAAAACGTTTTACCTTTGGGAACATAAAGTTTTATTACTATTTTTATTGCCGATAATAAACAAATAATAATTAAATTGTGCCATATAATAATTAGTTTTTTACAAAGAAGACACTAATAATATATCATTAAACATAGTATGGTAGCTATTAAAGTTTCTGTACAGCTCATTAAAAGATTCTAACATAAATATAAGGTTATTTTATTTAATTAGATACTAATTATATATCATTATAATTATATTGACAGAAAACTATTATTAAAAAAGAACAGTTTGTTATATCATATTTATACTTTATCCATAATAATCATCGAAAGTATTCTAGCATTAGTAAAATTAACTTTATGGATTAAAATTTCAGTTTACATGTAAGTTCTAAATATTTTTCTATTTTATTTCCAAATTTTAAAATATTAGAGTCTACATGACAACTGAAACGCCTGAAGCCTATAATTATTATAAGAGGGTACGAAATGCCACATTTTTTTTTATGAAAATAGTCGCAAAAAGGGTACCCTATCGTGTGGGCCACGGACGGCCCGCACTGCGACTATTAGAAGGGGAAGGGATTATAGAAAGGAAATGATTGTGCACACACTTTTTAAAAAGTTTGCAGGTCATAGTTCTCTGGAAAAACTGATTTTGGAAGCTTATTCCATTCCGTAGCAGCCCTGTAAAAGAAGGATTCTTGATGAAGATTGGTCCTTGTAGTGTCAATCTTGAGAGTAAATGGGTGAGACTGATCAGCGTGCCGAGTTCTTCGGCCGAATGTGGCCAATGGTGGTACAAGAGTTTTTATTTCTCTGGAGCATCTGCCATGGAAATATTTGTAGAGCAATGACGGGTCTGCAACTCTTCTTCTATGTTCTAGAGGGTGAAGGGTATCTGTGAGAGTTGAGCTGTTTATCAAGCGAATGGCTCTTTTCTGAATGGAATCTAGAAGACGAAGAGAATGCCTTGGTGCTGAACCCCAAATGTGCGAGTAATACTCCAGTAGAGGTCGGATTTGAGCCTTGTACGTCGTCAACAGTTGATCAGGAGTAAAAAACTTTCTGGCTTTCCACAGAAAACCTAGCTTTTGGCTTGCCGACTTTGCGATGTTAGCAACATGGTCATGCCAAGACATATTATTGGACACCGTGACTTCCAAAATCGAGATGGAGGTACTTGGTTCAAGGGTGTTTCCGGACATTGTGATGGGATGATTTGAGGAATTCACTTTCTTGGAAAACGTGGCACTTTGTGTTTTTTGGGCGTTGAACTGAACAAGATTGTTGGTTCCCCACTCGACGATTGCTTTAAGATCTCTATTGATGGAATCAACCTGTTCCTGCCCGAGTCTATTTGTATCATTCACCGAAAGTTTTATTGCAGGTGCAATCAAAATTATAAAAAATTAAAATCCCTCAAGCAGCACGGTAAAGATGGAGAACATTTTCTTCCAAAAGTTCCTAATGTTTGTGTGTGTGAAAGAAACCCAGCGCTGAAATATTGTTAGTGAATAATAAATTTCTAGTTTGATTCTAAAATAAAAAGGTTTTAGTTGCTGCACGTAATAGGATGAGTTATAGGATTTTCGCGCGAATACAAAGCTCCAACGTACAAAATGCATCATCCGTAAAATTCGTTATACCGCTAGTGAGGCACAACGAAATATAATTATTATGAAAAGTTCACTAACCAAATTAAATCGAATTGCATTTTCAGTCCGAGCGAACGAATAACTAAACGGGCTGGGATGAGAGAGTTGTTTTTATTATTTTTACGGCGGTCGGCAAAAAAATAGGATTTTAGTATTT
Organism: Agelastica alni; assembly: GCA_950111635.1. Lineage (NCBI taxonomy): Eukaryota > Metazoa > Arthropoda > Insecta > Coleoptera > Chrysomelidae > Agelastica > Agelastica alni. The sequence goes on along the minus strand of OX467712.1, from coordinate 5,465,140 downwards.
CCTTGATGGAGAATTGGGACTGTAAACAGTCCTTGAAGCAACTGGCAGCAAACAATCAGGTTACTCTGATGTGGGTTCCAAGTCAGAAGTGAGTTAAAGGCAACGAAGAAGCAGATTGCGTTACCAAAGAAGTGGCAAATACACAATTTTCCGGCCCAGAACCCTTCTGTGGACTTTCCAAAGCCCACTTGAAAGATAGGTTCGACGCTGGGAAACAGATGAAATGAAATCTCACTGGCATAAAGTGCCAGGACAAAAATAAGTGAAAAAGCTAGTAAGTCTTTCGCCAAGGAAAACTAAACAGCTTCTCGAGTTGGACAAGAAAGACTTGAAACTGGTGATGGGGCTCCTCACTGGACACTTCCCTATGAGGTATCACCTTAAAAAGATGGGCAAAACAGAGAATGTTAGTTGCCGCTACTGCGAAAACTTCGCTGAAACTGCAGAACATTTGCTTTGCAGAATGCCCAGCGCTGTACTGCAAGAGGCTTAAGTTTCTGGAAGGGGCCTTCCTAAAACCCATCGATGTCAGAAACTTAGACCCCAGGAAACTGATAAATTTTGCTCGAAGTCTCGGAATAGATTAAGAGTTATGCACAAAAGATCTGATAGGTCGAGGCACTTGAGAGGCTGCATAGCCTTCACGACCTACCCTACAATTTACAATCTTGATGAAGAATAATTGAAAAAGGATCAGTGGTAGATTTCTTCAGGATCAACTTTTGAAAAGGATATGAAATATCTTGTTACTGGTAGTGTATTTCAGTGAATAAGGACTTTCCAAGGCTCTTGGTAATATTTACGTTTAAGAAAATTTACAAAGGATATTTTAAATTCTAAAGGATACGTTAAAAAATAAAAATTTTGAAAACAATAAAATATTTATACAGTAAACCTAAAGGAAGTATTGCAACTATTGAATCGGACAAATATGAAGCATTGGCGATATTAATAAAAGACATTTCTCGCTTACAGAAATATTAAATCAACATTGCATCTCTCATTGCACACTTGTCACAAATGTATCACATAATTCCAATGTTATTATTTTTTTCACCTTTTTATGTTTTTAATGATGTCCGGTAAATCTTTGGTTGTTGAAAATGAAAAATTCAGGATGAAATTACAAAATTAACCTTGGGTTTATACAGCAAATAACGTAAAATAAAAAATAAGTTAAGAAATAAGACAAAAATGGACCCCTGTTTATACAGATAAACTAAATTAAATAAGGATTAAAAATCGACCAATGAAATCACGCCTTTTTTGACAATGACGTTCGCTTTTATTGCCAATTTCATTCTTTAATTTGTTTTCCGTACTTCGAAAATATATAAAACAATTACACTGTATTAAGATTTTAATTCGAAACTATTATTTAATCAAAAAAACTAATGACAATACAAAAACTTTTAGGTTAGTCTTTTTAAACGTGTTCCAGCTCATCTAGGTTGATTTGAGCAATATTACGAGTTCTAGGCGGTCCCAAACATGCTATAGTCTATGGTCTATAGGGTTTAAGTCTTGTTCTAGATACGATTGATTGGTTAATACCAATAACTTCGGTTATACTTCTGCGATCTTCCATCTTTATTTAACGGCTGCTATGAACTGCTGGTTCTGGCGTCAAATTACTCATTTTTATTTAAATGCACTTTTTTATTGACACTATCAACAACACTTATAACAGAACAAACATTTATTGCATTTTTGTTTTTTTGTTTTTTCTGGTTTTTTGTTTGACAAAAAGTCAGAATTTAGGTTTTTTGTAAATTAAAACTGGCCATGCATGTTAATTAATATTTTGTGTTGATTTTATTTCACAATATAAATTTTTTTATAATTTTTAAAATTACGCGATATTTTTTGTGCTAAGACTATCATCATCTATTGCGACAATTTTGGAAAGAAGCAGCATCTAACGGATCTTATAGATTGTAGTGTTAAAGGGATATCTATCGAAAATGAAAATTCCAGAATTAGAAATTTCTGTTTTTTGGTGAATCTTTCCATGACATTATTTTTGCTTCGAATAAAAAGCGAGATTACCCTGTATGTCACTGGTGCGTTTACAACTATGACATTTCACTTGGTAATGCAAGCTTTTACGCCTACAGTTTACGGACTAATGTATACAGCGTTTATAATAAAATTAGGATTCATTAATGGGGTGGCTCTACCGTTGTGAATATGTTGTTTAATTGGTATAATGGATAAATTTGTATCCTTTTTCCGGGTTGAGTTTTAAGTTAATTATTTGAACAAAATGTAAATACGAAAATAATTATTTTACGAAATCGCTAATAATTAGATTTAACCTAAAATTTCAAACGTTACTGTAACACTTTCAATCCCAGATCGTAGCATTAGATTTCTCTATAGCATTTGACAGGGTTTGGCATTATACACTTTTCATTAAATCTACAATCCCAATAAGTGCACCACTAAAATTTATACATATACAGATTGACGAAACAAATTTATAAGGCGAGTGTGAATGGACTGAAGTCGGTAGAGGTCGACCTCGGAGAACATCGATCTCGATCAGATCAACATTGTTTTGAGAAAGGCCAGCTGTCAAGAGTACCAACAACCGAAGAGCATGTATGAGAGCACTGATGAAAGTAGAGGAAGCAAAAGATGTGTGTACGAACCGTAGCAAGTGGAAGGAAGTGGTTTCTGCCTACCCCTACGGGAAAAAGGCGTGACTCTATGTATGTATGTACAGAGTACACTGAAAGAGTGAAACAAGTAAATGAATTTTTGTACTTGGGTTCAAAGTTTACGAGAGATGGAAAGTATGACAGTGACATTGAGCGAAGAGGTCATAGAATTTCAAAAAATACAATATTCTGATTTAAATAAAATTACTTCATTAATCAATAAAAACATGATATATCTAGAAACGAATAATTTTTATTAACCCAGTCAGTATAGCTCAGTTGCTAATCCAATTTTTACACTTTGTTACCACTACATTTTCCATTAGGAATCTCTTTACATTAAAATAATGCCCGATTAAAATTAGCAATTTGTAGTCACAGATTACACAATTATTCTTCCAAAAACAATAAAACATAAATGTTTTAATCAATTTATTGTAATTGTGCCATTTAATACTGAAATATTCGTTTAGTGCTTAACTAAAAAATCTAATAAAGCAGATAGTTATCCAGAAAATACATTCAAATAAAATAATTGCATGCCTGTCTAATGCCTGAACTTGGGTTCAAAGTTTACGAGAGATGGAAAGTATGACAGTGACATTGAACGTAGAGTGTTGGCAGGAAAGCAAATTAATGGGACACTGCATAGCTATATGAGCAGCCAGAAAATGTCAAAAAAGGCACGTCTGGGTGTGCATAGAGGTGTGTTGGTTCCTACACTTATATATGGTAGTGAATGTTGGGTTTGGCAGAAGAAGCATGAAAATAGGATAAATGCTGCGGAGATGAGTAGTCTGAGAATTGTATAGCCGGAGTGACTCGGTTGGATAAAGTAAAGAATACTGAGATAAGAGAACGATGTGGTGTAAAAGAAAATGTAGTTACAAAGATAGATAAAGGACCAATCCCCAATAAGAATCCTTCTTTTACATGGCTGCTACGGAATGGACCAAGCTTCCAAAATCCGTTTTTCCACAGAACTATGACCTGCAATTTTTCAAAAAGCGGGTCCACAATCATCTCCTGTCTATAATTCCTCCCGCTTATAATAGTCGCAGTGCGGGCCGTCCGCGGCCCACACGATAGGTCTACCCTCATTGCGACTATTTTCATAAAAAAAAAAAAGAAAAAAATAAGTTAAAATTCACTGAATGCAACACTGGCGTTGGTAAATTAGTTAAGTTCACGGGTTCCGATTTAAAAAATAAAATAAAATTTAAAAAAACGAGCAATTACATTTTAATTTACAACCGTCCTTTCGATCGGACAAAAATTTAACAGAAGAATCCAAATCGTGCATCGTCCATCATTCCTATTAGGCTTATCTCTGTTTTTAATCGGAGAAAAAGACTTGTCGGAATTAAAAATAAGGAAAAAAAAACCAAGACCGCGAACTCGGTGGCTACTCGTGTTGATAAAAGACGAAAAAAAAATAATGAGAAACAATAAACAAAAAGCGCTCATTGTATGCAAATGAGGCGATGAAACGCCGGCCGTACATACAAATTGTGTAGCACGATTTATTTTCATGCCTACGTACTACACACCATCTGTTTGTTTTCTTGTTAATGTAAATAATTTTACATAATGTTGTTCCATTGTTCGGAGGTCCGCCGTATCACTTACACCATTTCTGACGTTATTAAGATGTATGCGGCCGATAACCTACCTTTTGCTAGCAAATAAATTAAATTTAAGCGAAAATGTGCGGTGCGGTTTTCTTAAAGGGCGCTCACGCGGGCCGCAACCGCATACGTATTGTCGCCTAGTCGTTACCGGTCATTTGTTTCGTTCGCGCTTTTATATACGACATCCCGTTTATTAATTTGCAAAAAAAGGTTAGTTTTTTGCTCTCGTTGATGTAATTAAAAAAAAAAATTTTCAACATATTTCTTAACAAAATTACAGTCCACACGTTGTTCAAATCTCATAAAATAAACATCACCTAAAACTATTGAGCTTTAACAAAAAAAATTAAAAAAATGTGTTACGACCGTTAGTTATTTCTGGGTGCTTCTTTTATAACCTCTGAATGAGGGTAAACGCCTTAAATACAGGAACACATTTAGTTATGAAAACTATATCCATACGAGGGTGGTGTGAAAAGTTTCTAACCTAACAAAGATACAAGACATTTTGTCTTTAAATTTAATTTAATTTTTCTACATAGTTTCCTTGAACGAGGATAGTTCACGAATTGTTATCTCTAACATAGTTGTCGTTGAATGACAAATGCAAATAAAGTGTCAGGCAAAAGCTTATTGCATGACATTAGTGTGTGCCAATTAGCATCAGCGGATCAGTTCGTGTATGTTAAATATAAATTTTTTCCATTGAGGTGTGCGTGATTTTATAAAAATGGACAAAATTAAGTTAAGAGGTACGATAAAGTACCTTTGTAAAAGGGGGTTATCACCGCAAGAAATTTATAAGGACATGGTGGAAGTATTTATTGGGTGACTCTGCCACTTCGTACCAGGTAATCAAAAACTGGTCACGAGATTTCAAACTGGGAACAGAGTCCTATCAACATGCACCAGGTGCAGGAGCCCCCAAAACTGTGGTGACCAAATAAAATGAGAATTTAGTCCATGACATGTTATTAAATTACAGTCAAGGTTATAGCAGAGACATGTAGGTTTTCTGTTGGAAGTGTTAAAAAATTTTAAATCAGGAATTGGGTCTTAAAAAACTTTCTGCACGTTGGGTTTCACGAAGGCTGACGGCAGACCAGAAACGTGTTCGCCAGGTTGCAGCGGAAACAAATTTGGAGATCATTAACGGGAATCGATTTGTCTTCATTGGCCTAACATAGAGCGGAGGTTCTTTATCTTTTTTTGCCAAGTTCCTTCATGGATTGCTTTGCAAAACTGTCTTCGTCTTATTGGTTGTGTCAAGAAGTGTCAATCGTATTTACAGAAGGTAAAGCAAACAAATTTAAATTGTGAAACTCACATGAATAAGGAAGTTTTTTATTCCTTGTCCAAAATTCTTAGTAACAAACTGATTCCAATAATTATATGATGTTTCTTCTGACAACCAGACAATTTTCGTTTACTTATCCATTTTGCAATATTTTTTCATACTCCTCTCTGCAGAACTGTTTTTCATAATTCCTTTTTTGATTATCTCAAGAGAAGTTAATCGTATGCAGAGGTGTTCCTAAACACTAATAAAAGTAAACGGAGATTTTTATTTGGAGAACACACGTACATAAAGGGGATTCGTCTTCCTTTCCCAATATTTATATAATCAACTAACTTTAACAGTTATGTAGTTGGTATTGCTTTTGCACCAAATAGTTTTTCTTTACTACTCAATATTTTAATTGCACAAGAATACGATCATTTGGTACCTTAAGGTACCCCTTCGCAATTCAAAAATGGATTGGTAAAGGAGAACTTTTTGGTGGAAAAGCAATTGCATTGGAGGCTTGGCTTTGATACTGTTCATTGTTGTTTTACAAAGAAATCAGAAGTGAACGATTTCCTTGTGGTCCATTAAACATCAACACGATAATTTGTAGACATTTGTAAAAAGGAAACTTTCCGATTACCATAAGCTTATTTTACGTTACAAAGAAAAGTCTGCTCAATTTACTGTAAATGACAACGACCAACAATTCACGATGTATATTTTCTGCAAGTGACGCAACCGAGCGGAAAACGAGGAGAATATACCACGACTAAACGTAACTGCACAATTCTTCATAAATTCATGGCAATCCAGAAATTATGCAAATATCACGACGACTATTCTCTACTCTGGTACTGGCTGTCGTAATTTTACGACAATATAAAATTTTGTGATACGCGAAAACTGCCGACTAAATTTGTCGAACAGTTCGCTAAAAACGACAGAAGTGTTACGTCAACTAAGGATATTATTCTATCCTGAGCTAAATTGGGATTTTGCAATGGATACATTATATTAAATTAATTAGCGGTGTCTTCTCCTCGATTATTTACAATAGCTCTATATCGTCTTTGCATGGACAGGATCAGGTTATCCATTTCTTGTTGAGGTGACGCTCCCTGAAAATCCCTAAAATAATATTGGAAGTTTGCCACGTCTTTTTTCGTTCTCTAAAGAGTACTCTGCCAGCGGTCTCTCTACTGGCAAATTATGCCCGAGCTCAGCCGTAGAGGGTAGAAGAAAAAAAATAAAAATATAAAAGTGAGCCGCGCCACCGACTTAGACGGTTCAAGCGGGAAACCCCTAGGTCTTATAGGCACTAGCAGAGCCACACGATAAACAACTAAGATTATGGTGAACCAAATAAATAAAATTATAGCAAAAATATATTGGATACTTTACTCACACAATAAATTAAAATACACAGCTCAATAACAAAATTATAACAAATATAATCAAAATTAACAGCCAACAATAAATCGAAACTTCAAAATTTACAACTTTATAAGACAATAAATCAAAAATCCAAAGTTTACGATTCCATAAAATAATTAAAACAAAGGTAAGAATAACAAACCTTATCAGGTTACCAAAATAAAAACGTATACAAGTCAACTTTTTAACAATACTTTATCAACGTTCACGTACGGCTGCTAATTTACTCACGTTTTTTTTTTCATTTACAGAAAGATTTACACTGTTAAAACAATCGAGCTTATTTAAAAATATTTCTTTTTACGATGGCTGTCCTTCAAAATAGCAATATTGTAGGATATTTACAAATAAGTATGAAGAAAACATTTTTACTTGGACACAAAGAACTATTGAGAATATTACTTTAATCATAGTTCAGCCTTGGCATATTATCCAATGCAATAAATAGTTTTCAACAGTGTACCATATTAATAAATTAAAACAAAACTTAATCGTGGTGTCAAAAACAAATCACGTCGTTTAAATATTCTAAAATAAATCACTTGTAACCTTTGGGTATACGAATTCACTAATCCTGTGGCCTACTCCTGTGGCCGGTTTGATTATGGGACTGCACCTGCTACTTAACAATGGCTTCCCTCCATCAGATCCCGCATGCGGATATTTTAACTCGACACCAAAATCCAAAATATCAACAACAAAGGTAAGATAGAATGGTCAAGTTAAAAATTAAATGGTTTTTCTTCAAAATCCAATTAATATGGACCAAATACAGCCAGATATGAAAGAAAAAACCGTAGAGGTTCTGCTCACGTGTTAATATCAAATCGTTCCAAAAACTCTCACCACCACCCGACTTCGAAGACTGACACCAAACGACTGACTAAACTTCTGACTCCCAGGCCGGATATCAAGAAAAATGACACGGGACACGCGTCAGCCAACAATCTTCGCAAATCTATGTTCCAAACTCATAATCGCACTCGTCCGTGTTGATAGCCAGCCCATCCACACAGAAATGCAAACCAAACAATAATATAGCTGACAACACACGACAATCGAGGCCAAAAATCAAAGCAAAAATCTAATAACAAAAACCCCCACTCCATCTCCATCGATTAACAAAAATGTCACAGCCATTAATAATTGAATCCTATCACTACAAGGTATGCAACACTATTTACAACGAGTGATAAATTTAAATTACAACAAAATACGGTAAGCAAAACTATTTACGAGCACCTGAGGAATACCAGACTATCAGAGACCCAATTAATAATGGAACTGTAGAAGGGAAAAAAATAGGCACGTGACAAGTTCTGCAAATGCCTGTCGCCTCTCAACTAACATCTAAGCAGTCTTCCCGATCTTAAGTAAGCTTTGTACAATTAATTTATGATGGTTCTGGAAGAAACTACTTCCATGTGTTTGCAACAGCTGCATTTGGGTTCCTTCTTTTTTTTTTACTGGAAATAGTCGCAAAAAGGGTAGACCTATCGTGTGGGCCGCGGACGTCCCGCACTGCGACTATTAGAAGGAGGAGGGATTATAGAAAGGAAGTGATTGTGGACCCGCTTTTTAAAAAGTTGCAGGTCATAGTTCTCTGGAAAAATTGATTTGTTGTTGTTCCATTCTGTAGCGGCCCTGTAAAAGAAGGATTCTTGATGGAGATTGGTCCTTGTAGTGTCAATCTTGAGAGTAAATGGGTGAGACTGATCAGCGTGCCGAGTTCTTCGGCCGAATTTTTTTTTTTTTTTATGTTCTGGTTCCCACGAAAAGGGATATCCTGTAATGTTCAGAGAACATCGTGGGAACCAAGGGAAAGAAGGTAGGAGTTGGTGTTCTTCTTAAATTTCTGGAGGTTGTATGCCTCGGGGAACACCTCCCTAGGCAATGAGTTCCAAAGCCTCGCAATTCGTTGGATGAATGAGTCTTTGGAAAGTGATGTTCTGCAGGTCTCCAAAGTGACCACGAACGGGTGTGAAGACTGAACTTGACGGGTTAATCTCGAAGAGACTGCCAATGGAGGAACGATTGTTGATATTTCAGAAGAGCATCGCCCATGAAAATATCTATAAAATAGAGACAAATCGCCAACTTTTCTACGGTGTTCCAGACAAGTGAGCGAGTTTGTAAGCGAGGCATCACCGACGAGACGAATTGCCCTTTTTTGGACAGAATCCAGTAGCTTCAGGATATGTTTAGGTGCTGCACTCCAAATATGGGAACAGTACTCCAGTACAGGTCGGATCTGTGCCTTATAGATCATAAGCAGCTGACTGGAGGTGAAATAGCTCTTGGCACGAAACAAAAAACCAAGTTTTTGGGATGCACTTTTGGCAATGGACCTCACGTGATTTTCCCAGGAAAGGTTATTGCTGATAGTAATACCAAGCATCGATATGGATGACTTCAGTGGTATGGTTACTCCTGACAAAGTTATGTTAGGCACAGTGAGATCGGCTTTTCTAGAGAAAAGACATGCTTGTGTTTTGTTTGCATTGAATTCTACCAAGTTATTGGATCCCCATTCGAGAATTGTTGCTAAGTCCATATTTATATTGTTAACATTTCTTCCTCGTTCATTTCTGGTTTCACGGGCTGATATAGGGGCCCTGGAAGAGAATGCGGTATGGAGGGTACTATCATCGGCAAAGCTGTGTACGGGACATGAAGTTGCTTTCAACAGGTCGTTGATGTGAAGTAAAAATAGTGTTGGTGCTAGAATGGATCCTTGCGGAACACCAGCATTTATGAGTAGAGTGTCAGATGAAACTCCATCGACCCCTACATGGAGAGACCTGTTTGAGAGAAAACTAGCAAGCAGAGAACACAGCTGAGGGGGCAAACCATAAGATGGAAGCTTGGCGAGGAGTCCCTGGTGCCAAACTCGATCGAACGCCTTGGAGATATCTAATGCCACAGCTAAAGTTTCTCCATACTTTTCAATAGATAGCTGCCATATATGTGAGACGTATGCGAGCAGGTCACCAGTTGATCTCTGATGGCGGAAGCCATATTGCCTATCATTGATAATTCCTGAGTCTTCCAGATATTTCATGAGCTCGATGTTGATGGCTTTTTCCATGACCTTTGAAATAATAGATAGCAGTGCGATAGGTCTGTAGTTGCTAGGTAGGGTCTTTTTGCCTTTTTTAGGGACTGGCTGTACTCTTGCAATTTTCCAATTGGACGGAAATACTCCCAAATTGTAAGAGTGGTTGAACAACTTGCAAAGAACAGGTGTTAGTTCAGGGGCACATTTCTTGAGAACAATCGGCGGGATTCCGTCAGATCCACAGGCTTTGTTGGTGTTGAGACCCAGCAAAATCTTTCTGATAGTACGTTGGCGAAAGGTGATCTCGGGCATGTGACTGTCAATAGGTGTAATGTTCGAGGGTTGTTTTCCCGAAGAACCCAGAGTGGAATTTCCAGCAAATAGGTGCGCAAAGATATTGGCTTTTTCCTGGGCAGTCGTTGCTAGTGTTCCATCTTCATTGGTTAGGGGAGGAAAAGAGCTGGAAGTGAAGTTTCTTCCCACAGCTTTGGCGAAAGACCAAAATGAACGGGATCCGTTAGGACATTCAACAAGTTTTGATCTTATTTTGGCATTATGAGCATCTTTTGAACATTCTATTGTCTCTTTGCATATGCTTCTAGCCTCAACATATGCTGCTCTGGTCTCAGGTCCCGGATTTTTTTGCCATCGATGGTATGCTGCCTGTTTGGAAGCCACAGCTCTAGAGCAGTTTCTGTTAAACCAGGTCTTATCGGATGATGTTCTTCTTTCGGTATTCGGTATGTAAGTTTGCATCCCCAACATGATGATTTCAGAAATTGTCTCAGCACATCGTGTTGGATCTACTGAGAAGAAACAAACTCTCTTCCATGGAAACGCTGAGAAAAACATACGAAGACCCTCCCAGTCGGCCGAATTGTAATGCCACATGAGACGGGGTGGTATTGTGCTGCTCGATGGTAAATGGAAAGAGCATGTTGTGGAGATAAGGGTGTGATCAGAGTTTCCAAGTGGGGCACAAACTTCTATTCTATACGGGTCAGGATTGGTGGTGAGGAAAAGATCTAGTGTATTGGCAGCCTGGTTGTTGACATCAGGGATGCGGGTTGGTAGCTCGACCAGTTGTTCTAGACCATGAGTGATGGCGAAGGCCTCAGCTTGACGACCTGCATCATCAGTTTTGTTAGAGAATTTGAGCCAGGCAGCGTTATGTACATTAAAGTCCCCCATGATTATGGTTTCAGCTGTTGGATGGTTCTCCTGAATGTAGTCCAAATTGAGTGATAAAAACTCAAAGAGGTTGTTATATGAAGGTTCGTTAGGTGATAGGTAAAGGCAGCAGAGGAACTTAGTCACTTTGGTATCAGATAGCTTAAACCACATCACATCAAAGTCTTTCGGTTCCAAACTCTCTTCACGCTGGCATGAAAGGTTAGCCTTAGCGTAAAGGCAGACTCCACCTTTGAACCTGAGTCGAGAATGGAGTTCGTAACCAGGACAAAGCATATGGACCTTGTTGGTGGACGAGTTTACTTGTGTTTCTATTAGAGCCAGAATATCCGGTTTTTTCGTCTGTAGGTGATGGTGGACGTCATTGATGTTCTTGTTGAGTCCACGGATGTTGCAAAAATTAATCTTTAATGTTGAGTCCCCTCGAGTACCTCTCGCCCGGAAATCCGAATGGAGAGGTATTTTGCTTCCGGAGTGTTTTACTCTAGGAGACTTCATCATTATTACATTATTAGGATGCACCTGAAAATAAAGGAAGAATTGGGGAAAAGGAAAGAGGGAGACCGGAAAGTATCGACCGAACACTGAAACATGGAATGATCCATTTCACAGCACACAAAGTCGATATGGTGGTATTTCACCGGGCGATGAGACCATCTTCCACCTACGGTTATCCTTTTAGTCGCCTCTTACGACAGGCAGGATTTACCCTGGGGCTATTCTGAAGCCGACCCCATACAGCCTAAACCCCATACAGCCTAATGCAGCTAATTGCAAAAAACTATCTTTATTATGGGTTGTTAATCCCTTATGTCCCTCAGATACATTTCCAATTTCTGCATAACGAGCGTTTAAGCATGAAATTACGTTTTAAGTGGTGCCAAATGCTTACATGTGCTTGTCGAGCGCCACTTTCTAGCATGCCAATGACTTTCGGCATTTAAATTAGTGTTTGAATCTATAAAATATAGAACAATAACAAAAATATGATTTTTTTTGGTATTGATTATTTAGCTTTTTTGTGCAAAAGTAAAAACAAAAAAATACAGTGATATACAATGAGGGTTAAAAATAAAATATATTTAATGAACCAACATAATGATATTTAAATATCAATTGATATTATTATATTATATTATAGGCAAATTGGTCTCCATCCTGTGCCAGATAGATGAGCGTTATTTAGGAACGTTGTTTAGGACCACATTAGCTCTGAGGACTTCTCGGCGGTTCCTATTGAATATCATACTTTGGGTTTTAGCTGTTTTTATTTCCAGGCCCATGTTTCCGCTTTCTGTTAGAATGTCCATATGGGTCTGTTGTTGTTTTTTACTTTCGGCCAGCACTACAGTGGCGTCAGCGTATCGGATTTATTAAACAATGATAATATCTATGGTTACGTATGGTTCAGTAGTCTGGTGGACCAAAGGGTTACAACAGACAGCTAGAGCAAAGCTTGCTAGTCTTCAGCGGCTGGAATGTCTGGCCATAACTGGAGCTATGTCCAATACACCAACGGCAGCGATGGAACACCTCCTAAATCTTCCCTCCCTAGATATTTTCCTAGAAAAGAAGGCCAGAATAGTCTCCTACAGATTCCTGTTTTTAAAAAGGCAAATTAATGGAGAGCAACTCGGGAAATATTTACCATACCTGGCAGGTCGCGGTGAAGGGACGACCACTCACATGATACCTAACCTAAATACCAAAATTCTTGCAATTTTTAGGTAATTTTTGAACGGCAGACCTGTCCCTCTCTTGTGTATCTAATTAATTAAGAATGGAAACCGCTTTCTGTATAGAAGGCTAACTAACCCGAAATGTGACAAACTGCATATCGCTATAGCGTCGGATTGGAAGCTTTGTATATATTTAAAAGATTCTTTAATATGGAAATGAGGGCCGTTATATGGTGCGGGGAATGGAATTTCCATTTGGCGTTGTGAAAGGGGGAATAAGAGAATGTGGGCGGGTGGGTGAGAGTTGGTGGCGGCGTGCTCCGTATCAGCACTTTCATCAATTTTCAATTAGCCTCTTTCTTTTCGTCTTATTGGAGCTTTTGGTCTGATTTAATGAATGTCGGCAAACACCGCGCGCAGTGACGGAATTGTTTATGCAATAAATATTGATTTTAATTTGTAATTTTTGCCGAACGTGGTCTCTTCATGCAACACGAATAATTTTGGGTCGCAAAAATAACAAAATAAGTTCTTTTTCGTTAAAAAAAACTTACAAATATGTCCAAATTTTAAAATTATGCACACAACTTCACACTTAATCACAGATGCGAGACCCGGCGAAATATCAAAGGATTTTCTGATTTATGAATGGACATTTAAATGGGTTTGATTGCGTTGTTGCCACTATCGTTACTCAAATTATTTAATAACGTTTCTCTGTGATCGAAGCTTACGTCCGAACATACCGAATAATGCCAAAATACATTTTTTAACATACATACATACATATAGTCGAGCCTTTTTCACGTAGGGGTAGGCAGAGACCACTTCCTTTCACTTCCGCTACGGTTCTGATCGAGATCGATGTTCGCCGAGGTCGACCTCTACCGACTTCCGTCCATTCACACTAGCCTTATAAATTTATTTCGTCAATCTTCCTTCATCCATCCTTTCTACGTGTCCAAACCATCTAAGCATTCCTTCATCTATCTTTATAACCAAATCTTCTTTTACAGCACATCGTTCTCTTATCTTACTATTTTTTACTTTATCCGACCGAGTCACTCCGGCTATACTTCTCAGACTAATTATCTTCGCAGCAATAATCCTATTTTCATTTTTTATTTCATTTTTCTTCTGTCAAACCCAACATTCACTACCATACATAAGTGTAGGAATTAACACACGTCTATGCACATCCAAACGTGCCTTTTTGACACTTTCTGGCTGCTCATAAAGCTATGCAGTGCCCAATTCATTTGCTTTCCTGCCAACACCCTTCGCTCAATTTCACTGTCATACTTTCCATCTCTCCTAAACCCAAGTACACAAATTCATTTACTTGTTCCACTCTTTCTCCCTTAATCATGTCATGTTTTCTTCTGTTTCAAAAACAATTACTTTCGTTTTGCTTACATTTATTTTTATCCCTTTGATTTTTAGGGCATCATGCATAAAGGGCTTAAAATCTTCGTAAAATGTTCCATTTTTATTGCTCCTTGTTGATCCGATAGCCTTTGTGTTGTCTCCGAATTAGCGTCAACGTGTATATTTATTTTTACTTTTTGTTTTAATTTCATGTCATTTTTTTCCTTTGTATCTGATGATGTATTCCACCGCAGATTGCAAAAATCTTTACGCGAGCGCTTCGAAACATGTAACAAAGAACAAATTAAAAAAGGTTTGATTAAAAGAGCGAATCATTTTTAAATTTCGCCGGCATTATGAAATTAAAAAAAAGTCGGAATTTTTTTTTCTCGTTTCAACGTTGTTTCGGTTGTTTAATTTGTTAATTATAATTTTATTTGATAAATACTAATGCTTTTCTTTTTTTTTTGTTTTAGGTAAGCAAAATTCTCTTTTTAATCATTTAAGGTGAGTAAAAAGCGCTTGTTTAAATGTTAAATTTTCGATATGAAACTCAAGAGGACCATCAATTATGTACTAATCAATTAATGATCATATAGATCAGGGCTGTACAACTTCAAGGGTCGCTATAAATGAAATTGCGGCTTTGAGGGTCGCATCACAATATGTACTCATGTACAACTTTATCAATAATTTGATATTATTACAAAAAAATGTGTTTGCTTGTATAAATATTTTTATTCAACAAAATAACAAAAATTTTGTTTGGGCATGTTGGTTTTCACTAACCAGTGGATCAATATTAATATTAAAAAACGTAACAATTAATTAGGTGACAACTTTATCAAAAATTTGTTATAGTTACAGAAAAATGTGTTTGCTTGTATAAATATTTTTATTCAACAAAGTAACAAAAATTTAGTTTGGAGATGTTGGTTTTCACTAACTAGTGGATCAATATTAACATTAATATTTGTTTTTAACAAACGTAACAATTAATTAGGTGACAACTTTATCAATAATTTGATATTATTACAAAAAAATGTGTTTGCTTGTATAAATATTTTTATTCAACAAAATAACAAAAATTTAGTTTGGGGATGTTGGTTTTCACTTACCAGTGGATCAATACTAACATTAATATTTGTTTTTGACAAACGTAACAATTAATTAGGTGACTCGGTGTTCCTAAGCAGGAGACATTTATATTTTGACGGTAAGTTTCACGTTGAAGTTAAGTCTGTTTAGTCGGGCGGGGCCTAACGTTGCGAGGAGGTCCTGAGGTGTAGGACGGCTTGACATATTCATGGGATGTATCAGCTTCTAAAATATATTCGTAAAAAATTTCATTACAATGTTTCCAGTAGTTTCGGCAAAATCGTAATAAATGTGTATACATTTATTTTCTTCAACGCCCTTTATATTAAATACGGATGGCGTTACGAAAATTTTTTACTAAGCAAACCCCAATTATTTTTTAGTTTTCTACCTATCCCAAAGACGGGGTCACCTTTTTTTGAAAAACCCTGTAGTTATAACTTGTATGCATACGTGTGACTTTGTTAAATATTTTGTGATTAAATGGAAATGCCGTAAATAAATAAATAAATAATAAAGGATGTTAAATTATCGAATGACGAAACTGACACGCATTTCCAGGATTTTAAAATGCAAATAAAAATGAATTTTAAAGATTTGCGGACAAAGGTCGAGTCGTGATGTATCTTTCCTAAAAACGGAAAACGTTCGGTCAAAAATTAGCTGCTTGGTTACATCGATGAATGTCGAAAATTGTATTATTCTCTACTGTTTGGTTTGCTGAATTAAACAGGCAGATTTCTTGTGTGTCTTGCAGAATTTCTGTGAATAATTGTTACTCGTGGACGGTTCGTTATGTCGTTATTAGTATTGTTGGTCTCGTTTTTTGTTTGCCGTCGTGAAAGTCGATCTACGATCCTGGTTGTCTTGTAGCGCGGCTCCGGATGGATAATTTACAATCCCAACCAAACCGTTTAACAATTTCTTATCGACGCTCATCCGCTAGACACGTCAGACGATACTTTATCTCTTATTTTTGCTGTTACCATTCAGATGTCACATCGACAGATAGTTTATGTTGACGTATCGCTAATTGTTCTTAATCGACGTCGTCGTCCTTTGAATGCTTCATGCTGCACTTCTTTTATGAATTAAAAATAAAGAGGTTCAAAATAAAGAAGTTCTTTTAAGAAAAATTGCGCGGCAGCAAAATATTTTGTTGGCCGTAGCAATACACTAATTCATTCGAACGAGTCGTAAATTCGCTCACATCAATTAATACTTAAAGTGGACTGTATCTGGTAATTGACTTACCTTACCGATAGGCGCTACAGCCCGATGTGGGCCTTGGCCTTCTCCACAGTTTGCCTCCAAGCAATGCGGTCCATGACTTTGGTTCCCCAGCCGGATATCCGCATTGCCCTCAGGTCACCAAGTACTTGGTCCATCCATCTGAGCCGTGGTCTTCCTCTTTTCCTGTTAGCATAGATTTTAATGTTTAGAATTTTCTTTGGCATCCTGGCGTCTTCCATTCTTCGAACGTGTCCAAACCAACGGAGTCTCTGGGATTTTATGTCTTCACCGTTCAGGATCTCTGTTATTTCCCGGTTGTTGCGGATGTGCCACTCTGCTTCGTTGATTCTGACTGCTTCATATATTCTTCTGATTATTTTACGTTCGAACCTTCTTAGCTTCTCCTGATCTTGTACCGTGAGTGTCCAATTTTCACTCCCATAGGTTATTACTGGTCGAACTAATGTCTTGTAAATTTTTAGCTTTGTCTTTCTTGTAATCAGTTTGCTTTTTAAGAGTTTCAAGTTGGCAAAGTAGGCTCGGTTGCCTCTCCAGAGTCTTTCTTTAATGGTGGTGCTGATTTTCCCTCGTTGCTGAACAACTCCCCGAGATACGTGAATTGTGTTACTCCCTTGACTTGTAATTAAATAAGAAACGTTTCAAAATATTACAACTTGCACAAAAAATGGATTTACGGTAGATTCTAAGGAACAGGATTTCTAACTCTAGATCTCTCAAATTTGGCTAAAATATGTTCTTTTTGAAGGTTCACTATTTTCCAAGAACAATGAAAGTTTGTAATTCACTCCTAGCCATTAACGAAACTCAATTGAAAACTAACCGTTTGAATCAACATAAAAACGGAAGATAAACGTCTTGTGCTTAAAATCTATACAAAAAATGGCGGAATGCAAACGCTTTGAAAAGAAGCTAGATTACGAATGAGAAATGGCCGACACAAAATGCACCTTCTGTTCAATCTGTCACCATTCTTCAATGTTAATTTAGCGACCACACTCTGATTGGTATATACGATTGATGGGAGGGCGTCGACTGTGATAGCTATGCAACACTTTTTACACTGTCGCATGTAGGTCATCTAACTCTCAATATTTTAGCGTCATGAGTATAAACATATTTTAATTATCGAAATTGATTTTTCGGATAAATAATGAACGTCCGATCCGAAGATGAATCGTGTATTTCCGAAACGTGCGTTGATTTTACAAAAGAATCCATCTCTGTAATCGATTCATTCGACGTCGCAAACGTAAAAATCTCGGACGGCATCTGGAATTGATGGTGTTATTGGAAATTTAAGCCGTGTAAAGACTACGAATGAGAAAATTTCGCACGACGTGCCAACGGTTGCGCGTTGCCGTTACCAAAGAATACTCAACTATTTTATAGCAAATAAATAAACTTTTCCCCGATCTGAAGCTGTACTGCCTTAAACGTTAATCACTAAAATGTGTTCATCATGAGCGAGCGAGGTGGACTATTTTATGTATATTATAAAATGGAGTTAACAGAGTGTTTTCAGTATTCCACTCACCTGTTTCTCTCGGGTTTTTGTATAGCTGTGTCGTCGGAGGTGTTTTGGACGGCTGTCTGATGTCGTGGGCTTGATAAATTTTGCCAAGTGAAAAAGCAAATGTAGCACCATAGGCATACCATTGAATGAAAGCATCTTGTATACATTATATTTCGCGGATGACCAGGATGACGAGGTGGTAGTTTAAGGACTATTAGGACCTGGCAAATAAAAGATAGATCGGAAAGCACAATGGACGAGCTGCTGAAAAATCTAGGAGGGACGGAGTCTGCAATGAATGGAATGGTATTTTCCAAATTTACCTAACAATGGACTTCCTAAGCAAGTACGTAACTGGAGGCTACAGTGAAGAAGACGAAAAGGAAGACCACGTAGAAGTTGGCGAGAAGGGATCGACAAGAAAATTAAAAATAGAGAAATGAAAGAAAATCTATGAGAAGATAAAGAGAAGTGGAAATTAGGATTCAAAAGACCTTTTAAATTAAAAATATAGGATTATATAAAGGAGATGATTGTGGACCCGCTTTTTGAATAGTTGCAAGTCATAGTTCTCTGGAAAAACTGATTTTGAAAGCTTGTTCCATTTCGTAGCAGCCCTGTAAAAAAAGGATTCTTAATGGATTTGTCCTTGTAGGGTTTATTCTAATATTTCCAAACAATAAATTCTTACTTGCAAATCACTTAGATACAAACTCATTACAATCTTTTTGTAACACACAATTTACTTTATAAAGTGTGATCGGGCGAGGCGAACGAAAGCTGGTGAATGCGTGACGAGAGCGTTAGGAAAAGTGTGATCAGGCGAGGCGAACGGCAGTTGAGAGGGAGACATAAGTTAGTGAAGATAGAAAGAGAGAGAGAGTTACGTTTCGTATATTGTGTCCAAGCCTTCGTGGCGCAATTGGCTAGCGCGTTCGGCTGTCAACCGAAAGGTTGGTGGTTCGAGTCCTCGCAACGGATTCTTTGCGCACGCTTGAATTGAATAAAAATAAAAAATCTATTCAAAAATATTAATGATTCAATAAAAACCCATAATAAATTTAAATTTTTTTATTTTATGAAAATAGTCGCAAAAAGGGTAGACCTATCGTGTGGGCCGCGGACGGCCCGCACTGCGACTATTAGAAGGGGAAGGGATTATAGAAAGGAAATTATTGTGGACACGCTTTTTAAAAAGTTGTAGGTCATAGTTCTCTGGAAAAACTGATTTTGGAAGCTTATTCCATTCCGTAGCAGCTCTGTAAAAGAAGGATTCTTGATGAAGATTGGTCCTTGTAGTGTCAATCTTGAGAGTAAATGGGTGAGACTGATCAGCGTGCCGAGTTCTTCGGCCGAATGTGGCCAATGGTGGTACAAGAGTTTTTATTTCTCTGAAGCATCTGCCATGGAAATATCTGTAGAGCAATGACTGGTCTGCAACTCTTTTTCTATGTTCTAGAGGGTGAAGGGTATCTGCGAGAGTTGAGCTGTTTATCAAGCGAATGATTTTTTTCTGAATGGAATCTAGAAGACGAAGAGAATGCCTTGGTGTTGAACCCCAAATGTTCGAGCAATACTCCAGTAGAGGTCGGATTTGAGCCTTGTACGTCGTCAACAGTTGATCAGGAGTAAAAATAAATATTTATTGTATATATATTATACATCCTTAGAACAATGTAAGATTTATGTCTATGCTGATGATACACAGATTTATCATACTTTTCCTCCGCAGTTAGCAGATGATGCTTCTGAAATAATTAATAGGGAACTGGCGACGTTCATTAACTTTGCTTCTGAACATTGTTTACTAATAAATTGTGCTAAATCTAAAGTAATGTTATTTGGTTCTATGTATAATCGGGCTAGATTTCAGTTTCCTATTAATATAGAAATTAATAACGAATCGATCCCTGTTGTTGAAGAAGCTAATAACCTAGGCGTTATCATAGAGGCAGACTTAAGATTCGAAAAACATGTTAATCAATTGATTCGACGGGCATATGGTTCACTAAAACTGATTTACGGAAACAGGCATTTATTTCCTCGAAAAATCAAAATGAAACTGTGCGAAGCATTAGTTTTATCACATTTTAATTTCGCTGACTCTGTCTATGGTCCGAACTTAACAACTATTTACAAAAATAAAATTCAAAAAGTGCAGAATTCCTGTTTAAGGCTAATATACGGCGTGAGGAAAAATCAGAGAATATCACATAAATTAATTGAGATTGGATGGTTGAACATGGAAAATAGAAGAGTTTATCATGCGGTCACTTTATATTACAAAATTATTTTATCTAAAATTCCTTCATATTTGTACAACAAAATATCTTTCAGGACAGATTTACATAACTTAAATCTACGATTTAAAGGATTATTATCCCCACCTAAATTCAAAACTGAATTGTTCAGACGATCTTTTACCTACCAAATTTATAATTTATATAACTCCGTTCCTGAAAGTTTGAAGAATCTCAGTATTACTTGCTTCAGATCAGAATATAAAAATAATTTATTCAAAACACAAGTCTAGATACTCCTCTACCCCGCTGCCAAACAAACAAACATAACGATTTTCGTCACTTATCACTCATTTCTCTAATCATCTATTTGTCGATTACATGTACAAACTCATATGATTTCTTCGACACACTGTATTAGGGTTAAGTGGAAGAACATTTTCGTAGTAAAACTATCGTTTTTCTGCAGAAAATGAACTTCGCCCTTTATTTTCAGAAATGTTTTTATTTTTACATACAATGTTAAAATCTATATATATATATATTATTTGAAAATAATAAAGACCTTTATTATTATTATTATTATTATATATAAACATATACATTCATATAGATGGAGCTAAAGAAGTTTTACTTTAGTCGTGTGGTCTAAAGCACACTAGTTTTATTTAAATCATCCAAGATTCCTGTAATGGTTTTCGGGTTTTGTAATTTATTGTTGTCATAATGATATATTTCAGATGTGGCAAACTTGAATACCGTTATATTGTAGTTACACGTTCCCATTCGTTTATCTAAAAAAAAACTACAGCAAACAAATGATTTTTTGTTTTTATTACTAATAAATCTGTTAGCCGAGGTCAGAACAACAATCTCGAATGAAGATCTATTGCAAAAAGGCGAACATCTTCGCCGTAAAGTAATTTGAAATTAATGCGGCAAATTGCGGGAAATGACTTCGTTTATCTGCCAATGAGATCTCGAGAATTGTGTTTATTTTCATTTTCAACTAGTTTCTTGTCGATGGATGGCGATTAAAACACATAAAGAGATAGAGACGCCATGAAGATGTCGCCGATGATATTAATAGAATTTTAATTTGGAACGGTGACGGATGATGTCTTCAAAAATCACAATTTTTCATTTAATTAAACAAAGCATTAAACGTTTCCCCTTTAATATTCGTTACCTCGTTCATTTAGTATAGAACAATTTTTTGTAATATGCCTATCGGTCAGTTGAAAAATCCAGGTCTGGATTAATAAAAATTAAACATATTTTTGACTCCTCTGTATTTTCTGTATTTTCAAATTTGCAAAATTTGCTTAGTGTTTAAAAAAAGCACGAAAAACTGAAACAAACCATGTAATATTCATTTTCCCGCATGTTCTTTGTCCACTAACTTTCTGAATTTGAATTTGTGGTTTTATACGTTTGTATATTTAAATAAAGAGTAAAAAATAATTTTTAAAAACAAGCTTTTATTTTAATGTGCTAAAAAAAATTAAATAAACTTTTCCTTTAAAACTTTAAATATCAACTTTAGATGTCATTACACAATTTATTATGTAATAATAGCTTGTCGCGAGATTTAAGTACTCATATTTACTAAAAATTTAATTTAATCAGTTATAGTTTATTTAATTTACTTGATTATCTACATAGGGTAAATCTCGCGACATGCTTTTATTACATAATAAAATGTGTAATGACGTTTTAAGTTGATATTAAATGTTTTAAAAGGAAAAGTGTATTTCATTTTTTTTAGCGCAATAAAATAAAAGCTTGTTTTTAAAAAATTATCCTTTACTCTTAATTTATTTTTTACTTTTTAGTTATCGACAGGTTTCTTACTCTGTTCATCTCATTCAACGCATCATTGTTGCGAGGACGTTTGCCGGTTAATTTCCAGTCTAGCTCTTCAATGAGGAGACCTAATGTTTTTACCCTACTCAAGGCCACGTAGGCTTGACCTTTGATTTTGGAGTCTTTCTTTTCCTAGACAAATTGCAAACCAATGCTGTTAACGCCTATCTCGCTAAATTACACAAATCAAAGTTAACCAACCGATGCTACATACTCGAACAATTTGACTTCAATATCATAATTAAGGACTTCGAAAACCGTAATACACCAAAATTTCGGACAGCAAGTCCTTTCATTTGATACCCATATTGTAGGAGTGCATTAAAAATAACTAGTCACACAGCTAACCATGCATTGTCATCCAAACTAAACGTGCGTACAAAATTTTAGCTCAATCGGCTTCAAATTTGAGTTGCAAGATTCCACCCGGACAAACGTGCATACATTGCAAGTTAAATAAAAGATTTTAAAAATGAAATGTTTACCAGCATGCGAGAAAATAAAAAATGCGCACTTAGATTCAGCTTTTTATGCTTAAATATGTAAGCGGATTTCGTAAATTCGAAAGTATTTACAGGGTGTTTTTTTGAAGACCCAAAAATACGTTTATTTATTGTTGATCCGATCCTGGATTTTATATTTGACTGATAAGCAAGTCGCTTGTATAGAAGTAGGAAAACGTGTGTACCCAATATCATAAAAATATACTGGGTGGTTTGTAAGTTATGACCCCGCAAAGAAATGAGTAAAATTGATAAAACATCCTATATACTGATTATACAACTTGTGAGACTCAACAAATACGGTATATTCAGAATCATCTTGGTGCCCTCTATCCATCGTTGACGTTTTTTCGTTTCACAATGGATCACCCTGTATAATTTAAAAATAAATGCCTCAAATAATTCGAGATCTCTAGTTATCACTCGATTATGAAAATAATTCGATTATGCCTATCTCTAAAACAAAACGAAAATTTTCCATCGAGTTGAATATATATTTTTTCAGGTCGTTTGATTAAGTTAAAACTCAACAAAAAATGATTTCTTTTTAATTTTACCTTATTTTAATTATAAAAATAACTTGTTATCGTTAATTACGTTTATTTTTAATAATATTGTGATAAATAACAAATAATTGACATCGTTGACGCAAGCAAAGGGAGTATTTAACTTGAAAATGTGAAAACGTCCATCTTATTTATTCAACTATTTCAGTTAACGATGGCTCAGGTTCATTGTCGCTAGCAAATATAACTTTTTTCTTAAATTTAAGAATTACGTGTTGTGCATTTTATAATAAATTCGTTATGTTGGTACAATTGCTGTAAGTATTAAATGGTAAGTTGGACAATATCAAAAAAATTATGCATTTTTAGGCACTAATATTAAATTGCAAAATGTGATGGGCTGGAAGTGTATTTAGCTTCGTCCTTACTATTAGAATTTATTGGTGACACTTTAAATGCAATGAGGGCCATAAGTTTGTTGACTCGGCGGTCAAAATAATGCGTTAATTAATCTGAACAAGTCGTAAGTTTGCTCAACATCAATAAACCTCTGTAAAAATGGATATGATGCTTTACGGGGTTACGATAGTTTTAAAGAACTGTTGTTGCAAATGCTAAAGTGAATTATTCTCTTCTTAGTTTTAATAAAGAAGCTTAACCAGATTGAATATAAAAACTTTTCAAACTTTTTTTGGGGCTGGGATGTAGTGCTCAAAGGGCAATTCGGATTTCGCTATTATTTTAAGGGTACTAGTATTTCTGTTCTTCTTCTTTTTAATTATTCTTGTTAATTGGGATCTTTTGGGATGTCGATTGCCAGCTGTCCTTCTATCTCTTAGGTGGTCTTCCTGGGGGTCTATCTACCGCTGGTCTGATCTGGAATGATATCTTCTGCCATTCGGGTTACATGACCGTGCCATTGCCGTTTCGAGTATGCTTTTTAGGGTTTTCATTTCTGTTACACACAGCATGCTTTTTGTTTTGGTTGTTTCTTCTCGAGCTTCAATACCCTAAGTCATGATTGGCCTAACGCAGGTCTTGTAAATCTTGACCTTGCAGTATTTCTGTTGATATAGTAAATTTGTATTGTTACGGATTTTAGCTGATAAATACGCCGCTGTCCTATTATCTGGTCGAGGCGGTGTAAATCTAAAAAGGTCGATCAATTTCGGGACAATGTCCAAAGAGAACTGGTAGAAGAACGTTTATTAAACAAAATTGCATTAATTAATGAGTTTGGGTAGGAATTTTCTTTAAGAGTTCATTCTTCTTCAGTTCATTTAAACATTCCATTCTAAAAGAAAAATGGTTAAGTTTTTCAACTCTTGATTTCATATTAGTAATTATATTTAATTTAATGTTGGTTGGATGGTATGAATAATAATTGATAAGTCTGTTACTGTTAATGGATTTTCTATACAATGATAATGTTATTTTGGCCGAGGCGGTGTATCGTTCACACAAAGGCGCATATTCCTTTTGCGGCATCAAAACGCCCAACATTTTAGCGAATGATTTGTAGCCGCGGGCGTAATTGAAGGCATCCGATAAATCTAAAAAGGTCGATCAATTTCGGGACAATGTCCAGAGAGAACTGGTAGAAGAACGTTTATTAAACAAAATTGCATTAATTAATGTTTGGGTAAAAATTTTCTTTAAGAATAACTTTCAGTTCATTTAAACATTCCATTCTAGAAGAAGAATGAGTAAGTTTTTCAACTCTTGATTTCATATTAGTAATAATATTTAATTTAATGTTGGTTGGATGGTGTAAATAATGATTGATGTCTGTTACTGTTAATGGATTTTCTATACAATGATAATGTTATTTTGGCCGAGGCGGTGTATCGTTCATACAAAGGCGCATATTCCTTTTGCGGCATCAAAACGCCCAACATTTTAGCGAATGATTTGTAGCCGCGGGCGTAATTGAAGGCATCCGATAAATCTAAAAAGGTCGATCAATTTCAGGACAATGTCCAGAGAGAACTGGTAGAAGAACGTTTATTAAACAAAATTGCATTAATTAATGTTTGGGTAAAAATTTTCTTTAAGAATAACTTTCAGTTCATTTAAACATTCCATTCTAGAAGAAGAATGAGTAAGTTTTTCAACTCTTGATTTCATATTAGTAATAATATTTAATTTAATGTTGGTTGGATGGTGTAAATAATGATTGATGTCTGTTACTGTTAATGGATTTTCTATACAATGATAATGTTATTTTGGCCGAGGCGGTGTATCGTTCATACAAAGGCGCATATTCCTTTTGCGGCATCAAAACGCCCAACATTTTAGCGAATGATTTGTAGCCGCGGGCGTAATTGAAGGCATCCGATAAATCTAAAAAGGTCGATCAATTTCGGGACAATGTCCAGAGAGAACTGGTAGAAGAACGTTTATTAAACAAAATTGCATTAATTAATGTTTGGGTAAAAATTTTCTTTAAGAATAACTTTCAGTTCATTTAAACATTCCATTCTAGAAGAAGAATGAGTAAGTTTTTCAACTCTTGATTTCATATTAGTAATAATATTTAATTTAATGTTGGTTGGATGGTGTAAATAATGATTGATGTCTGTTACTGTTAATGGATTTTCTATACCATCTTATGATAATGTTATTTTCTGTTCTTATCAGTTTCATGTCCAAGAATGGAACTAAGTTATTGTTTTCTTCCTCTACTATAAATTGTATATGGTTGTTATGTCTATTAAATATATTTAGAACTTCATCCACTTTAAGAGGGGGAAACAGAAAGTATCACGTCATCAACATACCTTTTTATAAAGGGAATATTAAAATTAATTTTTTTAAGACACTCATCAATTAAATTATCTAATATATAGCTCGATAAAATTGGTGCTATGTGGGACCCTCATGTCATAGATAAAGTTCATCGGATTGACTACCAAAATTCGAAAGTTCTAAAGGTTGAAAAGAACAAAAAAACTTTTCTTAGAAATGGCCCATATTAATAAAAAGAAAGAAAAAACTATAAATAAAAAAACTAATATTAATGATCTAAGTTCAATCTATACTTATATTCTTTTTAAAAATGAATAAATTAGTATATATTAATGGTCTTTTATGGAAAAAGAATATATTTTTATTTATTTATTTTTTTTAATATCCTGTATAAACAAATTGACATTGTCAAAAATAATTCACTATTTCAAAAAAAAATATTTTATGTTCTTTTCTATGCCCATTTATTTATAAATTTCATGTTAGTAAGTATTGTGTGTATTAATATAATATAATGTTTTAATTAATATACTACTTTATAGATTGTCTTGAGGAAGAAAATAAAAATTTTCGAAAGCTTCACAAAATAACAAAGAATTTCATTTAAATTGGTCATTACTGACTGCAGTCCAATTAAATAAATAATTTGATTAGATATCATACAGTCAAGAATTAAATGCAATCATATATATATATATATATATATATATATATATATATATATATATATATATATATATATAATAGGTAATTTTTATTGGTACCAGTCTGCCAAAGTCAGAATTAACGGTCACCTGACGGAAGATGTTGAAGTGAAGAAAGGTGTGAGACGGGATGTATATTGTCTCCACTCATTTTTAATTTGTACCCTGAAGAGTTATTTGGGCAGGCCCTAGGAGACACGGATTTGGGAGTTGTGATAAATGGACAAATTCTCAACAACATAAGATACGCAGATGACACTGTAATACTCGCGCAGTTCATCGATGACCTACAGAGACTTATTAATAGGGTGACTGAAGCTTGCGAAGTATTTGGTTTGAAAATAAACACGGCAAAAACCAAATACATGCTAATAAGCAAAGGAGTTCATAATCAAGTTGCTAGTGTCTACTCAACGGAACACAATTAGACAGAGTCTCAAGTGCGAGCTACCTTGGTTCCAGGATAAACGAGGACTGGGATCCATCAATTGAAAGCAAAATACGTATTGAGTGTGCCCGGGCAACATTTATTCGTATGAAAAAACTTTTTACCAGTCACGATCTATTGATTTCCCTGCGAATGAGGATGATTAGTGCATATGTCTTTCCAGTTCTTTTGTACGGAGTCGAGAGCTGGACACTAACAGAAGCCACGCTCAAACGTCTACAAGCTTTCGAGATGTGGTTGTACAGTAGAATGCTAAGAATAAGTTGGGTGGAAAAAACCACAAACGAGGAGGTGCTTAGAAGAATGCATAAAGATACAGAAGTGGTCAATATTGTAAAACAAAGAAAACTTGAATATTTCGGACATATCATGAAAAAGTATGACATTCTACATCTTATAATACAGGTTAAGATTAAAAGTAAGAGACGCCCTGGCAGACGAAGAACTTCCTGTCTCACCACTATAACCCTTTTCCGAGCGGCTACCTACAAAATAATGATTGCAAACATGATAGCCAGAATGATCGCCAACGATCATTAAACGGTCATGGCACCTAGAAGAAGAAGAAGTGGGTCGATTATGTATTAAAAAACAACTACTCCTCTGGCTATATGCCGCGACAGGCATTGAATTACATCTGATACATAATCGTGTATAATACCCCATTTCAGGTAACAATAAGCAGATGCTTGTTAAGTAAGAAAAGGAACTATTAGATTTATCCATCCGAAGTGACCACCTATGGACCGGTTTCGGGGTGTGTTGCCCCTCATCAGCTGAGGACTGGACACATCAACAGCTTTGACTCCTACCAAGTATATATGAAGTACCACCCGGTGAATAGCTTCTGTGAAGAAGTATTGTAATCTCCAAAATTTATAGAAAACTATAATATTATTATAGTAAACTATAAACATTTTTCGACAGCATCAATAGATGGGAAAAATGTATAACTGATTTTTAAAAAATAGATATATATATATATATATATATATATATATATATATATATATATATATATATATATATATATATATATATATATATACATTACCGTCAATATTGGTTATTAATAAACGTCAGGCCTAGTTTGGCGAAGGTATCAGCACATTTTTGTGGCTTCCGGTGCGACTTTTTCGTGCCACCTTGAAAAAAACAACTATAGCTGTCCACGAACGTTATAAATTATCGTTGCGTCGCCGCGCCACCCCGTACGGTCTGCATACAGAAATTTAATTACGTTCCAACGAACTGTGGGGATTTACTATGGTTTTTGAACGGCAAACAATGTCCTTAATGCTGTAGATTTGTAAAATGTTTGAATGAATTAACACTTTCGTTTCGAAGCGTCCGCCGGATTATAATGTTGCACGAGAAAAAGAGATATACACTCGGATAAGTTTAATTAATGCAATAAAGAGATTAATTTATCGGTGTGTTTTATGTTACGGAATGCGTGTAAAAGTGAAATTAAATTATTTGTTTTTTTTCTTCATTTCTATTAAAATGCATAATTATTCTAATTTTTAATAACATAAAATCAACTTACGTAATTAATCTACGACCGAAGCCTCCCACGATAAAAATACGAGGGTGACCAAATTATTTTGCTCATGTTTTTCGTCACACGTTATTATCGACACGAAAAAAAAACACGTTCGTTTCTAACCTCTTTAGTAAAAATACTACTACAGCGACAAAAACGTGTTTTCGTACTGAAATAGTAGACATTTTAAGCTATCCAACGCTGCATTCGTTTCCCCCCCCCCATCCCTCTTGGACGCGTACAGTCTCGTTTTTTAATGGCCACACCTCGTATAATATTCAAACAAAAAAAAGTATTTTGCTTCACAGAATTATGTAAACAAAATTTTCATAACTATTGAATTGTTGCCAGGGTTAATTTCATGTGTCATATCAACAATTATTGTAACCTAATACTTCTTGGGTGGAACTTATTCACTGTTGGATATTTCCTTTAAATCAATCATTTATTATCCTTAACATTGAAAAATAACTGGTCGCCAAAACCGATGTGTTCTTTTTTATTCCGGAAAATAATTAATGGTGCAATCACACATTCGCAATTGAACATAACTTGTACTATTTTTCTTCCTAACTTTATTCAAGAAAAATGATTAAAAGTTTGGTACAATATCACCGAATACAATGACGTTTTGTGATATTATTAAATCCGGCTAAAAGGAACATTAATATGAGCGAGAAATGGCAATGGTCTGTATATCTGAAAGTCAAGCGCAAAATAACTCTTTACCTTATCTGTAGACCACTTTTTAAATTCATTAATAAGGTTTTTCTGGACGACTGTCCCTTCAATCTTTGTGCAATCACACACTCGCAAATAAACGTAACTTCTAATGTTGCTCTTTTAAATTTTATTCGAGAAAAATGATTTTAAAATATTGGTACAATATCACTGAATCTGAATGCAATAAAATTTTGCGAAATTGATTTATCCGGCTCGAAGGACAATTGGTGAAAATGACAATGGACTGTATATTTTAACGAATACAGGTTGACATATTACTACATATGCTTCATTTTATAGTCAATTTACTGGAAAATACATGGCATTTATTTTAAATTTAAAAATTTAGCGTCAATGCAAAGAATTATTAATACCATAAATGAAATCGCCCCAGGCATGCCATAAAATGTATACGAAGAATTTAGAATAGAGTGGAGAAATGTCTTGAAGTTGGTGAAGGCTACATCGAATAGAGTTAATATTAGTTTCTGTTATTGATCATAAATAAACGATTACAGTTTAAACTTAAATAAGTTTCTCAGCAAGTTAACTAATGAAGCAGATACAGTAGAATGTAAATTTGTTTTCATTTTCTGGGATCTCACAACAAGCAAAACTTTTAATCAAAAATGACATTTTTGTTTAAGACTAAAAATAAAAATGTTTTCCCCATGAACTCTTTCCGTGGACACAGTATACAAGGTGGTCCGTAAGTAATGGTCCAAAGTGAAATGAAAGATTCTCGGTCTCTAAATAATATTTATATTATAATATTTAATAAAATATTGATAATAAAAAATATACAGTAGGGTGGCAATGTCGAAATATAAACAAATGTTTTTGGCAAAGATAAAAGATTTTAGTTGTACAATCGTAAAAATTTAAGGATAGGGGTTTTACAATATAAGAAATCATAATGTTATATCAGTTTCGACGTATTTTTAGAGGGTGCCACTTGAGCCGACATCGGTCGGAATTTTTAAATAAATTAATCCTACAAGGTTTTTAATTGCCAACAAATATTGTTATTCTGCTGAGTACATTCAAAGAAGATATATACATAATAATTGTGGAATTTCTGATCAAAGAAAAAATCACAATTTAATTTCAATCTAATATCACGATAATGTGTATAGATAATAATGATAAAAAAGTCTGTGGCAAAAAAACTACGGTTCAATGCCAACCCACCACAAAAAAAAATATATTAATAGAATAGAATTCCAATAGGTATCCAACCCAATATCCTTTGTAAACGCGTCGTCAAATGGACTAATAAAAAAGTAAAATAAACCTTATTACAACAAATGAATCGAGCACTGCATAGCTTTATGAACAGCCAGAAAGTGTAAAAACAGGCACGTCTGGATGTGCATAGAGGTGTGTTGGTTCCTACACTTATGTATGGTAGTGAATGTTGGGTTTGGCAGAAGAAGCATGAAAATAGGATTAATGCTGCGGATATGAGTAGTCTGAGAATTGTATAGCCGGAATGACTCGGTTGAATAAAGTAAAGAATAGTCAGATAAGAGAACGCTGTGGTGTAAAAGAAGTCGTTAAAAGTCGACCTCGGCGAACATATCTCGATCAGATCAACATTGTTTTGATGAAAGGTCAGATCAAGAGTACCAACAACCGACGAGCATGCACGAGAGCACTGATTAAAGTAGAGGAAGCAAAAGATGTGCGTAAGAACCGTAGCAAGCGGAAGGAAGTGGTTTCTGCCCACCCCTACGGGAAAAAGGCGTAACTATATGTATGTATGTATGTTACAACTATGCCTAAAGTATCCTGATATGAATGTTATGGAATGCTGAAAGAAATTTGACGTAGCAAAATGCATCGTAAACATAAAAGAATCATTGGAAGAACTGAAGCCATACACATTGAAATCATGCTGGAAAAAACTGTTGCCTGTTCTGACTGCGGAAAATTACGAAGAATCTGTGCAAATTCAAACTTTGACTTCAAACAGCCGAAATTGCGAATGGAATAGGACGAGATGGGTTCGATCAGATAGAATCAAGTGACATTCAGGACGAGATGGGTTCAATCAGATAGAATCAAATGACATTCAGGCATTGCTTAGATCGCAAGATGAATATTTGACTGAAACTGACTTGGAGGAAAAGTTAAATTCACAGCCCATTGAAGAAGAGGCTTCAACAAGCACTGGAAATTTGAAAAATCTTAGTAAAGTTTTAAGAATGGCAAATATGCTTTGCGATTTTTTTATGAAAATTGATCCGTCTATGGAACGAAGTCTTATTTTTAAGAGGAAAATTGCTAATGCCACTGCTGAGTATCAGTCTGAGTCTTTTAAAAACTGCCGATCAAGAAAAAATTAGAAAATTCTTTAAACCATTGCCTAAACCTGAAGATAATAATTAATCAATATGGTCAAAAACTTTTTTTTTATATATTTGTTTTTTATTTTTTCACCTAGGAACGTATCTCCTATAATCCCATATAAATTACCATTCCATATTCACGGTTTTTGTATTCGCGGCATATTTGTGGAACGTATACCCGGCGAATAAAGAGCTTTAACTGTATTTAGAGACCGAAAATCTTCCATTTCACTTTGGGCCATAACTTACGGACCACCCTGTATAAATTTATTTAAACTGTCAATCGTCGCATTAGACTTCGAATTTTATCGTTAGTAATTTATGCACAATTAGCGATAATGTTGGTATATTTAAGTAATTTATAATGACAAAGAAATGTTTTGTAATTACCCCATTAGCACATGGATAAAATATAAAATCATTAAATATGTTTAAATAACAGACACAAGACCCACTTATGAGACAACATTTAACGATGTATAGGTACATGTAACTGAGTACAAAACTAATGAATTTAGTGTAGTTACATGTAGTTAATAAAATTGGCAGTCGTGAGAACTGGCAACAGAAGTTAAATCTTATTGCTATAAAATTACAGTGGTTTTTTAAGTTAAAAATCATCGATTAAATAAATAACCTTATAAAAGTGGGCTGTCAGCTCGAGGCCACTTTTTGACAGACAGATAGAAGAAGAAGAACGTCACTGTTGCTTCTGAACCCTTTGATTATGTGGTAAGTTCAATGTGTGTACATTGTGTATTGTTTGACAACTGCTGTCACTTTCTACCTCAAAAAGACTAATCAATCGGTGACATTGACGTCATTGATTCTGACGTCACCGTGACACCATGACACCATAAGTTTTCCTTGTACCAAAAATTGCTTAATGCGCCTAAACAAGTTTTCACTTCAAAAACCACGAATGGTAAGAATAACATGCATGAATAGACCTGAATATACGAGTATAAATCACTATAGCTTTGTGAACGTTTTACATTGCAAAGAATATGTTGTTTTATTTATTTTTTTAGTAGTCCAGTAGGTGTTAAGAATAGGTCAACGTTATGGCACATCTGGTGTAGGTGAAAAAAACAAATTTCTACTGTTTAACCAAGGAATGTAAAAAATATTGTTGCTAATTTAGTATTTAATTCGGTATTATTGAATTTAAAAAATTAGCGGAGGCATGCAATTGAGAGATGACAAGTCGTGATCAGTCGATTGTCTCGTGTAAAATCATGTAAATCAAAATAAATACCGTAAAATCGATTCGTCGATGAAAGGAATCATTCGCACGTGTAATGTCACTAATTACATTGTCATGTTAAGCCACCGTTGCTTTCGTCGAACGTTTATTATCGCCCACACTGTATACGTAAACCTGATTTTATGTTTTCGAATAAATGCGTTATTATAACGATGTATTACGAAATCGTTTCACTAATAATGTATTTTTAGTAACAATTCTTTTTTTCCATTTTTATATTTTACACAAGTTTATAAAAAAACGAAAAATTTTGTTGTTTTTTCACAACCAATAACATTGAAATTTTTAACAACCTTGTTTTTGATCTAGTAAAACC
The DNA here is from genome assembly GCA_950111635.1 of Agelastica alni. Taxonomy (NCBI): domain Eukaryota; kingdom Metazoa; phylum Arthropoda; class Insecta; order Coleoptera; family Chrysomelidae; genus Agelastica; species Agelastica alni. The sequence continues at coordinate 5,431,745 of OX467712.1, read as the reverse complement.
AAAATATCAACGTTTAAACTATTTTTTCCATACAACCTATTTATTTTTTTCATAATTTTCATTAAAAGATGAAAAAAGTTTAGTATAGTTGTTTTTTTGTAAAAGAAGTTGTAATAAATCAAATAAAGGATTTTTTTAATTGTTTGACTTCTATGTATATTACGAAAAAAATGTAAGAAATTTTTGGATTCAAAGCCATAAAACATAAATTTGATTTTACTCATTTCTGCAATTTTTATCATAAATCTTTTTTTTACCAAAAAAAATATTAGGAATCCTGCAACACGTAATATCTCTTTCTATCTTCCCATATTCTTCGCATTTTCCTGCTAATTATTTTGTTAATCTTATTATCATAGTTTTTTTTGTAAAATTTTCATACATTTTTTACGTTCTCTCTCTCTCTCTCTTATTTAAAGTGAGAGTCAGTATTAACTAAATTTAGTTACGTGATCTGCAAATAAGATAAGGAACTATTTTGTCATTGTCGAAAATAAAACTTCGTTTAACCCTTTAATATACAGTCGATTGTTATTTCCCGTTCAAATTAATGGTCCTTTGAGCCGGATTAATCAATCTAATAAAATTTCAATGCATTCAGGTTCTGCGCCCAATTTTACGTTTTATTCTCAGATATACAGTCCATTGTCATTCTTGCCCATATTGATAGTTTTTTAAAGTAGGTATTGGTGTTTTTTATTATTATTTTTAAACAACAACACCGTGAAGAATCGTTTTAGGAAAGAGATACAATTTCTTGCGTAGTTAAATGACTAGGAACTGTCGTCGTAAAATGTGTTTAACCGAATTTCCTGGCAAACCGCCCAACCGTGTAGAGACCACATAAAGATAAACTTTATTTTCAATAAATAAAACAAAAAAAAATTAACCGATTCCTAAGTAATTTCCGTCCAAAAAAAGTTATGGTTTCGTCAAACGATGATGCAACTCAATATCTAATAAAAAGCGAATCATAAGTTAATATAAAAAACAACAAAATTATTGTTAAAATACGTGTTATTTACTAGCAGTAATACGGCAACCGTTTTGACTGTAATCGAGCCATCATCAAACACGTAAAAAAATCACTGGACTAACCCACAGATGACGCATAAAAAAAATCTACGCTACAAAAAGAAGAAAATTTCTTTTAGCTCTGTTGTAATTATTTTTCTGTTTTTTTTTAATTAATGAAATCGAACACATTAATAAATACCGATGGAAATTTTAGAAGTCGTGGCAATGTTCGATAATTGTCATAAATAATGTCAGTTTATTTTAAAATAGCAGTCGACACTTTAAGGCTACTTGTAAATTTCTTATGCAAATTAGCACTACGCTCACGCTACAAAGCTGTTAACATCAATTATCACAAATATTTGTAATATTCCTTAATTGCAAACGCATACGTGTTTCTAAAAAGATATCCTTCTTTCATTAATATTAATGCCTACTGTCAGTTTACTAAGACTGTTTAAAAGAAGAAATAAGAGGTTGCGATAAGGATTTACAATTGTGTTTTCTAGTGATTCTGATCGGTTAAAAATTCATATGATACCATACAGTTTTAGACGCCACTTAAAACACTTTTCATTTACACTCCATAAAATCCCCATTAACTTTCTTCCAGATTGGAATATACGATTAAGATACTATATACTAGAGATTTTGATCGATTAAACACTTATAATATTAGACAACACTTTTCATTTACACTTCATAAATCCCCATTAACGTTATTCCGAAATAGAACGTTCAATTTTTTTAAGATTTACTTCTCCTTTTGTAAAAATTAATGCTTATAGTCAGTCTATCGAGACTGTTCATAGAAAAAGGTCTTAGAAATAAGAGAAATTGCAATTATATTTACTAGAGATTTAGATCGATTGAACACTCATAATATTAGACAACACTTTTCATTTACACTTTATAAATCCTCATTAACGTTATTCCAGATTGGAATGTTCAATTTTTTTAAGATTTACTTCTCCTATCGTAAAGATTAATGTTTATAGTCGGTCTATCAAGACTGTTCATAGAAACAGGTCTTAGGAATAAGAGTACATGATAAGGATTTGCAGTTATGTTTACTAGAGACAATGGATTGAACACTCATAACATTAGACAACACTTTTCATTTACACTCCATAAACTCCTTGTAACATTTTTTCAGATTGGAATATTCAAGATTTATTCCTCCTTTTATGAAAAATTAATGCTTATGGTCAGTCTATCAAGACTGCTCAGAAAAAAGGTCTTATGAATAATAATAAGAGAATATGGATTAGGATTTGCAATTATATTTACTAGAGATTTTGATAGATTGAACACTCAGACTACCCTAGTCATTTACGCTCCATAAATTCCTTGTAACATTTTTGCATATTGGAATATCCACTTTTTTTTTTAAAGATTTACTTCTCCTTTTACAAAAATTAATACTTGTAGTCAGTCTATCAAGACTGGTCAGACAAAAGGTCTTGGGAATAAGGATTAGGATTTGCAAGTATGTTTACTAGATTTTCTGTTCGATTACATTTTTCATTTACACTTCATAAATCTTCTTTAGCATTATTTCAGACTGAAATATCCACTTATTTAAAAGATTTACTTTCATAAATATTAATGCTGATCGTTATTGATTAAAAAAGGTCCTAAAAATAAAAGTATATGATTGGGATTTGCAGTGTGTGTTGAACAAGATATGATGTGGTTGTTCATGAAGTGAGATTTTTATGAACGGCAGATACTTGTTGATATTTACAAGTAAGTGATCCAGCGGATCTTCCACGATAATCGACTTAATAATAAAGAGGAAAACAGTATGAGCATTTTTTAGCAAGTCTGTCTATCTATGCATCTATGCATCTAACTATCATCATCTACCATAAAATTCGCGTACGCTGTAGGATGAATAGGTCGCTCGGATAGATCCTGGGGTCCGCTTGCCGATGGATCCCCGTGCGCACGCGTTCGCCGTTCGCCGCCGGTTCGTCAAACTGGAATCCGCTCTTTAGGTGTGTAGATCCGTTCAGTACGAGCTGAAACGATCGGCGCATAGTATGTGTCTCTCGTCAATGTGATTGCCAGCCCGTGTAAACGCCGCCGACCTAGTTCTCTATCTCTAGTCGCCGCTGTCAGTTTATTATATTCTTACTTGCGTCATTTTTTTTACGTCATGAATACATTTATTTTGTCCCGGTTAAAAGGATAATCGATCCTTTTCATTTTGGATACAGTGCTGGAGATTTTTGTGCGCGAGAAAAATTTTATTTTGTGTGGAGTTTTGGATTTTTCCCGGCTACGTCTGTGTAAGGATCTTTGTTGTTTTTTTCTTATCCACATCTTGCATTGCGATTATTTTATCTTGAACATCCGTGCAGCAGGATGTAATAGTTACGGAACCAGATATTTGCTTGATTAAGATAGTATGCAAATTTTGATACATGATTATTATTTTGGTAATTTTAATATTTTTGGTAGCTTTTTGCGCCGCTTATGAGAAAAAAAGTTTTTTAAATTGGCGATTTGGGCTCGAGTAAATTATTTATTTATTTAAGTTTTCGATGCAACTGGAATCTATTGGTTTTTCTTCATTAAATTTATGTTGTTCTTCTTTCGAATCCATTCTACATACTTATTGTTCCCCTTTGGGACTGTGAATGTTACGACGTCTTTTTCCTATTTCTCTCCATCTTCAGTTATTTGTTGGTGGTTATCATACATAATACTGCTATCCAAACGTTTCAAAAAGCATTTAATACATTAGTTACGAATTTACCTTTTAGACTGTGAATGTTACGACTTCTTTTTGCTATTTCACCCTATTAGCTATTTCTTTCTCGCCAATTTGTTGGTGGTTGTTTCATAATACTGCTACCAGCACGTTTCAAAATCCAGATGTAATTTATTTTTATTTGTTTTTTATTCACCAAAACAATGCAGTTTCAATCCTTAATCAAACATTAGTTTTATTAGGAACAATAAACACAAATAATTGACCTTGTTTGCAAGTGTTTAATAATTATTATAATAATTTTATTTGCATCAAAAACAATAGAAGATAATAGTTTATATTAAAATACTTGGAAACGTTTTCCGCATTAGTGATGCAGCAACAATAATAATAATAGTAGTAAATTTATGCACAAAATTGCATAATAAAAACACGTTTTTCATTAAATTGTTAACATTTCTTAATAGAAAATATACTTACAGCCACGTTATATGACGTAAACCTTTTAGTCAACATTTGTGAGCCTATAAATTCGAAAATACAAAAATATTAGTTAACTGAACAAATCACGTAAAATACTGTTTTTTGGACGAGTAGATTTCTGGACGAGTCGTAGGAGAGTCCTGGAAGTTGAAAGCCAAAAAATAGTGTCGAAGCATTTCAAAAAAAAGTATTGCGACAGTATTGCGATTCGGTTCGTTAATATAAAAACACTCAGTACAAAAACTAAACAATTTATTCTAATCTTTCTTTTGTAAAACAGTAAACTTTTTTTTATGAATCACTTGGATATTCAACTTTTTATAATCTTTTTATAGCTATATCACATAATTAATTTCAAACTCACGGCCTGCGATTCTTAAATATACCCAACAAATATTTCTGGAAATTGTCGCGATATGTGAACATATATCTCGGCCCGCGGCTATAAATCATTCTCTAAAATATCGGGCGTTTGTTGTTACCATCCATGAGTCATTTTTTGTGTGATTGACTTACCGTCGCTTCAAGACAAATAATCGGACAAGGACAGAATCGTTTACCGCAATCCGTAACAATATTTTGTAGAAATAATGGTAAAAAGCCAATAAAAAATTGTTAATTTAAAAATGTTCTTCTTCATATGCCGTCTTCAAGAACGGAGATTGGCGACCACCTCTCTAAATGCCTCTCTATCTTTGGCAACGTGAAACAGCTCTTCTACCGTCATATTTGTCCATTTCCTAATATTTCTTAGCCAGGACTTCTTCTTACGACACCTTTCCTTCTGTCTACTCTTCCTTGCATTTTTACTTGTAACAGATGATATTTATCATAAGGTAGTAAATGTCCAAGTTATTCCGTTTTGCGTATTTTTATTGTTCCCATGAGTTTTCTTTCACGATCTATCCTTCTAAGCACTTCTTCATTAGCTATTTTGTCAGTCCACGGTATCTTAAGCATACGCCTGTATATCTAAAGTTCAAACGCCTCAATCCTTTTCGCTATTTGGGCTTTCAGTGTCCAAGTTTCAACGCCATACATTAACTGAGACCAGACGTAGCATTCCATAAACCTTAATCGCAGTGACAGGTTTAAGTTTTAGTCACTAAAGACTGGTCGGAACTTTAAAAAGCTCTTGCCAATTTGATACTTGCACGAATTTCTTTATCCTGATTTAATTCCGAATCGACGAATGCCCCCAAATATTTATATTTTTTGACCCTTTCTAGGGTCTGCATTTATCAACTACAGAATCCATCAGCGTTTGTAGATCCTCCATAGTTTTAGCTAAAATTACTGTCATCGTGAATCTCAATGCATTGACTATTTCGCCTCTTTTTTTATGCCACAGATCATTCTTGAAGATGACTTGAAAGTATACATTAAAAAGCGTCGGTGACAGCACACAGCCTTGTCTGACCACGTTAATTCTGACCACTGCTGATTGCTTCCAATATAAGTTTTTGATTATTCTTATTTCCTTGTTATCCAGACCAATTTTCAATAGTTCTTTTATTAGTTTCATGTGGTGTACGCAGTCAAAGGCTTATAAAATCTATAAGCATGCACACACGGTTATGTTTTGTATTCTTGGCATTTTTGAAGTAGAACTGTTTAAAGAGAATAAGGCTTCTCTCGTTCCCATACATCCACGAAATCCAAATTGTGTTTTATCTTGTTAAACGTTATTACAGTTCTAATTTTTGCATTTTATAAAAAACAGTTCAAGTTACACTTTTACTTGTACAGGAACGGATTTGCCCCGATGGTTATCTAAATATTAAAAATTAAGGTGATTAAGTACTAACAATTCGATCCTCCTGGAACGCGTTTATATTTAAAAAAAAACTGCTGGTAATCCAGTCACGTGTGCATATAAATTTTAAATAATGCCGCGTTTCATTCGACTCACAAAGGTAATAGAATCCAACTATTTCTACATGCATACGAGATTCGTTTACAGATTTTAAATAATACATTTTAACCCTGACGTTATCGTTAACACAAAGGTAATATATTATTATTTAAACTAAAAGCGAATGTTTATTCATATACAAATCTACGTTCCGTGACACATAAAATGGAATAATAATGTTATATTTTTTTGCCTCACACGATCAGACTGACGTAATTATATCCTTTAGTGGGTTAACATGCAACTGTTTTTTTTCCAGAATGTTTTTAATTCGTTTTAATTATTAGACGTCTGCGTGTGTAACGAGTCGAATAATATTTATGGTTGTGTGTATGTTCTTAATGTTGGTAACATCTATTACGTGCCACGTCATTTCCATTACGCGGTAGTTAATATGTATTATTTGTGCCAAGAGAGCTTAGTTAGTTATAAGCTGCCCACTGTGTTCAGCAGTCGGCTACAATTTAAGCCCACCAAACATTCATTTCGGATTTTTTTTGTATCAAATAGAATTACCTACTTGGAAGGTTATTGCTCTCAAATGTCAACTTGCAAAATTTGGAGGTTCATGAAAATCCAGCTAAATACCCCAATGCTCCATTACTTTTCGATACTAAGTCATCAGGCATTAAAGAAGGGCATAACGAAGAAATTGAAAAGCAATGATTTATCTACTATAGATGAATAAGTGACGAAGGAGGCAGAAATTAAAACGTTGACAATTTTTTTAACATCCCTAAATGATGAGGATTTCTTCTTCTTCTTCCAGTGCCTGTCCGTTACCGGACGTTGGCGATCATTCTGGCAATAATTATTTTATCAACTGCGGCCCTAAATAGACCCGTGGTGGAGGTTGCAAACCAAGTTATCAGGTTTTTAAGCCATACAACACTGCACTCGCTGTTTCTCATGATGTGTCCTAAGTATTCCAATTTCCGACTTTCGACTGTACTCATGATCTCCATTTTCTTGTTTAAAATGTCGAGTACTCTTTTGTTTGTAACATGGGCTGACCAAGGGATTCTTAGTATACGTCGATACAGCCACATTTCAAATGAGTCCAACCTTTTACTGGCTGCATATGTTACAGTCCATGACTCAACTCCATAGAGGAGCACATAGCATCGGAGAAGTCGTATTTTAGTTGTTAAGTTCAGAAAGTGGCATTTAAACAATTTCGACATTTTAGGGAATGCAGCACGAGCTCCATCTATTCGACAACGTATTTCGAGAGAATGATCCCAACTCTCGTTGATTGTAGTTCCCAAATATGTTGTAGACACAACTTTATTATTTATAATAAGCTGTCTGGGTGGTGGTGGATTTTTGCTTATCACTATCGCACAAAAAGTAATGGAATAATTTTTGCCATGTATGTTTTTTCTGAAAATGAAGCTGTATGAAGGTGTATGAACCAATTTAGTTTAATAATGGAGCAAGTAAATAGGTTAGGTTAAAACGGCGGTTCGAAGGAAACCCACTTAGGCCTTTTGGCCCGTTGTGATACCCTGATAGACGGCGGTGACTTCCCCCTTCGCCGAAGCTGACCGAATGCTTCCGGGGTTTGCGTGTCGTCTGAGATAAACATGTAAAAAATTGGTTCCTGCGTCTGTTGTCGTGTGTGATGTCGTCTACCACTGGACTTTTTTGATATATTACATCGAAGAGTCCTGTTTTTTTTTATTTAACTTAACAAATAGTGACGATTATAACAATAATTCAGCCAATAACTTTATCACAGCTGGTTTTCCGACAGTATAACGGAAGTCATACTTTTTTTTTGTCTGAAACGATAATTTGTCTAAATAATTAGTAAATTTTTTTTTCGCGTCCTTCGAGTAAACTATTACTCAATTAAATACCCGCTATCGTTTTTAATACCGACCGAACGTGTATCACCGATAATTGCATACAACTAATGACTGTAATGAGTTGAAAAACTTTTTAAATTGAAACTGTATGATAATAAATTTTTTTACAACCCGTCCATTACTTATATTTTTAGTCGTTAACGTATAAATGATTGTTTCGAATAACTACGCGGCCGCGAATACACAGGGTGTTCGGATTTACTTTTTTGTTTCACCAGCTCATTCATCACCAACTCCTAGAGATACATTAAACTGAATTGTTCTAATCGGTTCGTTATTATGGGTGTCACCCCGTAGCAGGCAAATTCTTATTTTTCTTAATGAATATTTAACGTGTTTTTTTGTTTGATAATTGTCTCTTTGTACGAATACTTAATGGCGGTCTTTATAAGTGCAAAAAGTGGTAAAGTACAATTATTTATAAAATGTGCATTTAAAATATCAAGGTCTGCATAAATGAATGGCGTGTAGTTACATAGGCAATGATCGTTGAAAAATTATCTCGTTGTAAAATGATAAAAAATCTCTTGAAACTTTAATAAAAAATATATTCAAGGTGAATAATAGCCAACACCAAGTCAAAAGTTACATTCCGGGACGAACCATCAGAACATTTTTACAGATCAGAACAGGAGGACGGTTTAATGGGACAGACCACTAATTTTTTTAAAACGGCATAATCGTAACATTCATGCTTAAATATAATTGTTTAGTAGTTGAGTAGTAGGCAAAGTCCGCAAGAGTTTAGACTATATTTCCAAGGAAGTGGTCCTTGAAAATATAGTCCAAGGTAGACAATCAGACTCACTTAAAATCTTCAGCACTGTCTCTGGAGGAAAAGCAAGTCGTGCTAAGTGGGCTAAACTAGTTAAAAAATATCTGGAAAATTTAGAAATTTACCCTAATGATACCTTTAAAAAAGATAGATATCGAATGCTAGTCAGAATATCTGACTACCTTCAACCACTTACAGTGAAGGGTAGACGCCCTAGTTAGAAGGCCTTAACGAAAAAAAACAAAAATAGTTAAAATTAATAGTGCCTCAAGACGTGTAAACACCAAAGCTACGTGCGGTTGGTTCTAGGTAGAGGACAGTTGTCATTGCAAAGTTTAATAAAATACAGGGAGATTCCTGGTCGTAATTTTTGGTCAAATCAACGGTTACTGTTTCGATAAAATTTTGAGTAAAAGAAAATGTGAAATAATTTCTATCAAAAAAAAAACACTGGAAATATAAAATCAGTTCAATTGTTATCGAATATTTTTTGTACCTACTGAATACTCATTTTTTGTTCAAATAAAAATCAAAGAACTATAAACGTTGAAAAATTAGTTTTAAAAATATTATAGTAACTTGGAGCGTAAAACTGCAAAAACTTTTTGTTATTGTTCATAAAATTTTATTGATGTTTTTTAAGTGTGGCGCATATTTGCAATTAGCAGTTATGACTCGCACGTAATTAGAAAATTAAACACTGTTGTGCTGTAGTAACTATAAAAAAGGTTCAGGACTTTATTATTTAAGTCCTTCTGGAAAATATCTTACTCGTTGATTCTGTAACACGGATCGAATAGAGACATTTTAAAATGTTCTGTGTCATAATTTAAAATGTTTCAATTGCCCTGTATTCTTTTAAAAAATCTTTATGATCTGTAATAATTATAAATGTAATAAATTCACTAAAAATTTTTGAAATTTTAACATTAATATAGTAAAAATATAGAATGTTGAATAATCGTTTTTCATTGTTAGTAAATTCGCTGTCAAATAAATTTTCGACAGATAATATGTTTTCATAAAACTGACTTTCACAGTTTATTATTATTTCTTCGCAGTTAAACTGTTGAAAAATATTCCTTTCCAACGAAGCCAACATAAACAATAGCGGTCAAGCCAGGGTCGAATCCAGAACAAATTGTCTTTTCTATTTTCCAATTTTGCTTTTATTTCCATTTTTACAAGCCACCATCTGCACATTTGAAATCGTTACGTAACTGTCCTGTTAACAATTGAATCAGTCTCTACATAGTTTGTTTATCTTGTATTATAATCACGATATAATAAGTGTTTGCACAAATAAAAAACCTGTAGCTATAGTTATGATAATTTTTTTCCCAATCAGTAATTGTACAGGGTGAGTCCATTTAATAAATTTTTTTTATGCCGCTATGCTTTGGGGAAACCCTATATAAAGCCTGGTTTAACATCGGAAAAGGTGTTAGACAGGGATGTGTGGCTTCGCCATGGCTGATTCATAGACCATTGTTTAAAAGAATTGAAAGAGCGTAAGTATAAGAATGAATGATTTGATCGATCGTCAAATGCCTCCTTTACGCCCATGATCAGGTCATATTAGCATTATCTGAGAAGGAGTTGTAGGCGATGGTTGTAGATTGTAGGGGGATTCGTGGAGGCTATGCAGCCTCTCAAGCACCTCGACCTATCAGATCTATTGTGTATTCGAGGCCCAGGATTCTGAGACTTCGTATAAAGTTTGTCAGTTTCCTGAGAGATAAGTTCCTGACATCGTAGGGCTTTAGGCAGGCCCCTTCCAGTTTTAGCGAAGTGGCAAGAGGGTCACTAGCCTTTTCGCCTGTCTTTGTCCTGGCACTTTATTTCAGTAAGATTTAATTTCATCTGTTGCGATGGAAGCAAGACTAAAGTAATGGTTTTTTAAAAAAAAAGTAAGCATGACGACCTGCGAGGTGCTGATTGAAGGAGAAAAAATGAAACAAGTGAATAAGTTTGTATACTTGGATTCAAAGTTTACGAGTATGACTGTGATATTAATCTTATGGTGGTAACAGAGAAATAAATTAATAGGGCCCTGCATAACTTTATAAGCAGCCGGAACTTGTGGTCTCTACACTTATGTTGGGTTACAGGAAAAAGGCTACAGGAAAAAGGCGTGATTATATGTAAGTATGTATATCGGTTTTAAATATTTTTTAGTTAAGCACAGTTTGTGACCACATCATAAGGTAAATACAGTTTTTTGACTATTTTTACCGACTAGGCAAGAATCTACTTCATGCAGTCGTTGACTCAACCTGTACATATTAGATGTATTATGAAACCTTTGGGACTTGGAGGCTTTTATGTTGTTAAAAATTTTCTTCTTCTTCTTTAAGTGCTATCTCCTATCCGAGGTTAGATATCATCCTGGCTATCTTTACTCTGTCTACTGCTGCACTAAACAATTCTATTGAGCTGCATCGATACCATTCCCTCAGATTTCTCAACTACGATATTCTTCTTTTTCCAATACTCCGTAATTGTAATTTATTTATATGTTTTTGCTTGAGTGTCCAACTTTCCATTCTATATAGTAATGTTGAGAATACATAGCATCTTAGCGCTCTCATTCTTAGCTGTATCGAAAGATCTCGCGAATTTTTTTTATTCTATTAAAAACATTGTTAAATGTAGATTTTTGTAAAATATCAGCCAGTTGATGCTTTGTTTTTGGAGGGACAGGAGTGATACAAACTATTAGAAAATATGGGAAAACTGTAAATTCCTGAGCTAAAATTGGTGCAGAAAGCCTATGGAACTTCGAAAGATGACAAACTCGTTTATAGAATGTTAAATTAGTCCGTAGCTGTAAAACATCTGCTTTAATAGATACTCGTACATCGATACATTAAACTTATAAATTTGTCTTTTAGTTATTAAGTTTTTATTTTGGACGACATCCAGATCGTTTAAGGTCGCAGCCGAAACATATTTTAGGGTTGGCGTGCGTGCGTGCGTGTGTTTAACAAAACATGCGTGAGATTATTATTAACTCGATGATTTTTTGGGTGTGTTATGTTATTAGTTGTGTAGAATGTGAATTAATGGGAGAATATTTTTCACGAGAACCATTTGCGAGTAATTATGTTGGTACAAGTCGTTGGAATCTAGACAAGGTTTGAAAGATTAGGAGAACGTTTATTTTTGTTTGGTGATTTGTGGGTAGCGTTGTATATATTTTTTCTACAAGCGTGCGTGATTCACCCTCTACCCGCACGCAATTCAGTTTGGAAAGTGTCATTTTCCCACAGTTGTGCGGGAAATTTTTTCCCGCACTAGTGCGGGAAAAACATTTATATGATATCCTCGTAAAATATAAGTGGTGGGTGACAAAATATGAAAGTTCAAGCTTTTTTGTTGCAATACTAAGTGAGTTTGTTCAAAATCATCCATCATTTTGCACTATTTATTGAAAAAATGAACAAATATTGATAAATAAAAATGTATTGTTATGAAAATCACCCTATATATAGGCTTTGATTGATCTGATAACGAGTAGGTAACAATTGATGTTGTCATGCCGATCAATACACAAATTTGTTTGTAATTGTCAGAGTGACAGACAAAGCGTTACTTATATAAAATTTTCGATTCAGTGAAATTGCCACAATGGATTATTCATCTGATGAAGAACTTCCACAAGAAATCGTGCAAGCAGCTACAGATGCGAACTTAGAGTTATTGCCAACGAAATCTAAACAAAGGTATGAGAAGCAATACACGAGTTTTATTGAATGGTGCAACAATAAAAAAGTGAAAACACCAAATAAAGAAGAAGTATTCTTGGCTTATTTTCTAGAAATGTCTAAAACATGGAAGCCGAACACTTTATGGGCAAGATATTCAATGTTGAAGAGTGTATTCAAAGTAAAGCAAAATTTGGATATTAGCAAATTTTACAAAACAACTGCATTCATTAAAAGACAGAATGTCGGTTTTCGACCGAAAAAGGCCAATATCTTCACTCAAGAAGACGTTTCAAAATTTATGACTGAAGCACCCGATGACATATACCTCATGATTAAGTTAGTAGCAATTATTGGATTAGCTGGTGCTTGCAGACGAGAAGAGCTGACAAAACTCACCATTGACGACATAGACGACAAAGAAAACCTGATAATTGTTAATATCAAGGATTCCAAAAATCATTCCTCTAGATCCTTCGTGATATCTGAAGAAGCAAATGATGGTTATTTTTTGAACGTATACAGAAAGTATGTACATTTACGTCCAAAAGAGACTCCTCACCGTCGTTTATTCTTGTATTACAAAAGTGGAAAATGTACTGTGCAATGTGTAGGAATCAATACCATAGGAAAGATACCCTCCGAAATAGCAGTATATCTGCGCCTTCAAAATCCAGAGCTTTACACTGGTCACAGCTTCAGGCGTTCCTCAGCCACTTTACTTGCTGACTGTGGTGTGGGTATAACTAATATCAAACGCCTAGGAGGATGGAAATCGACTTCAGTTGCAGAGGGGTATTTAGAAGACTCCACCAATCGAAAAAAAGAAATGTCCAACAAAATTCTCAATTTGAACACTACATCGTCTTCCGGGTGCATTTTAGAACCATCCACGTCTATATCGATCGGCGACGATTTGATGCCTGTGCCTGCACATTCGATTTCTTTCGATAATGTATTGCCCGAGTTACCTTCTTCTTCAGGATATCAGCCATCTTCAAAAAATATATGCTGGCTTCCGCTATAAATTTACATAATGCATCAAATTGTACATTTACAATAAATATTACGAATAATTAGTGGATAGAAAATGTTACTCTTGTTAGTTGTTTCCATTTGCATGAATAAATAATTGAAAAAATGAATTTGTTTCCTACGCTTGTAGAAAAAGTATTGTTCCTAACTCATGCGGAAAGTGTCTTTCCCGCACTCGACTGCTTACCCGAACTCCGCTCCGCGTCGTTCGGGTTAACGGCAGTCGCGTGCGGGAAAGCATCACTTTACGCACTTGTTAGGAAAATTACTATTACGTGCCGAGATAATGTGTAAATTAATTGCTTAATTCGCATACTTATTATCAAGTACGTACGAAACGTCGGCATTTCTCATAATTATTCCTTGCAATTTTATTTTATAGCTTTTGGTTGAGAAATCTCTAACGACATTTTAGCAATAATCTAATAATCCTTAAGAAAAAACGTAAAAAAAACCGACTTCAAAGACTTATATGGTTTTCTCGTGGATGCCATTATTAAAACTGGACCAAAATTAAATCGGACCACACGGCACCAGATTTTAAATAAAAAAAGAATCATCAAAATCGGTTCACCCAGTCGAAAGTTCTTAGGTAACAAACATAAAAAAAAAATACATTATTCCTAATTATTTAGTATTTTAGTAAAAGAATGTAGAAATCCAGTAATAATTCATCAATTTTAATAAAACTAATTTAGAATTCGTGCTTATTTAAACTTAAAAATCGTTAATTTTCAAACTAAAATATTAAAAAATAACAAATGATGAGTGGATCCAACGCCGGTTTCTTCTGTAGTCGGTAACTTTTCGAGGAATTTTTGAAATAAAATAATTTCTACTACCCTAAGGAATGTCATTTTATACTTCTTGAATTCGTCGACGAGGACAATTAGGTTATTTGGTGGTTGGGGGTAAATTATACCCAGTCGATTTACGATAATATCTCACACTTTTTTGATTGGTAAAAAGTTTGGGGAGCAAGGAGAAGTTCTGTCAATAAAATCCGAAAGTAACCTGAACCCCATGTCATTACCCTTCGTGTAATGGCTGTATGCTGTTCCAATGTTGCTACAAACTAAAGGAAACGAAAATTTAAAAAGAAACTGTTAAAATGTTTTGTCCATATTGTTATTCTTTTTCTTCTCGTGCGTATCCATTACTGAATGTTTGCGACCACATTTTCCATTTTATTCTGGTCTCTTAATGTATGTATTAGGTCATCTATCGCGTTCTCAATTCGGTCCATTGTCTTACTTTGCGTAACCAGGACATCTTTTTCCTTCCTATTTTTCTCTCACCTTCGTACCTTCCTTAGATAATTAGCTTTGATAATTGGTAACGCTGTTTTTCTTACCTTCATTGTCGTTAGTAGTTCCCTGTCTTTCTTCATCCTTATAAGAACGTTCGCATTTGTTTCTCGTGCCGTCCATGGAATTTTAAGTACTCTGCGGTATACCCACCTTTCAAAGGCTTTCAGTTAGTTCATTGTAGTCGCTTTCAAGGTCATCCCTCCATTCCATATAAAAGTACTGACCAGATGTAACACTTTATAAATCTCACTCTGAGGTTCAAGCCAAAGTCTGCGTTTGTAAGAACGCTCTTAAATTTCACAAACGCACTTCGAGCTTGTTCTATGCTCCCCGCATATTTTAAAATTTAACTCTGCGATAAAATTTCAACCACAGCATTGCTACAGAAGAACTGACTTACATTTCACAAAAAAGAATTCATCAAAAATTGTACATACATACATACATACATAAAGTCGCGCCTTCCTCTTGCTACGGTTCTTACACACATCTGTTGCTTCATCTACTTTCATCAGTGCTCTCATACATGCTCGTCGGTTGTTGGTACTCTTGACCTGGCCTTTCTTCAAAACAATGTTGATTTGATCGGGATATGTTCGCAGCGGTCGACCTTTACCGACTTCCGTCCATTCACACTCGCCTTATAAATTTGTTTCGTCAATCTTCCTGCATCCATCCTTTCTACGTGTCCAAACTATCTAAGCATTCCTTTATCTATCTTTGTAACCACATCTTTTTTCACACCACAGCGTTGTCTTACCTCACTATTCTTTACTTTATCCAACCGAGTCACTCCGGCTATACTTCAAACATTCACTACCAAACAAAAGTGTACAAACCAGCACTCCTTTATGCCAATCGTTCCTTTTTAACACCTCCCGTAGGGGTAGGTAGAGACCACTTCTTTCCACCTGCTACGGTTCTTTTGCTCCCTCTACTTTCATCATCTAAGCATTCATTTATCTCTCTTTGTAACCACATCTTCTTTTACACCACAGCGTTCTCTTATCTCACTATTCTTTACTTTATGCAACCGAGTCACTCCGGCTATACAATTCTCAGACTACTCATTTCCGCAGCATTAATCCTATTTTCATGCTTCTTCTGCCAAACCCAACATTCACTACCATACGTAAGTGTAGGAACCAACACACCTCTATGCAAAATTTGTAAATGTGTCGTAATTTTTGATGGCCGGATTTTTTTTAAAGTCAGTGTATATATAGTCATAAAATTATTGCAGATTATTATTGGTAGCTAAAAAAGTACTAAATTGTCAGTAAATCTGTCGACGTTTCATAAAAATGTTTGACGATAAATCAAATCGAAGATGTTGACGAGATCAAAAATTTCCTTTTATCGAACGCTCGCGTTAAATGTTGAGTAAACACTTCATTTGAAAGTTTATCGAAAATACCCCCGCCGATGATAATATATCCCCGACACCTGACGCGATAAAATGGTGTGAATTATCGACTTGAATCGTCCTATACAAATACTCGATTAAATAAAAGGACCATTAAACAATAGTTGTTACTTTTAACACTTGCTTTATAGCGCGCGATCCGAAAGACTTTTACTGCTCATAACTACCTATCGTAAATTTAAAAATAATTATTGAATACAACCAAATTGTTTAATAGACAGATTTTACGGTCCCCCGTCGAGCAATAAAAAATTAATGATTTTACATTTTACTCCGAATGGATTTTATTAAAAAAACACACACACTCACACACACAAAAAAAAAGAAAATCGTAATGGTCGCCTTCAGCGTAATAAATTATATGCAGCCGAAGAAACAATTGACAATAATAAATTCCATCACAAACGGCGCATATTCTATGAATATAAATTGAAGACGACGACGACGACGGCGACGGCGGCGGATGCATAAAACTGAAAATAGACAGTTGAAACATTAGCGTTCAAAGTGGGGTTCGTACCACCCACATACACACTCATAATCGTTCGAGGCTTGGTCTCCTTTTAGGATATATTTACTGTCTAATGGCAACCGAGAAATAGCTTTTTAAAATATGTAATCGTTTACATATTTGGACTGCAAAACCTCTGTAGAACGAGGACGATAAAATCAGCCGATAATATCATTTAAGTAATAGACTATTTTATCCATATGGCAACGGTGCAAAGAACTGACAATCTTTTGAGGATCCTGAAAAAGTTAGCAGCTTGTAGACTTTTATTTTACAGTTTCGTTAGGTGTTTTTACTTATTTTATATCGTCCACGTAAAAATCGAAAATGGTTCTAATAGAATTTTGTTATAACATATAAATTATTATGTTAAAATGTTTGAATACTATAACAATCTTTATTATAGTGTAGGGATTTAAAGGTTAAATAAACATGAAAATAAAATAAAATTTTGTTATATTTTATGAACACGAAGCTCGGCCTTTGATCTGGTGAAAGTGACACGGGGTGAGGGTGGTATTATCTTTTACAACGAAATACCAACCGACCACACCGACCGCAGTATTTCTTTGTAAACAATATTTTTTGTTTTTCCTTCTGGTGCTAGAGGTAGTTTTTCAATTACAGCACAAGAGCGCATTGCGCGGCATAATGCTCAATATAGGGTGTTCCAACTACAGCAACGCCTCGCTCAATTGGGCACATTGAAAACTACTGCTTTAGCGTGATGCGCGACGGATACCCAACTCAGTAGTATAAAATATAAGATGTTTTTTTCCTTTAAGTTGGCGTCGATAAAAATTTTATTTACATTGTTGTTAATAATTTTTTTTATTGTTGAGATAATTTCTATTCTTTTCGAGGTAATCTTATAAAAAGAATAAAAAGTTAATTAAAACTGTGTTAAAAAATATGTATGGATGAAGGTACGACATCAGCTACTTTATTTTTTTCCTATTTTGCATATAAAATGTAGATAAAGTTTCATTTTCGTAGCCAAAATTCTAAAAAAATTTATTTAACAGGAATATATATATATATATATATATATATATATATATATATATATATATATATATATATATATATATATATATATATATATATATATATATATATATTGTCAACATTGCAAAAATTATGAACCAATTGTTATATACAACTGTCACTGTCACTGTCACCTTTTACATCGAAAATGCGCACCTGTCGGTGACGCTGACGCCGCCGGTTGCTTTAAAATTACACCCCATCTACAACCTGCCTAAAGAAGTTTTCACTTAAAAAAGTCGATCTACGACTACATCCAGTAACAAAGAAAGCTTTTATTACGTTGATAAAGCTACGTTCATTTTTAACTTCCCTGTGGAAGTTATAGCAATGGGTCCGATTTTGACATATCTCCACATTTCAAGGTCCCCAGAGTCGAATACAATAGTTTTTAAGTGGACGTCTGTGTGTGTATGTTCGTATGTGCGTTCGGAATTATTTTCCGTCTCGATTATCTGGAGAACAAAAAAAGATATCGACGTGGGACCAATTGCATTCGACGCATAATTACGCAACTAAGAACTGATTAAATTTGTAGCAAAATCGGTCAGGCTGTTTTTTAAGGAGAACTAAAAAAAAAACCTGAAAAAAATGGTAAATTACCTGAATTTTGCAATTTATAAATTAAACTATGTTTAATACAGAATTTTAAGATCTTTTAAATAATATGATTACTGCATGTTAGTAATATTTGTATGAACAATATGTTGAAAATATTGGATAAAAAGAGATAGTTCTAGAAAACAAAAATGGGAATTGGAGAATTTTAAACTTGTGTTGGTATTGAGAGAGTAGCATTGAAGACGCTATAACAGTAAAAAAATATTGTTAGTAATAATCAAGCATTGTTTATAACAATTGAATATTGTTACTTACAAATGATTATTGATCATAATAATTAAAAAAAAAAAAATTAATTGTTGTAAACAATTGAAAATAGCTTCCGCTTATGAAATGATAAGAAAAAGTTTGAAAGAATACGGTTGACATAAACAGAATATTGTTAATGACAATTATAATTTGTTATAAACAATTTAAAATCGTTTTTTATAATAATTTTATTAATAATAATTATATCAACAAAACGTATAGTATTTTTTTATTGTTTCCACTGGAAAGTTAGTCGTGTGGACCTCTCGGGTCGCTCACCCAGACCACTGATAATTTTTGTTTTAAATTTACGTTGAATTTCGTTTTTATCAAGAATAGTAAATTTGACGTTCCCTCGTAAGCTGCATCAACTATGGTTATTTGACGTTGTTACGAAACTACAGTCGAACACAGCCATAAATTTTAAAGATGTCACAATCTTAATTATCTCTTATATGAATTATTTAAACACATTTTCAAGAACCACTCCTAAAATCAATAAAAACATGCAAAATGACAGTTGTTGTTAGTCGTTATGTCTTCCAAGATAAATATTTATTCATTTTTTGTTCGTTTCGAGCATTCATTATGCAATAAATAATTTATATAAAATACGTACGAAAGATGAATGTTGTTGAAGGTCAATTTACACCATGCGAAACGTCAACGTCACGTAAAATATCTTGCCGTTTATGGGCTTAACAGCATTTCTTGTAAGTCTCGATGATATTTTAATGAAAAACGAAAAATTATCCTTGATCGCATATATTTCTATAGTTTTTAAGAATTAGCTCATACAAAGTATGTAGAATTAAAAATACTGCCAAATACGGCGACTGTTTACAAAAAAAAAAGAAAAAAATCTTCGGCTTTGTTATAACTATTCTCCTTTTTTTTATTAGCCAATAAAACTCGAAACCATCACAATTATAGTCCAATAAAAAGCTCTTACTCTACAAAAGACTCTCAACACGCAAACATAAATATGTGTTTTTTACACCGCTTCGTAGATAACAGAAAAAAGAGTGACTATTAGTCCGCGGGTCTGTCTCTTGGCAAGTGCCATTCCAAATTAAAATTTTATTTCATACTGTATGAAAAATTCTGTTCAATCGTCGATTCTTTAACCGTGCGTTATAACTATTATTAAATTTATTCAATAATAAGTTTAAACACGATATAACTACAACTGTTAACTGATCTATACTTAAAGTATATTAATACCTGTAAGTCTTTGCTAGAATTATTATTTATAATTGAAGTCTTTACAGAGTGGCCAACCGAAAACGAAACAGAGCCATTTGCAGGAACGTCGTCAACAGTTTAGAAAATCGCTCAGACCCGTCGATTTTTGATTAAAGGGGGACACTCTTTTCCGGTATTTTTGACTACTTTCAACCCCACGCGAGGGTAAGAACTACCCCAACATTTTTAAATGGCATTGGGGGTCGAATCAGATGTTTTTTGAAAGTTCTGACAATTTACTTTAAAAAAAAGTACTTGTTAAAATTCCAATTATTTTAGTTACTTACTGTATTTAGCTCTTGCCTTCAGAGAGGGCTTCGCCCAGAATCTTTTAGGTGTCCTCTGCTTCGCCAAAATGACACAGGCGTCTTTCACAGTCGACATTTTTGCGACAACCGACGTAACGATATGTTGATAACAAAACTTAAAGTTAAAACCAAATGTTAATAACATTTTGTTAATAACTTTTGTTATCAACCTGTGTTTTCAACAAAAAATTTATAAAATTGGTTACTAACTCCGGTGTAAACGCGACTGTAGGCTTGCCTATTTGAAATAAAGTTTTTCTTCTGGGTCGCATCCCGAATGTGTTAACCAACCGGTGGACTAAAATGCTCCAAAGGGATATGTCGTCAAATTACAATTGAAATGACGAAATCAATTCTGGTTTATAAAATCAGTATCAGTGCATTTGAGATGTGGCTGTACATAAGGATGCTCAAAATTTCGTAAACAAGGCGAACTACCAATGAGAAAGTACTCATCAGAATAGGGCACGATAGAGAGCTCTTAAGGTCGAGGGGAAAAAATGGATAGGCCGCAAAAAGCTAACCTGGCTACGAAATCTCAGGCAATGGACAGGGCTTACTGCTGAGGAACTTCTCCACGCAGCTCAAGATAGAGATAGATACAAAGAAGTAGTCAATATGGGAGTCGTCAACGCTTGAGAAAGTAAGACACTGTAAGAAGAAGATCAGTGGTTTATAAGTGTCACAATCTTAATTAGTTGTAAAATTTTCGAGTCACTTTTAACTCGACTTTTAAATTTTTTTTGACATTGTGCAGGATATTATCTTGGAAGCTGGATCAATCAGTCGATGGATCCAGGCGAAGAAATCAAGGCTAGAATGGAAATAGCTAAAAGAGCATTTCTGAAACTCAAGCCGCTACTCTGTGCCAAGCAACTTAACATTCATCTGCGGGAAAGGTTTACCAAGTGTGTATGGTCTATTCTGTTGTACTCTTGCGAAACATGGACGATTCCCCAAAAAATTATTGACCGCATTAGTGCATTCGAGATGTGGCTGTACAGAAGGATGCTCAAAATTCCGTGGACAAGCCAAACTACCAACGAGAATGTACTCATTAGAATAGGGCACGATAGAGAGCTCTTAACTACCATCAAGCGCCGCAAACTGGAATACTTGGGACATGTGATGCGTGGACCACGTTATAGTCTGCTTCGGCTTATCCCGAATGGCAAGATCGAAAGGAAAAAAATGGATAGGCCGCAAAAAGCTATCCTGGCTTCGAAATCTCCGACAATGGACAGGGCTAACTGCTGAGGAACTTCTCCACGCAGCTCAAGAAAGAGATAGATACAAAGAAGTAGTCAATATGCGAGTCTTCAACGCTTGAGACACTGTTGCCATGTCTTTTAGTTCTCTAAAGAGTACTCTGCCAGCGGTCTTTCTACTGTCAAATTATGCCCGAGCTCAGCCGTAGAGGGTAGAAGAAAAAAAATATAAAAGTGAACCGCGCCACCGACTTAGAGAGTACAAGCCGGAAACCCCTAGGTCTTGTAGGCACTAGCAGAGCCACACGATAAACAACAAACAATTATGGTGAACTAGATAAATAAAACTATATTTAAAATTCCTGCAATATATTTATTAAGTAAAAATGATGTTCTTATTTTTTACAACAAATTCTGTATTTTTGTAAAGTGGATTAAACGAATTTAATACACTTTTCTTAAAATAAAATTTAAATTAATTATAACAATCTTTCAGACAATAATAAAAACCTAATGATGTACAAAAGAGAATTAAAAACAAAAAAAAAACGTTCACAATATTTAAAATTTCAAAAATAATTGGTTTTATATAGAATTCCTGATAGCGAAAGATTAAAAAAAAATACAAAATAAATGGACTTGCAACAAAAATAATAATTTGAAACCATCACAATAATTACATAATGTATATTCAGTAATGTATACGTTCAGATTCAACTTGGAGCAGGTACAAATTTAATGAAAATAATTTGTTACTTTTAAACTATTGAAAACACTTAGATCAAGCACATAATAACTGATAAGTTGATAAAATTAAACTCAATACCATGTAACCAATTGAAAACTTCATTGAGACGTCACTGTTACATCGATGATCCAAGAAACAGAAACACCAAGTAGTATTATCATAATAATTTCTGCTAAAAACACCAAGCAAGTCTTTATAACACTGAAATTTATCGTCGATATGGATGATGGTTATGGAACAGCACGTGCTAATCAACAATGGCTTCCCTCAAATAAATCCCACATGTGGTTATTTTAACTTGACACCAAAAATATCAACAACGAAGGTAATATAGAATGGTCAAGTTAAAAATCAAATGATTTTTCTTCAAAATCCAATTAAGATGGCCCCAAATACAGCCAGATATGAAGATGAAACCGTAGAGGTTTTGCACACTTGTTAATATCACACGACGATACTAAAATCTTCACTACCGACTTTCAAGACTGACACCAAGCGACTCCTATCAACTGCTCCCTCCCAGGCCGGATATCAGAAAATGACACGGGACACGCGTCAGCCAACCTTTGCAAATCTATGTTCCCAACTCATAATCGCGCTCGTCCGTGTTGATAGCCAGCCCATCCACACAGAAAAGCAAACCAAACAATAATATAGCTGACAACACACGACAATCGAGGCCAAAAATCAAGGCGAAATCTAATAACAAAGACCCCCACTCCAATTTCCACCGATTAACAAAAATGTCACAGCATTAATAATTAAATCCTATCACTACTAGGTATGCAACACTATTTACAACGAATGATATACTCAAGTTACAAAATACGGTATGCAAAACTATTTACGAGCACCAGACTATCAGAGACCCAATTAATAAGGGAACTGTAGATGAAAAAAAAATAGGCACGTG
The DNA here is from genome assembly GCA_950111635.1 of Agelastica alni. Classification (NCBI taxonomy): domain Eukaryota; kingdom Metazoa; phylum Arthropoda; class Insecta; order Coleoptera; family Chrysomelidae; genus Agelastica; species Agelastica alni. Next base: position 5,408,637 of record OX467712.1, on the reverse strand, counting down.
ACACTGTAAGAAGAAGATCAGTGATTTACAAGTGTCACAATCCTAATGAGTTGTAAAATTTTCGAGTCACTTTTAACTCGGACTTTTAAATATCTTTTTCGACATCGTGCAGGATATTAAATTTAATTACTTGCTTATATTTCAGTGATATAATAATAATCGATAGCCGCGTTTAATGACTTCTTTTATAATTAAATATGAAATTTAATAACCCATTAATGGGCGATTGCCATTAACGGAATTTAATGTCTTCCTAGTAAATTGAAAATACCTGTGGTTTTTGTGACGTTTATTACATCAATCGCAAATAACAGTTTCTTAATTATATTAATGTTTCATTTAATTGCACTTCAGATTCTAAATCGTTATTTTTATGTTTTGCAACTCGTTTGCAACTTTAATATAATTTCCTGTTCGTCTTACGAAATCGTCTGGTGTGTGAAAATTGCGCGGGGTCAAGTCAAGGCTGTAAGGTGGATATCGTAAGGGTTTCTAATTTTATGCTCCAGCTTATCTTTAATCGTAAATTTTGCAAAAGGATGAACGAGCCTACAATTTCCTAATTAAACTTTTTTTGAACGGAGCTGCAGTTTTTTAGTTTTTTTTTTTGGAAAATTGATAAAGATTGATTATTTTTCAAGATATGTGAAGTTTTCTCCAAAAAAGTTGCTCCTTTAATTTAGCTAGTTCTGCTCGGGGGACGATGCTACAGTAACGATTTAGGGCTTATTTTTTTCTGTAAGAGTTGTACTTTAATATTATTAAAAAAGTATATTGATTTTTTTAATTATAAGGGTCAAAAAATTACTTTAAAATAATTGAATTCGTCGAGATAAACACGAATATCACATTCACAAAATGATAAAATAACTTTTACAAAACATTTATTAAATAATTACAGTAAAAATACTCGTATAATATATTGGGAAAGATTTACATTAAAAAATAATTCTTCTTTTCTTTATTGAAGGATTATCTGTTGAATCATGAAAAAAAAAGTGCAATTTTTTTAGTCATTTTTTGACACTTAAAATTAAAAAAAATCAATATACTTTTTCAATAATATGAAAGTACGACTCTTACAAAAAAAATAAAAGCCCTAAATCGTTATAATAACATTATCCCCGAGCAGAACTAGCTAAATAAAGAGAACATCTTTTTGAAGAAAACTTCATATATCTTGAAGAATAATCAATATTTATCAATTTTGCAAAAAAAATTGTTTTAGCTTGCCATAGGCTACACTTAACAGTAAGTAAAAAGTTTGAATACGTTACAGTTAACGAGTTATAGAAAACCCGATTTTTCACGGTTTTTCCGGTATAACTCAAAAAGTATCAATGATATCAAAAAATTATAGATAGATCTTTTTAATACGTACAATTTCCTGATTTTACTTTTTTCGATCGGAGCTGTAGTTTTTTAGTTATTAACAAAAAACCGCTTTTCGCAACTTTGCCAATTTTTTAGGTTATGTTCGGTAATCAGGATCGATTCGCATGAAATAGAAACTCGCCCTGAATTTTTATTTTCTATACGCTCATATTTTTTTTTTCTATACGCTCATATTTTTTTTTTATATTAATTTTTGCACCCACTTTTGGACTATTTACAATATCACCGATTTTCGGCGATTTCGGTATTATAAAAACCAAAAACTATGCCAACAAAGTATTTTTCGTATTCCCGAGTTTTTTTTTCACTTTATTACAACAAAAAAAGAATTCTAACGTGACACGGTGAACTATCGCGTGACATTTAATTAAAGTTTTTTTTTCATTTACGTACAGCGATAACTGGAAACTCTCTAAATATCATTTCGTGTAGATAAAGAAATTTTATTACCGATTTTGTGGGTATAAATTATGCATGAGCCTCGGTAGTCTCGAGAACTTTTGCTTACTCCAAGAAAATATTACTCTTTCACGTGTATATTCAAATGAAAATCGTGTTTGCGCATTTTGACTCGATAACATTTTACAGGACGAACCAATTTTTCATATTTAGGAGCGATAAAAAATCAATTCAAATTAACATTTGACATTAATATTTAGGAAGTGGCGTTACACTGCGGTTAATAAACGTTCTCCATATCCATATCCATTGACAAGAATTAATCATTTATCAAAATATTTCCATATTTCAAAAAAAAAAAATTTAATTTAAGAAAATTGTTTTGAATTGTCTTTTTTTATTATCTACTGGTTTTATTATTTATAAAGTCATTTATTCTGACTAATTTTTGATAAGAATATGTAATTTAGTTCTGTCGTAACAACATTAGAAACAACTCCCTTTAAAACCTTGTAATTATCATTAATAATAAAATATTACGAAACTCCGTATTATTTTCATTAAATATTCCATTTGGAAAATTACTAGCTATTCGTGAGTTGTATATATTTTTTTATGACTATAAAATCGAAAAATTTGGAATAAGTATTTACTTATACAGTTAATTATATAAATAGTTTGTACCGTAGTATCTCAATCTTGAGAGTAAATGGGTGAGACTGATCAGCGTGCCGAGTTCTTCGGCCGAATGTGGCCAATGGTGGTACAAGAGTTTTTATTTCTCTGGAGCATCTGCCATGTAAATATCTGTAGAGTAATGACTGGTCTGCAACTCTTCTTCTATGTTCTAGAGGGTGAAGGGTATCTGCGAGAGTTGAGCTGTTTATCAAGCGAATGATTTTTTTCTGAATGGAATCTAGAAGACGAAGAGAATGCCTTGGTGTTGAACCCCAAGTGTTCGAGCAATACTCCAGTAGAGGTCGGATTTGAGCCTTGTTCGTCGTCAACAGTTGATCAGGAGTAAAAAGCTTTCTGGCTTTCCAAAGAAAACCTAGCCTCTGGCTTGCCGACTTTGCGATGTTAGCAACATGGTCATGCCAAGACATATTATTGGACACCGTTACCTCCAAAATCGAGATGGAGGGACTTGATTCAAGGGTATTTCCGGAAATTGTAATGGAGTGATTTGAGGAATTTGCTTTCTTGGAAAACGTGGCGATTTGTGTTTTTTGGGCGTTGAACTGAACAAGATTGTTGGTTCCCCACTCGACGATTGCTTTAAGATCTCTATTGATGGAATCAACCTGTTCCTGTCTGAGTCTATTTGTATCATTCACCGAAAGTGATCGATAGGATGTGAAAGTTGAGACACGTGTGCTATCGTCTGCGAAACTGTAAATGGGGTTCGTGGTGGTTTTCAAGAGGTCGTTGATGTGTAAAAGAAATAAGGTGGGGAACAGGAAGGAATCCTGGGGGACCCCGGCATTGGTTTTAAACGCATCAGAAGAAACACCGTCAACTGCCACTTGTAAGGAGCGATCTTGCATGAAGCTCAAGAGCCATTGGCGCAGTTTGGTTTAGTAACTTCTCTTTTCGCGCGGTTGTGCAATGAGTATTGCATTGTCGTCGCGCTGAAAACAGACGTGACCGGATTTAATTTATTATTTATTATCGAAAATTGCATTAATTAATGGATGCAAAAAAGCAGAAAACGACTAGAACTTCCATTACAAAACTTGTAATTTAACGATTTCGCGTTCCGCCAACCAAAGTAGAGAGTACGTATCTACAATTTATTCGTAAAACTAGTGATTAGTGGCAACATAACCGCCGCATAAATATAATAAATACATAACCACAATGCAACCGAGGATAGCAAATTATAATGCCAAATCGGGACCGAAAATGCGGACTATATATGTCCATACTTTATAACCTTTATTGCGTTTAGTTAATGTTTATAATTTTATGGGAATCGATGGAAAGTTTGTGCGGTGTGTGTTTCATTATATTTGAATTATAGATTGTAAATTTCTTTCTTATTGTTGGTCTCGAATTACTTCGTCGTTGGTGGTTTAAAACACGAAGAAAATTGTACGTGTCATTTTGATCATGAATTGTTTCATTTTTAGTTCTTGTTCTTTCGACTTCGAGTTAGCATGGAATTGAGTTTTTAAAAAAGTATACAGGCAGGGTCGATGTAAATAAAGCGAATTAATATTTTGGTTTACACAGGAATATTTTACATATTTTAATATTAATTAATATTTTAATCCTGTTTATTCCGATAAAAAGTAAACTTTACTGACATTAAACAAGTATACAGTTTGTTTTAAAATCTATGAGGATTCTTTTTTCGAAATTTAAGGTCCGGGTTCCGGGATCCCCCAGGGTCCCATTCTGTCCTCCACCCTATTTCTTCATCAACGACTTCACTGTGTAATAATATGTCTTGGCATGACCATGTTGCTAGGTTTTTTGTGGAAAGCTAGAAAGTTTTTTACTCCTGATCAACTGTTGACGACGTACAAGGCTCAAATCCGACCTCTACTGGAGTTTTGCTCGCACATTTGGGGTTCAGCACTAAGGCATTTTCTTCGTCTTCTAGATTCCATTTAAAAAAAGGCCATTCAACTGATAAACAGCTTAACTCTCACAGATATCCTTCACCCACTAGAACATAGAAGAAGAGTTGCAGACCAGACATTACTCTACAGATATTTCCATGGCAGTTGCTCCAGAGAAATAAAAACTCTTATACCACCACTGGCCACATTCGGCCGAAGAACTCGGCACGCTGATCAGTCTCACCCATTTACTCTCAAGATTGACACTACAAGGACCAATCTCCATCAAGAGTCCTTCTTTTACAGGGCTGCTACGGAATGGAACAGGCTTCCAAAATCAGTTTTTCCAGAAAACTATGACCTGCAACTTTTCAAAAAGCGGGTCCACAATCATCTCCTTTCTATAATCCCTCCCCCTTCTATTAGTTGCAATGCGGGCCGTCTGCGGCCCACACGATAGGTCAACCATTTTTGCGACTATTTTTAGTAAAAAAAATAGCTATTAAATTACAAGACTGCAACGGTAGGCCTACTTGTGCTTAAACTTTTAACAGTTGACTGTTATTTGACATAAACATTGGTTTTGGTTTTGTTGGATGTACTAATATGATTTGTTCGTAAATAGAGTTTTCGCTTACACGATTTAGGAAGACAAAATGTTCCAAAGCCGGTCATTCACGATCTCTCCGAATTAATGAAATCCAATGGACGTTCATGGACGATCATGCCATACTAGTTGTAGTGCTCAATTATTTCATTTTTTTTAGGTCATGTTAGTTTATATTATTTTAATTTAAAATCCGGTTAAATTGTTATAAATTGATGAAGATTTACTTGTCTATGCTGCTGTTGCCGGGGTATCGTTTCACTCGAATTTCCCCATTCACGATCGGATCACACTCAGACGGCGATCAGTTGGATTACGCGATAGAACTAGATTCCATTTCTTCCTGTCACTCCACATCATCCATTTGGTTTTTCTCACTCACGGGTCTCTCCATGTAGTGGTCGATGGAGTTTCATCTGACACTCTACTCATAAATGCTGGTGTTCCGCAAGGATCCATTCTAGAACCAACACTATTTTTACTTCCCATCAACGACCTATTGAAAGCAACTTCATGTCCCTTACACAGCTTTGCCGATGATAGTACCCTCCATACCGCTTTCTCTTCCAGGGCCCCTATATCAGCCCGTGAAACCAGAAATGAACGAGGAAGAAATGTTAACAATATAAATATGGACTTAGCAACAATTCTCGAATGGGGATCCAATAACTTGGTAGAATTCAATGCAAACAAAACACAAGCATGTCTTTTCTCTAGAAAAGCCGATCTCACTGTGCCTAACATAACTTTGTCAGGAGTAACCATACCACTGAAGTCATCCATATCGATGCTTGGTATTACTATCAGCAATAACCTTTCCTGAGAAAATCACGTGAGGTCCATTGCCAAAAGTGCATCCCAAAAACTTGGTTTTTTGTTTCGTGCCAAGAGCTATTTCACCTCCAGTCAGCTGCTTATGATCTATAAGGCACAGATCCGACCTGTACTGGTGGAGTACTGTTCCCATATTTGGAGTTCAGCACCTAAACATATCCTGAAGCTACTGGATTCTGTCCAAAAAAGGGCAATTCGTCTCGTCGGTGATGCCTCGCTTACAAACTCGCTCACTTGTCTGGAACACCGTAGAAAAGTTGGCGATTTGTCTCTATTTTATAAATATTTTCATGGGCGATGCTCTTCTGAAATATCAACAATCACTCCTTTGGCAGTCTCTTCAAGATTAACCCGTCAAGTTCAGTCTTCACAACCTTTCGTGGTCACTTTGGAGACCTGCAGAACATCACTTTCCAAAGACTCATTCATCCAACGAATTGCGAGGCTTTGGAACTCATTGCCTAGGGAGGTGTTCCCCGAGGCATACAACCTCCAGAAATTTAAGAAGAACACCAACTCCTACCTTCTTTCCCTTGGTTCCCACGATGTTCTCTGAACATTACAGAATATCCCTTTTCGTGGGAACCAGAACATAAAAAAAAAAAAACGGTCAGTTTTTTTAGTAACACCGCTCCTTGCGATTGTAAATAGTCGGCTCAAGCATTAATTCGTCTGCCAACAATGGCAGTGTGACCACTTCCTTCCACTTTACACACATCTACCGCTTCTTATACTTTCACCATTGCTCTCATACATTCTCTTCGGTTGTTGGTACTCTTGACAGCTGGCCTTTTTTCAAGTAGACTTAAATACTGTGCTAAAATCCTTGCTTTGCAATATGATAATCCCAGTTTCCGGTACAATGACGAATGTTATTTTGATTTTTCAGATCATTTAAATAGGCGTAACAATAGACTTTTAGGTTTCCCACGACTAAAAAAGTGCGAGAATATCCTGTTTAAAAGTACTATAAATTAATAGCCGTACCACTGATTAACTACGTACAGATGCGAAATCCGGCGAAAGATCAAAGGATTTTCCGATTTATGTATGGACATTTAAATGAGTTTGATTGCATTGACAATGGCCACTGGCCTGTTGTCCTCGTGGTTTGTAGAATGATTTTGACGATTCCAATTAGATACCTACTGGATTCTGATAACCACAGGATAATTGCTGAGCAGAATATATTATCCTCTCCAACGTTCATAATAAATTTTGAGCTTGAAAAAGAGAAATAAAAGAAAGGAATTCTTTTTGAAGAGTGAGTTTCTCTGACAGTATTTTTGGGACGCTTTGTAAATAAGATACCTTCCAAAATTGCTGTAAGTCGTAATTTACTCGATGTCTAAAATAAGCATTGTTCCCATTCATTCGTGTTATATTTTGATGGAAAGAGTTTTAAAAAAACATTTTGGTATTTTTTTACTGTTAAAAAATTAGCTGCTACAACCATTAACTGTCAAGTTACAGAGAAATGTCGTTGCGGTTTATTATTTGGCTGCTGTGAAAACGAGCCCATTAATAATTAAAATGTTTTAAAAAACCGCACTAAATTAAACGAAGTGACTAACAACACGGTGGACGGTTATATTTCAAGAGAACTGTCTCCTGAGTAAACAAAATTCACTTTTGACAAAAATATTTTCTAATAATAGTGCATGTTAAATCCGTGTTAGATCTGGTTGATATGGTGGACGGTTGTGTCCTTTTCGTCATTACATCAAAAAGTAAGCGATGATATTTATTATTTTAAATTGGTCGTGTTTGTGAAAATATACCGGGTGATGAATCATTCCTATAACAAAATTTCCTTAGCCTACCCCTTCCGAGATATCACCCCTAAAAGGTGGTGATTAAATGCGTAGTATTTTTCTGTAGCAAAATTAAATATCGAAAAAAAGATTCGATTTTAAATGAGGTAAGGGATGCTAATTTTTACCCCCTTATAATGTAACAGGAATGTTAAAAAAATACCGGTGGTTAGTACTTTGTGAGTGCACGGAAATTACAAAATTTCAAGTTTCTACGTTTACTTAAATTTGAGAAAATCAATTAAAACTTCATTTTACTCACCAATTTTTAGGGGTGATATCTCGGAAAGGGTTGGGCTGAGGAAATGTTGTTATAGAAAAGATGCATCATAATTTTATATGGGCAATCACCTTCTGAATTTTTTTGCATGAATTTAGAAACACCCTGTATTTATAATAACCTATTTTAAGTAATTTCTAGATTAGTATATAAATATTTTATGATTTGTTACTAAATAAAATTGACTTTTCTATTAAAGAATTTTTATTTTGGCTCTAAAAATGATACACTGACAATTTATGGTCATTCAGAAGCCTTTTTTGTTTTTTTTAACATAACTGAAAAAATTTCCCTCTTAATACAGCAGAGGTAAGAATGAAATTTCACAATGTTCACAATGGTTTTTTTTACAATTTCAGTAATTATTCTTTCTATTGCAAATTTTTTATTATTAACAGCTTATTTATTCTTTTTGACCTATCGCATTCCTGGAAGAATACTGACACGAATAAAAATACACTGATTTTGACTTAGCCCACAAAAGTACGCCTGAAACAACTTCGTTGAGAAATAACGTTACATTTTTATTATAATAATTAATATACCCAAATATCAACATCCTTTTTGCAATAGGTACCCCAAAATTAAAATAAACAGTATTGTCTTAGAGCAATAACTTTTAAACCGATGGCTCTTTGCTATTTAATATAGTTCTAGTTGTTCTAGTGTTATCTGATTATTAAACTGAATTTGTGAATTTGTATTAATAATTTAAATAGAGATAGTAACAGTAAAAAAAATACCTGAAAGTTTCATCGCCCTAGCTCTCCTTTTGAAGTTATCGTGCAAAATGTACAAAATGCGGTAAATTTGAGGATCACCTTGTACGGCAGCTACCTGAAGGAATGTACTGTTATGGCCCATCTTCGAACTCGGGCTTGTCCTTCGGGCAAAACTTCTACCCTGTAATTTTTAGTGACCTACCGCCTTTCTGTCTCAAGATATCATGCCCACAAGATTTTCCAACACACACACACAGACAAAATTTGAAACAACCGCCACGCTGAAAATGGTGCCATTCGACGCGTGGGGCCATCAAACGTGCAGCGCTCATGGTTTTAACTATTTTGATTTTCGGGGGTAAACCAATAATTTCCTTTTTTACCTTTCGGTTCGGAAAAGTAAAAATACCAATTTTCAGAATAAAGGATAAACACCGCTAATTTTAATTAAAACTGTGGGATTCTCTTGCTTATTTTATTTATAATTTTTATCTCAAATTTCTTTACAAACTCTCTCGTTATTTTTTTAAAAAATGTTCTGTAATAATTCGAAAATTAGTTGCCACGTCTTTTTCGTTCTCTAAAGAGTACTCTGCTAGCGGTTTCTCTACTGGCAAATTATGCCCGAGCTCAGCCGTAGAGGGTAGAAGAAAAAAAATATAAAAGTGAGCTGCGCCACCGACTTAGACGGTATAAGCCGGAAACCCCTAGATCTTATAGGCACTAGCAGAGCCACAAGATAAACAACTATGATTATGGTGAACCAAATAAATAAAATTATAGCAAAAATATGTTGGATACTTTACTCACACAATAAATAATTAAGGTACACAGCTCAATAGCAACATCATAACAAATATAGTCAATTTTAACAGCTATGGTAAAATTTCCTTGCTAAAACAAACCAAAAATATAAAATTTACAACTTTATAAAATAACCAGAACAGAAGTAAGAGTAACAGACTTTACCAAGTTACAACAAAAAGTAAGACATATATAAATCAACTCATTAATAACACTAATTCAAACATTTACATAAAGGCAGATAATTCACTAGTTAACCGTTTACATAAAGATTTTCACTGCCAAAACAATCGAGTTTATTTAAAGATATTTTTACAATGGTTGTCCTTTAAAATATCAAGATTGTAGGATATTTACAAATAAGTAGGAAGAAAATACATTTTTACTTGGACATAAAGAATTATTGAGAAAGTTATTTTAATCCAAGTTAAGTTTTGGCGTATTATCTAATGCAATAAATAGTTTCCAACAATGTACTATATTAATAAACTAAAACAGAACGTAATAGTGGTGTCAGAATAGTCACTGCGTTATATATTTAAAAATAAATCACTCATAACCTTTGGGTATACGAATTCACAAAGTACTATATTTATAAACTAAAGCAAAACTTACTCGTGGTGTCGAATGAGACACGGCGTTATATATTTAAAAATAAATCACTGATAACCTTTGGGTATGCGAATTCACATGTACTCCTGTGGCCTACTCCTGGGGCTGGTTAGATTATGGGGCGGCACCGGCTAATTAACAATGGCTTCCCTCAAATAAATCCCGACAACGGCTATTTAACTCGACACCAAAACTCCAAAAATATCCACAACAAAGGCAAGACAAAATGGTCAAGTTAAAAATCAAATGGTTTTTCTTTAAAATACAATTAAGATGGCCCAAATACAGCCAGATATGAAAGAAATCCCATAGAGGTTCCGCACACGTGCTAATAACACACCGTCCCCAACAACTTTCACCAACACCTCCGACTTCGATGAAGCTCCCCAAACGACTGCCGCTCCTACGCCGGAAATCAAGAAAAATGGCGCGGAATACACAATCGCCTCGTCCGTGTGGATATCCAGTCCCATCCACACAGAAATTGCAAACGAATCCTACCCCTACAAGTTATGCAACATTATCTACAACGAATGATATATTTGAGTTACCACAGAGTACGGTATGCAACAAGGAATACGAAACTCATCAGAGACAATTAATAATGGAACTTGTAGAAGGAAAAAATAGGCACGTGACATAGTAAAAATAACCGCTCAATTGTACGATTTAGTCACTTCCCCCCAATTAAACGACGACGACGACACGTCACCTATGCCCGTTCGTAATTATTGTAATAACTAGAAATTAAATGGTATTACAGAAGCAGATTAATTAAATAATAATTGAATGAATTAAAAGAGAAGTAACAACAAAAGCTTGTGATTAAAGTCATTAAATTTATTCCGAGGATGGTGTATATCTAAGCATTAATCTAAGAGAGTAAAACCAACCGTATCATTACAGTTAATAATCAAGTAACCTATCTCGGTTGTTACGAGGCCGTATCGAAATGTTTTTCGAATAATTACGTGCGTATATTTTGCATAATTCTTAATCAAATAACATCAAAATGATGATTTAGTTTCGACCCCGACTAATGTATTACTAATACAACTACTATTTGTCACGCCATTCTGTTTTGAAATGGCACAGTCACGTGATTTCTTTTCGTGTTCACGCAGTTCTGTTTTTATAGTATGTATATTTTTTTATTTTTGTGGCTTACTCAATATGTTGCATCCCCTAAATGGCAAATAAATGTAGAGATCTAGAAACGCTTTTTAAGAAAAACACAATTTTCTACAGCTTTCTATCCTAATTTAAAAGTTTATTTTTAGTCAGTGAAAACACATGAGAAGTTTAGATCAATTTTTCTTGGTTTATCTTGGAGACTTCAGATAAGAACATCAGTTTTTGTAAAAGGTCAAATTTTTTAAATAGGGAACAAAAAAATTATGAATAAAAATATACGATACCCCACTCAAACGAGTCGATTATGACTGCAATTAACAAATCGTAATCACGCAGTTTGATTGAGTATTTCCAAAAAATAAATGCATAAAATGTTATTATTTAACAGGCAAAAATTCCGGTCTCTCTTTACGAAACCATAGCAGCACGTCTAGGAAACTGCTTTGACGATAACATCCAAAACAGAAATTACCTGATCAATAGCTATGTTGCCAATAACGTAACTTTAATTTGCGACGTCATTGTTGATCGCGTCCATTATCTACCGTTAGAGAAAGATATTAACTACAACAATTTAAATACCTTCAAGTTGAATCATCACGCTGACAATGTTTCATTTTGCATCGTGAAGTCTTTATTGCTTAGAAGAAATTTGAACAGTTTAAAATAAAGCGGTAAAATTAACGAAAATATTTTAATAAAATGAGACCTGTTCGGGAAGTAAATAATAAACAAATAAATTAGTTATTAAAAAATATATAAAGGTGCGATTTTCTCAATTTTTATTAAACTACCTGAACGTATAGTCTTTGAAAAGTGAGTAAAAGAAAAGGTTTTTGTAAATTTGTAAAAGGATTAAACAGTTTTTGTTAGAACTCACTTACTTTTTTATTAACTAATACTGAATCTTTTTCTTTTTTTCGGTATTCAAACACTCAAATCGCTCTACAATATGAGTCACTCATTATAATCGTGGTATTCTACTATAGATTTTACATTTTTTTTTGAAAGCGTTTTGTATATTGCAC